>JAUIMM010000396.1:380000-1580000 GCA_031769625.1 Taudactylus pleione
ACTTGTTGACGAGGGACCTGACCAATGTAAATATATTTTGTAATGTGTTAGGCAAGCATATGAAAACATGAAGCCTCATATCATCCTTTTCCATAGTTTGCAATATTGTGATTCGTACATACCATGGATTTAAATAAGCAGTCACATAATATTAATTTTAAATCAGTATTTGCTTTGTTATAGCACTTTACTGAAGGAGTAGAAATGACTTACGGGCTGAGTGAGAAGCAGTCGTAGCATATCAGCAAACGCTTTCCATTGTCCAAAAACAACACAAAGCTGGAAAAAAGCAAGTTGTGTCTCAGTTAACATTTCTTGATATAACAATAATTTAACAAGGGTCTTAAATGGCAATTACAACAAATTGAAATATATATTTGAACATATTAGAGGTATGCATTTCCTAATATAACAACAAGTGTCTCTGGCACCACAATCTTCCAGATCAGGTTGGCAGGATGTTCACATTCCTACACTGTGTCTATTCTCAGGCGGTTTACTGGAAGGAGAAAAAAACTCTGTATTGGGTGTGTTAAATATTTTATTATTAAAAATTTTTTTTTTGATGTTTATAATTCAATTAGCAGATATGCAGCAAAATTTTAAAAAAATATATAGTAAGAGTGTATAGATAGAACATTTTAGATAAATTGAAATTAGTATTCAACTGTGAACTTGTAGACAGTCTTTTAAATTGCAATATGTTAATAAATATCAGAAAGGAATCAAAAATAGATATTTTAATCCTGCCATAGGGTTAAAAATCTCCCCTTTACGGTAAATATATTATATGACAGCGCTTATTCACTGGATATTGAGGTGGAATAATACATGATAGGATTTCTAGAATGGATATTATTCATATGTTAATTTACACTAAGGATAATCCCTCTAGTTTTTGTGCTAATATAGACCCCACTAGTCCACAAATGAACATTCATTTGTTTTATATGATAAATGTATTCAATATGCAGACAGACCATGATAAAAAATAAGAAAAGAAGTTTCTGCAAAATACGCAGAGAGTATCGCGTTGAAATTCAGGATGAAATCAGATTTTTCACCAGCTCCGACTAACCAGAAATTATTTTGCGAGGAGAAAATGCTGTGTACCTCTTGTAGAATAGAGAATACACCTTCTTTACCATGTCTCATTTAAAAAAAAAAAAAAAATCAAAGTTCTCCATATGAGTTCAAAAGCAGGCACATTAAAGTCTAATCGACAGTTAGCAAGGAACACTCCAACCCAAACATCTCCATCCATTAGAAGGATCAAACCTTTGCACCCATACAGATTCCACTATGTTGGCCACAAAGCCACTGTGCTTTAGCATAGGCATAAATAAGCCTTGAGAGACACTGCTAGACATTTATATTTGTGATATACAGAGTTGCATTAAATATAATTTTTCCCACGCCAGTTTAAAAAGGAGGGAGGGAGAGGGAGAGGGAGAGAAAGAGAAAAAGAGAAAGACAAATCCTATATATAATGTGTCTAACTACATCACAACTCCCATGGCCCAAGTGCTGGAGAGATATGAAAGCTGAATGACAGCAGCTATGTGGTATAAAGTAATATACAAGCCTACTGTAAGCTGAATACCCCCCTTTAAATAAGGCACTATTTTTCATTGTAGTCTAAGGGTAGAGCATAAACATAGGACATTAAAAAAAAAAAAAAAAAAGTCAAAAAGGGGCAGGTCCTCTTTAATGTTTTGTAAAGGTATCCTACATTACTTGCAACATTCTTATATGTAACTAACAATGCACATGTGGGCTATGTGTAAGGTAAAGATTTACTTTTGAAAATAAATTAATTTAGCAGGCAGAGAGTCAAGAATTAATCTACTTACTTTTACGATGAGGTAGAGCAAAGCCAACAAAATACCAAAATGCCTGTTAACGCCACTGGTTTGATCTCCATAGTCAATAAGGTAACGGAACCAAACTGGTGTTGAAACAACTATACAGGAATACTGAGCAATCTCTTCTAAACCCATGTACCAGTAGCTCTAAAACAAAGACAATTATTAATACAAGTAATGCTGTAGTCCACATATATCCTTATATAGTCCATCTTAAAGCAATTTAACAACTTCCAAATGACTGAATACACACATCTTTCTCTCTCGCGGGTGGCAAGATGTGACTCGAATATTTGGTGATATGATACTTATGGTAACATTAGTTATACACTGGGATTGCTTTGAGAAGCTGCATTTTATGGAGACGCTGTGGCACTTACTGCAACTTGAATGGTTAAGATTGAATACATTTTGATACTATGTAAAGTTGCAACTTGGAAACATTGTAACAACTGTAATACATTGAGCAACATATCTTCATTAAGCAGTGTTTTGGTGATTTTGCAAAATCATACACTCTGGTCTTCCTCTCTACCAACTCTCCTCTTAAATTTATCTCAGCGCTGCAGCTCATTATCTTCCTACCTCCTTGTTTTGATTTGAACGATCTTCTCCTTCAACTCCTTTACTAGCTACCCTTCCCCTACAGAACCCAGTTTAACCACTTAAAGAAAAAATCCTGGCAAAACCAGTCAGAAATTATTTTTTTTTTAAATAAAGTTTAAAAAAATATATTTTATTGAAAAAAATATGCATAAGGGCTGTCTTGTTCCACCCCATGTCCATAGGCCCCCATTATAAAATAACTTCCCACCCCCCATTGGCAATACAGCCCCCAGTGGTCATAAATCTGAATAAAAGAATCCCCCCATACACCTCCTTAGTAGTAAAAAATGCCCTTTTTATAAACCAACCACTCCATCGTAAAAAACCCTGTTTTTTTTGTACCCACCCTCCCCACATGCAGAGCGCAATAGAGCGTGGGTCAGGGGGAAATCGATGATCCATCCCCTCTGCTGCGGCAGATCTCTGCACTTGATCAGCCAAATAAGTTACCCTCCTCGCACTTTGATCTACAATGCATGTGCTCCAGATTTCCATTCGCACAACATTCTGGGGCGGGATTCCGGCAGTGATGTCAGTGGTCACGCCTGGGGCGCTGGGGAGATCAGTTCTGCACCTTGATGCGACACTCAGCTGAAGCACAGCTAGCTGGCTGTGGTCACATCACATGCGACCACACCAGTTAAGTGGTTAAGCTCGTTATCGGAACATTCCAATCATTTAATAACTCATTTCCATCCTAAATCTCTAACCTCAACTCTAGCCAAACACTCTCATGGTCTCTGCTCTTCCTCTTCACTGTCATCTTGCATCTATATTGATTACAGCCTCCAATTCACACATCCAAAATTTTTACCATACTGCACTCCTCCGCTGGAACTCATTTCCCCACACTATCAGACTGTCTACCAGTTGCACATTTTCAAACATTCCCTGAAAACACATCTGTTCATTAGTCTATCAGCTATTTGCGGTTTTTCCATAATATTCCACATTCACCTCTCTGTAAGCGTTCACAAGCAGGGCCTTTCACCCTTTTGTTCTTCAACGGCTTCAAAATCGCTCCCCACTCACAGTCAATATCCAAGATCCTATTGTTCATTGAGTGATATTTTGTTTTAACGGTCGCTAACGTCTATTTTTTTCACAGTTCAATCCATCACTTTGTATACTGAATTGGTTCGGTTTTAATTTATTTTTTTTTCCCTGTACTACACTACTGACACTTTGTGGCACCATATAAATAATAATATTAATTAAATTAGTCAAGAGATGCACATTTTGTTTTCTTCAATTTACATCCTGAATGCTTTCCAATTTTAATTTTTAATGAAAGTTGTGAGATTATCCAATTTTTGACAATTTTTTTCAATAATTGTTTTCATCTTCTGAAATATTAATATTTTGTCTGAACATCAGTTTAAAATGCTATTCACCACTTCTAAATAATCGTTCCAGTTTCTTGAGAAAAAGCAGATTTGTGGTGTCTGCTTCCTACTACAAGATTCCTCTAATTGTCCTTCTTGAGTAGCTATAAGTTACTCCTAATATAATATCTAAAGCTAGCCTTGATATTTGGATACAGTTTCTAATTGTATTGTACAACTACAATATAGGCTACAATGTACAATATGCGCTACAATAAGAGGTCAGTCCCCGTTAACTTCTCTCATAGTGCATTTTCATTAGTCATGTTTATTTTGTCATCTCCCTTAGACAACTATTTGGCTATGATATCCAATTTAATATCTGTTACTAAGATGAGTTTGCTTAAATGACAGGACCCTAGTAAGTGATACTATGGGACATATTCAATTAGGAGCGAAAAGTCAGCTTTTGTTGAAGAGTATCGTGAGACGGCATTTCGCCTTGCGAAAAGTTTCATCTGTATTCAATTCCGAAGTCTTTTCGCCGGTGGGGAAACTCAATGCAATGGGACCTGCGATAAAGTTTTGCCTATGAATAGGTGTCAAAAAAAAGTGCAGAATTGGGGTTTTGGGGTGCAAAGCTGCGGGAACCCCCCTGCACCCTTGGACCAGTCCTCCAAAGGTAAACTGCGTCCAAAAAAGTTTATAAAACTCTTTAGATCACCCCAAAAAGTACTTTCATTTTGGGGGCGAAAAAAGTCCTAAGTTTGGGGACAAACTTAAAAACTAGCAAAGTAAACTCCAGGGGGGTCCCCAAGTATGCCCCAGATGTTTTTAAGTTTGCAGGTGCTTGCGGCAGGTGTTAAGATTTTTTAAAACTTCACTTTAGCAACTTAAAAATAAGCTGTCGAAGTCAAATAATTGGATATGTTCGCTGTACAATTATTATCTGACGATAAAAGTAGTCTATGGTCTAATGACGTGTTACTAGGACGCTACTTTGCATCGGTGCAATCCGATGCTCTAAAATGCGTATCCACAACACACATACGCTGATGCACATAACGCGCATACACACACATCACACATACATATACACAGACGCTCATATGCGGATGCACATACTTACACATGGACGCTCATCTGTACATACACAGACGCACATTTGCTATTTCAATACACAGACGCACATATGCGAAGGCATACATATAAAATGGTTCCCACACAGTTAATAACCAGAGTTTATATTAAAGTTATTTGTTAGCTAATAATTATGATGTGAGATGTACTTAAATGAGATCTAAGGTTCAGAATATAGTGGACATATGTTTGATATCATACTAAATCCCTATTTATTTACAGACATCCGTTTCTATCGGCAAAGAAGTCGCATCATGCGTCCGCTAGTTATGGATGGTAGGGAGTTATTGAATAAAATGTTATAACTTGTATGCAGTGTTGTAGCCAGTTTTAACCAGTAGTTTGGCGGGAAACTACACAATGTGACCGTTGGAGGATTGAGCCATACCCCTGATGACACCGTATGAACAAACGAATGACCAGAAGCAAGAACCAATGAGAACCTGTCAATTTGTCCCTTTGTTAACTTTGAAACCTATAAAGGTATATTAGCTGTGTGCTAACCTCAGTGTACAGGTATTCTCTTGCGACCGCAGACTTCTGGATTGATGACTGTATACTGGGACCAGTGCGCATGCGTATGTATCGGGCTGTACTATTTTCATTGCTTTTTTTTTTTTAATTGTTAAATCTTACATCGCGTTACCCCTTTTTACATAAATAACTATTTGTGCTTTGGAACCACACGATTGGACTGGAAAGCAATTCTTTCTTAAGCGACTTGCAGTGCTAAATAGCGACTTCTAGGAATCAATAATGCTAGCTCCTATTTTCAGGTACCCCAAATTGCTGGGACTACTTATTTTACCAAAAAAACCTGCAAAATGCTATTCTTCACCACTTATGCAAAGATGCTAAATAGCAGCTATTGAGAGCATTTAAGTACCCCAAATACCTTCAGCAGGGCTATTCGGGGGTATCTAGAGTGATCCCCAATGTCAGTGCATCTTTTGGGTTATGTCAGGCTGATTTCCCCAAAACCAGCAGTACTTTTCACATGTTAGAGTTTCACCGAGTCCAGTTTTTGAATTGAATACAGGGAAAAGCGGGCACGTGCGATACTTTTTCACATTGAAAACCAGTGCAGTCGGTGAAAAGTCCGGCATGAGAAAAGTACGGGACTTTTCGCCTGGAATTGAATATGCCTCTATATTGGAAAAATAGATTTATATGGGCTTTAAAATTGAGGAACTTTAAAAAATATGGTTCTTTCTTCATTTTGAAGTTCTTAGGCACAAAGAATAGAACAAACAGGGGCACTGAATAATGTAGCAAGTTAGAATACCACCATTAATATAGGATTATTAAAATGTACATAGGAAAAAAAAAAGCAGCAAGCATATCACTAACTCTTCAATGGTGGCCCTAATTTATAGCATACCTTCCTTTGCAAAGGTCTTTTCTTGAGTTTACCGTTACCAATTGATTTTATCTTATTTTAGGTAAATCTATGGTCAACTACTATATGCACCATACAACTATTTTTTAGTAATATTGTAGTCTAGATATTGATTGGCCAGGACTATTACATAATGGCAGCCTGGACTTCAGTGTGCATTGAAGTCTGTATTGTGAAGAAACCTGTTGGAATTGGCTTTAACTGGTGCATGTACAGACAAGCACCAGCTAAGAAAGAGGCTTGATCACAGCTCATCTTCAGACTTGATCAATTAACCACCAGCATTACATCAAAAGGGCAGCTGTAATGCTTAAAGCACATGACATCCTAATTAGCAACTTCTCACATTGATCCATACATGTGAATGCTCTTTAGTATATGTGTTATATACTCCTAACAGAAGAACATGGATAATAACACTACTCTATCACGCACCCATTTCTCTTCTTTTTAAACTAAATTTATAGAATTAATTTCCTGTATAAAGACACAGAAGCTCCTAAATGTACAAGTAACTATGAATGGATGTCAACATGTACTAAACATCCTTACCTTGCATTTATGTGACATCACAAGAGAAGGCACCAGCAGAATTAAGCACTTCAGGCCCATGAAGAAAAACTTCACAACAAAATCTGTGATGCCCACAACCCACAGAGCATCCCAGAATTGCAGAGGTCCAAGTGTAGGGTTCATCAAAATCAAGCTGCAAAAATAGACAAAGCCTTACTGTTAATTTCCTTAAAAATCTCTGTGGCAGCCATAGCACTTGGTAAATCCTTAGTCAGCTGAGCAGAGACAGGAAAAGGAAACACCACTGGAAGGTAGTGTGACAACTCCGCTTTGATGTCCATAGAATCTGCCCCCCCCCCCCCCCCCCAATTGCAAACCAACAGAAGTATATCCTAAAACAAGATTCCAGGGAACTAAATTTTACTAAATTGCCTTAAAGTGCGTATAATTACACTTTGGACCCTAATACATCTATAAGGTTTGAGTTCTGTGAACCAGTTCCAATAATAAATTTAGACGACTTATGTGTAGTGGGACTTATGTTGTGGATAATCGCAACTACAGCCAATTCAGAGCCATATGCATCATATCTACATCTCTACTTGTGATTGAATGTGTGTAACTGTGGGGCAACTGGGTGTTTAGGTGAATCGGGCTATTTAGAGATGAGTGTACGCAGAGGTCCATCTGATTCCAGATAGAGATCTCTTACACTACTTTCACAAGTGGATAGAAAAGGGAGGCGAGGACCCATACATTTTGTCAACTTTGAATTTGCATTTATTTCTAAGCATGCTAGGAACTCTAAATTAGACCATAAATTTCCCACAAATGGGAGTGTAGGAAAATGACTGATTGGCCAATAGTGACTGTAGCCATAGGGATCTCCTGTTACTACTGCTGGAGCCATACTGGATGATAAAGTGACTGGTCATTACTTTTAAAGTAGGTATTGGGTATTGATTTTTGCTTGCATATCCTTACGATAGGTCTCTGCACTCTGAAGACTAAAGCCATAACCATGCAAGACTGAAGTAATGTTCCTAAGGAAACAGGACATTAGTTAAAGCAGCTTTCCATTTTCCTACGAGGGGAAAGAAAGCGACACTAACAGGAGGGAAAAGTCAAACTATATGCACCTTCTTGCAAAGTTTCTTTTCTAAAGGATTTAACCCATACATGATGCCTGCCATGAAGATGCAGAGTAGCATTTGCTTTCAACTAGCCTAAATGCTAAGTACAGTACTCTGGAAACCTCAACTGTAAATTCATATGAACAAGAGAAAGTGGATTTCTATATAAATGGTGCAAAGTTTCTTTAAAAAGTCTTAATGTGGTGGGAGAAGAGAAAGGCTGTCCATGACTGTGATATTTAGGTAGTTAGGTTATTTTTCTAATAGGTTAAAATCCAGCACAAGAAAGATTGATCAAAGAGTGCACAGTACATGTTAGAAATCATACTGATTTCTTGATAGAGTAGTGGATACCAGCATTAAACTTCCAGCATGTGCAATTATACAAAGACTGGAATAAACATTTTTATTTGATCGTAGAAAAGCCACTATAGGGATATAAACAAAAATATATAATTAATAACAGTGCTTCTCTAACACCGTCCTTGGGACACATTGACAGTTCATGTTTTCAAGTCTCCTCACAGAATTACAAGTGAAATAATTAGAACCACCTGTGAATACCCGTGCACCAACTAGGAGTTCTGACAAACATACACTGTGTAATAATGGGTAGACAATGGATGATGTATCTCATACAGCCGACGAACAATCTTTTGTCCTGACCATCGGCTCGTATAAACCCAATAGATTTGTGAATGATGTTGTTCACATATATAGGACGTTGGTTGTGCAGCACAGCAGATGCAATATATCATGCAGATATATTGTGCGCATCTGCCGGTGTGTACACACGACTGACCCATATGCTGGCTACAGGAAACAGTAAGAATTACATCATCACTGCTTCCTTTGGCCAGACATATCGGTCGGCCAATTAGTAAGAGTATGCACAGGAACACTTACCAAATCGGTCGGCCTGCCAAGTGTGTACCCCACATTAGTGTGTCCCAAGGACTGGATTTGAGAAGTTTTATTAGTGCATAGTCCTAAATTCATAATTTCATTATCCATTAAGAATATTCAACCCCCTATCAATAATTATTATGGATAGTAGAAGTTACCTCAGCATTGTGTGACTTATACATAAAAGCTCTGGGCCTGAAGCCTTGTGTACTGTATATATGCTCTGCTAGGTTATCAAATGAGGCTCAAAAAGATCAAAAAATATTAATTTAATCAAGCACACTTTTGCTATAGATTTACAATACTTTATAGCATTACCACATTATTTCATTTGATGGCATTTCCAATGTTTCATTGACTATAAGATACAGGCTATCATTTATAAATGTTAAATTAGCAAAATACTTGTGGCCTATTGTTATGTAAAAGAAAATCAAAGTATTTTTGTACTGAAAGTGACGGATACAATCAAGGACATTTCAATAAATAAAATAGTATAATATCAAGGTACAGGTTTTTTTTTTGGAGAAGTAATCCCTGTTACATACCTGTAATAAAGTGCCTGAGAAGAAAAGGTATAATACAAAAGGACTGATGAACCTGACAAGAATAATAGGATCCAAATGCATTGCAATTTAGAACACTTATCCTGAAAAACAAAACAAACAATAACAAAATATTAATCATCATCTATGGAATTGAAAAAATGTTTTCCAAACAGAACAATAAAACTTTTCTGTCTAAGAGGAGGTGGCTCTATTGGGACATAAACCAGAGCAACAGCAAAGAATAGTGCAGGCGGTGCTGCAAACAAGGGAATTACTCAGTAGTGATACAGCAGAATGGCCCATAAAGTCGGAACAACTAGTGCTCTCCATACTAAAACACCTCACAAATTGACATCACTGCAGTGCAGAACCAGTGTTGAGTAACGCAAAACTACTGGTCCAACACTCAAACATCCGTGCAGTTTACAAACAGGTTACTTCAATGGTTCAGTTTGTGGACATTGATCCTTCATCACAACAAGAGATGCATTTGCTTCATGAAAGACACATGCAGTATACTATGAATTTCATGTTAGCAGTTCTTGAAAATCACTTATAAAGTTAGCAGACTCTCAGTTGCATATATTAGACTGGAGCCACACAGGCACTATGAACGCTACAACTAGAAAAACACTAGCATTCAAAGCACTTAAGTCACTCTGTGGGAGGTGTATTATACCGAGGCGAAGCAGGAAGCAGTACTGACAAAATGTATGAACATCTTGTCTGCCAGAGTGGGGGCGTAACAGAGCCCACAGGGCATCAGTCTTGTGCTGATGCGCTGTGTCTCACCTCCCGGCCAGCTCCACTGGGCATGTGCGAGATTTCGCAAGCATCACAAGATCTCGTGTGCACGGCACGGAGCCCAGCAGCTGCTGCAGCCAGGGACAGCACTGTGGGGTAACAGCTACAGCTGTCTAAATCAATGGCTCCAGGTGTCAGAATGGTCAGTGCCATTGACCATTCATACATATGGCTGCACATCGGCGCATAATCTTGAATATAGCATAGCGGCCCCATCATCGCAAACACTTCAGCACATTACTACATGGGGGAGAAGCGTTATCAGTGCACATAACGTGCTCCGATACCACTAAACCCCCATAACACAGCTTCATAAATCTACCCTTCTGTGCTAACATAATGAGGTGCTTGCCTACACTCTCAGAATGTCTGAAATTTCTGGGAGCACTCCTGTACTCCGAAGAGAATAGACAAGCTCCCAGGATCCCCCCACTTCTTTGGCTTGATGATGCCATTTGTGTTGAACTGCATCATTGCAGTCCTGCACCTCCCAACTGGACCTTTTCCTTGGGCATCTCGACACTTATGGACCACCCTGTATTTGAGATTGACTTTCACAACTCCAGGATTAAATGACCTAAGACATTCCTCGATTTCCTATCACTGTCACTGTCAGATAACCATTTGAGATCAGAGAGAAAACCCAAACACCACCAGATAGAAGGACCAGTCCACACAACATCCAATCTGGCTCTCTTCAGCCCCTGCATGGCATACCGATCCTCCTTAGTGACAAAAGTATCCTGCACGATTCTCCTCACACAGGAAATTGACACCACAAACTGTTCAGGAAGCGGAGCAGCAGCTTCTTATGGTTGAAAAATACAGCCCGCACAGAATATCCCTACAAATGCACAAAGATTTGTCACATGCTCTACAAACACGACAAATACACTTGCTGCATTTCTTTCTTTGAACAGGTTCTGAAAGACTACCGAAAAGGAAAGGAATTACTACCATTTATTATGACTATAATCATTATAGAAGTGTGTCTCCAACAAAAATATAATGTAGTAGTATTTCCATATTAATGAATTATTCAGTGAGAGGTGGTGTCATTCAGCTATGACAAGACCAGAAATGTGAATTGTGGAGAAAGATAATAAGGGGTTTGTTGTATACAATGTTATCACTTGTTGTCCCTTTGCTATTTTGACATTGGATGCATAAGAAATATGTTCTGCTTCATGTCTGGCATGTAGGATTATGTTTCCACATAGTTGCTAAAATAAGGCAATTTTCAAAAGTCACAGATCACATAGTAACTTTCCAAACCTCAATTTTCACATTGCCATTGCAGTACTACCAAACATAAGTTGCAGTAAAGTAGGTACCGGTTTGAAAGTCAAACTTTAAATAAGCCGTTAGCTCAACAATATACAGTAAATAACATTTGGATTTTTTTTTTTAAATTACATTAAATCAATAGAAGTCAATACAATATTGAAAACAAATTAACAACATTCCAAAATTACAACTGTTTGAATAAAGCCAGACAAAAAAAATGTACAAGCAGCATCAAAAGTATCAGCCAAGTACAAATGTATGAAATAAACAAACGTACGTACAGTCAAGCTGTCGCTCCGGGTCTCACACCAAAGGGGGCGTGCGGTTGATGGTGACTGACAGCAAGCCCACTTTGGTGGGCGTGGCTGCCAGATGGAGGCATTCCCATGGGAACGCCTACCTAGTGATGTCAGTGGGAGTGATTTCGGCTCTGATAGAGCTAAAATCACTCCAGGGCTTGCGGTCACCGAGATCCTACTGCAGGGTCTCGTCGCAAGCCCGATGGTCGCGACCATCTTTTTGGCCGCTCGCATATGCTGTGGGTGGTCACACACAGCTATGCGAGCGGCCAGGAGGCCGCTCCATTTGTAGGTAGGAGGGCACTGATTCAGAGCGAGCGCTCTGGTCAGAGCGTCCGGCTCTGAATCAGGCCCATTGATTTTGTTGAGCAAATCCCCCGGCAAAATTCCCCTGCCACCCGCCACTTTGACATGCCCGAAAGTAGCACTGCACTGAAGTTTTATGAAGAAATAATCCCTGCAGCATTACTTATTGGCCACGTCACAGTGCCGGCTGGCTTCAAAATCAAGGGCAGGGCCATTATAAAAGGATGCGGCTGCTGGCGGGAACAGTTGCCTGTGTACACTGAAGAGAGAGGACTGCCTGCGTCCACTCCGTATTTCAGCAGTCAAGTGTTTGTTAGTGGACCTGTCCAGCCAGCAAGTGGGGCAGTATCTAGGTTGACTGTAATCTGTCCAACAAGCAAGTGGGGAAGAATCTAGTCTGTCTTTAATCTGCCCTGCCATCAAGTGGAGCAGTGTGAAGGCTGGCTCTCTGTCCACCCAGCAAGTGGGGTAGTATATGGGCTGGCTGTAATCTGTCCAACCAGCAAGTTTGCAGCATCTGGTCAATCAAAACAAATATCTGTCCCAGTCAGCAAGAGGACATTATCTAGGCTGCTCTTTAAAATTATATTGGTATCCATCCAGCACATGTGAAGTATCTGGGCAGCTCTTAAAAAAAAAAAATGTATGTAACCAACCAGCAAATATGCAGTATCTAGGCTGCTCTTTAAAATAGATGTGTATCCAGTCAGCAAGTGTGCAGTATCTGGGCCACTCTTAAAAAAGGAGAGCGTTATGGTAAAACTTACCTTGGTTAACTCTCTTTTTTCGAAGTCCTTAGGGTCCACAGGGAGACATTGGGGTGTAGGTGGGACCTGGAGGACCGGACACCAACAACAAAGCTTTTCAATCCCTGGATGCTCCGGTCCTTCCCCCTATACCCCGCTCACAGCCTGAGGGCACTTCAGTTTTGTTAACAATCCCAAGGCAGGAGGAGGATAGGAGAGAAGGAAGACTGGTACACTGAAGAATCACACTCTCACACAGAAAATGAAACTATTGACTAGGAGAAGAAAATCCATAGAAGATACGAGCGTCAGGGCGGGTGCCCTTTGGACCCTATGTACTTCGAAGAAAGAGTTAACCAAGGTAAGTTTTACCATAACTCTCCTTTTCTTATTCAGGGTCAAGGAGACATTGGGGATGTCCCAAAGCAGTTGTTCAAGGGCGGGAACGCTCCTCAGCTGATAGGTGAACGCTACACCCAAAAGGAAGCATCCCGAAAGGCAAATGTATCAAAAGCATAAAACCTAAAGAAAGGTGTGGACAGAAGATCAGGTGTCCGTCTTGCATAGCTGTTCACACCCACAGAGCGAGTAGAATGAGCAGAGACTGTAGTCGTCACAGGAAGTCCCATCTGTGTGCAAGCCTGTGAGATAGTCATGCGAATCTATCTGGCCACAGTGTTTGTTAGCTGGCCATCCCTTCTTGTGGAATCCATATAAGATGAAGAGGGAGTCTAATTTCCAGATGGAAGCAGTATGGTCCACGTGGATCTTTTGAGCATGGACCACATCCATAAAAGGCCTCACCTACCGAGAGGTCTGGTGAATTAAAGGCCATAACAACAATTTCCTCTTTCAGGTAAAAGCGAGAAACAACTTCGGGAAGGAAGCCTGGGCGTGTTCGAAGAACAGCCCTGTCCTTATGGAATATTAAAAATGGGAGCAACGTGAGCACCCCTAAATCTGATACCCTCCGGACAGATGCTATAGTCAGAAGAAACAACAGTCTTTGCAGTGAGCCATTTGTCATCCACTGATTCCAGGGGTTCGAATGGAGGTTCCTGAAGTGCTTGGAGAACCACTGACAAATGCCATGGAGCCACAGGAGGGACAAAGGGAGGTTGTATTCGTAGAACACCCTGCATGAAGGTGTGAACATCCGGTATAGGAGCAATTTTGCGCTGAAACCAGACAGACAAAGCAGAGACCTGTACTTTCAGAGACACTAGGCCTACATCAAATCCAGCTTGAAGAAAGGCAAGAATTCTAGAAACCTTAAAAAGACCTGAGGTTCATAGTTTTTTGGAGCACACTATTGGAAAAGTGTATGCCACATTCTGTGGTAAATCCTGACTGAGGCCATTTTACATTCTTCTAGCATGGTCTGGACCACAGAGCTGGAAAAACCCTTAGCCGTTAGAATGGATGTCTCAAAAGCCAAGCTGTTAAAGACAGACGGGCTAGGTATGGATCGAGACAACAGGTCTGCTCGTAGAGGGAGCTGAAGATGAATGTCCACGAAGAGCCTTTGAAAATCGGAGTACCAGTGACGTCTGGGCCAGGCCGGAGCTATTAACATGACAGTGCCTCCCTCCCTCCCTCCTGTCTGAATTTTCAAAGCACTAAGGAAGCAGGGATATTGTAGGGAAAAAAGATATGCTAAATGGAAGTCCCATTTCACCGACAATGTGTCTATGAAGGCCGCATCTGGGTCCTTTATTCTGGTTCCGTAAATTGGAAGTTGTTGTGTCTGGAGGTCATGAGATCCACCTCCAGAAGACCCCATTTGTCCACTAGAAGCTTAAAAGACTTCTGGATGTAGAGACCATTCTCCTGCATGCACGTCATGTCGGCTGAGGAACTCCGCCTCCCAATTGAGAATCCCCGGGATGAACACTGCAGAGATGGCTGGGATATTGCTTTTGGCCCAAGTTAGAATGCGGGACACTTCTGTCATTGCCGACTGACTTTGAGTGCCCCCTTGGTGATTGAAGTAGGACACAGTCATAGCATTATCTTACTGTACTTGTACTGACCGGTTTTTGAGAACATTCTGAGCCAGAGCTCTGTAGATGGCTCGAAGTTCCAGGATGGTGATTGACAACACTGCCTCGACTGGGGACCATCGGCCCTGGAAGGAGTGCTGGCCGGTCACTGCTCCCCACCCTCGGAGGCTTGAGTTCGATGGAGGTCCTGTGCCAAAGAACTGTTGGGGGGAGTCGCCTCAGGAAGGAGGGGGCGTGTCCGTGGGAGACCACTTCTCTTACCCAGACATCAGATGTAGTTTGATGCTAAACTTGGGTGAATTGAGAGTCGGCTTCCCAGGGAGAGACCCGCCCTGTCAGGCTTGTCTTCAGACTTGGCAGGTGGACATCTAGTAGCCTAGGCTTGATTGGCCCTAGGCTTGGAGGCCTTGGCTGATGTCTTGCCGTGGAAAGGCCTGACCTTTGGTTTTGCCTTGAGAGTGAAAAGACCGAAAGGATGACCTCCGCGGCTTTGTATTATATGCAGAGGGCCGGAATGCAGTCTTGTTAGTCGCCAAAGTAGTCATAATGTTATCCAATTCTGGACCAAATAGGATGTCTCCTGCATAAGGCAGATACTCCAGAGCCCGTTTCGATTCTGAATCTGTTTTCCAGAAACGTAGCCAAAGAATACGGCGGGCCACTACCGAAGTGGCAGATATCCTGGAGGCAAGGAGAGCCGTATCCATAGCTGCTTCACCTAAGTAGGAGGCGGATTCTCTAAAAAGAGATATGTAGGACAGTTGTACCCTTGAAGCATCAGGGGGAAAAGTCTGTTCTAGGGCCTCTGTCCAACTCTCAATGGCTTTTGCCACCCAGGCCATAACCTTAGTAAGACGAGTAATAGCTCCTGTAAGAGAGTATATAGATATATGACAATCTGTAGTCTCGTTCAAGGAGGTTGCAGTATTAATGTGCAAGGTGGCATTTTTAACCAGACGTGTTACATGAGAATCCACCGTTGGGGGAACGTCCCATTTAGTGTATGTAATTATATAAATATTTTACCTATACTGGTGGATGCCCTCTTTTGGCCCAAGTGACAATATATATGTAGTGGAACGGACAGGATGCGCCTAGTGAGGGCGGAAGGGACGATAGGAATGGGCGGAAAAATCCCTAATAAGAACGTTAAACTATCTTATAAACGTAGCATAACTTATTGTGAGTTATCTGAACATATAAGTTAGAAGCAAATGAGTAAATAGAATATGGATTTCTACTAATAAAATGATCCCTTGGAAATACAGGAAGTGATGTGGACTCCTGACCTCAATTGAACTCTCAGTGAGGTATAAATACCCGATTACCCCATTCACACATCATCCCCTTGATGAAGTCTTAGGACGAAACGCGTTGGTTGTGGTTGCTATATGCCTCATGAACTCTGGAAAAAACTACCTCTCTCTTACACTCAGATAAGCTGCTATATTTATTTTTAATTTGTTTTACCTTCATCTAAACACATCACTATGAATTGCATCTTCATTTTATCGTTTTTTTAACTGTTGCCTATATTGTATGTTTAGGAAAAGCCTGGAATTTATTAAGGTTTTTGTATCTTTGTTTCTAAAATAGATTGTTAATTTTTTATATATATTAATTTATTTTGCACTGGCATGCATTATTGAAATTATTTGCAGAATGTTATATATTTGTAAATTTACACATGGTATTGTAGCAAACTAGTCGCCCAATTGTCAATTCACCCCCCTCAATAAATTGAAAAAATTATATATTTCAGCCAGCTGTTACCCATAATGAGTGAAAATTGTAGCAGAAGCTGGTTCATCTTCTGAATCACAGTCTGTTTCACATGAAAAAGATTTCTGTAAACATTGCTTCTCGAGAGTAAACAGTAATTTGTTTAAAACATTTCAGTGGTTGATGGTAAGAGATTATGGAATTATGTGTTCCATGTGAATAAAATATGTAAAGAGACTGGCCAAAAAACAAGGAACTGACTTGGGTGACTATACAGAGCAAAAGAATTTGAAGATAAATTTTACTTGACCATGAGCAAAGTAAGTTACATACTGATTTGTGTTCAAATATACTTCAAAACATGTTCTTAAAGAAACTGTGTTAGGGGAAATTGAACAATCAATTTCAGTTTTGGATTAACTCAGACACGTGTGAGCGAGTACCAATTATCCAGGCTTGTTGGAAATGCCAAGGTCTGCTGCCACCCTCTTCTTACCCATCAGCAACAGGTCAAAAGGACGCTGATTCTTCTGCCTACATGACATGTGGGGGAAAGAGATCGCACTGATTGTTTGACCTCCCCCCCAGATCTGTTCTATAACTGAGGGGCACAAAGCACTGAGGTGCCTTATTTAGTACACATTTAACAATATCCCCAGTTAGAATGGCTGGTTTAACTGAAATCCAAAATATACTGAGGGGGGACATGGGGGGTTGGCTTGTAAGTAGCGGATAGGGTATACAAGGTGGGGTGATATGGGGTGTAATAATCTGGTTCCTCAATTCTTTGGCAGATAGGATTTTTCATATTTTACTTAGTCATTTACTCGGTGTTGCTTATGCCCTTATTATTATCCTGGTTTATGAGGTGGGCACCCGAATGGCACCTTCGGGTGTTTGCTAGATTATCCGTGTATGTTTTGGGTTTTTTATATATATGAGTTTGCCCTCCTAGAACTGTTATTTGATTTGCTTGTTTTGATTCTTTTGTCATTGCATATTGTTCCGCATTTCTGCCTGCCTTACTGTATGCCCTTTTAGGTGTTTTAATGTAAATGGTTAAAATACTCAAGAATTACACAATTTCAAAAAGAAATCCAAAATATACTGAACAGTTCTCAGATTAAGGGCTATAATCAATTAAGCTGCGAAAACGGGTTATCGACGATAATTTATTGCAGATGACGTCATTTTCGCCTGTTTCACTTATCCCCATATTTGATTTCAAAGACTTTTCGCTGGTGCGAAAAGTAGTCTTAGTTAAGAAACGGGGTTTAAGTTTTCACCATGTTATACATGGCGAAAAAAAGTGCAGAATTGGGGTTTAGGGGTGCAGGCTTTTATAATAATAATAATAATAATAATAAAAAAAAATTGCCTGCAGCCTTTGTAATGTCCCCTTCAAGTATTCTGTGCCAAAAACAATTAAAAAAAGTTTTAGGACACCCCAAAAAAAGGTACTTTAATTTTTTTGGGGGGGACAAAATATTGGGGGACAAACTTCTAAACTAGCGAAATCAATCCTGGGGGGGGGCGTTCCCATGTATGCGGCAGGTGTTTTCTAGAATGCGGCTGGTAATGGCAGGTGCATTTTTGAAGAACCATTTAGGGACTGAAAAATATGCTTGCACCCATTTTCATGTACCCCAAATTTGATGGCCATAGTTAATTCCCCCCTCCAAAAAAAAAAAAAAAAGCTATTCTTCATAGGCGCATTTATGCACCTGCCGCGGCTATGTAAAAACCCTGACTACCTTCAGCAGGCCAAATCGAGGGTACCCATAGTGATCCCCCATGTCAGATCATCTTTTTAGGGGGGCCAGGATGATTTCCCGAAAATTCCCAAGACTTTGATACTTACCTTTCCGCAGGATCCCGTTTCACTGGATCCTTATTGAATACTGGGATGAAGCGGGCATGCACCCGATACTTTATCACAGAAAAACGTTGATGGCGAAAAGTCCGACCTCAGACTTTTCGCCTCAAATTGAATATGGCTCTAAATGTATAATTGCTAGTGACACTGGCTGTCTGCTGACTTTGCTGTACAGTCTTACAGAGTTTAAGAGAATCCTTGGTGTCACTGCTGCATTGCAAAGAGACCACTGAATGAAATGACACCACAGGTTTAAGGAAATATATGAGAACCCACAATTTCGTAGCTTTATTTATGAAGCTTTCAGATCTGTTGCATCATTTTTCTGATGTTTGGCAAAAGCAAGAAGTTAATTTAACAGAAACAGACACTATTTTAGAAGCTACACAACTATGCATTATGGAATTGAAACCCATACCTGCTAATAATCCTTTTAAAAATCTTGATCTTGCTGGTGAATGGTCAGGCCTTTTTCAGAGCCTGTTAAATACTTTTGAAAAAAAGTGGACCTATCAATCCTGACTTGAGAAAATTAGTTTTTCTTTTTTTGTGACCAATACCAAAATACGTTTTGAAATACTTGTAAATCTAAATACACACACACAGCCAAAATTGTGGAAACCTTTTGGAAAATTAGCATTTTTGAAGTTTAGCAGATTATAGCACTAATAGATTTTAGTATTATACCAAAAAATATACATCATTACAATGGTAAATTCATTTAGAACATAATACAATTAACTTTATAACAAAATTTTACATTTTAAAAACAGTTATACATACTGAACTGTGCATTTATTAGTTTTGCAAAGTAACCAAATTTTACTTAGTTTGGAAGCTGCAATTACATAACTCCCAACATTGGTGGCCAGCAGGTTGGGACCCTTGGCGTGTCTAAGGTGCACCCCATGTCAGAAAATCGGTGGAGCCTAGGGAAAAGGGGCGGAGCCTCACAGCACCCCCATTTCAGTCACTGTGGGGGTGTGCCCAGCACTCTCCAAGATGCTGGGCTGCCCCCAGGCTTTCTCTGCACTATGAATATATGCTGTGTGCATGTGCACAGCATCTATACACACGCTGATTACTCGCCGCTCTGCAATGCAGAACAGCGGTGTGTGCTAACTAGGGGTGTGTGCACCTGCCACTTTTCGTGTTTTGGATCTGGATTGGTTTTGCCAAAACCACCCTTCGGTGTTTTGGGTTCTGTTTTTTTTTAAAAAAAGCATAAAAACAGCTAAAATCACAGAATGTGTTGATTTTTCTGCTCCTATGCTATTCTTAACCTCAAAATACTTAATTTCCATTCATTTCCAGTCTATTCTGAACACCTCACACTAGTGTTTTTATGTCCAAAAGGTTGCACCGAGGTAGCTGGATGACTAGGCTAAGCGACACGAGTTGGCGGCACAAACACGTGGCCCATCTAGGAGTGACACTGCAGTGGCAGACAGGATGGCAGTTTGAAAAACTAGGCCCCAAACAGTACATAACGCAAAGAAAAAAAAAAAAGAGGTGCAAGATGGAATTGTCCTTGGGCCCTCCCACCCACCCTTTTGTATAAACAGGACATGCACACTTTAACAAAGCAATCATTTCAGCGCCAGCGTCTGCCACACGAAATGATTGTGGCTGAAATGATTGGTTCGTTTGGGTCCCCACAAAACAAGCTGGCAATTAATCTGGCCCTGCACAAACTGGCTCTACGGAGGCAAGTTTCGTCCTCATCCTCCTCATTCACCGATTCCTCACCCTCTTCAGTGTTGTGTACATCCTCATCCTCACAGAGTATTAATTTGTCCCCACTGGAATCCACCACCACAGGTACCTCTGTACGTTCTGGAGGCTGGCCTCCCTGGAAGAGTTGATAATTCATTTTTATGAACATTATCTTCTCCACATTTTGTGGAAGCAACCTCCTACGCCTTTTGCTGACAAGGTTCCCGGCTGCACTAAACACTCTTTCGGAGTACACTCTGGAGGGGGGGCAACTCAGGTAAAATAGAGCCAGTTTGTACAGGGGCCTCCAAATTGCCTCTTTTTCCTGCCAGTAAATGTACGGACTGTCTGACATGCCTACTTGGATGCTGTCACCGATGTAATTCTTTAACAGACAGACGCACGCTTGTCGCTGCTGCTTTGAGGATGCAGGTGCGGCTACAGCCCGCACATTTCACAAACACAGAAAAAAAATTTATTTTTTTATTTTTTGTGGAGCGCACTTTGGGGGTTACTCCACCCTTTAACAGACAGACGCACGCTTGTCGCTGCTGCTTTGAGGATGCAGGTGGAATCTAGACAGGATTTGGAACCGGGGACACACTACCTCCATCAATTGTCTAAATCCCACAGCACTAATGGCGGATACCGGACGCACGTCTAACACCAACATAGCAGTCAAGGCCTCAGTTATACGTTTTACTTCAGGATGACTGCTGTCGTACTTCATCCTCCGCACTAGGGACTGTTGGAGGGTCAATTGTTTAGTAAAAGTAGTAGTGTTCCTACTTCCTCTCTGGGATGATGAACAACTCCCAGCAGCAGCAACAGCACTAGGAGGAAGTGGTTCTTGATCTTTCCCTATTTTATTTTTAATCGGAGAAAGTTTGGTCCTCCATTTATGTTATATTGATATATACGTGCGGCTAAGGCGTGCACAAACACATAAAATATTTTTTTATTTTTGCTGGAGAGTAGTGCACTTTGTGGGTTACACCACCCTTTAAGAAATGAGCCAGCCGGCTCTTTACTTATGGGACACAGGCGCACGCTTGGCGCTGCTCCTTTGTTGATGCACGTGCAGCCACAGTGCACACAATTCACAAACACAGAAAATATATTTTATTTTGTTTGGAGTGCACTTTGGGAGTTACAGCACCCTTTAACGGTCAAGCCAGACGGCCCTTTACTTATGACACAGGCGCACGCTTGGCACTACTTTGTTGATGCACGTGCGGCTACAGTGCACACAATTCACAAACACAGAATATATATATATATATATTTTTTTGCACTTGGGGGGAGCACCCCTGATGGACAGAGCACCCCCTGGACAACACTACAGCACCCCTTTAGGACTGGGACACTGCACAGGACTTTGGAGTGGACACAGCCCCTATGGACAACAGCAGCACAGCACAGCACAACACTACACTACAAAGCCCAGCCAGCCCTAACTCCCACCCTCCCTCTTCACTGTCCACAGCAGAGTGAGAAAATGGTGCCGATGCGGGTACCTTATATAGAATCCAAAACCCGTGAGACCCGGAAGGCGGGATGATGACGTTTTGCCTCGATTTCAGATCCGAGTCAGGCGGGAAAAGTCAAGCCTGACTCGGATCGGCCTCGGATTGGGGGGGCTCGGGGGGTGTTCGGATTTCAGAAATCCGAACCCGCTCACCCCTAGTGCTAACCCCAACTGCCCCCCTCCCACTGCGGGACACTGATGCTTTACAGTAAGTGTTGTGCACTCAGGTAGCAAATCTTCTCCATTTCTTCTGTGGACATATTTCATTCCATCACTATCAAATGTGGATATTCTGGTTTCATCACTCCAGATGACACTGTTTCATTGTTCTTTTTAGCCCATTCAAATCTTTCTGTTTGAGAGATGAGAGTCTTTTTCCTTGGAATTCTGGCGTTTAATCAAAAATATTGAAGTCTGAGTCAAACAGTCCTGGCACTGATGTTTACACCACATTCACGTAAATCATTGTGAATTGCCTCAGATGATTTTCTTCTATCACTCAAGCACAGTTTTTTCATTCCTCTATCACAGCATGATGGTGTGGATGTTTTCCTACCTTTACCAGTTTTAAATCGACTGAGTCTGTAGATACTTATTCCACAGTTTGGAAATGCCTCCTTTGCTTACCTTCTTCACGTAAAATAGTAAAAACTCTTTTTACTTTGCTTGTCATCTAAATAAGTTACACAGCTTACTTCTAGAAATTAAAGTTAAAAAAAAAATAAAAAAATCAGAAATAACAGCGACCAACTTAGTGATAATCAAACAATTAAGATGTTTTACTATCAATTCTAGTAGTAACAAATGTGCTCCCTATCTTTATTTAGCTATAACTTTATGCAATAAAGATAATCCATTGCGGTGAACTGCATTATATTGTGTATAAAATTATCTTTCCAGTGATATACACCTTAATAGGATTTTCTTTAAAAATAATGCAGTTATACGCAATTAAACCCTAAAAGCACACATTTTCCGTAAGGTTTCCACAATATATCAAAATATATATATATATATATATATATATATATATATATATATATATATATATATATATATATAGAAACAAAGCGGGTGGTAAAACTCACCAGTCTTCTTACAAACATCTCTTTAGAAAGAGATGTTTTTAAGACGACTGGTGAGTGCTACCCCCCCCTTTTTTTCTACTTTTGCATGAAGAGGATTATTGTGATCCCATATGGGTGTGTCACCCCAGCATATATATATATATATATCTCCAAACTGGAATGGCACTCTCCTTGCCGGGTGTCAAATGCTTAGGTGCCCTCCGGAAAAATTCATCCACTCCAGCTATACATACAAGAGGCGGCACTTAGAGACTGGGTTGAAAAACTTCAAAATCGTGTATTTAAACAAACATGTTCATAACAATACACCAATGTTTCAGGACCATGTTGTCCCTTTGTCAAGATTTTATATATTTGAAGTCAGCTTTGATGACCCATAAAGTACAAAGTGAGTGAGATCAAAGTTGAGAAGCTGTAATTAAAAAAAAAAAATGGAAATTGGTTCAGTTGATGTGTTGTGTAGTGCTAAAAATGTTAATATTTCAAAGCTGTGTCAAACGATGGCAGATACGACCAAGGTTTAAACCAGGCATGTCAAACACGCAGCCCAAATAAACATTTTATGCAGCCCGACAGTGTGGGCCCAAATACATATATTATGCAGCCCAGACCGGAACTCTTCATTCACCCCTTCTGCTCTGCTCAGCCAACCTGGCTGCCACGATCGGAGCTCAGCTCTGCTACGATCGGGCAGTGTTACTAGTTAAAAAAAAAAACATTGTCGACGGGGGAGCTGCTGCGCATGCCCACCCGCAGTAGCTCCTCCCATAAACCTTTGCAGAGCCGTCAGTGACCACTAAGTGTTCCACCTCCAGCCCGTAAGTGGCTCGCCTCCAGCCTTCCCTGCACACACAGCAGCAGCCTGCAGTCCTGCACAGTACACACAGACAGAAGTCAAGAACAGGAGCCAGCACTGGCCCGCCAATTCTGACTTTCACAGAGTGAAAGTCACTAAGTAATTTTACACTATAATAAGTCTGTCTGCCTGGCTAGTGTAAGGGGGAGAGGGGGGGCACAGCTGGGAATGGTGAAGCTTAGAGCTGGGCTGGGGAATAGTGGGGCTGGGAGACAGGGGCTGGGGAATGGTGAGGCTGAGACATGGGGGTGTGTGGCTCAGTCTTGTTCGGTGCGCATGTGTGGGGAGGTGGAGACGGGGGGGGCTGGAGCATATGTATAATTTTGTGGGGAGGGGGTCTGGAGCATATTATTGGGGGGGTTGGGAGGGGGCTGGAGCATATTATTACTGAGGGAGTAGGGCTGGAGTTTGTGGAGCATATTATTACAAGGGGGGGCCTGAAGCATATTATTAGATTATGTAATGTGGGGATGGGGTCTGGAGCATATTATTGAGACCTTTTTTTTTTCTTGCGGCACACACACTTATATATTCGGCCCAGTTGGGATTTTGAGTTTGACATGCCTGGTTTAAACAATGAAACTGTATGTCTTTAAAACTTAAATGCCATATACCATACTGTTTACACTCAAAAAATCTAAATATGGTCTACTTTGTGAAAATTCAAACCAATTTATATTTCTGGACAGCATTCATATGTAAAACTGCTATAACAAAAACACTACATTTACAAATATTACAAGATCCTAACGTATAAAGCAATGCCTATTAAATACTCCACATAAAGAATCTAAACTGATAATTCCAGTTCTCCAAAACAAGCAAATACATTATTTTGTTTTCATCAATAGGAATGATACGCAGTTGTGAGCTTACTTACTCTTAGAAAAACCTGATTTACAATGCATTTGTTTGCATACAGAAAAGTTGTTAGCAGACCAATTCCAACTGAAATGCCTATTAGAAAACAAAATAAAAAGCAGTTAAAATATCAAATGAAATTAAAAAAAACATAAGAAAAGCAACAAAGATCGAAAAAAAAAAAAAATTAAAGTATTAAATGCAAATTATACATCTGAAATAAACAAACACACTCCTATATGAATAAAATAAAAATTAAAAATCAACCTTGCGCTACTGAGCCGGGGGATAGGTCCAAGCCCTGGAGCTTTTCATTATAGAAATTGCAATGTGTGTTCTTATGCACAGGAACTGCTGTAATGCCAAGCATACTGGTGGCCTTGCTCCTTAAATGATCTGTGTGATTCTTGTTCTGGAGAAAAGCTAACGGGATGGGTGGCTCACCCACGTTTGCATTCATGTTATACTGCCCTATATGCAGCCCAAGTTTGGCGCTTTGAGTTGTTGAATGTGAAAAGGTGGAGCAGGCTGGGCTGCAGGTAATAACTGGGATTTATTTGCAATGTCCAACTTGAACCTGCATAACTGTCGCCAATCTGCAAACATAGCAGATCATGCCAAGGAATTTTCTGAAAGACCAGATTGGTTGCATCATTAGTAGAACTGAAAATGTATTAGCATTCTGCCATTACACAGATACCTTGAGATGAAAGGTGAAGGACTGTTGTGCTCATTAATCAGGTTAGCGTTGAAGTATTAACAGTCTGTTTGGGTGCACAAAAAACACTGGATCATAAATAAAATTCTGATGCTCCCCACCATCTGTAACACGTTATGTTTAATGCTTTCAAATGAGCATTTGCATATTTCACTTATGTTAGAAATTATGGCCTTTATTATGTAGATTGCCCCTCCTCAAATCCATGTACATGTGACTGAGCAAATTTAATAACAAAGCTAATTTTGAAATCTAGGTCTCCTTTACAGAGCCCACTTTATTGGAAATACACACGTTACATATACATAGTGACTTGCTAAAGTATTCAACCCCCTAAAAATTCAACAGAATTGTCTCCATTACAAACGACACTTATGGTGCGTACACACTAGACGATATGCTCCCTGAGCGATATCGTCTAGTGTGTCCCCGTTCATGACATTGAGCACACCCGCTGAACGATATCATTAACGACATCGTCAGGTTGGCCTGCATGTTAACCCGATGAACGATGATGACGAACGACCCGCGGGAACGCGCGTCGTCGTTATCGTTCATCGTTTTTTCTGTTAAAAATGGACGATAAAGTGGATGACTGAATAATAACGATATCGTTATCGTTCAGTCGTCCACTTTAATCGCCAAGTGTATACGCACCATTACACAGATTGTGCAAGGCTATATTTTTATTGAGAACCAGTAGTAGGCTCAAAGTAAAATTTAAACTCAGAATTATTTGTCTGCAAAAGAAATTATATAAAAAAATAAAAAATAAAAATGCTGCTTGCATAAGATTTAATACGGTTTGGTAGTGGGTTTTTTTGCCCAGTCCTCCTTACAAATTTGCTCCCGCTTTTTCAGGTTGATTTGATGACAGTTGTTGACTGCAATTTCAAATAGAGCCACAATTTATCAATTGGATTAAGATCTGGACTTTGATTTGGCCAATATTCATATTTTTGTTTTTCAACCATACCAGTGTTGCTTTGGCCTTGTACATGGGATCATTGTTCTCCTGAAAGGTGACCTTTCTCCCAAGGTTGGTTTTCCTAGCAGACTGCCTCAGTTGGTCTCTCAGTATTTCACTGTATTTTGCACCATCTATTGGTCCTTTAACCTTAACAAAATGCCCAGACCCCACTGAGGAAAAGAATCTTCACAACATGATGTTACCACCCCCATACTTTACTGTTGTGATGGTGTTTTCTGAGGAATGGGCAGCATTAGGTTTGCACAATACACATCAGTTTGAATTTGGGATCAAAAAGCTACACTTTTGTCTCATCTGACCACAAAATCTTATCCTGCATTTTCGCTGCGTCACTAATGATACCTGGCAAAATCCAGATGTATTTTTTTTCAGGCTCACTCCCAGTTGAATGGCGAACTCTATAGATCCCCCAAAGTGATAATTTTCTTCTCTGATGATTCCCTGAAAAGTCTCACCATTAATTCAACAGTGCTCACTGGGATATTCAAGAACTTGGATATTATTTTGTAGCCTTTTTCTATCTTGTGCATGTCTATAACTATCTTTAAATGTTCTCGGAATGCTCTTTGGGCTTCATTTTCTCAACTATCCTTCAGATTCACAGAAGTACCAGTGTTATTTGAATTAGGGGTCTTGTATCCATAAAAGCTGACTTTTTTTTTTGGGTGTAAACTTGGAGCTTCCACAGCACAGAGGCTGAATACTATTCAAGCAGTATTTCTTCAATTTTCATTTATTTTTTAAAATCTGCAGATAAATACTGAATTAGGAGTTGGAACATTTACTTTAAAAACTGGCTGGTGTGTTATAAAAATACTGTCTGGAATATGTAATTTGTAATACAAATAAATTTATTGATGTTAGGGGTGGCATTTTTTTGCACGTCACTATATATTTTATACATACACCTGTTAATACTCCTTAAAAATATTAAGAGGAATAATTTTACTCAGTGGAAAAGACTGTGGCATGACTGGAGCTGTCAAAACAGAGCGAAAAAAAATATATACTATTTTGTTGTGAATATTCTGTATCACAGATGAGTCCTCCTATACTGTTGCTTAAGTTGCAGTAAATATCCCCCCAGGCCCCATGCGGCTCTCAATGCATCTTTATCGGCCGAAAATGCTGCTTAGTCAAAATGTGATGCAACCAAGACGCACCAGGGGTCTGAATCTGCATGGAATATTAAGGCAAGGTGTATGAGGACACATCTGTATGATTCAGTAAAATGAAAAAAGCTAAATCAAACTTCCAGTTACACTTAACTATTAGCGAATATCTAACTGCAAATCTTTGAAACATTATGAGATTTCATGGGTATGGAGTGTATGGTACTCATCTCTATGATGTCGCTTTCCAAACATTAGTGGGGATTTCAATTTCTAGCACAGAAACCTACTGGCATTGAGTGTTTAAACCACAGTGATGCGAGATTCTTGCCATGGCTGAGAGTAGGAATTCTACAGCAATTCAAATGATATCCTAAGGAAACTATATTAAACACAGAGAAGCCAGCTACACTCTAAGAGGGGAATTCAGGCCACCCAAAGAACAATTGAATTCCCCCCAAAAAGTGTATACTGCTCTCTAAACAATAGAAAATACTTGGCAAACAACAATACATATTTGATTTGGAACAGAAAGCAAATTTGAAAAAGAAAATTAGCAATACCTGTTATGTGCTGAACAATTAGCTTGGCACTAAAGATTAAAATATATGGAAAACTTTTATTCAGCCACTGATAGACATGCAAGAGTTCTGAGTTACTGTTGCCGTGTTCTCTTGTGTCTGAGCTATTTGGCTCTTCTTGCCCGCCCGTGTCATCAGAATTAGAATGTGTTTGGCCATGTCGACTCTGAAGACGTATGGTTGGTCTGGCCTGTCTGGTGGTAGACCTTGTTCCATTGTCAGAATTTGATGGCGGCATACTTATTGCTACATCCCCTGTATTGCAGGAACCTTCGGCTGCTGGACGAGCAGCAGGAAAAGGGAGGCTGGCTGAAGAGCCGTCATTTCCAGTCTGATGGGCATGTCCAGAGCTTGTCTGCATGATGAGGTTCTTCTTATTGTCTAAATTACCGACCTCGCTGCTACATTGCCTGAATTAAAAATACAATACATATTGAAAGTCTTCAATGAGCAAAATACATTTGTGAACCACAATACTGTTAAGTACCAAAACACATTTCTAGAAGAAAGTATTTTCCAATATATAAAAAAAAGTTACATAAACTTATCAAAATAGCAACTATATATAAGAAACTGTAAAACTAAAAGATAGTATATACTATTTATGATTCTATTAAAAAGTGCCCTGCAATTAGGCTAGAGATCTCTCAGGTAAGTAGTGTTCATTCAAGCACCCTGTACCTGTCAAAAACTGTGCAGTTCCACTTCCCTGCATGGGGTGTCGCGCTCTGCTCTGGTGCTTCTAGCACACTCAGCTGATGCAGCAAACTGCTGAGATACAGACCAGAGTGTGCTAGAAGCACCAAAGCGTAGAACGACACCCCAGGCAGGAAAGAGGAACTGCGCGTGTTGTGACAGGTGCAGAGTGCTAGAATGAACACTAGGTAAGCACACAAAGATTGTCTGACTGCTCACTTGCAACCAATACTACCAAGTCTCAAACATAAAGGACAGACTAAATGGGCCAAGTGGTTCTTATCTGCCGTCAAATTCTATATTTCTATAAACACATTTATTAAACTAATTAAACAAAAACAAAAAGTTATCAATAAAAATACAGATACAATTACCGGTAAAACATATACCATGCAATCCTATAAATTATTAAAAAATGTGACTGAATCATGAATTATAAATTCTTAAGTAGTTGTTGTCCAAGTCACTTATACCTCTTTCAGAAATAAATTCCCGGCTTCAACCCAGCTTGGACCCGGGAGGCCGAGCACGGGTTGAAGCCGGACTACCCATTTCACACTTAGGGCCAGATGCAATTAGAGGCGAAAAGCTGCGATCAGCGAAAAACATTTGCCTATGCAATGTTTTCGCCACTTTCCAAAGTATCGCCCTATTCAATTCCAGGACGTTTACGCATAGGCAAAAACAAGCAAAAAAAATTTCTCCACCAAAAGGCAGGAGAAAAAAAAATTTTTGTGTAAAAATTTAGGAACTTGGTTCAGAACCCTTTGGGCACCCCCCCAGTGACTAATTAAGACAAAAAAAACGTCTTAATTCACCCAAAAAAAGCACATCATATTTGGTGCAAAAATTTAGTGTTTGAAAATGGGGATAAAGTACCGAGATAGATATTTTGGGGTGCTCTATGGATGGGACAAGTGTTTTTAGGATTGCAGGAGGTTACAGCAGGTGTATTTTTTACATTTTTGAAAGCTGCACTTTACAGACACAAAAATATACTAGTACCCATTTACATGTACCCCCAATTTAACTACAGCAATTATTTTTCACAAAAGACATTGCTTTATATAATTTTTCCACACTTGTGCAAATATGCACATAACAGCCTATTGACTCAATATAAGATCCCTAATTACGTTTATTAGGGTTATTACACTTTTATATAGATTCTCCGGGTCAGTTAGGCTGTTTAGGGGGTACAGACTGATTTTCCCCTAAAAAAAAGTTTTATTCGCTGCATTCGCACATGTGTTTTCGCAAGTTTTACAATTGGATAGAGCGAAAAGCGGAAGCGTGTATTGTGCCTGGTCATGAAAAAAACCTGCAAGCGAGCAGGGGACTGTCAACCCAAGTTGCACCTTTCAGACATACGCTAGACACGGGTTGATGCACAATCCTGTGCAAAAACACAGGTTTTTAGGCTTAAGCCTAAAAGTGGTATTATATACAATCAATTCACCTGGTAACCACCACCTGCTCAGACTACCGTAGGTATAATCAGCAGCCACAATGCAGATGCCGGCTCCCGATGCGTGTGAGGGAGCGTGCACTCATGGTGTGTGAAAGTTTCTAGTGGGGTTGGACTGCTACGTGGTAGGGTTGATAATGGCACTTGAGTATCGTAGCAGAGTACCGTGGAGGCCTCAGTAAAATATGTGAAGCACGCACCAGTCACTTAGGATAAGCTCATTATCCGTGGCTGACAGTTATACATATGACAGTCTTAGGTGAATTGGCAATAGTGTGTGTGGGCAGAGAATGCAGATACCTCAGCCTGGGCTATGTCCAGCACACAGAAAAACCTTTTACGCTGTGTAAATCGGACAGGACATAGTCCATCAGATCGAGGCAGTTACACCCAGATCATCCCTCACATCTTACCAACGGCTACAAGTCCACGGAGAACAATGTATGTTGTCTCCACTACAGCCTCTTTTACACTGAGTACTTCACTATCCTTTATATGCGGCAAACTATTTGAACAAGTGTGGAGGAATTATTTTTAATAACATTTTATATAATTATACATATCTGTATTTTTATTTATATATTTTTGTTGGTGGTCAGTTAGTTTAATAAGTGTACTTATGCTTGAGACTTGGTAATATAAGTGGATGCGAGTGTGCAGTCAGACAAATCTTTGTATGATTACCTTTTTGAGAAGAAAGCGTACCATCCTAAATTATTGCTGGACCACCATCCTGAGGCACCAAATCAAATTATTTATGGTCAATGTAATGTAAATATGTGGACAAACAGAAGCGCAAACCTGTCCCCCACCACATAACTGAACCTAAGGAGGACAGGTAAGCACAATTTACTTCACTAAATTATTTCTGAATTTCTCAATAACAAACTTTTGGCTTAGGGGTGCCGTGAAAACAATGCTGATACTCTAGGGTGCTGTGATTCAAAAAAGTTTGGGAACCACTGGGTTAGAGTTTAGCACCAATACACAATTTTACTTTTCTATTGTTTCTAAAGATTTCTCAGTCAAAGGAAGATAAACAAGTTTAGGCCCCCCCAGCTTTGACACCACAAACTATCGAAGAACAGAAATACATCACATGCACTAACAATGCTGTGATATTAATGATAGCACAAAACAGCCTAGAACTTAAGTAATGGTCATCTAGATTATAATAAATAGTATATTGTCCTGAAACAAGAAAGTAGAATGATTAGAGCATCATTTAGTTATCAAGCCAAATTTGTGACTTAATTGTTAAATAGTAAGTTGACAGCCACAAGTGGGTTACAGAATAACATGACCCTTTTTATGTTTCTCACATTTACATAAGGATCTCTGGACTCTGACTAAAAAAATAGAGATGAACTAGACTATATAGAATGCATACACACAGCTGAAATAGATCAGGTTTCTATATCAATTCCTCCAGCACATTGCTGGAAGAAAGAGCCACCTGTGCACAAATGAGACAGCCTCACCTGCCTGTGCTTTCGGAACTCTAGGTCACATACATCTAATGGAGCGTACACACGTCAGATTTGTCAGACTTGTCAGATTTGTCAGATGAACGATTGAACGATTTTACCAAAGTTTTGAACGATTTTAACGATTTTTGACTGCATTAAAATGAATGGAATCGTCCAAGTCTGACTGCAAACCCATCAGATGTCAGATATCGTTATCTGACAAACGGGAACACGCATCGTTGATCGTCCATCGTTCAGGCATGTCAGATATGAACGACTGAACGATTTTTAAATCGTTATCGTTCATATCTGAAGGAAAAATCTGATCGTGTGTATGCACCATAATGGAGTGGACAATGTGTATTTAATAAATAACTTTATGGACAAAGTACAACAACAAATACCATATTAAAAAAAGTGTTCAAGAACAAAAATGCACAATATGTATTTAATAAATAACTTTTTTTGACAATGTACAACAAATACCATATTAAAAGAAGTTTTAGCAAACAAAATGTAATACAGGTATTATTGTGTAATAACTTCCATTAACTAATGCTATTAACAAATTGTCAACATTTTTTGTGACCACTGTAGGCTGTAGAGGACTGGAAATGCCAGGTACAACTCATATGGTTGTGGAACAGATGGCGGGACATGTTTGGATGTCCATGATACCTGTTCATATGTGTGTGCCTTAGCTAGTTTCACACGTCATGGACAACTGTGTGAATTGTACTTGGTGAATCCGATGCCCCAAGGCTAGCCCCGGTATAGATGTTACCCTCTGTACCTGAGAGTGATATTTGTTGAAGACAAGTTAATCACGGTTGAAGAATCTGTATAATATCTTAACGATGGAAGCGCTGGCCACAGTTTTAGATTGGTTTAATAATTACTGTTTTGATTTCCCCACACACGAGGGGGTAATACTTATATTTAACCGTTTTATTTTAAGTCAGCTAAACGGAAATAAGAGAAATACATAAGAATATAGTTACAAATAAAGCATTTTTTCACTTCAAAATATCTGTCAAAAGCTAATCACTCACAAACCAAAGTCAAAAAGCACTAGGGAGGAAGCTTACGAACTATGAGTGAATACCCATCAGGCAGTTCTTCAAACTTAAGCTGTGTATACACGAATGGCCAACATCGCAAGCGCGTCGGCAGGTGTGTACCCCCGATATGTCTGTGAATGATGTAGTTCAAGATATATCACATGAGGGCCAATATATCGGCGCATCTGGCTTTGTCAACGGACAATCAGCTGACCACTCATACACTTGCTGCAGGGACCGCCGGTGACTGATAGCTCCACTGGGCAGGCAAATTCAAATGCCTGCCCAGTTGAGATGTCAGACAACACATATTGAGCAGCTGATCGGTAAGTCTGTATAGCTTACCTGATCGTCCGCTATGTTGGAGGCTCCGCCGGCACAGAGTGTACCCAGGTTTAGCAGGGGCACCCATATCTCTGTTACACAGGTGATTGCAATGCTGGAAGGACCTCTCACCCCACCAATCCCCAAACAAGGAAGGCAAACTTCCTGACAAATAATGCAAAAGATCTCAATTGCAACAAAAAAGAAAAAAAAAAATGGATCTTCCTACATTATTTTCAGAAGCAAAAGACATAGTAAACATTTAAGAGTTAGATGGCACCAAGCCATACTGGAGATTGGTAATTCACTGAAGGATTTGAAACAAAAGGCACCAAACACACAATATTGTGCAGTTGTCCAATTTAGTTTAAAGTCCCCCTTTATTCTCAGTCAAGCACTCCATGATAATGATGAGCACAGTCTAACTACCAGCTAAGTCGCTGTATTGTATTGCTTCAATGGGGTACAGTGCAAAATAGCTTCTGACTTTAGAAAATTAACAGCCAAGTTGGACAGATATAATATAGGAACTGTTACATAAAGTAAAACGGGATTTAACATTCTTTTGACTCACTTGGTAGTAGACCTAAATTACTAGATAGCCAGGTACTGCAACAAACCTTTAATCAGCTGAACATCCTTTGTTCATATAATTCTTTATCAACAAGTTACGGGGGACATTTGTCATGACAACACTGGAGCATGGTGACATGACAAAACCTCAGTCCAATAACTCTTCTGAATACAGATCTACAAAAAAAAAAAAAAAAAAGACGCCAAACAGCTAACAATCGAAAGTTACTCCTGACCTCACTGAAAACTAACAGCCAGGTAGGGTTGGTTTATGGCCACTAGGTACAGCCGTAATAACCAGCGCTATTTAGCCTATCCACAGCAAAGGAAAGGGGTACTATCAGTGGATACAGAAGGCAAGCAGAGTTGGGGCTGAAGACTAGAAAGAGGGAAAAGGTTTCAATGAAGAGAAGAGTGTGCAGTAGTGTGAGAACCTTAAGGCAAGTCTGACTGAGTGAGGGAGGTCATTCTAGGGGTTGGGAGTGGCACAGGAGTAGTGTGTACCCAGCGTTAGAGCAAAAGAAAAAAAATACACAGGAAGGCAACAGAGTTAAGGATAGTTTAAAGAGGGGCAAAGTGAGAAATGGAGACATTACAGTAGTCTAGGCAAGAGATGACAATAACATTATTATTTCACATCATAGCTTCCAGGGTGAAAAAACACCAGATCTTCAAAATATTACAGAGTGGAAACACCAGGTTTGGTAGAGGGAGTGAATGTGGGGAGAGAATGAAAGTGCAGAGCCAAGGATATTACCCAGACAAGAAACGAGGGAGAGGGGACCTTTGAAGGATGAAAGCCAATGACTTCCGCTGTGAAAATTTGAGTTTCTGGAAGCGTTGTGACATTTAAAAAAAGGACATGGCCAATAGACGGAAGACACGAGAAGACCAGAGGAGAGAGAGAGAGAGAACAGTGGAAGAGAGGTTGATTTGAGTATCAAATCGGCATAGGGGTGGTAATGGAGGCCAAAGGAACTGATGAGTTTGGTAAGGGAAAAGGTGTAGAGGGAAAAAGGGAAGGAGGTCCATGGTCACTGCCTTGAGGAACCCTGCCAGGCAGGAAGAAAAAGAGGTAGAGTTGGGTAGAGAGACCAAGAAGGAGTGGATGTACCAGTAGAAGGTGCACCAGGAAAGAGCCAAGTCATTGACTATGAGGAAGTTACATGTGTACTCGGAGAGGTGAATTTCTGTTTAGTGAAGAGATCGAAAGCCTGATTGGAGTAAGTCAGCGAACAAAAATATTTTGCCTAAATAGAGTAATCTTAGGGGAGGGATAGAGGAAAGGAAAATGCTGAAAGAGAAGTGGTGGTGGTGGCCGGGTAGAGGGAAGAGTTGGCGAAGTCGGAGGCACTACAGTGGCAAGAGAAGCATAGGCTAGAGGTTCCCAAACTCTACCATTACAGTTCAGGTTTTAAAGGATATCTATGCTTGAGCACAGATGACTTAATTAGTACCTCAGTCAATTTGACAACCATCTAGACACAAGCATGGATACCATTTAAACCTGGACTATAATGGCAGAGTTTGTGAACATCTGGTGTAGGCCAATGGAGTCGCCATTGATGTAGGAGGAGGATAACTCAGAGGCCAAACAAGGTGGAGAGGGAGAGAAGTTTGGAGGCAGCAGGATTGGAGGGATCATCAATCGGGATCTTAATGTCCTCCAGAATGAGGGAGAGGAGCCAAGAGAAAAATAGGGGATCCAGAAGAGAAGTTATCAAGGAATTGGAAGACAAGACCAGGGGGGACGACAGCAACGCCAGTCACAAGAGCTGGAAACCCCGCAAATGACGGGTCTGTAACGCTAGTGCTACACACTAATACAATTGGACCACAAGAATACACCATCAGAATTTTAATACACTTTGTTATTCCATTAACTACTTTCTCTCTCATGTTTTTATTTCACTGATTTTAAAAGTAGTTAAAAGGGACACACTTCAACTTTTCAAGTAATACAAGTTTTATATTCATCCCACCAGTGTGTAACAAATAGTTTACTACTTCTCTTTTTTTGTCAGCGTTCTAAATTAAAGTAAAAATTACAGCACTTGTTCCCCATATTTATTTTTTAACCCCAAATTTAAAATAATTTTTTTGGGGTGTCCCTATTTTTTTATTTTTTTTTACAGTTCATTTTTAGGGGCTATTCCCAGGGGTGCAGGCTATTTTTTTTAAGCCTGCACCCCTGAACCCCAATTCTGCACTTTTTTTTTTCACCATGCAAAACATGGTGAAAACTTATCCCCGTTTTTTTTCTAAGACTTTTCGCACAGGCGAAAAGTCTTTGAAATTGAATACGGGGATAATTCAAACATGCGAAAATGACATCATCGGCGATAAATTTTCAAGGTCGAAAAAGCGCCCGCAGTGACGCGAAACATTGGTGTTTACACAGAGCAACAAAAGTCCACATCTCCACTACAGACGGGACAAGAAGCAGAAGAGACCGCCGACCTCTGACGATATCAGGAGCCGCAGCGAGTCACTAATGCTACAGTCCCCGTGAATACGAAGAAGGCACAGTGCGGCAGGAGCCACAAAGGTAGGGTAATAATAGGGACAGTAAGTCACCAATAAGAACGGCCAATACCTTACGCACTAAGCACCGGACAAGTTTTCCCACGCTCCAACTTTGCACAAAAGCACTAAACATTGGCTATTTGTGTTTTTTACTGCTTTGCTTACCCAAACCCCACCACACTTCCCTATCCCTTACCCATCTCCCCTCATCTATTCCTTCATACATCTTATAGCGATTTACTGTTTTATATATTGTCTGTTTGGGGTGTTTTTTTGTCCGTTTGTTTTATATTTTTTTTTAGTTTTATTTTTGCTTACCCAAACCCAACCACACTTCCCTATCCCTTACCCATACTCTATTTCTTCATACATCTTTTTAGCGATTTATTGTTTTTTTTATATTAGTGTCTGTTGTCTGTTTTGTTTTCTTGTTTTTTATGCAAATACATCCACCCCGTGTCATACGCCAACACGTTTAATTAGCGCTCAATGGGCGGAATTCAATTGATTACGCGGTCCGGATCTCCCGTCTAAAGTGACAGGAGATCGCGGGCCACCATTCAATTGCTGACGTTCTTCGCCGTGATCGCGCCCATAGAGGTCAGGTTTAGCCGCGTAAAGCAGCTAAACCCGACCAAAGTGCTGGGCGCGATCGCGAAAAGTGATGTTTGGGCGCCCAAACATGTCACTTTTCGCACATTTCAGCTCTCATCCCCCAGGGGCTGCGAGCTGAAATGTAGCACTTGGCAGCTGATCGCGCCCGACAGGAGCAAGAAAAGAATAGCTCCGACGGGCGCGATAGGGGATAAAAACAATTGAATTCCGCCCAATGTGGTAACATTTACAGGTCTCTTAATAATAGAACATCTGGGCGGTTAAACATTAGGACACGTAACAGCAGCTATCAGGACTTTTAAGACTTCACGGACAATTTTAAACATTTACTGACACCAAGCATTTGACTGACATGTATTTTACTTTTATTTATCAAAAAGTCTATGGTGCTAAAAGAAGCATGCCAAGAAGGAATTTGTCCTCAGTGTCACAGACAGACAACGTCAGCGCCATTGCTTTACTACTCCTGGAGAAGTCCAGATATCTATTTTTACATGAAAGTAACTGTCAGTAAATGTGCTGACGCCAGGCAGCCCTGACACCCGGACAAGTCGTGTCACACCGAGTATTGACTGATCTACGTCCTCACCGCTCATAACTTGGCCGTAGCTTCATGCTGCTCCCTGCACGTTGCTGCCCATCGCTATTTCCGTGTCGCGGCGCTCAGCAGCCAACACCACCGGTCTCAGGTAATGTGCTCTGCCGGTCAGTACGCGCTCAGGTTCCGGGTGCTGATGCCGCTGCTGGTCTCGAGTAGTGACGCCCGGAACCCGAATCACAGCAGGAAACGTCATATGGAAGGCGGGGCATGTACCCAGCCACGGCATACTGAGCATGGCATGGAGCTCTAAGCTACGTTATCACGCAGGGCGACGTGGTGACGTTCGTGCGCGGTTGCCAAGCAACAGGAGCTTGGCGTCTATGTGCTCTAGTAACGGAGTTCTTCCTCCTGCTCTCTCTCAAGCACAGACACAGGTGAATGCTGCTAGGTATGGTCTCTCAGTTATCTCTGTATCACGTGTTACACGTCCAGCAGTTGTGAATTTCTAGTTGGTGTCGTTTAATGTCTGTGGGGGCCTGGGGGACAGGTATCCTACCTTATAAAGAATAGAGAGATTGCACCTAGCAGCCAATCAGCTTCTACCTATTATTTTATAGAATGTAAAATATAAATGCTAGCTAGAAGGTGATTAGTTGCTAAGGGAAACTTGACCAATCCAGAAGGATACATCTTCCCGTATGTGCTGTATATGTGCTGCGTGACTGCATAGTTCAGGTTCAAGTCCCACGATACCATTGGAGTTATTTACTACAGTGGCATACCTCCCAAAATGTTTAAGTCCCACGTCGGCACTCCTCAAGCACGCCAAAGGAACCCCCGTTTCTCATCATGCTGGGACATACTTGCCAACTCTCCGTGATTGTCAGGGAGATTCCATGAAATGGTAGCAATCTCCCTGATTGCACCTTACCCCCATTATGAAGCTGTTATAAAAATAAAACAGAGATCTATACAGTGGTGGCCAAAATTGCAGACACATTTTTAAATTTGAATGTTTTTCAACTTCGAATGCTTATATAAACTGTTACACTTCATGCAGTGCAATGACTCATATATCAAATGAAAGGAAATGTATTGCTGAATTCAATACAATAAACAGAGGTCAAATATTTGCATTACAAGGGAAGTTATGGAGTGAAAACAACACTTAGGGTGAAAATCCCTGTGTACTTATGATGTTACTGTCCTATCAGTATTTTGTTGGGTATCCTTTATTTTTCAAGACAGCAGCACAGCGACGTGGCATTGAGCCAACCAATGTTTGGAGCTCTTCCTTCTTTATTATGTGGTGCCATGAGAAAATTATAGCCTCAATTAATTGTCTTTTATTGGATGGATGCCTCATACCTTTTAGGCCAACCTCTGTTAGTCTTCTCCATACAGTTCATGCACTGACACAAACACCAGTTGCACTGAGGGCCTGATTCAGACCCGGTCGCAAGCGCTGAGTGCTCGCAACCGGGTCGATGGTGGCCCACAGCACATGCGCACGACGGAGCAGGCTTCGTCGTGCGCATGCGCGAAACCCGGCTAGCGACGGGCACTCCGTTGCTCCGGGTCTCGCACCAAAGGGGGCGAGCTGTCGATGTTGAGGCCTTGCGATGAAAGAGACCCTACCACAAGGGCTTGCGATGAAAGAGACCCTACCACAAGGGTCTCGTCACAAGCCCGATGGTCGCGATGGTCTTGTGGTGACCCTACAGCTATGCGAGCGGCCAAGAGGCCGCTCCAAAAAAAAAAGGGCGGCCCTGATTCAGAGTGAGCGCTCTGTCAGAGCGAGTGGCTCTGAATCAGGCCCTCAGTTCACTGCTAATGACTGCAGATGACATCCATCTGTCCCTGACACCAATTTGGTTTTATTCTCCTATCATCAACAGCTGTTGTGCACTTTTTCCGGCCTTTTCCTTCTTTGTTTTGTATAGATTGTGTTTCCTGATAGCGTAAAAAAAACTTTCGTACTCCTGATATTGTCACATTCCCAACTTCTCTCGCAATTGCTGCATACGAAAGACCATTTTCACGTAACACCACAATCCTGGATCTCTTCCTGGGTGACCAGTCACCACTTTGCCTGGACTACATTGTTATATTTATTTTTTACACCGTCAATAGCACTAAACAATACACACAAACATCCAACCGTAATTGCACTTCAGTAACCAACTTTATTCTGCAAAATGAAACAGCCAAACTGACCTTTCCCACCTTTGAAAATTACCTTGCACCTGCTCATAAACGACAGCTGATTGGTCCTCAGAACAATGATTCCGATTGGCTGGTAGTAGCTGTCACTACAATCCGCTTCTTGAATCTCACGCATCTGTGCTTCTTTGTCTGACTGAAAGTAGCATAACTTCCCTTGCAATGCAAATATTTGACCTGTTTATTGTGTTGAATTCAGCATTAAATTTCCTTTCATTTGATATATGAATCATTGCACTGCGTGAAGTGAAACAGTTTTTATAAGCATTCAAAGTTGAAACGCATTCAAATTAATATGATTTCCCTGCATTGGTTATAAGGCACAATGATCCCTATGGCTACAGGCATTTTCTGAAAAGTATCAGCGTGTTTTCATCAATAAGTTTGACACGCCTCTCAGATGTAGCAATTCACGTCCACTTTACCACCGTGCTCGTAGGTGTTGCTTTCACAATCTCCCTGAAATGCTTTTTTAAAAGTAGGCAAGTATGTGCTGGGGGCTTGCTGAGCACTCCGGGAATCGCATGTGACAGAGTGTCCCCCCAACCGCACCCCAATTTTACTAATGTGTCACACCCCCTTTGTCCCCAGTTCCTATTTTACTAATGTGTCACACCCCTTTGTCCCCAGTTCCTATTTTACTAATGTGTCACACCCCTTTGTCCCCAGTTCCTATTTTACTAATGTGTCACACCCCTTTGTCCCCAGTTCCTATTTTACTAATGTGTCACACCCCTTTGTCCCCAGTTCCTATTTTACTAATGTTGGGATGTATATGTGCAGTATTTTTTCATGAAGTTGCTGTACCACCTGTTACTTACATGTTACATGTTTATGCTGTATATTATCAGGGATGGAAATGACTCTTGATCAGCACAGCAAAATGACTGTTGTTCAGCACAGCAATTCAGACAGCAGACAACATCGTTTTAATGAGCTGTGGTTGGACTTTTGCTTTCATGAAACATTGTTACCAGGAAGTCCATGGCATAAGGTATGCACATTAAACTTGTATTATGATGTACCAAACATGGTATTTATGCAAATTGAAAAAGTTGGTAATGGTCACACAGGGTGATTTTGTGTGAACAAATTTACCTGTTTCATCTTTCTATAAAGTCCTATGAGAGGGTGTTCAGAATGGATTTGATTGGACATAATGGAAAATCAAATTAGCTGTTGACAACGATCAGTGCATATTAATAATTGACTTAAGGACCTGATACCTCAGACGGCTGTTTCATCAATCCCCGATCAGACCACAACTGCCGATCTGATAGTCGGAAATGCTGATCGGCGGACATTGATAATCACCAATCCGTCTGGGAATCGGTGAAATTCCTCATGTTAAAAATACCCGATTTGAGGATCGTGAACATATTTTGATCGTGATTGGCAAATCAAGAAAATCCAACATAGTGGATTTCACCTGTGCCCTGACCCCGGCATCTGGGGATCGGTTAATTGGCCCAGTACATCGCTGATGTATGGGGGCCTTAATACCTGAATAAACAAATGTGAAATTTTACCTTGCACATGATTAGTTAGTAAAGCAATCTGAGTAGCTGAGGAAAAGGTCTCAAATCTGCAACTGATAAGATAACGGAAGCTTCCCTAAGAACTTCCTGAAGAAATTTTGAACCTGGTGCTAAATTGAAAAACCAATATAAATCAACCTGTATATATGAGAATATTTCCCAAATATAGTGTCCCAATAGTTAAACTCTTCTTATACCCCTTTCACACCGCAATGCTGGATTGTACCCGGGATTTTGTACACGTGTCTATCCCGGGTGCGAGCCGGCTCAGACCTATTTCAAACTGGAGGCGCGACCAGCCTTATTACCGAGTCGATGACGTCACATGCCGAGCTGGCGCACAGAGATAAGATCATCTCCTCCGAGCGCAGTTTCTTCCTATGCTGTGAACGGGTCCCTGGTCGCATCGACTCGGGTTACCCATTCACACTGCACCGCAAGCCGAGTTGAACCCGCGTTTAACCCTGCTCGTTACCTGGGCCAGGTTGCTCGACCCGGGTTATTTCAACTGGGCCCTTTCACACTGAGCAATAACCCAGGTTGCTGCGCATTCACGTGAAATAACCCGGGTGGTTGCGGGTAGTGTGAAAGGGGTATAAGAATAAGAGAAAAATTAAGTGTAGTCCTAATGGCATTTTTACAGGTTTAGAAGGCAGAGCATTTATTTGTTGCTTTTATTTCTTAAAATACAATCTTTATAAAATAGTCATTATTATCCTGGAGATTGTGTAATATTCCTTTGGCAGATAATAAAAACTTTAATAAGCAAATATTTGCTTCACAGTTTCATAGACGTTAGATCCCTGTGAGAGACTTTTTTTTTTTATCTTTCTTGATGACTTTCAATTTTATGCTTTTTTGTTTTTTATTTTGTTTATTTTATATACCAATGCTGTTGTGAAAAACTATTTATTAGGATTCCTATGTTATTTGTGTCGCTGTTGTCGGGATGCAGCCGGCTGCACTAGTCACTGCTTTACGGAGGGAACTGCTGGAGTTGTTTTGCAGCAATCATCCATAAATAAACTGAAAAGGCAGAAAACTCAGCGATAGTTTACTTAAGTAAATATGACTTTATCCAGCTAAAATGCAATACTCTGCAATGGATTCCTCCATTGGCCTAGTGGCATGGACAGTTTTGACTCTGACCTGGAGTCAGGATGTTAAATGCAACTGAAAGGACTACAGCCCTGGCCAGTCAGTTGTAAGTGATACAATGGCCAATTTCAGATCACATCCAAAAGTAAGTTGGTGCTAAGAGTCTAGCAAACATTTATAGTTCTGTAAAGATATCATGAGTTTAGATTAGTAAAACAATATCGAGTGACATAGTTACTGCTGAGAGACTGATAGTAATGGATAACAGCAGCTATAAGTAAATGATTCATATGTTGTGCTGATATCTACTTTCATACCGCATTATTTGTTGTGTTCTGTGCCACTCAATTAATTCCACTCAGTTAATTCTTGCTGGCCCTGCCTTTGTTGGTTCTCTAACTGATTTAATTGAGAAGTGTTTGTTTAACTCATATACTGTTTAAAGTGTTAATGTGTCACTAAAGGTAGACTCCTGTATTATATTGCTGAATCCTCCATCCTTTACTTTAGAATCCTCTGCCATCCTTCTTCGCAGACTTAGCCTCTCTGCCATACATCTCCCCCCCCTCATTCCCTCTCTGCCATCCATCTCCCCCCACTTTCCTGTCTGCCATATATCTCCCCTTACTGTCCTCTCTGCCGTTCATCCTCCTCCTTCTGTCCTCTCTGCCGTTCATCCTCCTCCTCCTGTCCTCTCTGCCATTCATCTTCCCCCTCCTGTCTTCTCTGCCATCTACTTCACCCCTTCCAACCTCTCTGCCACCACATCCTGTCCTCTTTGCCATCCATCCACCCTATGTCCCACATGATATAATTCTGCCTCCTCCCCCTGCTATACACTCTACTCACCTTTCACTGTTACCTTTTTCACATAGTGGAACTTAGAATAGGATTTTCTCGTTGGCGGGCACATTGTCTGGTCCTTTCCCAGGCCCAGCTGCAGTGGAATAGCTGAAATCCTGTGATGCTGCTGCTCACAGTCACTGATTGGCTGGGAGTGCGCTGCACAGTCATGACATCACCGTGTGGTGTGCTCCCAGTCTATCAGTGATTGAGAGCAGTTGCATCATGGGACTCAATCTTTTCTACTGCGGGTAGCTGAGAGAGCTTGAGGGGAATGGATAACGCGATTGGACCCCACTGCCCCACAGTCCAGTTCATAGTGTGTTTACCTGGTATTTAATGATTTTAATCCTGGGTATTTTTGGAACCCAAAAACATCAGGTATTGAAATACCCAGCTGCGCCCTACCTTTTCAAATGTCCATAGACTGCAGAAACTGCTGGGAGCACATACAATTAAGAGGAAAATAAGGTTTTAACAGTGTTCCAAGTTACCAAAAGGCACTGTCAAACACATAACTGTACCTATAACTGTGCTTTTAAGAGTTTCATTTAGGCTGGAAGGAAGCTGTATTGGAGGTTTCATTTTCTTATTTTGCCCTCAGCCCTATATTTTATTCAGTCAGCCCTACATTCATTCTCAAAGCTAATGTCTTCCCATACACAGTATGCCAACATACAGTACCATGTGGTGCTGGACAGATTAGACCATTGGATACAGATGCTGCCTCCAACACTAGTTGGGGATTTCTAGGATTTAAGCAGGTCACGGATTCAATGTTCCATCATGCCTAGCAGCAAATGTACTGGGTATTAGCAAATCGTAATTACACATGACTTTAATGTGTCATTAATGAGTAACTTTATTTCTGCGGACATCTGTCAAAGTAGATAATAGTTTAAATAACATATTTTACTTATCTACATTTATCTAAATATGTGCTGATACTTTTTATTCTCTTTCTTCATTCCTTATAGCGTTTCCCAGATAAATGTTACAAACAGAAAAATATGAGTATATAACACAAATATAAAACAGAAATAATAATTTGGTACACTAAATATACAAATATTAGCAAAAAAATATATAGAATACCGGGTACAGAGAGGTGAGTAAAACTGGAAAAGGGAAGGTTGACTGAAAAGGCAGCAAGTCATGCGGATAGCATCTGAGCTCACCTGAACTCAGAAATTTCTAGTAAAAAAGGCTCACTTCGTTCTAGCAATAAGTGACAAAAGAGCTAAACATAAACCTGGGATCCTTATAGAGTCCCCGAGTCGCCATCATATAAAATAGCCCCTTATGCTTGAGAACTAAGGGGAATATTTATTATCAGGTTTCAGACGTGATTATTATAATTTCTTATTGCCGCTTATCAGGGCTGCCCAAATGTATTTGTCCCTGTGATGTGTTAGAAGTAGAGTGACCGCTAACACAATCACTTCACTTCTCCTAAGGGACCCTGCCGCACTAGTGCACGGTCTGCTGACCATGCAGTTGATGTAGAGGGACTTCATGGTTCCCTCTTCCTGAAAATATTGCGAAGTGTAGCCCATAGGCTACAATGGCTAACACGCATTTCAGAGCTTGGTAAATTCGACAATTAAGCTGCCTCCATAGAAAACTATCGGTTCTGCTTCTGTTGTTTGAATATGGGGGAGTCTCTGTTTCTACGGAATCAGTATCAAATCCCGACAGCGGCTGCCCGACACAGGAGGAAATCCTGATCGTCCTAAGGTAAGTACTAACTAACCTAATTCTACCCCCTAACCCTCCCTTAGGGGTGCCTAACCCTAACCTCCCCTCAAGTGCTTAACCCTAACCCCCGTTTAAGTGCCTAATCCTAACCTCCCCCCGGGGGTACCTAACCCTAACCCCCCTTTCCCCTTGCCTAACCCTAACCTCCCGGGGGGACGTCTAACCCTAAGTCCCCCCCCGGGAGCCCTAAACCTACTCCCCCCCCGCGCGGCTGTCCACGCCCGGCTTATCTACGATCGGTAAGCCGGGTGTCGGGCTCCCGGCGTAGGTCTAATGACAGGCGTCGGGATTTCGACGCCTGTCATTAGTGCCTTGCCTGCATTAGACAGTCGGGAAGCCGGCTTTCAGCATGAGGTCCGCCGGTTTCCTGACTGCATGCCGTTTCTACCCCTCTATGCCACAGTTTCCAACTTTTGACCAAAAATGGTACCTGGCAACACCACTGTAAAGTTAACTATGACTCAGAGGCTGCAGCAGTGTAAATTCATAGGTTGCATCCCATTTGCTGGTAGATGAGGGTAAAACAGAGCCTGAATCAGAGGTAAGGCTAAAAATTTGGTACACATGTAGGCTGTCAGGAATCTATTGCTGGTAGCCAAGGGATAAGCTAGGGACAAGCTGAAGAACAAAGCAAGAGAAATCAGAGCTGCAGTGTAAGTTAGACAAAGCCAAGGGCCAAAGTTCAGAAGGTCAAACAGCAGAGCCAGGAAACAGAAACTACTAGACTAGAAAGTAAGCACAATAATCAGGCACTGGTGATATAGTTTTCCAGCCCTGTATACCCTTGGGCAGCAAAGATGTAGCCAAAAAGTGGGCAGAGCAGGCAGATCCATTATGGTTAAGTATTTCTGAACAGCACTCTAAATAAACATCAACTCTGTATCTCAATTGTTATGATCACTGGTCTTGAGTTTAGCTAACTCTGGGATCAAGTGCTGCATTAGTTTATTAGTACATGCAATAAGTACATTAATATTTTACTTACAAGATTGCAACATCCAGGAGTCCAGTGTATCCAGTGTACTCAAAAGTCATCCACTAATATACTGTATAATTTTATTAATTATACATTTTAGTGTGCAAGACAACAAACAGCATGAACATTACACGGTACAGTTAATGCAGACATAGTACATACATTTGTCCTGAAAAGTAAACAATTTGTAAATTGCTGTGCAGGATAAATACCTCCCATCAACTGTATAGGTGGTATTGAAACAACTAGGAGAAAAAGTACTCTAGGGTATCTTTTATTAATGAAATATAATGAATCTAACAACGTCCATATCTTGACTAAATACATGCATATATCACAAACAAACTAATACTAATATCAAATTGTATAAATAAAATCAATTAGTTACTAGTTAGTGCTTCCAGAACAAAAAGTTAACTAGATCAGGATAACTCAAAACATGTTGGCATTATGGCCCTCATTCAGAGCCACTCGCTAGCGGCAGTACGCTCGTTCCGAGCGATGTTCGCACATCTGCGCATGCGTACGGTTTTTAGTACGCATGCGCGAACCAGTCAGTGCGGCCGAAAATCGTTGGTACGCAATATAGCGAGGGCCTGCTATTTTGAGTGACAGAATGAGGCGTATGTGGGTGGTAACAGGGGAAGGTGCTTGGAAACGGGGAGTGGTGATCCGAACGCAGGCGTGCTTAAAGGTCAAAACGGGCGTTTTAAGGGAGTGCATAATTAACAAAGCAGCGTCATTGACCACGTCACTTGGTTTTTTTTAACTCAGAACTGCTCGCAAAATAGCGGTTGAAAACACCAACCACAAGAATAGCGAGCAGTTCATACGCTGTACGATGTACTCGATTAATCTAATAAATAGCGGACATGATGTATGGTGCGTGCGGCCAGGGGGCGTTTTTATCAAATAAACGAGCGTATGTTTTGCTCGCTCGTTCAGACTTAGAGGTGGGAACAGACTGCAATTTGCGAACGGATCATTTGAATAGCCACCCCTTGTTTTTGAACGAACGACCGCAAATAGCGAACGGCTCTGAATCAGGCCCTATATTCATAGAATAGGTTATGAATACCGTTCAGTCGCTATTTAGCGCTGCAAGTCGCTTAAGAAAGAATTGCTTTCCAGTCCAATCATGTTGTTCCAAAGCACAAAAAGTTATTTATGTAAAAAGGGTTAACACGATGTAAGAGTTAACAATTAGAGTAAAAAGCAATAAAATAGTACAGCCGATACATACGCGTACGCACTGGTCCCAGTATACAGTCATCAATCCAGAAGTCTGCGGTCGCAAAGAAGATGTGTGTACACTGGGGTCAGAACACCAGCCTATATACCTTACAGGTTTCAGAGACAAATTGACAGGTTCTCATTGGTTCTTGCTTCTGGTCAATCTGGTCGTTGGTCAGTTCATGCAGAGTCATCAGGGGTATGGCTCAGTCTTCCAACAGTCACATTGTGTAGTTTCCCGCCGAAGAACTGGTTAAATCTGGCTACAACACTGAATACAAGTAATAACATTCTACTCAATAACTATCATCCATAACTAGCGGACGCATGATGCGACTTCTTTGCCGATAGAAACGGATGTCTGCAAATAAACAGGGATTTAGTATGATACCAAACATGACATGTCCACTGTATTCTGACCTTAGATCTCTTTTAAGTACATAGTACATCATAGTTGCTAGCTAACATTACCTTTAATAACTCTGGTTATTAACTATAATGTGTGGGAACCATTTTATATGTATGCGTTCTCATATGTGCGTCTGTGTATTGAAATAGCAAATGTGCGTCTATGTGTATGTATGTGAATACGCATATGAGTGTCTGTGTGTATATATGTATATATATATATATATATATGTGTTGCGTTATGTGCATCAGCGTATGTGTGTTGTGAATACGCATTACAGCGCATTGGATTGCACCGACGCATAGTAACATCCAAGTAACACGTCATCAGACTATAGACGACTATATCGTCAGATAATAATTGTAAAGCGATCATATCCAATTATTTTACTTTGACAAGTGTTTTTTATAATGTATAGTTAAATACTCCCAAATAATCTGACAGCTATTATGTATTGTTATAATACAGTGTCCTTTAATACAGGTAGATATTGCACATAAATGCACTGAAGAAATCAGAAGATATCATAGAAGAAAGAAAATCATAGAAGAAATACACAAATTGCCTCCTATTGGATCAGAGAGACATGCCCATATAATGAGCATGTAGATCACCATAAAGATCTCAAACACATAAACTCAAAAAACTCTTGAGGGTGCATCTACCCAAAAACATATATCATTCCACTCAGGACAATAATTGACTTACTGTGAATTAAATCAACCCATCATAGTAGTGACCAGTGATTCTGAGTGCTCAGGATCCTTTGTCCTGGGTGTGATACAAAAGGCAGACAATTAAAAAGGTCGACAATAATTTGGTTGACATCAAAAGGTTAACATGCACAAAGGTCAACATGAGAAAAAGTTAGACAGTACAGAAGGTCGACAGGTTCAGATGGTTGACATGGAAATGGTCGACACCTTTTTTTTTTCTAACCCTAATCTTCACCCTAATCCTCCCCTTGGTGCCTAACCCTAACTATCCCTTCTAGTGCCTAGCCCCAACCGTCCGGGGTAGGTGCTTAACCCTAACCATCCCTTCTAGTGCCTGACCGTAACCCTTTGGTAAGTACCTAAACCTTTTGTACCTGTCAACCTTCTATACCAACGACCAAATATCATGACGGCCTTCTTCCATGTCGACCTTCTGGTCTCGACCAAAGCATCGTCGCCCTTCTGTATGGAACCCGTTTGTCCCTTATATGTTAAATATATAGGTGGATCAACAATTCACAGCTCATACCCATGGGAAAAAAATAAAAAAACTATTATTTATCAGCTGTATGTAATGGGAGTATCTCAATGTAGCTTTCCCACATTTCAAAGAATTTGCCAACTGAGTTAGAGAAGCCCCCAACCATTCCATTCTTAAAATGTAAAATATTTTTTTCTAAAAATAAAGTTAATGAAGTTACCCCCTGATGAATTCATAGTTGAAGTATGTTTTTTTTTGGCTGCTGCATCTAGTGCGAGTAGGAGTCTCCTACAACCCCTAGAGATCCCTTGAACCTGCAGGATTATTCATAGGATGGCCCATAATGGATTAAATGGGACAAAGTTCTAAGGCAACATGTCTAACACGGAGCCACAAGACCCTGATCAGAGAACAATCCCAAAGATCTGTGTTGCCCCCTTGGCATTGGGACATCCGTGGGATGAGTATGAGCATATTGTGTAGCAGCGCTGTGGGCTGATTTAGTTCTGTGGAAAACATTTAGGAACAATTCTGTATATATGCTGAGGCGGTAAGACTCTGATAAGGCTGTAAGTACATTATCTAGTGTTAACTCTGAAAAATGTTGTAGCTACTGAGGCAGACCTGTTTTGATCTCACCTTAGTTCAATCTTTCACAAATATAATTATCGTATATACTCGAGTATAAATCGACCCGAATATAAGCCGAGGCACCTAATTTTACCACTAAAAACTGGGAAAACTTATTGACTCGAGTATAAGCCTAAGGTGGGAAATGCAGCAGCTACTGGTACATTTCAAAAATAAAAATAGCTCAATCAGCAACCAAGCTAAAACACAAGAGTTAAAATCCTTCAAAACTGGATTCCTCCTCATCATCTGTATGTCCAAACAGAGCTTCAACTTTATCTGGTCCATGTATAATCGCCCAGTGTGTATGGACCTTTACTCTGCAAACACTGTATGTAATGGAGCTGCTGCAGCTGAGGGTTATTTACATCTAGTATTTTATGCACTTTATTATGTTCATCTTGTTTTTTTTTTACTTTACTTTTATACATTCAGCTGAGACCCCAGGCTTCATTAGAAGCAGCGGCACCCGGCAGTTATGCTGCTCTGGATAACAGTGACCCCACTGTCAGGATGTGCGCATTGCAACTAGTGAGGGCACCTCGGCTTCTCATCAGCACCCCTCGCCGCTAACTGCTCTGACACACGGTCCACAGGGGGGGCTTGCGGGCACCGCTCACCTAGCTCACCCGGGAGCAGACAGAGCAAATGGCTCCACTGGGGAGGGCGGGGTTTGTGGGCGCCGCTCACCCCGGAAGCATACAGAGCAGAGCAGGTCACCAGCGCAGTGGAATCAGACAGGGCAGCGTACCCCGGGGATATCTCACACTGTTACCACCGGCCACCTCAAGCAGGTACTTTTCATTGTGGTCCTGGAGCATCACTCGAGTATAAGCCGAGGGGGGGGCTTTTTCAGCACAAAAATGTGCTGAAAAACTCGGCTTATACTGGAGTATATATGGTATATGTAATTCAATTTATATCCACAGTGTATACTTATATAATTATAATAATGTGAATAAATTGCCTTATAATGAGGTGGTTTTTTTACCTAAAAGTTAGTATAGCGGGTGGTTCCAATCCTGGTCCTGTTATGATGCACCTGCCTATTTTGCATAAGCCCTCTAGAACCCTATGCTGAAGTCTTCTGCCTATAACAACCACCCTTATTCTCTTAGAGATAGATGCTCTCACCGGTACTGAGATGCCACCAGGTCTTAAACTGAGAGTAGTAGAGGTTTATACAAAAGACAGGTAACCTCATGATGCAGGCTGGCGTAGTGGAATGTCCCTTTCAATACAATTAATCTATATAGCATAAGCAGGTGGCTTGACAATGATAACTGAAGCAGTGCTGTAAACAGATGACTGACAAGTAGAATCAGGATACTAGAAATACAGGGCTCACCAGGGACCAGGACCAGCAGGCTAAGCACCAAGGCATGAAGCTATAACTGGCAATGAGGTGCATGGCCAGCTGCCTGCCTTCTAACAGAGAGAGGGACCAATGGGAGACAGCCAAGGAGCCCAGACCCCCAAATGGAACTGATCAAATGCAGCTGGAATGCTGCATGTATATTGTACTGTACGTGTTGTGAGCATTCAGATGAGCCTTATGGCTCATTATGTGTCATACCCTTCAGGTGTTCCAGAGGAGAGAGTTCTCCTTCAGTATTTGGAAAATCTCCTGATCACTAAGTTGGAGGAAGGAAACCAAATTGAAAACTTGAAGAAATCTACTATCAAGGATGGAGTCAGTGTATATATCTGTAATCTGTCTTATGTAACATTGGGAAAATGAATACCCCATTTAGTTTTTTGTCATCTGTAACACAATTTTCTATCGTTTATGGTTATAAATTAAATTCCTAAAGGCTGAGTTAATCTTTTTTAGTATCTTCTAAAGTAAGCATAAGAAGGAATGGCTGCTGGAGAAACAGTTACAAGTCGCGGTCACGACTTGTCTCTTTCGAGCAGTTTACCCAGTCAGGACGGGGTTACTCCAGTTTCTCCTGTCACTAGGCAATCGGCACGCCTCAGGAAGTGACGTGTCATCCACAGTGCTGCATGATTGGTGTTTCCTTCTATTTGAACACACTGCACTTTTGCCGCCTCGCCGCACCTTCGGCACATTTGCCGCACCAACAGCTTACGTGCTGTTCCCAGCTCTCCAGCTTCTTCTACAGCTCCTTAGTTGCACCTACCCCACCGTGCTACCATCGGCTCTCCAAACTGCAGCACCGACTTCCTACTCCTCCACTATCGTCTCTTGCCGCACCAACAGCTTCCGTGATTTTACCATCTCTCCAGCTTCTTCTACGGCTTCCAAGCCACACCTACACTTCTGTGCTGCCATCGGCTCTCCAAGCCGCAGCATTTACTTTGATCTACCTACCGAAGGCTATTGCCGCACCATCGGCACTCAAGCCGCACCATCAGCACATTTGCTGCACCATCGGCTCTCAAAGCTATAATATACTATCTGACTGTCTACTAATGGCTATAGCCACATGATTGGCACACTAGCCGCACCATCAGCACATTTGCCGCACCATTGGATCTCAGGCACAGCTTTACCATCGACTATCTACTAACAGCTATTGCCGTACCATCGGCACACAAGCTGCACCATCGGCACATTTGATACATCATCAGCACACTGGCTGCACCATTGGCTTCCAAAGCCATAAGCATAAACATTGACTGGCTACTAACAGCTGTTGCCGCACCATCGGCACACAAGCCTCACCATCGGCACATTTGCGCATCATCGGCACACTTGCCGCACCATCAGCTCACAGGCTGCATCATCGGCACCTTTGCCGCACCATCGGCACAGTAGCTGCATCATTGGCACACCACACCATCGGCTCCCAAGCCGCATCTCTCAAACTGTATAATCTCCCCTTCTTGTACAACACTCCTTCTTATCACCTCAGATTCCAGTTGACACTCCTGTAAGCTTCTACAACTCCGAGCAGTAAGTCCAGGCAGCTGCCTAAGTACTGGTGAGTGAATTATCTCTAAGGGAACAACGGGTGGTTGTTAGTGGCGGAAGACCTCATAACCTGAAGTTCTAGATGGCTTACTGGGAGTGGTCACTGGTAATCATAGCAGAAACATGATTTTCAGGAAATATATTATTTTGGGCAAGCTTGCTCTACCAAGGTAAGAAAGCTGCTGACGACACCACCCTTCCAGGCATGGGTGTAATTACCATAGGTGCAATGGGTACAGCTGCTATGGGGCCCAGAGCTGAGGGGGCCCTTCCTCCTTTTCAAAGTTACATGTGTTTTATACATTTTTCACCATTGAGTGACATATAGGGGCCCTTACAAACTTTTGCTATGGGGCCTTCAAATACCTAGTTACGCCCCTGCCGCCAGGTTCCCACTGAGCCTTACTTACTTACTTTCATGTAGTATAAGGGTGAAGTATTTTTGGTAACCTGGACCCCCAACTAAGTAAAACGTATTTTCATTCATTCTAATGGAGAATAATTATGCCAAAAGGGACATTTACATTGTGGATTTAAATACATAACTACCAAATTTTCAGCATTCATCTGCAATCCCGAAAAGTCCCCAAAATCCCTGAGCGTATTCATGAACCGATGTAGTGAACAGATATGATTAGAGAGCTAAAGTAAAACATTATCTGCAAAGGCTGTGATTTTAATTTCCTGATTGCCTACACCCTGAATGTCACATGATTGATGGAAAATAGGCGATAAGAGGTCTATAGACAGATTAAATAGGAGAGGTGACAAAGAGCATCCCTGACATGTGACCCTATACAGTACAACACCACCTCTCTGCAGCTCATTCAATAAGAGAGTAGTAATTGTTGACATATTGAAATATATGTACCAAGGCTAAGAAGAATATTATTTGAGTTGGGCTCATGCAGGAGGCTACAGCGGCCACAATTGCTGTTTGAATTCCTTTAATCAAATGGTGGGATTTCACAAATCCAGAAAATGAGCTGTGAGTAGGTCGGGGAGGATTAATTGCAGACATGTGGCCATTATTTTGGCTAAAATTTTTAAACCTATATTAAGTAAAATGCTAGATATATATAAAGCCACCAAGTGTGGGTCTTTGGTAGGTTTCAGTAAACATTATATGTGCAGTATTAAATGTTGGGTCAAAAGGCGCTTAACTATGTATTAGTTGGTGCAGTTCTAGCAAAGCGGGTATGAGATTATGATGTAGTAATATATAATAATTGCTTGTGATACCACCAGGGCCTGAAGGCCCATTATTATTCCTTCATAGTTATATCTATGTTCAGCATATCTCTCTACACAAAAGTGCAACCCAGGTTATCTGACCCTGGTCACGCTAAAAGGAGCTTATTGGAGGGTCAGGTGCGCTCAGAGATGATGCCATCTTCAAGCGGCAGCAGAGCACGCATCATGGCTAACTTGCAGGACACTGAAATGAGGGAGCTACTTGCTATAAGGGGGGAGGAGGAACAGGCACTGTCAAGGACGCATCAGTGTACAGCAACATTGTCAAAATCCTGAGTACCCGATGGCCGTGGCCATTTTCCGGTGTTCTGCGCATGCGCAGTAGACTCCGGGCACTAGAGTGTGCCCGGAGTCTACTGCGCATGCGCAGAATGCCGGAAAATGGCCACCGCGCCCATTTTCCCGGCGTTCTGAGCAGCATTGACACCCAACGCGGGACCTCGGACAGGTTAGTTTAAAAAAATTATGGGTGCAGTGTGTGTGGTGCAGGGCCCCCCTGGACCCGGGGGCCCGTGTTGCCCGCACACACTGCACCCATTATAGATACGCCACTGGTATGAACGACCATCATCTGCATATCATTCGATCTGCAGATATATCGCTATAGTGCAGAATTGGGGTTTAGCGGTGCAGGCTTAAAAATATAGCCTGCAGCCCTGGGAGAGTCCCCTAAATGGGGGTACCCATAATGATCCCCCATGTCAGGACATCATTAGGAGGGGTCCCTGGATGCTTTCCGAAAATTCCTAAATTTTTACCGATACTTACCTTTCCTCCTGGTCCCGTTTTCGCAGCTTTCAAATTGACTACGGCGATAAAGTGGGCGCGCGCCCGATACTTTATCCCTGTAAAACCTCTGATGTGGAGCGAAAAGTCCAGCACTACCTGACTATACCTTCCTCTATACATGAAATAAGATAAGCCTCTTAAGGGGGGCATCCACTACACAATTTTAGCAGGCGATTGAACGATAATGACGTCGTTATCGTTCAATCGTTTAAAAATCGTTTATAAATCGTGAAGTGTTTGGTCGTTAGCGATCAACGATGCGCGCTCCCGCTGGTCGTTTGATCGTCTCGTCAGTCGACTGAACATGCAGGTCAGTTTCACTTGATCTATTACAGATAGTTTGCAAATCGTTTGCAAATTGTTTGCAAATCATTCAGACTGAAAGATAAAATTTCAAGGGAAAAAAATCAAGGGAAAATCGTTTAGAGATTGGACGGAGTACAGTGGCAAACGCAGGATTTCCAGAGGGGGGTTTCCAAATGCTTAATTTTAGAGCGAGTGTGGCCGGTCAATGGAGAGAGCAGAAGTGGTACTTAACCAGCTTTAATAAGTATCATGCAAAGTGTATTGTGTGTAATAATTCCAGCATATACAGGACCAGTGATCACAGTAAGCCATCCTGCCTGAGCAGAATGTATTTATTTTAGATGTGGGCACCATTCCAGACTATTGGAGCAAGTCCAGGAGCCTGGAGGAGCAGCAGAAGAACCTAGCACTGCCCTGGACATATATGTACATATTAGGCTCTATAGCAGTACATCTCTAACAGTGCATGTTTTCCAGATCTCCTAGTTGGTGCTCAGGTTATTTATTACTGGCTGATACATGTTAAAAGATTCACAGGTGGTGCTAGTTATTTCATTTGTGATACTGAGAAGAACATGCAATGATAGTAACATTCTATTATATTACTATTTCTATTGCGGTCATGGTGTGGTCTGGGGAGGGGTTTTTCCAGGCAGACGGAACCCCCCCTGCGTTTGCCTATGGAGTAGATCGTCTAGTGGATGTGCCCCTTTATTTATTCACATGCACTTTATCTATTTCATTTATTAATTATTGCCATTTATTATGGTTATGTCTTCTTATTCATGTTTTTATGTCTGTTGTCATTATTAAATATGCTTATTAATTTATATATTTATGGTCTAGATTTATTGTTTGTTTATTAGACCCTAGTAAGAGGTCTCTTATACTTAGTTTTTAACTTCCTAATTGATCACTGCTTTCTTTTGCACATAATTTATTTTTGCACTATATAGCACTTTAAGGCGCTCTGACTTGATTACTTTGTCCATATATATGTACACATTAAAATGACATATATACGCAAACATTGAATCAGATAGTTCTACTTTATTAAGATGTTACTTATAGAATATTTGACATTTTAATAAAAACTCCACACATTGTTTTGGAAAAAATTATTTTTTAAAATTTTTTATTAAACAAAATTTAAAGCGCATTTTGTATGCGTCTAATGGCCTCCAAAATATGTTGGAGACATGTGGCTATTGTGGCCACCTCCCTCCTCAGAACCTCCCAAGGTGGCTCCTCTTGTTCAACTGAAATGTAAAGGAAAATAAATTTTTTTAATAAGTATTTGTTATTAAAGCCAAATAATTTGTCATAAAAGCCACCCACCATAGCCATTAATAATTTGTGTGTATCCCTTTGCCAGATAGTACTGCACAGTGTGTCACATTGGCTACTGAGGTTAATGCTTCTTTCACATTGCAATCTTTTCTGGTTCCTAAATTAGAAAAACATTGCATAATGGCATCTGTGACATATGTACCTTCATGTCCTTTTGCCAGCAATTCTTGGCCGGAAGCAGCCCAATTAGAGCTTCCCGAGGAGTGGGTGGGGGAGGCATCTTCAGGGGTGGGTGAGGAGGAGTGGGTGAGTCAGGCAGGTTCAGGGATGGGTGAGGAGGAGTGGGTGGGGGTGGCATCTTCAGGGGAGGGTGGGGAGGATGGTTGGGGGGAGGAGGCTTCAGGGGTGGGTGGGGTTTCAGCTTGGCGAGCCCTTTCTCTTCTTTGATGTAATCCTAAAAGATTAAAAATAAATAAAAAAAAACATTTACAATTTTGCATGGTCAAAAAAACATGATATCCAGATCTCCCTGGTTTAGCAGAAGAAAGGCATGAGCAAGGTTTTTATTTTAAGCCAAATAAACAAACCAGATGATTACATACAGACACCTGTGTGACCCATGTGACAATAATCCAGAGACACTGCGTAAACTGTAGCCTGACACTCAAATTGTCAGCCATCTTCTACATTTAAGCACATATGTCAGAAACCATGTTGTTTAATAAATAATCCCCCACACACACACAAACTCAAACACACCAACACACACACCTAATGACTACAACAGTTGTGCTAATTTTTCAAACACAGTATTGGAATTGACTTAAAACTTGTTGGCAGCCATTTTCTAAAAAAAATAAAAATGTCTGCAGACCTTAAAATGAAGCAAACAAACAGGCCATCAAAATAAGTAAATATACCATAAACACACACACACACACACACACACACACACACACGTAGAAAGGCATACACAACACAAAGCATACACCACACAATGCATATACAACGCATTACTTACTTTGGTGGTTATCCGCCCGCATTTGATCCAGGAGGGCCGTGGTCCGCCTCCGGAGATCAGACCACCTCCTCTCCAGCTGCACAACAGTACGGCGGAAGCCCATGCACCAGAGACTCCTCCTCGCCTCCGCGTACGCCCGCATTTTAATGCGATTGTGCACATGCAGGCCCACGGGCCACAGGCGCCGGTCCATAACGTCTGTGAGGACGCGCAGCTCCCGTCTACTAAAACTGGAGCATCTCATGATGGCAATGACAAATATTATAGTGTGCAAACTTTATATCAACTAGGGTGCAGTCTGATTGGTTGGCCATTCAAAAATGGAGGATAAACACAGGACATTTGTTGATTTAATACATCTATAACACACAACACCTATCATACATCATGTGACTAACCAAATTCCACAGCTAGGATATGCCTGTGCGGCCAGTAGTACACTCCCAACACTACACAGCTCCTTGTGAAAGTGTTTGGAATTGTGAGAGGTGCTTTTAAAGGGTGTGTTGGTCGCTTGTGCATTGCGTAGTGCACTATGTGGGAGTGGCGCACAGTAGCAGGCGCGTACGCATATTGCTATAAATAGCAACGCCAGATTTTTTAAAATTTGCAGTCATGGATTCTGAGGAGGCCAGTGTAGAGGACTGCATGATTGATATACTGGATGAATTTAGTTTTGGAATAGCATAAGGAATTGAAGTATTGGACACACTTCCAGATGTGGCAGAGAAAAGTGTGCCTGAGCCCACACCACATGATCCTCCTCCAGCACCTACAAACACATCACCACCAAATGTGGCTGGCCCATCAGATGGAATGATACAAGGTCAAGTTAAACCTTGTCGGGTTACAGATACCCTCATCCAGGTGGCACTAACCAGATTCACTTTTGCACATAAGATTCCTTTTTCTGTAAGGAAAAAAATCTGGGTGAAATTTGCAAAGATCATCAATCGGAAGCACTCATAAAATTTCTTTTTTTGGGATACTGTCGACGAAATCTTTTATTTTACTCTTGTTTACAAAACCAAAAATGAGTTAAAATTAAAAATGTTCGCCAAATGGTCAATATATCTATATCACTCATAACAAAATGTTTTTGCCAAAAAATATTTAAAGCTAAATTTATCAAAAGGTGGAGTGACCTTTGCAGTCGACTCAAGACGAAGCTGAATTTGCGGAGAAAACACTTTAATGGGCCAGGGCGTCCCCTCCCTGACAACTTGGCTTTGACCAAAAGGCAACATCTACTTTGGGGGCCTTAGTTTGGAGGATAGTGGTGGAGGCAAAACTAGACCATCAGGAGCCTCCACAAGATGACCCACATGCTGAGTCTGGTAATTATTTGCATACACCTGTCTCTGTATCTGTCTATTTTTGTATTACTTTATAATAATACTTTTTTCTTCTACCATTTTTTAGGAAGTGACATGGCTGAAAGCCTACAGATGGATGGGGTGATGGCACAACCTCCTTCAATTGTGCCTCCCCCATCCTCCACTGCCACCCTTACCCAAGTCCTGGATGGGCTTAGGGTGGCAGTGTTAAGGCAATCAGAAGCCATGGAGGCTGTCCAGGCCAGAATATTGGAGCAAAACTCCTTTCTAAGGTCCATAAGCCAAGATGTCAGGGAGATCAAAGAACATCTGACTGACTTAATAGAAGGTGAGGTGTCCCAGTGCCCTGCTGTGGCTGAACCGAGCACCCAGCAGGGTCCACGACAGTCCACCCGGATCCGTAAATTCAGCTTATCGGAGTCGGCTGCAAAGAAGAAGAAATCCAATTGATGATCTTGAATTTATTTCACTCAGAACTTTCCAAATGTATGTCCAAAAATGTAATCTGGTTAGTGACCCTGGAAGGCCCACAAGGAATATATTGATTTTGTATCGTTCCATGTGATGGGCCTGGCACGTTTTGAGGTGATGTGTTTGTAGGAGGTGGAGGAGGCACATCTGGTGGCGGCACAGGCACACTTTCCTCACCCACATCTGCATGTGTGTCCACATCTTCATTTTCTTATGGTAATCCTAAACCAAATTCGTCCAGAAATTCATGTATTTTTAAAGAATTAAATTGTTTGCTTTTTTATGTTTAAAAATATATTTTCAATGATGCATTTTTCAAAAATGTAAATTCTAAATATTATAGATTTCAATTCTAAAAAATCCCCCCGAAAAATAAAATAAAATATTTAGTTTTCAATGACAGAATGTTTTTTTGTACCTTCTTCCAACATAAAATAAAAAAACAAACTACTATGGTACAGCAAATCCGGCCCTGGCCTGCAACAGTATTGCTAAAAAGGCATGTATTTACTCTGGAATGGCATGCTGGGATGTGCAGTTCCACAACCAAAAAAACACTTTCACTTTAAAAACAACAAAAAGAAAAAACATGTATTTGTGAACTTTAAAAATATAGGGACTATTGTTTGTGAATTAAAAGTTTTTTGGATTGGTATCTTTCTTAATATCCAATTAACAAACAAAAATAGACAAAACAAAAAAAAAAAAAATATATGCTAATTTACGCATCCACTTTGCGATTATACAATGCACTGAGTACAACCAGATACTCTATTAATTGACTGCATACATCGGCAGAGGAAGAAACCATCGGCTGCACACGCAGTGCTTGTGGTAGACTCTGGGCTACCTCAAGCACTGCGAGTAGTTCCATCATAATGGATGTGAACTGACGTGTACAATGACGCGGCCTTTAAATTATGCACACCCTTAAAACTCGTTCGCAGCACCACTCCCCCCTCACAAGCACCTTCCCCTGTTACCACCCACAAACGGCACTATCTGTCACTCAAAGTAGCAGCAAGTCTGTGTACTACGAGCGCACGATTCCCCTTCGCTGAAGTTACCTTGCGCACACGCATTGCGAATTATACGCATGTGCACTGAGCAAAAATCGCCCGGTAGCGAGTGTGTCTGAATCAGGTCCTATGTCTCAAAACATAGGCATCACTATACCTAATCAGATAGATATACAAAAAAAAACAGAGACTGTGCCAACATAAATGGCACTACGTCGGTATATATAAAATAAATAAATATAAATTGAGAGTCTCAATACATCCCTTATGTCCATTATTTGACAATCGATGTCCTCAAATATGTTAACAAGAAGGAATTTATTTCCACACATATAGGACTTCATTCAGAGTCGGTCGTTGCGGCCGCTCGGTCGTACGCCACCGATGTTCGCTAAACTGCGCATGCGTAAAATTCGATCAGAAATTTCTCTCTCCTTCAACTTGGCCAGGTCGTTAGTTTGAGTGACAGGATGAGGCGTTTGTGGATGGTAACAGGGGAAGGTGCTTGTGAACGGGGGAGTGGAGATCCGAACGCAGGCGTGCCTGACTATGCAAAGGGCATTTTATGGGAGTGCATAATTAACTAAGTAGTGTCATGGCACGTGACATGGGTGGTTTTTACACTGACTTGATCGTAGTGCTTAAGAGAGGGTATGGTCTACCTTAAGCTCTACGACCAGCTCCGATGGTTCCCGATGGTCTCGATTAATCCTTATATGCCCGGAGATGACGTGTATTGCGAACGAGAAGGGGGCGTATTTTTAGTCTTTCTCCTTCATCCACTAGGGGACACTGGAGGACTTCAAGACAGTGGGGGTATAGACGGTGCTGAGTGGAGCTAGGCACTTTAAATTTAAATGAAGTGTGACTAGCTCCTCCCCTCTATACCCCCTATAGGCTAGTATTAATTTGTGCCCGAGTGGGAGCAGGTCACAAAAAAGATCTCTCCTGCTCTTAGGGCTAGGATAGTTTTTAAAGATTTCCTACAACACTGAGGACAGACAGGCAGTAGCTGCCTGTCTGCTACGTGGGACACTGCCGGAGGGGACCCACTCGCAAGTGCATGCACTTAGCCTGGGGTCCCCGACACCTGAGACCTCAGTCTTCAGGGGGGGCCACATGCCGCTGCGTGCAGCGCACATCACGGACCTCCCACAGTCAGAACCGCACCGGCAGCAGCAGGAAGCCTCCGCAGCCCCAGCGCGTCTCCCTGGGAGTACAGCTGTCTCCCTGATTAGCAGGGCAGCCAGCTTATTACATTAGGTGGCCCCACAATCAGATCCGTGCCAGCGACACAGCCACCAGCGCGTTTTTTTGGCAAGTACAGCTGGCTTCCTGATTAGCAGGGAAGCCAGCTTAGCGCTGACAAGGCGACTGATAGACCCCCCACAGAGCGCGCCGACGGCAGCTCAGCCGCCAGCGCCTCTCTCTCTAAGTACAGCTGGCTCCCTGATTAGCAAGGCAGCCAGCTTAGCGCTGACAGAGGCGCCCTCACTGACTCCCCACGGAGCGCGCCAACGGCAGCTCAGCCGCCAGTGCGTCTCTATGTAAGTACAGCTGGCTCCATGATTAGCAGGGAAGCCAGCTTATTGCTATCAGAGGCGGCCTCACAGACCACCAGAGAGCGCGCCGACGGCAGTATAGCCAGCGCGTCTCTCTCTCGCTGGCTGCCTGATTAGCAGGGAAGCCAGCTTATGGCTAACAGAGGCGGCTTCCTGTGCGCTCCGGCTCCCTGACAAGCAGGGTAGCCGGCATTGTCCCTGCATTAGGCGGCTCAGCAGAATACTGCACAGAGGCAGTATATATATATATATAACGAATGTACTGGGTAAAGCGCCCGTTTACACGGCGCTAGAATGCAGGGGGCGGAGCTTAGCTCCGACTTCCCTCTCCTGCCTCCCATCAGCCCCAGCGTTTCTCTGCAGACTGCTGGCGGCCATTACAGGAAGAGGCAGTGCTGGACAGCCTACGGACCTGTATGTATTACTGCAGGGGTTTAGGCTGATGTAAAGTGAGCGTTTTGGAGCATAATAATAATTAATCCTTTGCCTGGCATTCTGGCTCTGCTAGGACCGCTGTTGTGGGCAAGTGTGACTTTCTCCAAACTCTCTGTACCCCAGTATATTCTGTTTTTCTTACCCTGTCACTTAACCTCTTGTGGTTTGCGTGGGGTCTGTATGTAGCATGACTGGCAGGTCTAAGGCTTCGCAAAAGTTATTTACCTGCAAAAAGTGTGGAGTAAAATTTACACAGGGACAGTCATCTACCTCCAGATTGTGTGACAGTTGTTATACGGATCAGCAATCTGCAGAGATGACAGAACCACCGTCTTGGACGCAGGTTACATCTGTTATGTCCTCTCTCTCGGCTGAACTGGAGGCTTCTCACAGAGAAAGAGAGGCTTATAGGTCAGCTGCTACAGAGGAACCAGCATGGGCGAGATCCCTAGCTGTTTCTATGGAGGGGATTTCCAAAGCCATGACAATGGCGTCCGCTCCGCAGGTCTCTAAAAAGAGACTGTTACCCTCAGTCCTCCATTGGGATGACTCAGAGGAGGAGGAGGAGGATATGCCAGAATTAGAAGAGGGTGAATATGCCCCAGATTCGCCTAAAGAGCCTCTGGAGTCTGATCCTGAACAGGTATCAGAGGGAATAGAAGCCTTGATTGCTGCAATATGACAGGTATTGCATATACAGGAAGACAGTCTTTCTTTCTTAAGAAACAAAGACAAGCTACGGCTTTCCCTATATTGGAAGAGCTGGATTCCCTTCTAACGACAGCCTGGGAACATCCAGATAAAAAGTTTCAGATGTCCCAGCGTTTATTATCTTTTTACCCTTTTCCAGCAGATAATAGAAAGGCTTGTGAAACTCCCCCTACGGTAGATTCATCTGTATCGCGATTGTCAAAAAAAGACTACGCTCCCTGTTCCTGGAGTCACATCTTTAAAGGACACGTCCGATCGGAGACTGGAGAGCACTCTTAAGTCCATTTACCCCGCTGCAGGGGTGACTCTTCGTCCAGCGATAGTTAGCTGCTGGACTAACAAGGCAATCGAAATTTGGGCTAAGCAATTGGCGGACGGAATGAAGGATCAACTACCTATGGAGGAACTCATTCCGTTAGCAGAACATATAGGTGAAGCGGCAGCTTACCTTGGAGAAGCGTCAAAGGATGTTTGTTCTATTGCCTCCAGAACTTCAGCTCTGGCAATTTCAGCACGGCGGGCGCTGTGGCTCAAAACTTGTCAGGCTGACGCGGAATCCAAAAAGGCTGTGGAAGCATTTCCTTTCACTGGACATGTACTATTCGGGGCAGTACTAGATAAATGGATATCTCAGGCTACTGGAGGTAAATCCACTTTTCTACGATCTGCAGCTCCTCCACCTAGACGATCTTACTCAGGACCTTTGTTTCGGGCCCTGGGTCGTTCACGGGGTCGTTTCAGAGGATCATCAACGTCCCGTGGTACCAGAGGTCAGGGTAGAACCGCAGCCACCAGAGGCTCGAGTCTACAGGAAGTTAAGTCCACTTCTAAACACAGTGCATGATGGGCTTCCCTCTCACCTGGGGACCCCAGAGTGGGAGCGCGTCTTCGGGACTTCAGCGAGGTCTGGACGGAACCTGTGCGGATGCTTGGGTCCGAGATATAATAATTTGGGGCTACAAACTAGATTTCCAACTGCAACCCCCGAATAATTTTTTTACCACAGGTTTGCCAGTTTCCAACGACAGAAGTGTGGTCTTACAGAAAGCAATAGACAGGCTTCTGTCCATGAAAGTGGTAATCCAAGTCCCCAGTCATCAGAGGGGAAAAGGATTTTACGCCAGTTTTTTTGTCATTCCGAAGCCGGACGGCTCGGTCAGACCCATTCTAAACTTAAAGGATCTCAATCCATACTTACGGATCTTCCGGTTCAAGATGGAGTCTCTTCAGTCGGTAATTGCAGGCTTGGAGGAGGGCGAGTTCATGGTATCTCTAGATATCAAGGACGTCTACCTGCACATTCCCATTTGGCCACCTCACCAGGCTTTCCTGAGATTCGCAGTTCGGGATTCACATCTCCAGTTTCAGGCCTATCTTCGGCCCCACGGGTATTCACAAAGGTTATGGCTGTGATGATGAGTCTCCTTCGGAAACAAGGAATCACTATTATTCTGTACCTGGACGACCTACTCCTGAAGGCGAATTCCAAGGATCAACTCTTACAGGACATCACCGTGACGCACAACCTCGTCATTCGTCATGGAAGGATCCTGAATTTTCACAAATCGCATCTGCAACCGACACAGAGATTGCAGTTTCTAGGAATGATCATGGACACCGTGTCTCAACGTGTGTTCCTTCCCCAGGCCAAGATAACTTCCATTCAGGAGATGGTGAGGTTGGTCCTTCGACTTCGGCAGGTTTCAGTTCATGCATGTATCCGACTTCTGGGGAAGATGGTGGCAGCCTTCGAGGATGTCCAGTACGGTCGTTTTCACTCCTGACCTTTTCAGCTAGATCTCCTATCAAAATGGTCAGGATCCCACCTGTTTCTTCACAAAAGAGTCAGGTTACAACCCAAGACTCAGATTTCCCTACTGTGGTGGCTAAACTCAGTTCACCTTGCGGAGGGAAAGAGATTCGGAGAGTGGGATTGGACGCTTCTTACCACGGATGCGAGTCTAAGAGGCTGGGGGGCAGTAATTCTGGAGCATCACTTCCAGGGACGCTGGACAGCACAGGAATCGAGTCTTCCAATCAACATATTGGAGTTAAGAGCAGTTTTCTACACATTACAGCCGGCAGCTCACTTTCTGAGGGGCCGAGCAGTCAGGGTCCAGTCCAACAATGCCACAGCAGTGGCATACATAAACAAACAAGGAGGCACCAGAAGTCGTGCGGCCATGAAGGAAGTCAGCAGGATTCTGATCTGGGCGGAAAACTACGGAAGGTCGATTTCGGCAATCTTCATTCCGGGCATCGAAAATTGGGAGGCAGATTACCTCAGTCGTCAGGATGTACATCCAGGAGAATGGGCTCTACATACAGAGGTGTTTCAGCAGCTGGTCCAAAGGTGGGGTCTTCCGCAGGTCGACCTCATGGCATCCAGGCAGTACCATCAACTGCCCCTTTACTGCTCTCGAACAAGGGATCCACAAGCGGTGGCTGTGGATGCACTGTCAACACCTTGGTGGTTCCAATTCATTTATCTGTTTCCTCCATTTCCCCTTCTCCCTCGAATCCTTCAACGCATCAAGAGGGAACAGGCCAAGGTCCTGCTGATAGTTCCGGACTGGCCTCGCAGAGCTTGGTACTCCAACATTCAGCTCCTGTTGGTAGACAATCCGTGGCCCTTACCACTCAGAGAGGATCTGCTCCTTCAGGGTCCTTTACTCTATCCAAACTTAAAGCAGCTACGTTTGACGGCGTGGTTGTTGAAAGGGCCATCTTAAGACGTAGAGGGATACCTTCCGAGGTGATTCCTACGATGCTTAGAGCTAGGAAGGAAGTTACTTCCAAACATTACCATCGTATTTGGAAGGCATATGTAACCTGGTGCGAACGTAGAGTTCTGCCTTCTACGGAGTTCAGACTTCCCATATTTCTGCTTTTTCTGCAAGCAGGTCTCTCAGCAGGCCTTCGGTTGGGATCTCTGAAGGTACAAATTTCAGCACTCTCGGTTTTCTTCCAAAAGAAATTGGCCTTATTACCGGACGTGCAAACTTTTCTGCAGGGTGTGGTTAGATAACAACCACCCTTTGTTCCTCCTACAGCTCCATGGGACTTGGACTTCGTCCTGTCTTTCTTGCAGTCTTCGCTGTTCGAGCCTTTGGAGTCGGTGGAATTGAAGTATCTTTCATGGAAGGTGATACTTCTGCTGGCTCTAGCTTCCGCCAGGAGGGTGTCGGAGCTGGGAGCTTTATCATGTCACCCACCATATTTGGTATTTCATGAGGATAGAGCTGAGCTACGCACCAGAATGGATTTTCTGCTTAAGGTGGTTTCGGCCTTCCACATTAATCAACCTATTGTGGTTCCGGATTCTCCTTCTTCTAGATCCTTGGATGTGGTTAGAGCTCTTCGCATATATGTAGACAGGACGGCAGCCGTTCGCAAGACAGATACGATCTTTGTTTTGTATGATGCTGCTCGTCCGGGTTGGCCAGCTTCCAAACAGACGCTGGCTTGATGGATTCGTCTGACCATACGACAGGTGTATATGGCCTCATCTAGAGAACCTCCATCTTCCATTACCGCACATTCCACTCGCTCAGTGGGTGCCTCGTGGGCGGCTGCTCGAGGCGTTTCTATGGAATCTCTATGCCGGGCAGCTACTTTGTCAGGACGGCATACTTTTGTTCGGTTTTACAGATTTGACACCTTTGCGACTTCTGCAGCGCAATATGGTCGGTCTGTTTTGCAGGGTTCTCAGTGCTTTCCCACCAGTGATGGGAGCTCTGGGACATCCCCACTGTCTTGAAGTCCTCCAGTGTCCCCTAGTGGATGAAGGAGAAAACAGGATTTTGGTACTTACCGATAAATCCCTTTCTCCGATTCCACAGGGGACAATGGACGCCCACCCTGCGCTGTTCTTCCTGCCACACCTGTTATGCCTGTTGGCGACATGTTTGTTGTCTAGGGTGATGTTATGAATGTTAGAGACATGTTTGTCGTCTCTTGTTTCATTCTATTTTCCTTTGTTTTCAACTTTCAGTTGTTTTGTGTACTTTCGCCTCCTCCTCTTCTGTCAATCTTTTTCTCTGCTCCCCTCAGGCTCGGTTCTAATACTGGCCTATAGGAGGGTATAGAGGGGAGGAGCTAGTCACACTACATTTAAATTTAAAGTGCCTAGCTCCACTCAGCACCGTCTATACCCCCCTGTCTTGAAGTCCTCCAGTGTCCCCTGTGGAATCGGAGAAAGGGATTTATCGGTAAGTACCAAAATCCTGTTTACGGCCGCATCCTCCCCTCGCTCGTCCAGCTAACGATCCCAACTCAACGATGCAACTTGCGAGCGCTTCATTTGCATATCCGGACCCTTTTACCTTACGACCGTGCGGCCGCAACGACCGACTCTGAATGAGGTCCATAATCCCATGCAAGGGTTAAAGACATACACACAAAAAATGCTAAAGATATATATAAAAAACAAAGTCCAAAATATCAAAGTAGGTAAACTATGCCGCTTTTTTGATATTTTATTACAAAGTAACCTTTACACATCTGTTTATCATCACTTAAATGTGAGTGTGGTACGCTGATCCATCTATAAAAGACTGGGTGATTACACAAATGCATGACGGATTGTAGCGGCTATAAAGAAACCTTTACATTCATGAATAGCGGTGTATCATTGTGAGTGGGGTACGCACATACACACTAACAATACATCTTGGGGCACCACTTGGGGTATACTCATCGTATTCATTAAGAAATTACTACACATTGGATCTTCTTTGTTTATGTCATTTTTTCATATGATCTACATTGGAATGAACCATCACTGACATAAGAGGAAGAACAATTTGAGGACATCGATCGTCAAATAAGGGACGTATTGAGACACTCAATTTATATTTATTTTATATATACCGACGTAGCGCCATTTATGTTGGGACAGTCTCTGTTGTGTTTTTTTGTACATGAATTTATTAGTTTTCTGAAAAAAAAAGCACTGACAAATTACCCATATATTTGTACCTTTCTAGGGAAAAGTCATCCATCTTGCTTCTCCACTGCGATCTGGTAGAGGTCAGAATTGGCAAGAACTCTGTTGTCATGTGCATGTCCACAGGGCCAGTTCTAGACCTTGTGGAGCTCAGGGCAAAAGTTTCCTTTAGGGACCTGAACAGCTGTGACACAGGTGGAAACCATCTTCAATAACCTGGGTCGGAGTCGGGATTTTGATGTGAAAGGGGTATTATTAACGTCAGGGTCTACCTTTGTGCAAAGAACAGGGAGATCTGGAAGAAGTCTGAAGAGTGGTTATTAGGGGCGTATAATTTTAACAGGTTGTATGTTTGGTGATTAATGATGTCAAGTAGGACAAAATGCCAACCAGGATCCAAATATTTATCAAATATAGTATTTTGTAAGGCATGGCCCGATAATATCGCAACTGCCTGTGAATTAGTATAATAAGGGGCAGAGTCACTTTCTTTGATCCAAGTCTAGATATTGCAACCCCAAGATCCTAGTCAAGTTTTGGACCCGGAAGTACTCAAGATTATAAACACTGAGCTGATCGATAGCGCAATGAGCAGCACGCTCATTGCGCTATCGATTTAGCTGTTGCTTCCGAGGACGTCACATATATATTTGTAACTTTGGTAAAGGCTCCCTGACACATACATGCTTCTTGTGAATCATAAAATAGTATGTAAAATAACTAATTTCAAATAAAGTGCTGCAAAACATTTTTTAACCCATTTTACCTTCATATGTGATCTAAGGGCCTGATTCAGCTGAGGACACAGTTGCTATCGCAGTTGCGATAGCACTAATATGGTAATACAGCAGGAGGCATCATACCTCCTGCATCCATTACTGATCCAAGTTGTGTTGTACACCGCAACTTCAGATCATCTGCGATTCCAGCTGCTAGCTAAGTGATCCATGGCCATGGGGTCAAGCAAGCCGGCCACTGCAGATGCACAAAAGAGGTCATGAAATCTCCGTCCGCCGACGAAGATCCTAGCCTCATCACTCCTACCCAATGGCAGTGACACGTCTCCGTTTTGGGGAACAGAGGCCGTTGCCACCCCTCCCCACCCCAAAATCCGTGCTGCAGGCCCATACTGCACAGCTCTCCAATGTGCCTCCTGTAAAAATAAAATCTCAGCAAACGATTGGTAAGTGTGTATGCACTTACCAATTGTTAGATATGTCGGCCAGGTGTGTACCCAGTTTAAGGTATGTCAACCAATAATAATTACCCCATGGTCAAAGACAGTTTTTTACATTTTACTGTGTCAGGGTGGGTACACATCTAAACGACCGGCAATCGTGGTGCTGTTCAGGGTGAGTTGCTTCCACCCGTGACATACGGTAGCATAATTGCCACTACACACTGCACGATTTAATGAACAACAGAACTTGTTCCGTCCTTCATTAATATGTATGGCACCGCATGCAATATGGTGTGATTGGCTATGCAGCACAGCCAATCACGCGATAACGCATGTGGCCACATGCACGCAAATCGGGCATACACACTGCATGATATGGCCGATTTGCCGTTCTGATTTGGCTAAATCGCCCAAATGGGGCCGATATTGTGCAGGTGTGTACCCACCTTAAGTTGGAACAATATTGAGGGAGTCCAGTGGTGTATCTATAATGGGTGCAGTGTGTGGGGCACACGGGCCCCCGGGTCCAGGGGGGACCCGCACCGCACACCCTGCACCCATATTAGTTTAAACTTACCTGTCCGTGGTCCCACGTCATGTGTCACCGCTGCTCAGAACACCGGAAAATGGCCGCTGCTGCAATTTTCCTGGTGTTCTGCGCATGCGCAGTAGACTACGGGCAAACTAGTGCCCAGTGTCTACAGAACGCCGGAAAATGGCCGCCTCGGCCATGTTTCCGGCATTCTGCGCACTCTAGTGCCCGGAGTCTACTAATGTTTCGGTAGCTGGCCAGCTGCATCAGTCGGCTGCCGGCCATCGGGGAGAGAAGACGGGGCCCTGCACGGGGAGTGCACACGGGCCCCCTCCTCTCTTAAGACACCCCTGAGTGAGTTAGTTGACTGGAAATATGTAAGAAAGCTACTAGAATGATTAACAAAAGGCTACAGAAAGATGCTTCCCAGTAACGTTAACAAATATTTTGATAGTACAGGTACTATAACTATAATCCAACAACTGACCGTAAAGCGGTAACTAGGAAGCCTCCTAAACATAGCAGTCAGTTCACACTACTTCTTGAACTTGTATTAAAGGTGCTATAAATACGGCACCACACATTAAAATATTGTGATCCCTAAGTAGCTAAATAGAGCCAACATGAGGTTTAGCAGTGCAATGTGGATAGAAAAAGAAATCGCACCAATTAGGCTCTATGAAAGTTCATAGGCAACTAAGGCCCGTATTCAATTTGAGGCGAAAAGTCGTTATCCGTGATACTTTTTCGCCGATGACCTTATTTTCGCCTGTTTTGACTTTCCGCCATATTCAATTTGAAAGACTTTCCACCTAGGCAGAAAGTCAATGCAATGTAATAGGCGGAAAAGTTTTGCCTATGAACAGCAGGCGGAAAAAAGTGCAGCCTTCAAACAGTCCCCCAAAGGCAAACTGTGTCAAAAATGTAAAATAAAAAAACAATTAAGGACACCCCAAAAAATCACTTTGAATTTGGGGGGGGGGGGAAAAAGTTGGGGGACAAAGATAAAAACTAGCGAACTTGACTCTGGGGAAGTCCCCAAGTATGCCCCATGTGTTTTTTTCATTGCAGGGTCTTGCGCATGTGGATTTTTCACGATTTTTTCAACTTCACTTTAGCAACTTTAAAATATGCTGACCCCCATTTTCAAGTACCCCAAATTTGCTGGGATAAGTTATTTTATGCAAAAAAAACCTCCTGAATACTATACTGCACCACGTATACAAAAACGGTATTTAGCAGCTATTGAGCCCGTTTAAAAACACCAAATACCTTCAACAAGCCAAATTGGGGGGTACCATAGGGAACCCCCATGTCAGAGCATCTTTTGGGGGGTGTCAGGCTGATTTCCCCAAATCTGACAGTACTTTCCGCCTGTTCAAGTTTCGCCGGGTCCCGTTTTCGCCTACTTTCAAATTGAATACGGGGTAAAGTGGGCATGCGCGCGATACTTTTCCGCCTACAAAACAAGTGATGTAGTCGAAAAGTCTGGGAGGCGGAAAAGTATCGCGGGTCTGCTCAAATTGAATACGGCTCTATATATGCAAAAACAGAACAGTTGATTCTCCAACTCAGAGATATATTTACTAAAGTGCAGGTTTAAAGAAGTGGACATGTTGTCTATAGCAACCATTCAAATTCTTATAATTTATCTAGCACCTTCTAGAAGATAATAGCTAGATTCTCATTGGTTGCTATGTGCAACATCTACACTTCTATAAACCTGCACTTTAGTTAATATATCCCTCAGTATCAGGAGGAAGAGATGCAGAAATAATTTTTGGCCACTAGGAGGCAATGATAGAACACAATATAATATATTTTCAACGTCCATTAACTTCATAATATTCCTATTGTGTGCTGTGATTTTTAGCATATATCATCATGCGGTTAACGTTCAGTAAATGCATGACCCTGCTTCGCCCATTATCGAGGCAAGGCATGTATGAAGAAACCTAATAATGTAGCTCATGTGCACAACAGGTCCTGGCACCTGCAGATTCCTGATAATGAGGCCCTGAGATTTGATGAGCTAAAAACAATGCCGTTAGTTGTGCACTTATGTAGTGTGGTCAATTTCACATATTCACATAGTAGCAATGGACTTGTGTCCAACTCTTAATCAGAGCCTATTATTTTAGCAAAATATTTAACAAATGCCAACACAAGTAATTTTTTCTTATATGAAGGGCTCACTGATAAGATATACATATTATGTGAGTCAGATGATCACTATCTAAATGGCCACTAGCAATAAAATACAGATGTTTTACAATGTACTTGCCAGAGGCAGTTTAATGCTGCGCTGAGTGTTACAATTGTGTCAATGGCAGCAATATGTTGCCAAAGTGTAAACGTTGTTAGTATCTAATTTCAATCATCTATATAGTAAGATCAATATGAGATTGAAGGTCAATCTTATTCCTCTAATCCTTGAATCACAATAGAAAGGAGATATATATAATTTATGTTGGTACAAGAATATTCTCATTTCTTAATATCACGGTAATAATTGCTACCCATCTGTTAGGAGCTAGAACAGATACCTTACATCCGTTCCAATATAATCAGTTTCATCCAAACAGCGTGTGTATCAAATACCAGACATATACACCTGTTGACATGAAATACAGTCCTTGCAAATGTACACTGCAAATCTAATTATTGAAATGCAGAGCCGTCCGTGTAATTAATGACAGTCACTGGAGGACAATAGGTGGCCAGGCTAAAAACTCCATACCATGATAATTTAATGTTGGATGTAAACGGATTAGAAGCCTCCTATGCTTACTCATGAGTAAGGAACGCTGCTGTTTACAGTCATAACAGGCAGGCTCTGTATCTAAATTCAGCATTTACTGATGTAGCAGGATTTGTAGCAATGTTCTACAGTAAACAATTGGAATGGGCAGTGGTCGGTAGCCTGGTTTCCAGTTACCACTTGACAGACGAGAGCATTGCGTGTAGTTCTGTAGGAGGAACCTAGCACATTTGTCACGCCTGAGGGTTGGTTTGGGTTGGAACATTCGTGGGAGACTGAAGAGGAGATTTGAGAGGTGTGGGTGAATTTAGGTGGTTTGAGCCAGGACCTCCTCATGTATAGATGTGAGGAGGTAGAGATATGGCAGTGGATGATGGGCCCAAAGGCGAGAACAGGAATAGAAAGTCTTTATTGAACAGCAGGTTGGAATGGAACTGAATATATAATGCTGAATGAATGAGCAGAATCAGATTGGGACCGATGTTGCTGGATTGAGAGCTGCATCGGTTTGAGACTGATGTTGATGATTTGAAGAACTTGATGGAATTGAGGACTCGATTCAGACCCACGCGCTAGATGCGTATGCTCGCTAGATGCGTATGCAAATTTGGCTACGTGACAGCAATGCAGGCGATCGCACGGCAAGGCACAAGCACGCCCACTATGTCTTGGCGTGCGATCACTCTGTGTATGCGCCCACCAGTCTGTCTTAAGATGCTCACTTGCGCACGTCATCTCCAGAATGTGTATGCAACCATCGGGACCATCGGAAGTGATTGCAGCGCTTGTGGTCGACCATACCCTACCACACGCACTGCGAGCACTTCAGTGCACAATCCAGCCAGGTGATTTGTACTATGATGCTGCGTTTTAATTATGCACGCCTATGAAACGGCATTGATACGCTCAGGCACGCCTGCGTTCGCACCTCGACTCCCCCGATTTCAAATACCACCCCTGTCACCACCCACAAACGGCTTCTCCTGTCACTCACTTGGCTGAGCAGTCTATGTGCAGCGAGCGTATGCTTCCTGATCGCTCGGACTGGTTTGCGCACGTGCGCGGCGATGCGTACGCATGCGCACAATGTATAAAACGTCTGGCTGCGTGCAAGTTAGTCTGAATTGGGCACTTAATCTGATGTTGCGGACCGCACTACACAGTTAAGCACACATCGCCGCCGGCGCTGCAACGATGTGTGTGTTTCAGCAGCCAATGAAAGTCAGACAGACTCTCACTGGGTGCTGTGCCCACTTCCAGAGCCGGGCTGGAGCTCACTCATGAGCTCCGCCTTCTGGCTCCTGCAGTGGGCGATGGGAGAGACGTCATGACGTCTCTCCCATAGTACCGAGCAGAAGGATGGAGGAGCAGACAGCGGCGGGCGCGGCAGGAGCAGGGATTCAGGTAAGTCAGTGAGGGGCCTATTCATTAACATATAAAATTCGATGGAGGTAATTAGGTTTAGAACTCGCATGGAGTTCTACCTAATTACCGGAGGAATTCATCATTCCTCCTCCCCATAAGTATCTATTCCGAAAAGCTGTCATTTTTGCGATTACAGTATTTTTTTGAAAAATAGATACTTTTCCCTGCCTGCTCTAACTTACCGCAGCTGTAGTCAGTGCTGCGCATGCGCTGTTACATCCGTAAAAGTTTCCCTGTACTGGGAAACCAAGCTAGTAGGGACCGGGACCCTGTTTTTATGGCTGTACTGCAGACAAAAAAATAAAATAAAGTAGTTGTTCACACCCAGGGCCGGTGGAAGGCTTCCCGGTACCCTAGGGAAACCTTCTACCTACTGCCCCCCCCCCCCACCAATACCCAAATTTAGTCCCTCAGGTGAATGTGTGGAGGAGGTGGCGTCTTAGCAGTTCCACAGTCGCCACTGTCAAATAGTGCACCCTCCCCCCAAAAATATGTAAAATCCAACTATCCACAACATTTGTGGGTACACCCAGGAGGCAGAAAGTAGTGTAGTTGGGGAACGCAGGCAGGATAGATAGAAAGATAGCATAACAGAGCTGCAGCTGGTTGGCGTCTAAAGCAGACAGCCCATAACTATAAAAACAAGTTGGACACACACACACACACATGATATATATATATATATATATATATATATATATATACACACACACATGATATATATATTCATACATACACATTATATATATATATATATATATATATATATATGTAAAATTTTATATATAGGCTAGTTTCAGATGGCAACCTTACCTACTTGATGTCCACAGACTGCATGGAGAGCTCACCCATCAGGCTGGAATGTCTGTGGCTCTGGATGGGTGGAGGGGCGCAAGTGTCGGCAGCCAGAGAGTGTGGGAAAGTTCCACATAACTTTATTGAAGATGCAGCCCGCGGGTAGACTGGGCTGGCCGGTACAGGGGGAGCGCTGGTCCCATGAAGCTACTACATGCTGCAGGTGGGTAAACTGGAGGGCAGCGGAGCGGCAGAGTGGGCTGGCCGGTGACACAGTGATGTCACCGCGCTGAACCCATGTAGCTACATGCTGCCCGCGGGTACACTGGAGGCAGAGTAGCAGAGTGGGCTGGCCGATGACACAGTGTCGTCACCGGCGCCAGACCCATGATGAGGCTATAGCTGTCTCGGGTGTTGTTATGTGTTATGTGTGGGGTTTTTTTTAAGCGTACTCTAGGTTGCAGATGGGCGCCCGATGCTGGGGCAAGCAAGTTTCAATGGGAGCAGCTTCTGGGAGATTCAAGATCATTACTCCTCTTCAAGTCAGCGTCAGTGGGCCGCCCCTCAGGCCCCGGTGCCCTTAGGCAGCTGCCCAATGCTGCCTAATGGAAGCGCCGGCCCTGTTCACACCATATCTTATTGTGTTCCTGTCTCTTGGACTGCATGACCAGGTCTGGCTTGGTCTTACTGACAAAGGGCCTGATTCAGAGGTGGACACAATACTGATATTTGCACTGGCTGATGTTTTTTGTAATGTGTGTGCGTCTGCACACACAAGTCCCGATGGCTTAGAGGCAGCGGTTACAGTGAGGATTTGGACACAGATTGATTGACAGTCAGTGGCCGTTTGTGGGAAGCAATGGTGAGGTGGCGACTCAAGCTCAGGCTTGTTGCGAACATTTCAGGGACCTGTCTGCGACTGCAACGGGATTACATCCACCTCTGAATCAGGCCCAATGTACCATCGACACATATTTATATGATTTTATTATGGTATAATTATTGATAAACTAGATGTGCACATGGCCTTCACTAACAATTGTGAAATCTAGGCAGTTACCTTGGGCACCAGTGTTTAGGAGGTGCAGAAAAAAAAGTCAATGAGTGACATAATAATGTCACCTCTTCGTTTATTCTAACGCTCCCGCAACACGACCATGCAGAGTCCTGGCCCATGATATGAAGGAACAGCAGCCAGCAGCTTACTGCATGTGATGCTGCTGGTCCTTTATGTCGATGTTATGTTGGGAGTGTAGCGGTTAGCAGTGATGTCACAGCCAAGCGCTACAATCCAAGTTTGAGAACCCAAAGATGGCTGACAAGGTTAACAAGTATCAGGGGTGGCGTGCTCTACCAGAGTCGAGGGTGGGGTCTGCTTACATTTGGGGGAAATGTGCCACCTCAGGTGACCTCTAGGCTGGCACCAGCCCTGGATGTGCTTTTTTTTTTTGGGATGTTTCTTTCAAGATTAATCTGCAAAAACTCTTTTTTTTTAATTTAATTTATTTTCCTTTTTTTTTTCTTTTAGATGTTGGAAAAAATTGGAGTAGTATTTGCTGAGAGAGTACAGCCTTTACTAATTGATCCCAAGGAAAGACAAATGATATTCAAACTGCTAGGAAAAGATTATGTACAAGAACATTTCAGTGACTATCCTAATATTCCTAGCCTGCTGGTAAGCAACAACAGATCATGTCATCATTTATAGATTCCCATGCACAAACGTTTAAGATACCATACCATATATTCTAGATTAATTTATGTAAAACTGTTATGTTACCTTTGGGGCTGTTGCAGAGTTTAACATACGCACAAATGTGGTGCATATCTTCCATGTTTACGCTCTGCATATGCACGTTGCAGGGGCGTATCTATAATGGGTGCAGGGTGTGCAGGTGCACACAGTCCCTGGGTCAGGGGTGGCCCACACCCTGCACCCATATTTTCAAATACGTACCGCACCGAATCCCGCACCGGGTGTCACAGTGCTGCACAAAACCACGGCGGCCATTTTTCCAGTGTTTTGCACATGCGCAGTAGACTCCAGAGTCTACTGCAGCAGTCAGTATGTTGCCGGCCGCCAGGGAGAGAGAAGGGGGCCCCGGACGGCGAATGCACACGGGTCCCCTCCTCTCTTAATATGCCTCTGGCACTGTGGTAGGCACATCTCCACTGAAGGGATATAACAGGGCTTTATCATGTAGGCAAAGTTTAGTGAGGGCACGTTGTCAGAATTGTGGGCTATGCAGAGTTTTCCAGAAGCATAACAACTATATGTTTTTAGACTTATCTTTTTGTATCAAAGGTCAACCTGGTGGTGAGTGCATCCCAGTGATGGTGATAGCTATCAGACTAAGCATATGGATAGAGATGCCTATAATTCTGTATTCAAATGAATACTATTTATATTTGTGAAATTAAGGCCAACTTGGGGTCGACTCATTATGAATCTCCTATGAAATTCATGGAAGCTGGAAATTTTTAATTGCTATGAAAAGTTATTGATGACCAGTAATTAATATAATAGAGAGAGTGAAATATTTAATTACATCATATGTAGGCGCAAATTAGTAGGAAACCATAGCAACCAATCAGGACTTAGGGCCTGATTCACTACCGATCACAAATGCGAATGCAATAGCGATTACGCATGCAGTTCAACTGAAATAGTATGCTAATCCATGGCGATCGCTATGCTGCCACAGCACTACATAAGGATGCCCACTTTACCTTACACACAGCCATAATGTTTAGCAAGACTGGGAAACCATCGCTACAATCCAATACCATCGCAGCCTCACGCACACTTGCACAAGATCTGACCTTACTCAGAAATTGCTAACTTCATCGCACGCTATGTGTCCTCCAGCTGCGTAGGACATCGCAGTGGCTAATTTATGCATGCCCCTGCAGTGGTGTTCAAATGCACTGGCACGCCTGCGTTTCGCCAACCACCCCCTCAGTCACTACCCACAAACGGCACTTCCTGTTAATCACTCTGCGATGGGTCTGTGTTGTGACTGCCACTGCGTCGCAGTGACCGGCTCACGCACGTGCACTGCGACGCATACGCATGCACAGTACGCAACAATTGGCCGATTGCGTGTGCAATCGCAGTTGCGATCTGTAATAAATCAGGCCCTTAGTTTTTATCTATAAAGAGCTAGTTAGACAATGTATGCAAATGTCTGATTGGTTTAGTTCAAAATGTGCACCTAATGTAAATAAATAGCTAGAAATGTGCACTGACCCTCGTGTTTTGGTTTTGGATTCATCTTCGTGTTTTGGTTTTGGATCTGGATTCATCTTTGTGTTTTGGTTTTGGGTCTGGATTCATCTTCGTGTTTTGGTTTTGGGTTTGGATTCATCTTCATGTTTTGGTTTTGGGTCTGGATTCATTTTCATGTTTTGGTTTTGGGTCTGGATTCATCTTTATGTTTTGGTTTTGGTTAGGGTTTTTTGAAAAACCACTATAAAGTGTTTGGTTTTGGATCTGTGTTTTTGTTTTTTTTAAAGTGATAAAAACAGCTAAAATAATATTTTTTGGGGGGCATGTTTTTGTTCCTACAGAATTATTAACCCTTTTTTGATTGACCAGTACCACATATCCATATGCCAATGGTTAAGTGGATGGTGCGTACAATGTAATTTTCTGGGCCATGAATTAGTTTTTATTTTAACGTCCTGGTACAGGAAAGGAATTGTATTCTTGTAAAATGGAGTTGAGATAAAACATTTTAGCGGGGACACAGGACCTCAATTAACCATCTAAAACCAGATTCATTGATGGTGGATGTTGGATACAGATGTAATGCTAGCATAGTCGTCACGGCTTCAGTGATATGCTTGGCAACTGGATGGTCCGTTATTACTGGAGGGTGGGGGGTGGAGCAGGAGAGCTGTGCAGAGCAGTGAAGGGTCCTCCATTTCCCTGTAACCATTCAACTGTGACCATTTTGTGAACTAGTATAGTGTGTATAACAGTTGCATAACACACAGAGCTGTGCTCCTCACTCACTCCTGTAATTTTTTTGGGGGTACTGTGGTCTGGCTCCTACACTTTCATCCTGGCTCCTAGATTTTAAAATAATTTGTCAAGCCCTGGTCTAGTCTCTTCAGCAAAATTCTGTTAGTACCTGCTTAGTTATCATTCAAGCAATGTAAAGTGGATATCTCCGCTTTTGTGGATAGCGGAGCGGCAGGACATTTTCTGGACTTTAAGCTTGCGCAGTCTCTACATATACCATTTCTGGAATTAACTACTGCAACTACCATTTGTGGACTCGATGAACGGAAAGGGAAGATCAAGTTTGAAACTCATCCTCTACATGTAGCCGTTGGCTCTCTGCATGCTGAAAACTTGGTCTTACTTAGTACATTGTTCTATGGTCAGTCTCATTTTGGGACACCCTTGGCTGAAAGATCACAATCCAGTCAACTGGTAGATCGTCCAATAGGGTACTAAATGTTCTGCCAAATGTCTGTCCTTGCCGGTTTGGGTAGTGCAAACAAATATTTTAAGGCCTGCCTCCTCAATACCAAGAATTTGCAGATGTGTTCTCCAAAAACAAAGCAGATATTTTACCTCCTCACAGGGATTATGATTGTGCTATTGAATTGATGCCAGGTACTAGTCTACCAAAAGGAAGACTGTATGCATTGTCCATTCCAGAGACCAAAGCTATGGATAAGTACATAAAGGAGAATCTGAGCAATGGGCGCAGGGTTTTTCTGTGTAGGAAAAATGGTTGGCCCCTGCATTGATTTTAAGGGCCTAAACAAGATCATGGTCAAGAACACTTGTCTACTATCTTTGATCTCTGTGTTATTCAACCAACTCAGAGAAGCCACAATGTTCTCTAAAATTGATTTGCGAGGTGACTACAGTCTCATCCGCATTAGGGAAGGTGATGAGTGGAAAAGAGCATTTAATACTCAATCCGGACATTATGAGTACTTGGTCATGCCCTTCAGCTTTTTTAATGCACCTACAGTTTTTCAGGACTTAATCACTGATGTTCTACGTGAATTTCTGGGAGTATTCATAGTAGTTTATCTGGATGATATTCTAATTTACTCTCAGAATTTGGAGCAACATAGAAGTCATGTCAAGCAAGTCCTGTTGAAGCTTCGTGAACACCAGCTGTATGCCAAACTTGAAAAATGCAAATTTGAAGTAGAAAAAGTCTCATTCCTGAATAGCGATGGTAATCGGTACTTGGTATGGGGGATGCTGAACAGCGGAGTAACTGGGAATCCAGACACTGAGCAGAGAAGAACACAAGGGGTAGCAACTTCATGGTGAACACTGGAGGATAGTGTTGAGCCTAGGATGCAGTCTCAGCAAATGATCACTGGAGAAGCGAAGTTGCATAGTCAACTTATTCTTCCTAAGACTAAGCTTAAATACCCTTAGGTAGCTGGTCATTGGCCGAATGAAGCAACTGACCGACCACAGGCTGCCAGTAGAGGATACTAGTCAGATGACTCGAACCAACATGGACGTGCCAATGTCCACGCTAATGGAACCAAGACGTGCACATGAGGATTCTAGCAGACCCTGGGGAGAATACTCCACCACAACCGCTCCTAGGCCTGGCATCCACATGCCTCGAAGCACGAAGACAACAGCGTACGGGTGAGTAGCGCCTGATCCCAGGCCGCCCTCCTGACAAGCTGTTCCTATATGAGAGTTGGGACAGTGGCTCTGTGTAAGCGGGACAGTGGCTCTGCATAAGCCGGGAAAGCAGCGGAGGGCTGTAATACAAACTAAGAGAATAAACAGTAAAAAGGTAGCGCTATATAGAGTATTCTAAAATTCCTCTATTTCTGGATGCTACAGCTGCTGCAAACAATAGCCAGGTAGTGTCCTGGTGATATATAGAATGTAAATCTCAAAGAAATAAGCATTGCTTGTAGCATTCAATTAATAGGGAAAAAGATATTTATTCATACATAAGTCAAATATTGAATATAAAATATATATACAATTTCAAGCAAACTAAAAATAGGAGAATTGATTCCCCACATATAATTTAAAAAGTCACAACCTTTACATATAATAATTCACTGAAGGGTGAAACGGTAAAAAAAGATGAAAAAACACCTGCATATATTCAGTTTCTAGTATTCTTATGTTTAGAATTTGTATCGGAACAGTTCCAAAGGTAATAATATCTCTTTTTGTTAGTAACAAAAATAGTTTACTGAGTGAGAGAAGAAATGTGCTCCAGGCAATGTCCCGGTATATTGGAGAGCAATAGGGGATAAATGAAGCCACTGTACAGCCCCGTACCAGCCCTTTACATGAAGGTAGGTGTCTCACATCCAGGTGGGGGGACAGTCACCTGGGATAAATACCTGTATTGTCCCTGGTGTAGTTATCAGGTGGAGCTGGTAGTTGAGAGGCTCAGGTTCCAGTGCAGTCGGCAGTAATTGTTTCCCACGGCATAGACTTGTCTCGTATTAAGGGATATGGGACGTCCGTGGCAGCGGCAATGAGTTCATATAACTCAAATGTAGTGACTCGCTGTGTGACCAAGCCGGGCAGGGTGAAGTTCGGCAGCTGCAGTCTGCAAGCACCCTCCCGGAAAGGAAGTCTGATGATATGCGGTTAAGTGTGCTGCATCAAAAAACGGGCTCTTCCTATGGTGGTAATTGTCCCAAAGCTCCGTATGTGCAATAGTCACTATTACCGGTCACTGTTTGAAAATCAGCACGATGTCCCGTATAAATAAGATGCTCAGTTTCCAAAGGTGCAGGTGTTTAGCGTATAGCTTAGGATCAGTCACCCTTCAGCAAGAGGCTAACGCGTTTCCCTGTGTATCACAGCTTCGTCAGAGGCAATGTGAGAGAGTGTTGTCTCCAGATATTCCTGATATAAATACCTGCTCTCATAATTGTCAATTGAAAAGTTCTGGAGACACTCTCATGAATAGCATAGTATTGTATTCAGCTGCGAGTCATGTGTTCACATGGTCTCCTAATCATCAGCGCTATACAAACACAATTACAATTAGAATCTTGCTTCTAGATTTACTATAGTATACAGATAACAGTCGAGAGAACATGGAATGCTTTAAATAATAATTAAAATCTAGACCTATATTTGAAGATCAAAGGTGGAACAATTAGATCTTAGTTCTATTCAGTGTTTCTTCACTATATAATATCTAATCCATTTAGCACACAAAATACATTTAAATACAAACATAGCATGGACAGGTATCCACAACCAAGGATATATAATTATCCTAAACACAAATTGTTATTATTTCTAGGGACTTATTTCTTTTTTAATAATTGTATAGACAGTGCATAAAACATTCCTTCATATATAGATATATCCATTATACATCTTTAGATTAACATATAATCCTATTCATACTAAGAAAGAATAATAATAAATAAAGAAATATATTAATAGTAAAAAATAAAAATAATAATTAATAAATAATAAATAATAATAGGATACATAAAGATGATGAAAGTTATTTCATAAACATATACACACCTAGACTTCTCTTTCTAAGGATCTAATGAAGGTAGTTTCTACATTACATGTGAAAAAATTCTATCTGATGTTCTTTATTCCACAAAGAGGAAGAGACCTAATATGGGCAAAGAGAAATGGGAACATAATCCATCTCCTCTATGTTCTACATATAGAGATACTGGATAGTATTAACCCCCAAGAAATAATATTCCTTTTGTTCGGTATAAATGGTTCTTATAAATAAGGGCATGTATTTTACTATTTATATAAAACACTCCTAATAAATAATAGGGGATAGAATATAGGATCTAGTGGTCGGAGAAAAAGCATACAATAAGGGCATTATAGATAAAAAAGAAAAAAACTTTCTATTTATTTCATTTCCGGTAACACCAACCTTTTATTATTTACCTAAATTACATAAATCTCTAGTTTCGCCCCCAGGACGCCCAATCATCTCTGGGATAAATTCTTTGGTCTCTAACCTTTCATTTTACATAAATTATTTTCTTCAACCTCGGGTAACCACTTTGAAATCGTACATTAGAGATACTAGTCATTTTTTACATTTAATACAGAACATTACATGGCAGGACACATATGCATTTCTGACACTGGATGTGTCAGCATTATACACCAATATTCCACATGAACTAGGTGTTTCCACGATCAAATCAAGGCTGTCTAGGGATAATGATTTAACAGAGGACCATCAAACATTTATTGTGGAGTGTATAAATTTCATTCTCCGTCATAATTATTTTTTATTTCAGAACAATTATTATCTACAAGTAATGGGGACCGCTATGGGTGCCAGGTTCGCACCCAGTTATGCCAACCTCTACATGGGCGACTTTGAGTCTTCCCATGTGGAGGGTGGGCCCTGGGCTGCGAACCTGGCGCTCTACGGTCGATATATAGATGACTTATTTATAATATGGAATGGGTCTAGGGAAGCAGCCATTTCATTTGTGGAGTATCTTAATTCAAACACATATAACTTAAATTTTACATATACCTACAGTACGTCTATCATCAACTTCTTGGACATTACATTGGAGATCCAAGACAATACTATAGTTACATCAACATTTTGCAAACCAACGGATGCTAATAATTACTTACATTTTTCTAGCGGTCATTATAGACCATGGAAAACTAATATACCGAGGGGGCAATTACTGAGAGTTAGGAGGAACTGTTCTGACCAAGAAATTTTTAATAGACAAGCAGAGAATATGATGAACCATTTCAGAGAGAGACTGTACCCAGAACCATTGTTACAGAAAGCAATACAAGATACAAAGAATCTTAGTCAGTTAGATCTACTATATAAAAAAGATAAAGATAAGGTAAATTTATGTGAAGCAGAGGAAGAAAAACTATTAAATATTTCTAAGTATAATTGTAAGTCATTGGAGATCAAAAATATTATTTAAAAAAATTATTCTATCTTAAAATGTGATCCCATTCTTAGTAATAACGTTCCAAATAAACCTATGGTAATCTATAAAAAGAATAAAAATTTGAAGAACATGCTAGTACCTAGCTATATGAGGGATTCACCCAAAAAACAACCTAACATTAAGGAACAATGGTTACCAAGTAGACCAGAAGGTTTTTATAGGTGTGGGAAAAATCAATGCATCACTTGTAAACACGTTTATAAGGTATATAATAAATTTACACCTCCATCTGGAAAAATTCAAATGATTATAAAACAATTTATGAATTGTGACACTGATTTTGTGGTATATTTATTATTTTGTGATTGTCCACTGTTCTATGTGGGCCGCACTACAAGACCTATTAAAAAGAGGTTCTTAGAACACAGACGAAATATCATAAATTGTAAAACTAATCATAGTGTATCCAGACATTTTAAGGAAAGTCATAATAGTAAAGGAGATTGTCTAAAAATTGTGGGCTTAGAACATATAAAGAGTACGGATCGGGGCGACGACCGTTATCAACGTCTATGCCAACAAGAACTGTACTGGATGTTTAAACTTAATACCATCTCTCCTGAGGGTTTGAATGAGGCGGTAGAATTGAACTGTGTTCTCTAAAGAGGGGATGTAGGGCGCAGATGCAGGATTGTAGGGACTATGCAGTCCTGCTATCCTGCACAGCACCCCGCACCACTCATTTATATTGGATATCAACTTATGCCCCATTACGATATTGCTCCGACCACTAGATCCTATATTCTATCCCCTATTATTTATTAGGAGTGTTTTATATAAATAGTAAAATACATGCCCTTATTTATAAGAACCATTTATACCGAACAAAAGGAATATTATTTCTTGGGGGTTAATACTATCCAGTATCTATATGTAGAACATAGAGGAGACGGATTATGGGCCTGATTCAGAGCCGGACGCAATTAGTGCTCGCTAGTCCTGAAAATAGGGGTGGCTATTCAAATGAACCGTTCGCTGTTTGCGGTCTGTTCACGCCTCTAGGTCTGAACGAGCGAACAAAACTTGCGGTCGTTTTTCGGGAAACTACGCCCCCTGGCCGCTCGCATCCTACGTCATGTCCGCTCTTTATTAGATTAATCGAGTACATCGAACAGGGTATGAACTGCTCGCTATTCTTGTGGTCAGTTTTTGCTACCACAACTTTGCGAGCAGTTCTGGCTATAAAATAACCCAGTGACGTGGTCAATGACGCTGCTGTTTTAATTATGCACACCCATAAAACGCCCGTTTTGACCTTTAAGCACGTATGCGTTCGGATCTCCACTCCCCGTTTTCAAGCACCTTCCCCTGTTACCACGTACATACGCCTTTTTCTGTCACTCAAATTATCAGGCATTCGCTATTTTGCGAGCACATGAATTTCGACCGCACTGACTGGTTCGCGCATGCGTATAACGATCCGTACGCATGCGCAGTTGGCCAAACATCGCTCGGAGCGAACGAGCTGCCGCTTACGAGTTGCTCTGAATCAGGCCCAATGTTCCCATTTCTCTTTGCCCATATTAGGTCTCTTCCTCTTTGTGGAATAAAGAACATCACATAGAATTTTTTCACATGTAATGTAGAAACTACCTTCATTAGATCCTTAGAAAGAGAAGTCTAGGTGTGTATATGTTTATGAAATAACTTTCATCATCTTTATGTATCCTATTATTATTTATTATTTATTAATTATTATTTTTATTTTTTACTATTAATATATTTCTTTATTTATTATTATTCTTTCTTAGTATGAATAGGATTATATGTTAATCTAAAGATGTATAATGGATATATCTATATATGAAGGAATGTTTTATGCACTGTCTATACAATTATTAAAAAAGAAATAAGTCCCTAGAAATAATAACAATTTGTGTTTAGGATAATTATATATCCTTGGTTGTGGATACCTGTCCATGCTATGTTTGTATTTAAATGTATTTTGTGTGCTAAATGGATTAGATATTATATAGTGAAGAAACACTGAATAGAACTAAGATCTAATTGTTCCACCTTTGATCTTCAAATATAGGTCTAGATTTTAATTATTATTTAAAGCATTCCATGTTCTCTCGACTGTTATCTGTATACTATAGTAAATCTAGAAGCAAGATTCTAATTGTAATTGTGTTTGTATAGCGCTGATGATTAGGAGACCATGTGAACACATGACTCGCAGCTGAATACAATACTATGCTATTCATGAGAGTGTCTCCAGAACTTTTCAATTGACAATTATGAGAGCAGGTATTTATATCAGGAATATCTGGAGACAACACTCTCTCACATTGCCTCTGACGAAGCTGTGATACACAGGGAAACGCGTTAGGCTCTTGCTGAAGGGTGACTGATCCTAAGCTATACGCTAAACACCTGCACCTTTGGAAACTGAGCATCTTATTTATACGGGACATCGTGCTGATTTTCAAACAGTGACCGGTAATAGTGGCTATTGCACATACGGAGCTTTGGGACAATTACCACCATAGGAAGAGCCCGTTTTTTGATGCAGCACACTTAACCGCATATCATCAGACTTCCTTTCCGGGAGGGTGCTTGCAGACTGCAGCTGCCCGGCTTGGTCACACAGCGAGTCACTACATTTGAGTTATATGAACTCATTGCCGCTGCCACGGACGTCCCATATCCCTTAATACGAGACAAGTCTATGCCGTGGGAAACAATTACTGCCGACTGCACTGGAACCTGAGCCTCTCAACTACCAGCTCCACCTGATAACTACACCAGGGACAATACAGGTATTTATCCCAGGTGACTGTCCCCCCACCTGGATGTGAGACACCTACCTTCATGTAAAGGGCTGGTACGGGGCTGTACAGTGGCTTCATTTATCCCCTATTGCTCTCCAATATACCGGGACATTGCCTGGAGCACATTTCTTCTCTCACTCAGTAAACTATTTTTGTTACTAACAAAAAGAGATATTATTACCTTTGGAACTGTTCCGATACAAATTCTAAACATAAGAATACTAGAAACTGAATATATGCAGGTGTTTTTTCATCTTTTTTTACCGTTTCACCCTTCAGTGAATTATTATATGTAAAGGTTGTGACTTTTTAAATTATATGTGGGGAATCAATTCTCCTATTTTTAGTTTGCTTGAAATTGTATATATTTTATATTCAATATTTGACTTATGTATGAATAAATATCTTTTTCCCTATTAATTGAATGCTACAAGCAATGCTAATTTCTTTGAGATCTACATTCTGTAATACAAACTGGCAGTCCCCAGGAATCCTTCTCTGATTAAGTGGGGTGGAAGGGATCACTGCTGATGACCACAAACTATTAGCGGTCCCCGGGAATCCTCCTCTGAACAATTGGGGAGTGAAAGGATCACCGCCGACGACCGCTGATCACGAAAGCTGACAAGCGGCAGTGTGTATTGAAAAACCCTCTCTTGGACATTAAAGACATTAAAGAGTGGAGAGGTAACATATGAGCAGCTGGTATAACAATTTGTTCGCAAATTGTGAATACGGCTACATAATGCTCTTGAACTGTGTATTTTTCAGAGTGGACTGCTGTTATACCATCTGTGGGAGGAAATTATTTAAAAGACTATTTATATATTTGCGCTTTCTACCTGGAGCTTGCTATATATATTTTCAATTGACTGAATCTGCTGCTAATATTGAACACCGGGGTATGCAGGAAAACAACACTTTGGCTATATCCCCTGCAAAGTACTGAATCCAGGATATACATAGTATCAATAATTTTCTGCATGAGTAAATTTGTTGCATTCTATGAATATAATGTTTTATTGAATGTTTAGATTTATGAATAATCCATATTTTATTATTATTTAATTTCTTTTATAAGTGTTATTCAACCGTAATTTTAATAAATAGGATATTTCTATATTATCTGGAGAGCGCTCCTTTTATTTTTCCTGATCTCCCAAAAGGATCCTGTGAATAATAAATTACATCCATCTGCATCCCTGTCCCGAAAATTTTATTTTGCAGAGACAAATTATGATGTAGGCAATCCAGAGCTGTTGGCTGTCAAATGGGCCCAGCGAAGATTGGAGACACTGGCTGGAGGGGGCTAAACATACCATCGCGGTGATCACTGACCACAAGAATCTACTATACATTGAATCTGATAAGAGATTTAACTCCAGACAGACACGTTGGGCTCTATTCTTTACTCCATTCTATTTTGTCATCACCTATAGACCCAGGTCTAAAAATGTCAAAGCAGATGCCTTGTCTCACAGTTTCATATATGAACATGAGACAGTGATTTCCGATGCCACTTATTCCTGCGATGTCTACTCATGCTGGCTTAACCCAAGATCTTTCTAGTCAATTTCAAGCTATGCAAGCACAAGCTCCAGCAGAAACTCCAGAAGGATGTTTGTATTAGGGGTGTGCACCGGCCACTTTTCGTGTTTTGTGTTTTGGTTTTGGATCTGGATCTTTCTTCGTGTTTTGGATCTGGATTGGTTTTGCCAAAACCACCCTTCTGTGTTTTGGGTTCTGGGTTTTGTGTTTTGGATCTGTATATTTTTTTAAAAAAAGCATAAAAACAGCTGAAATCACAGAATGTGTTGATTTTTCTGCTCCTATGCTATTAATAACTTCAAAAACCTTAATTTCCACTCATTTCTAGTCTATTGTGAACACCTCACACCTCACAATAGTGTTTTTATGTCCAAAAGGTTGCACCGAGGTAGATGGATGACTATGCTAAGCGACACGAGTGGGCAGCACAAACACGTGGCCCATCTAGGAGTGACACTGCAGTGGCAGACAGGATGGCAGTTTGAAAAACTAGGCCCCAAACAGTACATAATTCAAACAAAAAAAAGAGGTGCAAGATGGAATTGTCCTTGTGCCCTCCCACCCACCCTTATGTTGTATAAACAGGACATGCACACTTTAACAAGCCAATAATTTCAGCCCCAGGGTCTGCCACACGACTGTGGTTGAAATGATTGGTTCTTTTGGGCCCCCACAAAACAAGCTGGCAATTAATCTGTCCCTGCACAAACTGGCTCTACGGAGGCAAGATGTCGTCCTCATCCTCATCCACCGATTCCTCACCCTCTTCAGTGTTGTGTACATCCTCATCCTCACAGAGTATTAACTCGATCCCGCTGGAATCCACCACCACAGGTCCCTCTGTACGTCCTGGAGGCTGGTCTCCCTGGAAGAGTTGATAATTCATTTTTATGAACATCATCTTCTCCACATTTTGTGGAAGCAACCTCCTACGCCTTTCGCTGACAAGGTTCCCGGCTGCACTAAACACTCTTTCGGAGTACACACTGGAGGGGGGGCAACTCAGGTATTAATAGAGCCAGTTTGTACAGGGGCCTCCAAATTGCCTCTTTTTCCTGCCAGTACAGGTACAGACTGTCTGACATGCCTACTTGGATGCTGTCACCGATGTAATCCTCCACCATTCTGTCAATGGTGACAGTATCATATGCAGTGACAGTAGACATGTCAGAAATTGTTGCCAGGTCCTTCAGTCCGGACCAGATGTCCAAACTTGGTCCTGCCTGCCCTGCATCACCGCCAGCGGGTTGCTTAGGATACCTAAGTTTTTTCCTGGCAGCCCCAGTTGCGGGAGAAAATGAAGAAGGAGCTGTTGACATGTCACGTTCCGCTTCAGCTGACAGTGTTTTCACCAGCAGGTCTTTGCACCTCTGCAGGCTTGTGTCGGCCGGAAAAAGAGACACCACATAGGCTTTAAACCTAGGATCGAGCACGGTGGCCAAAATGTAGTGGTCTGATTTCAACAGATTGTCCACCCTGGAATCCTGGCAAAGCGAAAGAAGGGCTTCATCCACAAGTCCCACATGCCGAGCGGAATCGCTCTGTCTTAGCTCCTCCTTCATTTTCTCCAGCTGCTTCTGCAAAAGCCTGATGAGGGGAATGACCTGACTCAAGCTGGCAGTGTCTGAACTGACTTCACGTGTGGCAAGTTCGAAGGGCTGGAGAACCTTGCACAATACGGAAATCATTCTCCACTGTGCTTGAGTCAGGTGCATACCCCCTCCTTTGCCTATGTCATAGGTGGATGTATAGGCTTGAATGGCCTTTTGCTGCTCCTCCATCCTCTGAAGCATATAGAGGGTTGAGTTCCACCGCGTCACAACCTCTTGCTTCAGGTGATGGCAGGGCAGGTTCAAGAGTGTTTGCTGGTGCTCCAGTCTTCGGCACGCTGTCGCTGAATGGCGAAAGTGGCCAGAAATTTTTCGGGACACCCAGAGCATCTCCTGCACGTCCCTGTCGCTTTTTCAGAAAATTCTGCACCACCGAGTTTATTGTGTGAGCAAAACATGGGACGTGCTGGAATTTGCCCAGATGTAATGCCCGCACAATATTGGTGGCGTTGTCAGATATCACAAATCCCCAGGAGAGTCTAAGTGGGGTAAGCCACTGGGCGATTATTTCCCTCAGTTTCTCTAAGAGGTTGTCGGCGGTGTGCCTCTTACTGAAACCGGTGATACACAGCGTAGCCTGCCTTGGAACGAGCTGGCATTTCTGAGATGCTGCTACTGGTGACGCTGCTGCTGTTGCTGCGTAAGGTGATACATCTACCCAGTGGGCTGTCACAGTCATATAGTCCTTAGTCTGCCCTGTTCCACTTGTCCACATGTCTGTGGTTAAGTGGACATTGGGTACAACGGCATTTTTCAGGACACTGAGGACACTTTTTCTGACGTTTCTGTACAGTCTCGGTATCGCCTGCCTAGTGAAGTGGAATCTAGACGGGATTTGGAACCAGGGACACACTACCTCCATCAATTGTCTAAATCCCACGGCGGATACTGGACGCACGTCTAACACCAACATAGCAGTCAAGGCCTCAGTTATACGTTTTGCTTCAGGATGACTGCTGTCGTACTTAAAGGACTGTTGGAGGGTCAATTGTTTAGTAAAAGTAGTGGTGTTCCTACTTCCTCTCTGGGATGATGAACGACTCCCAGCAACAGCGGCAGCAGGAGGCGTAGCAATGCAGGATCCTCCGGAGGAATCCCGGATAGGAGAGTCAGTCATGCCAGTGACATGGCCTGCAGGACTACTTCCGATCCTGACTAAGGAGGTAATTGATGAGGAGGGAGTTGACGGTGTGGTTTGCAGGCGCTTGGATACAACAGGACAACGGGATTTAGGTGTCCCTGGACTGCTTACGGTCTTAGCCAAAGTTTCTGAACTTGACAGTAACTTTTTATGAACGCGCTGCAGGTGCCGTATAAGGGAGGATGTTCCTAGGTGGTTAACGTCCCTACCCCTACTTATTCCACCTTTACATATGGTACATATGGCAAGACAGTTGTTGTCCGGATTTGGATAGAAATATTGCCAGACCAAAGAGGTGGAATGTTTGGTCTTCTGCCCAGGCATGACCGTGATGGGCTTTTTCATCCCACGGACAACAACTGTCTCCCCCGGAGCCTGATTTAAACAAACCACATCACCATCAGAATCCTCCTCGCCAACTTCCTCCTCCTCCAGTATCCTCATCCTGTTGTACTTCAACAGTGACATCTTCAATTTGCATATCAGCAAGTGGACTGTGGGTGCTCCTTTCAGCACTTGCAGGGGGCGTGCAAATGGTGGAAAGAGCCACCTCTTCCCGTCCAGTGCTGGGAAGGTCAGGCATCGCAACCACCACCACACTTGGACTCTCCTTGGGGATTTGTGATATCTTCTTAGAACGCACAGTTCTTCGCTGTGCTTTTGCCAGCTTAAATCATTTGATTTTTTTAGTGGGAGGAGGGCTTCCATCGTCATGTGAAGCTGAACCACTAGTCATGAACATAGGGAAAGACCTTAGCCATTCCTTGCCACTCCGTGTCGTAAATGGCATATTGGCAAGTTTACGTTTCTCTTCAGAAGATTTAAATGTTTTTTTCAAGGTCATTTTCCTGAACTTTGTCATTTGGGATTGTATGTGCCCTCTACTATGACATTGGGCATCGGCCTTGGCAGACGACGTTGATGGCATGTTATCGTGTATGTCATGACTAGTGGCAGCAGCTTCAGCACTAGGAGGAAGTGGTTCTTGATCTTTCCCTATTTTATTTTTATCGGAGAAAGTTTGGTCCTCCATTTATGTTATATTGATATATATGTGCGGCTAAGGCGCACACAAACACAGAAAATAATTTTTTATTTTTGTTGGAGACTAGTGCACTTTGTGGGTTACACCACCCTTTAAGAACTGAGCCAGCCGGCCCTTTACTTATGGGACACAGGCGGACGCTTGGTGCTGCTCCTTCGTTGATGCACGTGCAGCCACAGTGCACACAATTCACAAACACAGAAAAATATATTTTTTTATTTTGTTTGGAGTGCCCTTTGGGGGTTACAGCACCCTTTAACGGACAAGCCAGCCGGCCTTTTACTTATGGGACACAGGCGCACGCTTGGCGCTGCTCCTTCGTTGATGCACGTGCAGCCACAGTGCACACAATTCACAAACACAGAAAAATATATTTTTTTATTTTGTTTGGAGTGCCCTTTGGGGGTTACAGCACCCTTTAATGGACAAGCCAGCCGGCCTTTTACTTATGGGACACAGGCGCACGCTTGGCGCTGCTCCTTCGTTGATGCACGTGCAGCCACAGTGCACACAATTCACAAACACAGAAAAATATATTTTTTTATTTTGTTTGGAGTGCCCTTTGGGGGTTACAGCACCCTTTAACGGACAAGCCAGCCGGCCTTTTACTTATGGGACACAGGCGCACGCTTGGCGCTGCTCCTTCATTGATGCACGTGCAGCCACAGTGCACACAATTCACAAACACACAAAAAAATTTTTTATTTTGTTTGGAGTGCCCTTTGGAGGTTACAGCACCCTTTAGCGGTCAATCCAGCCGGCCCTTTATTTATGGGACACAGGCGCACGCTTGGCACTACTTTGTTGATGCACGTGCGGCTACTGCGCAAACAAATCACAAACACAGAAAATAATTTTTTTTTTGTTTAGAGTGTACTTTGGGGGTTACAGCACCCTTTAACGGACAAGTCAGCCGGCCCTTTACTTTTGACACAGGCGCACGCTTGGCACTACTTTGTTGATGCACGTGCGGCTACTGCGCACACAATTCACAAACACAGAAAATATTTTTTTATTTTGTTTGGAGTGTACTTTGGGGGTTAGAGCACCCTTTAACGGTCAAGCCAGTCGGCCCTTTACTTATGACACAGGCGCACGCTTGGCACTACTTTGTTGATGCACGTGCGGCTACTGCGCACACAATTCACAGACACAAAAAAATATATTTTTTTATTTTGTTTGGAGTGTACTTTGAGGGTTACAGCACCCTTTAACGGACAAGCCAGCCGGCCCTTTACTTATGACACAGGCGCACGCTTGGCACTACTTTGTTGATGCACGTGCGGCTACTGCGCACACAATTCACAAACACAGAAAATATTTTTTTATTTTGTTTGGAGTGTACTTTGGGGGTTACAGCACCCTTTAACGGACAAGCCAGCTGGCCCTTTACTTATGACACAGGCGCACGCTTGGCACTACTTTGTTGATGCACGTGCGGCTACTGCGCACACAGTTCACAAACACAAAAAAATATATTTTTTTATTTTGTTTGGAGTGCCCTTTGGGGGTTACAGCACCCTTTAACAGGCAAGCCTGCCGGCCTTTTACTTATGGGAAACAGGCGCATGCTTGGCGCTGCTCCTTCGTTGATGCACGTGCAGCCACAGTGCACACAATTCACAAACACAGAAATTTTTTTTTTATTTTGTTTGGAGTGCCCTTTGGGGGTTACAGCACCCTTTAGCGGTCAATCCAGCCGGCCCTTTATTTATGGGACACAGGCGCACGCTTGGCACTACTTTCTTGATGCACGCGCGGCTACTGCGCACACAATTCACAAACACAAAAATATATATTTTTTTATTTTGTTTGGAGTGCCCTTTGGGGGTTACAGCACCCTTTAACGGACTAGCCAGCCAGCCTTTTACTTATGGGACACAGGCGCACGCTTGGCACTACTTTGTTGATGCATGTGCGGCTACTGCGCACACAATTCACAAACACAAAAAAATATATTTTTTTATTTTGTTTGGAGTGCCCTTTGGGGGTTACAGCACCCTTTAGCGGTCAAACCAGCCGGCCTTTATTTATGGGACACAGGCGCACGCTTGGCACTACTTTGTTGATGCACGTGTGGCTACTGCGCACACAATTCACAAACACAAAATAATATATTTTTTTATTTTGTTTGGAGTGCCCTTTGGGGGTTACAGCACCCTTTAACGGACAAGCCAGCCAGCCTTTTACTTATGGGACACAGGCGCGCGCTTGGCGCTGCTCCTTTGTTGATACACGTGCAGCCACAGTGCACACAGTTCACAAACACAGAAAAAATAAATTTTTTTTAGCACTTGGGGGGAGCACCCCTGACGGACAGAGCACCCCCTGGACAACACTACAGCACCCCTTTAGGACTGGGACACTGCACAGGACTTTGGAGTGGACACAGCCCCTATGGACAACTGACTGCACAGCACAGTCCAGCCAGCCCCTATGGACTTTGAAGTAGTGGACATAGCCCCTATGGACAACTACACTACAACACTACACTACACAGCCCAGCCAGCCCTAACTCCCACCCTCCCTCTTCACTGTCCACAGCTGAGTGAGAAAATGGCGCCGACGCGGGTACCTTATATAGGATCCAAAACCCGCGAGACCCGGAAGGCGGGATGATGACGTTTTGCCTCGATTTCAGATCCGAGTCAGGCGGGAAAAGTCGAGCCTGACTCGGATCGGCCTCGGATCGGGGGGGCTCGGGGGGGTTCGGATTTCAGAAATCCGAACCCGCTCACCCCTAGTTTGTATGTACCTGAATGTTTGAGAGGTACCATTTTGTCAGATATCCATGCCAATAAAGTGTCCAGGCATCCTCGTAATTCAAGGACTTTGGAGTTGTTGTGCTGTTCAGTCTGGTGGTTTCAATTACTCAGGATGTTAACGAATTTGTTCAAGTGTGAGAAATCTGCCCCAATAATAAAATTCCTTGAATAATTCTACTGGACCACTTTTGCCTTTGGCCGTTTACACCAATCCATGGTCGCATATTTCAATGGATTTTATTGTTGAATTGCCCAGATCCTCCGGGTGTGATACCATTTGGGTGCTGGTGGACATCTTCAGCAAGATGGCTCATTTTGTCCCACTGAACAAGTTTCCCTCTGCCAAAGAACTTGTTTAATTGTTTATCAAGCATATCTTTAAGTTGCATGGCTTGCCAGTGGACATCGTGTCTGACAGGTGTACCCAGTTCATCGCCCAGTTTTGGAAATAGTTTTCTCCAGCACTGGGAATTAGACTGAGTTTGTAGTCTAGATACCACCCACAGTTGAATGGTCAGACAAAACGACAATAAATCAGTCATTAGGGGCGTGGCTTGGTAGCCTAAGATGGTGGACGCTATTCCCTGTGCTCCACATTGGCTTCACCGGCTTTAGAATTTCCTTGCCTACTAGTTGGGTAAATATTAGCCAGTCTCCACCCGGTGCCCTGCTGAAGGTGTGGACGCCCGATTGAGCCGGTTTGCGGAGCTCCTTGTGCCCTGCTGATGCCAACGCTGTTGTTCCCCCGACGGAGACCTCTCCTGGGAGATTCCCACCGCCATTTCCCTCACTGCCTGGCTCTGCCCTCTCACTGATAAGACGGCTCGTCCAGTGCCCAGACACCGCCGCAGATTGCGGCTGCACCACCTCTCACTCTGCAGCGGGTCCCGTGGCCGGCACATGACCGCATTCTCTCCCTACAGAACCGCTGCCTCCCGCTGATACACTTATACTGGTTTCCATTGTGCTGGCTGTTCCTACATCCAGAACCACACCGCAGGGGACTACTGTTGACAAGTTCTCCACTGCCATCGGCTGACTTGCTTATCCAGTGAATTGGACCTCCCGGAGAGCACCATCAACAACTTTTTCTCCCAAGTACCTGCATGCCCCCCTGCCTGGTTCCAGATTACAGGTATCCCTAGCTGCAGCTTGACTGTTCCTCCTCTACCGGTGCTGGAGCTGCATCTGGTGGCCACTGCATATATTTACATCCCAACTGCACACTTACACTACTGCAAGTATTGCCGTTGATATTAGTGGGTTCGAATTTTCATATGTTACAGCTGCGTGGCCTATAAGGTGCGGCCGCACATTATACTATATGACCTAGCGACTTTGTTACTACAGTACTAGATATATGTAGTTTTCCCTTACAGTGGGTTAACTCTTCCCATTCAAGTTCCAGGTGTGCCTCGCTGATAAGAAGTTACAACTCCCCCCTACACTTTTCTATGTTTTAATATACATACATATATATTTACTTTCTGACCTCAACCGCCACTATGCCTGGTAGGCACAAGAAATCAGGTTCTCAAGGCCTTTTATCCTACTTTAAAGCAGCCCAAGCAAACGACTCTCAGAGACCGCCCTCTACTCCGTCATTTGGCGATGTTTCTGAGGTGGATTCAGAAGCGGAAGATTCGGCGGCCCCATCTACCAAAGCAGATATCGCTGCTAACCTAGTTGAGATGCGAAGCTTCCGTAAGGCTATTCATGATGAGGTCCACAAAGCTCTCTCCGGCCTACAAGCAGAGGTCACTGACCTAGGTTACCATGTAGATGCTCTCGAGAGGAACCAAGAAGAGATCATTAGGTTCCAACAGATGTCTGAACATCCAACTAACTCAGGACCTTGTGTTGATTGCTGTCAAACAAGAAAACCTTGATAACAGGGGACGTAGAAATAATCTCCGGATCCAAAATATCCCTGAGTCTGTGGAGTCTACCCATCTTGAGGATTATCTTTTACATCTCTTCCGCTCCCTTGCCCCTTCCATTTCGGATGATATGCTTCTCCTCGACCGAGCCCATCGGGCCCTTCGGCCTCACTCCCAAGCTTCGGACTCACCAAGAGACGTAATACTTAGGTTCCACTACTTCAAGGTGAAAGACCAGGTCTACTCCCAGGCCAGGCATTCTCCCAACACTGCCTTTGAGGGTGCCAACCTTTCGATCTTTCAGGCGCCTCTTACCCTGGCTAAGAGACATGAAATGAAAGACATCACCAAAATACTACGTGACCATAACATCCGCTATCGCTGGGGCTTCCCCTTTAGTTTACAGATTCGAGCAGATGGCAAGCTTCTTTCAGCAAGGTCCCCAGACGAGGCCTTACATCTGCTCTCACAATTGCATCTTCCACCTCCTGCCACGAGTGGCTCTCCCAAGGATGACGTGAGGCCCTCACCCTCGAGGGCTGCTGGTCCTCAGGAAACTGGTGTGAGGTCCTTCCCTCAACGAGCTCCGAAGAACGTCTGGCGCACAGTTGGCGCTAGTCCTCATTCTGCTGCAGTGACCTGATTTACCTACTGTTCCCCCTCTTTGTCACTTAATATTTTTCCCTATGTGGGAACTAGGTCCCTTTATTGGACTTATTTTTGCTAATGTTCAGTTGTTTCTCTTATTGATACCGATCTTAGGGCCTGATTCAGAGCCGCTCGTAAGCGGCCGCTCGTTCGCTCCGAGCGATGTTCGCACAACTGTGCATGTGTATGGGTCGTAATGCGCATGCACCAACCAGTCAGTGCGGTCGGAAATCGGGCGCTCGCAAAATAGCGAGTGCCTGCTAATTTGAGTGACAGGATGAGGCGTTTGTGGGTGGTAACAGGGGAAGGTGCTTGAAAACGGGGAGTTGTGATCCGAACGCAGGCGTGCCAAACGGTCAAAACGGGCGTTTTAAGGGTGTACATAATTAACAAAGCAGCGTCATCGGCCACGTCACTTGGTTGTCTCTTAGCCTGAACTGTTCGCATGATTGCGGTAGGAAAATCCTACCACAAGCACTGCGAGCAGTTCAGACGCCTTTCGATGTACTCAATTAATCTAATAAATAGCGGAGATGACGTAGGATGCGAGCAGCCAGGGGGCTTCTTTACAAAATAGCGAGCGCATGTTTCGTTCGCTCGCTCAGACATAGAGGTGTCAACAGACCGCAAAGAGCGAGCGCTCAATTTAAATATCCGGCCCCTTTTTCGGAACGAGCGAGCGCAAATAGCGTCCGGCTCTGAATCAGGCCCTTAGTTTCAGATTAATATTTGGTTACATTATACTGTGTAATGCTCTATAACAATGTTTCCATTTCCCTCTTAGTGTACCCTCAGCTGTCCCACTATCTTTGCAACTTTTTCTAACTCCACAGGTCACCAATTTGTCCTCCCATTTTTGGTGTTGACTATTTTCCTGACCTGGTCTGCCCAATGTCTTTCCTCGTATTATTTAAATTATTAAAATAGATACTAGGGCAATGTATAGTTCTAATACTAGTTGCTTTATATAGACTAGGACTAAGAGGCTTCATGAACTCATGGACCTTGTTGCTCAATTAGATAGATTCCATAAAGCCTCAGGCGCAGCGGATGATTATCGTAAACTTGTGGCTGCCAGAGGAGAACTAGGCCTCCTTCTTACTGCAAAAGCTGAGACTTCTCTTAAATGGCTTAATCAAACATTTTATGAAAAAGGGGATAAAGCTGATAGAATGCTGGCGTCTGGATTGCGATATAAACTCTCACAGAACAATGTTCTGATGATTAACTCTCGCTCAGGCGACTCTATTAGAATTCCCTTGCTTATCACTGAAGAGTTTCGTAAATTTTATAATAAACTGTATAAACTCTCATCTTCTTTGGATAATTCTCTCCCTACTGAGGACTCTATACAAATTTTTTTAACCAACTGTAATTTACCTAAACTATCTTCCTCAGCCCTTGAATCCCTAAGTGTTGAAATTGAGGCGCAGGAGATCTCAGAAGTGATAAAGTTCACAACACACACTATAACCCATCCCAATCACATACACAAGACACACCCAACCCCAACATGTACATTAGTAACCACCACGCAATCAGCCCCTGCACACACCTGCACCTCATCACCATTCAGAAAGTCGCTGCACACACCTGCACCGCATTACCATTCAAACACACCATTGGCCCAATCTGATTACACTCATCACTCCAGCCAGTCCCTGCACACACCTGCACCTCATCACCATTCACCATTCAGCAAGTCCCTGCACACACCTGCACTGCATTACCATTCAAACACACCATTGGTTTAATCTGATTACGCTCATTACTCCAACCAGCCCCTGCACACACCTGCACCTCATCACCATTCAGCAAGTCCCTGCACACACCTGCACTTCATTACCATTCAAACACACCATTGGCCTAATCTGATTACACTTATCACTCCAGCTAGTCCTTGCACCCCTGATCTTTGCTTTGGTTATTGAACCCCTTGCAGCTCAAATTTGCCTTCATTCAGATATTAGAGGTACTTTACTAGGAAAGGCAGAATATAAAGTGTCCCTTTTTGCCTATGACGTTCTTCTAACTTTAACTTCTCCCCATATGTTTCTACCAAAACTCTTTCAAGTTTTGTTCGAATATGGCTCTCTCTCGGGCTATAAGATCAACCTTTCTAAAACTGAATCTCTCGCACTCAATATTTCACCCATGGCCTTGGCTCTCCTGCGTTATAATTATAACTTTGCCTGGTGCCCCTCTAAAATTAAATATCTGGGAGTTTATATAACAAGCAGATATGCAAACTTTCCCCCTCTGCTCAAAACAATTAAACTAGACCTCCTCCGATGGCGTGATCTAATTATTTCCTGGATAGGTAGAATAGTGGCAGTTAAGATGAACCTCGTGCCTAGACTACTCTACCTCTTTCAGACCCTCCCTGTTGCTGTTCCCAAATCGACTTTATTACAATTACACTGTTCAATTTGTATGGAAATCCAAGCCTCCCGTATCAGTTTTCTCACTCTCCGTTGCCCCATTACCAATGGGGGCAACGGGTTTCCTGATGTTAACCTCTATTATTACGCTACCCATTTAAGCCAGGCAAAAGCATGGTTTGCTCCCTCCCAGGTACCTAGGTGGGTAGAAGTCGAGGCTAATTCATGCGATATCCCTTTTATGTCCACTATAGTAGGTTTAGCTGCACCTGAAAGAGCCTCAATCTGTTCGCTTACATCTGGTTATTTCTTTTACATGCTCCGTTTGGGATCACTGTACAGATGTGTCCACATACATCTTACCTCCATACGCTACAGGGCTCGTTAAACAAAACCTGTGAGCACCGACCGTCTTTTCGTGCGACTTTTTACCTTTCAATACACATTATCCACAAATATGACGTACAAGCAGCTTCTGCTGATTAAAATGATATGCGGCATGCCTATATTCTGTGTGCAACTGTGGGTGCATCTGCATGTGAAATGCTACATTACAGTGTCACAGCCGCTGACACTGTAATGTATCATCAACGAATGCAGATGCACCTGCAGTCGCACACAGAATATAGGTATGCCACATATCATATTAATCAGTCCTATTCTCATTGCTGTGCGAATAAGATGCATTTTAAGGCTAAAAGTGTTGCATAAAAAGATGCTTGGCACTACCAAATCACACCACAGCATGGCGTAATGAAGTAAGATGTATGTGGACACATCTGTACATCTCACTATAATATTACCTCCTACCCATCCCCTGTTGCTCCTATATGGTTTAATCCGGCGTTTTCCCCGGGTTTCAACCTCGCCTGCTTCTCTCCATGGATTAAAGGTGGGGTTAGGGTGGTATCTGATATCCTCGACTCGGGTAGGTGCGCCTCACTGGGTTCCATACAAAATAAATTCAACATATCTTCTATCAACACTTTTACTTATATTCAAGTTCGACATTTTATCAATTCCCTCCTAATTCAATTGATAGATCTTTAACATCATTTAAGTCTTTGGGTCTCCGTAACCCTCTCATGAAAGGTATCATATCTGTTATTTATAACTTTTTGCTCTCTGTTAAACTCCCAGATACGCCAAATCATTAACTTCAGTGGGAAAAAGATTTAGGGAGTCCACCTGAAGGGAACACATGGTCTGTGGTGCTGGAGAGGGTGTCTAAGTCCTCTATTTCTTCCTTAATTAAGGAAAATGCCTACAAGGGTTATTATAGATGGTACCTGGTACCTGCCCGTTTGCACAAAATGTATCATTTGGCCTCTGATCAATGTTGGAGAGTGTGTGGTGAAATAGTTACTTTTATACACATATGGTGCTCATGCCCTAAAATAGTCCAATTCTGGGATGGGGTTACCAGTCTCCTCTCGGAAATTTTTAAAATACCACTGATTAAGTCTCCCTGGTCTTTCCTCCTTGGCTGTCCACTTGAGGGCCTTAATAAACATGCTGATAAGCTCTCTTCACATATTTTGAATGCAGCTCGATGTCTAATTGCAAGACACTGGAAAGATATTGACCCTCCTCCTCGCCAACAACTCATAAATAAAATTTGGCACGTGGCGGCCATGGAGAAAATATCAGCTTATCTCCACAACACCTCCCATAAGTTTCTCATAGTTTGGGGTGACTGGTTCCTATATAATAACACCACACCACATGGAAACCTGCCCTCAGGCTTTTCGAACCTCCTACTCTAACGTTCAGAATTAATTTATATTAGTCATTTGTTTATTTTCTCTTCATTTTACCATGGCGACTTTTATTTAAGTTTACGCAATATACAATGTAGACCCGGATTCAGCCTCTTTCCCACTTAACCTGTCCCCCATCTTATTCTTCCTCTTTTTCTTCCTTGTCTTTTCTCTTAATTTCTCCCTTCTCTCTTTTACACATTTTTCTGTTTCCTACTTGTTCTCTTTTGTATTTTGTATTATTATTGACAGTCTATTTTGAATATGTGCTATGATATACAGCAATCTTTTTTTTTATGTTTCATCTGTTTCCAGATTGGTTTATTGCTATATATGTCTTTTGGATACTTTATTATCCTATATTTTTGTCTCTGGAATATGTCAAATATTTTTCTTGTCCATGCACATATTGTTGTACTCTATTTATGTAGAATTCAAAATAAATTTTGTTAAAAAAAATAAATCAGTCATTAGAACAATATCTGAGATGTTACATTTCTAAGCTTCAAAACGACTGGGTGGAGCATTCATCACATATAATAGTGCATGTCAATTATTCACTAAAGTTTCTCAGTTTGATTGCATCTACGGATATCATTCTAGAGCAAATTAATTTTCCTCAGTAATGCCTGGTGCAGTATCTTCCAATGTAAACATGACTTCTTATTTAAAGTTATCTGGAAGAAAGTACATTCTGCTCTCAACAAGGCTTTATTCTGTTCAAAAGTCTTTGCAGATAGACTTTGCTTGCCTCTCTGATGGTGGTATAGAGGGTGCATGCCTCTCCAGTGGTGGTGGGGGCGCATGCCTCTCAGATGGAGGTGTTGGCACATGCCTCTCCGGTGGTGGTTGGAGTGCATATAGGACCTCCCCGGTGGTATTGGGGGCTCATGCCTCTCCAGTGGTGTTGGCAGTGCATGCTTCTTCAGTGGTATTGGGGGCACATGCCTCTCCGGTGGTGGTGCATGCCTCTCCAGTGATGGTGGTGGGACCGCATGCCTCCCCGATGGTGGTATTGGTGCATGCAGTAACACTTTGGTGGTATTGGGGGCTCCTGCCTCTCCGGTGGTGGTGGTGGGGGTGCATGCGCTCCGGTGGGGGTGCTTACAGTACTTCTCTGGTGGTATTGGTGCTCATTCCTCTCCGGTGGTGGGGGCTCATGCTTTTCCGGTGGTGGTGGGGGTGCATAAAGTACTTATCTGATGGTATTGGGGGCTCATGCCTCTCCGAAGGTGGTACATGCCTCTCTGGTGGTGGTGGGGGCGCATGCCTCTCCAGTGTTGGTGGGGGCATATGTCTTGCTATTTATGGCTCCTGGATGTAAGAGCTGTGGCATTTTTTGTGGTGGGCATTTTTGTAATGGTATGCAACCATCCCACCTCAAATTAAAATAAGCATGCAGACGAACACCAGCGAAAGTGGTGATGGGGACTCTGGCCTCTCTGTTGATTATGGAGTACCTGGCCTCTCCAATGGCCTTGTCTTTTGCAATGCTTCTGCTGGTGTCTCCAAAGGTCTCGGGGGTGCTTGTCTCTCCTATGATCAAATAGGATCTGGCCTCTGCCATGGTCTCAGGAGTGCTGACATCTACCATGGTTGTGGGAGTGCTGGCCTCTCCGACTGTCTCTAGAGTGCTGACCTCTCCCACTGTCTCCAGAGTGCTGGCCTCTCCAGTGTCTTGGGAGTACAAACCTCTCCCACTGCCTTGGGAGTGCTGGCCTCTCCCACTGTCTCAAGAGTGCTGGCCTTTACCATTGTTATAGGTGCACTGGTTTCTGCTAATGTCAAGGGGATGCTGGCCTCTACTATGGTTGAGAGAGCGCTGGCCTTTTCCACTGTTTCTGGACTGCTGACCTCTCTCATTATCTCAAGAGTACTTGTCTCTCTGATGGTCTTGGGAGTGATGGTCTCTCCTGTGGCTGAGAGGGTGTTGGCCTCTTCAGTGGTCTTTGGGTATGCCGGTCAATCCGATGGTCTCGGGAGCCTATACAAATAAAAGAATATAGTATAAAACAGTGACACAACTATAAAGATAAATGTGTGAAGTGAAAAAAATGTTGCCAAATGTCTAACATATATTGAGACATTCATGAAAAGTGTTTCACAGGTAACTGCTTAGAGTATGTGGCATTGCAATCAGTAACCAGACTATCAATATTCTGCTATAGTTTAAATAATGAAAGCAAATGCATAATTGCAGTGGGAAAAACTCGTGCTACACAGTTAGGTTAGGGAACATGTCTGAAAGCTGCTGTACAAGTAACTGTAGAATAGATAGTGTTTCCCCTCAGCAACCAACCATTAGTATATGTGCCAGGTTTACACCAGGAGAAAACAGCAGAACATTGGTAGAAGCAAATACTATCTTTACCAAACCAATACATAGACAATATAGTATTTTAATTAAGTATCATTGATATACATAAAACAGTGTGGGGGTAATTCAATTCCGAGCAATGTGCAGTCATGATATGCAGATGAGCGGGTTTCATACATAAAGTCGACAATGAAAAGATAAACAAGTATTTGGTTGACACCAGAAGATTGACATGTCAAAAGGTAGACAGTACAGAAGGTTGACAGGTTCAAAAGGTTGACGTGGAAATGGTTGACGTAGTCTGGGTGGCTGATGATGTGGTTCGTGCTGAATTCCCGATTCGCAATGCCGGGATGGGACCACAATGAGGCAATCTCATTATCACGCTCAACCACTTTGCCGCGGCGCCCCTTGTTGAGCTGGTCTGGCTGCCCTCTCCTTTCACCTTCCTGATATCACTTAGACTTGAATCACTCAATTTAACCCTGCTTCTCCTGCTGCTCGCTTTTGGGGGCTATTTTTTCCCTAAAGCTCCTCACCTGGTAACTTTCAGCGTGGTGGTATGGGTATTCTTTTCACTTCTCATTGCACCTATCATATCATTACCCCTGAGCCCTCCTTTTTCTTCTTTTCCTTTTCATGCCATTCTGTCTGCCTTTTCCACCTTGTTCATCTGCAAACTCTTTGTCCCTCCGTAAGCATCCTTGTCAATTTTGCCACCTCACTTAGCCACTTCTTCTGATAACCCTTCCCTCATCTTGGGTGACTTCAACTTTACCCATTGATAATCTCATGGGTCTGCTGACCCCAAAACTTCTCTTCTTTGCTTCTTTTTTTTACTTTACTCAATGAATGTCCTACCCTTATTGCTCCAGTGGTCATGATTTTTTCCTAGTCTTTACCCAATGCTGTGACTTTTCTGATTACACCAACCTCTACTTCTGTCTCTCTGACCACGACCTCATCTCCCTCTTGCTCTCTTGTTCCAACACTACCTTTTCCAATACTACCCTCAACCTGCACAATCTTTTCACCCTTAACTCTTATTATTTTTCCATCTTCCTCAACCTGCTTCTTCCTCCCATCTCCACCCTTTCCTTCCTTGACAGGACTGTTGCCCTATAAAACTCTAACCTTACTTCTGCCCTTGAATCTGGAGCACTGGTGGTTATAGCAATCTCTAACCATCCCCACCCCAAACTCACACTCTAGACTGACTTGTTACCTCCAAAAATGCTCCCACACCATAGATCGACATTGGGGAAAATCATGCTCACTCTCTGGCCTCCACTGCAAATTTAAATCTCTAATCTCCTCTCAATTCTACAACATCGACAATTTGTTTGCCATCTTCAAGTCCATTCTTTGCCCTGCCACTCCCCTCCATGTTCACTGCTATTTATTTTGCTTCTTTTCCTCCAAAATTGCTACTTCCTGGACATTTCCTCCTAAAATCCATCTCCTGCTACTCCCCTTCCTTCTATTACTAGCCAACTCACCACTTCCTCCCCCTTTACCACTGCTGTCAGAGTCTATTCCCTCCTCTTGTTCTCTCCCCCCTCCACCTGCTGCTCCTTTGACTCAGTTTCTTCCCATTTCCTCTGTTCCGTCTCTTTTGATGCGTGCTCCAACCTTGCTCACTTATTTCATATTTTACTCTCCTCCCTCTAATTCTAACTAAAACACTCTTGATCCTAACTCCCTCTCTAACTACTATCCCATCTGCCTCTTTCCCTTTGCCTCTTAAGATCTTGGAACGACTTCTCTTCCAATACCTGTCCACCTTCCTGTCCTCCCACTGCCTCCACCTGCTTCAATCTGGCTTTTCCTTTCTTCACTTCATGGACACTGCCCTTACCAATGTCACTAATGATCACCAATAAACCTAAGGCTAATTTTTCTATCCTTATCTTCTTGACCTGTCAGTTGCCTTTGACACAGTTTTGACCACCCTCTCTTCTTTCAATAAACAGTCTTATCTCTTCTATAGACACTTCTCTCTATGGCTGTCATTGTTCCCCTTTTCCCACACCAGGGCTCCCTTTCCTCCCCATTTCACTCTTTCCATTGCTAATATTATCCTTTCTCCCCATGAAGGCAGCCATATCTCTTATTCGGGATGTAGTTAATAGACCGATGGACGCAATGCTGTCAGTCTAAATCCCGAGATTGCCTGCCCGACAAGGGACGTAAGATAGGCGTCGAAATGCTGACGCCTATCTTACTCCCGACGCCGGAAGACCGACCCCCGCCATCCAGATCGTCCTCGGACAGGTAAGGTATAACACTTAGCCTGGGGATGGGGGGTTAGGTTTAGGGACTCCCAGGGGGACTTTGGGTTAGGCACTCCCCCGGAAAAGGTTAGGGTTAGGCTAGGGGAAGGGGGGGGTTAGGCACTAGGGGGGAGGTTAGGGTTAGGCCCCCCTCGGGAAGGTTATGTTTAGGGTGTGGGGAGGGGGGTTTTGGGTTAGGCACCCCTGGAGAGAGGTTAGGGTTAGGCACTAGGAGGGAAGGTTAGGGTTAGGCACCCATAAGGGAGGGTTAGGGTTAGGTGGGGGAGAGGGGAGGGTTAGGGTACTTACCAACGCCCGATCTGTCGCACTGTCGGCTGTTGAGCCGCCTGTAATTCAATCCCATTCCCTCTTATTCATGTCCTTGGCATCTCTTACCTGGACTATTGCAATCTATTACTTTCCTCTGTACTGCCTCTCCCTCTTAAATCTATTTTCAGTGCTGCTGTTCCTCTCATCTTCCTATCTCATCGCTTTGACTCCTTCACTGACTCCCCTTGCTCTACTGAATAAAGTTTAAGCTTCTAACCCTCACTTTCAAAACACAAAATCACTCTTCCCTTCCTACATCTCCTGGTATTAAGCGTTATTCTGCTTGTGCAAACAGCATGTTTCCTAGCACAGACAGGAGCCGGAAGTAACTGTCGCATATTCATATTCATTACCTAATTTGCTATTCTGCAATATTTCACTAGAGAAAATTTCTATTCCACAATTGTGAAACCAGAAAAGCACACAGTTAATTAATTCAAAGGACACTCTATTACACTTATACAGTATTGATTTACAAAGGTTACTGCTGATAAAAAAAACCTTAAAAGATACTATAGACTAATTATGTTTTCTAACGATACAGCCAAATCATTTTAATCATTCCGGCTCAAAGGACCCTTAACAGTCAATACAATCATCTATTGCTCTCTGCCAGTAGTAGCTGTTGATCTTTAGAATTTCTTGTAGGTGCTGTATCCACATTATGCAGACTCTTACATCAAGCGCATTGATTATCTTATTATGCAAATTCAATATTAAACTCTCTTCCCTCCAAATAGACGAGTTATGTGATAGTCTGTGCAACCCAGTGATGGTGCAGTTTTAAACTCTCCTCTGTATTTCTATGCATTGATTATAGCTCTGTTTTTTGATTTGTTCACATGTTTTATTTTTCTACCACATCCAGTGTCCTCCAAACATGAGTGACGTAGAACATGAGAAAATGGAAAAAAATACACAGGTCTGGCTTTGTAATCAGTGGATAAAAACAGCAGACCAAATAGGATGTCATCTTTCAGGTTTGGTATACATACTGCACCTACAAATATAGATAATTGTGTGGTAGATAAACTCTTATATGCAGTATTATACATTACTTTTACAGATGATGATCTTAATGAACTCTCACCAGAAATGACACATTTTGTAAATCATGCCTTCACTTTAATCGAAAACAAGATGAATTTGCTTCTGGCCGACCATGAAGCCAAAGACGAGGTAAGTAAAGTTTATAAAATAGTTTCGACTTTATTCATCGTTTTATTTACCTTGTAAAATAACTAGACATGTAACAGTTCAGCAGTATAACACCTTTTATACATGCGAAATGCAGGCAATACAAAGAGATGTGACCAGTGGCGTCACTGGGGTCGCGACACCCAGTGTGCCAAACAGTCCCCATGTGCGTGCCCGAAAAGGGGGTGCAGCCCGCGTGGAAGGGGCATGTCCAGCACTCCCTGAGATGCTGGGTTGCCCCCAGAGACTCTCCTCACGCTGTTGGCTCTTCCTCAGTAATCAGGAGCTGCACAATAACATTACATTGCAGCACTGTGGTGTCACTCCTCGATGGTGACACCCGATGCTGTCCTCACCTCCCTAGTGACTCCCCTGGATGTGACTAAAATTATAAATACAGATTGTACTTATGCTTAAACAAAGCTTTTATATATAAACAGAAAAAAAACACAGTACAACAAAAAGTCCTTATACCCAGGGGCATATCTATAATGGGTGCAGGGTGTGCGGGGAACACGAGCCCCTGGGTCCAGGGGGGCCCCGCACCGCTCCGGAGTCCCACATCGGCGCGGGGGTCCATCGCTGTAAAAATGACTGGAAAATGTCCGCCGCGCCCATTTTCCCGTCGTTTGCTCATGTGCAGTACAGTGAAAATGGCCGCCGCGGCCATTTTCCCAGTGACCAGCGCATCCTCTATAGACTCTGGGCGCACTCTAGTGCCCAGAGTCTATAACTCCGGCACTGGCCGCGCACAGCTCAGTGCGCTGCCGGCCGCCGGACAGAGAGGAGGGGACCCGTGTCAGAGACTGCACACGGGCCCCCTCCTCTCTAGAAACGCCCCTGCTTACAACTACATACGCAAGAAAAACAATCATCTAAGCATACAATAGAATGTCTGAATAAAGAGTGTAAATTCCTTGTTGTAAGGATATACCAGCTTTCATTGCTAAAGAAGAAACTGGCCTCCTATGTTGTATTAGAGCTTCCTATTTCTTAATAGAAAAACCTCAAATACAACACAAGAGACCAGTTTCTTCCTCAGCTAGCACATGTTATCCCACGAAGGCTAAGATTACTACCCTATCATACTGTATCTTGTCAATACCCACAGGCCATGGTAATTTTAATCGGTGTTACTTTATAATATATTGTTTTCCATCCCACTCAGTTATATTTTCGCTTTCACCTGGGACCATCATCCCTTGCCTTTCACACTCTAAATATCCACTTTTGCACATTTTGTCACAGTTTCAGTATGATTTAATCATGTTGTAAACTCCACACTGTTGACAGGTGCTCCATGTCGACAGAGTACATGATGACGACATTCACAATGTAGATTTGGAATATGTTGGCATTGCCATAAAGACGACATATTGAAATGTCGACAACTCAATCTAACGCTAACCTGAACCTTAACATTTGTATTGTCAACATTATGACTATATAGACATGTACTATGTCGACATTTTAACCATGTCGACATAGTTCAATTCAACATTATGGTGTTGACATAATTTACTACATGATGACTGCATACCATACTCACTAGCATCTATGGAAGCTAGATGATCGTTTTTCTTGTGTATTGTTTAGTGTATGTAGGTAAAATAACTTTTTCTTCGTCCGACTTCATGGCAGCCATTACTCTTGATATTACATCCCTTTCTCTTAGAACTAGAAAGGAAGTTATTCCCCTCCTTTAGGGTCCGACCAGTGTGATCCCTTGGGCAGGACTTTTTATGCACCCATTTCTTTCTAAACACCACAAACTGGTACTTTTATATTCGTTAACAATATTACACTATTGTGGTATTTTTTGTTGTTTTTGTTCACATTTTGTTGTTTTTGTTCATATGAGTGGTCCTACCATTGAAGAAAAACAACTGTCATCATTATTCGAGGTTGAGAAAATTTGGAGCGCAAGTGAGGTCGTTTCTCTTTATTTATTTATTTGTAGATCCCAAACTAGTTTGGACTTTGATTTTGAATCGATTTCACCTGAGTTTGTTCTTGAACATGATGAGGAAAATATTTCTAGTGAAGAGTCTGGTGAAGTGCAAGATGATATTAGAACATTCAATCTAGATGTTGTGGATAGTTTATTAAAGAAACTCATAAAAGCACAAAAAGGAGTGCTTTAAACATACCGTGTTTCCCCGATAATAAGACACTGTCTTATTTTTTTTTTGTTCCAAAAAACACCATAGGGCTTATTTTCAGGGTAGGTCTTATTTTAATTAGCAGTGACAGCAGTGCCCCTTATGCAGGCCCCCCTGCAGAAGTGTCCCTTATGCAGGCACCCCCGTCTTGCAGGTTCCCTTGTAGAAATGCCCCTTATGCAGGCCCCCCCTGTAGCAGTGTCCCTTATGCAGCCTCCCTTGTATGGTAGCAGTGCCGCTTATGCAGGCCCCCCCCCCGTATTAGTGTCCCTTATGGCAGTGCAAGCCCCCCTCTAATTGATCCCCCATACACCAGTACAGTACGGTACTTACCTGACTCGCCGCCGTCCGGGATGTCCCTCTCACTTGCGCGCTGACTGGATCTAACATGATCCAGCAGGCGCGGTCGCACAGGATCCTCAGCGCGCGGGTGACGTCATGACGTCACCCGCGCACTGCATGACTGGGAACGCTGGCCTCTAAAGCGTTCCCAGCTCAAAATGGGATTTTGGTAGGTCTTATTTTCGGGGTAGGGCTTAATTTGGACTGGATTACAAAAGTAAGGGTAGGGCTTATTTTCGGGGTAGGTCTTATTATCGGGGAAACACGGTAGTTACATATTCATTTAATAAGGCTTAATTAGTTACATATTCATTTAATAAGGCTTAATTTAAAAAAAACATACATTACACCATGAATACAATATTAAAACCACTCTAATTGATCCCCCACCCACCAGTACAGTACGGTACTTACCTGACTCGCCGCCGTCCGGGATGTCCCTCTCACTTGCGCGCTGACTGGATCTAACATGATCCAGCAGGCGCGGTCGCACAGGATCCTCAGCGCGCAGGTGACGTCATGACGTCACCCGCGCACTGCATGACTGGGAACGCTGGCCTCTGAAGCGTTCCCAGCTCAAAATGGGATTTTGGTAGGTCTTATTTTCGGGGTAGGGCTTAATTTGGGGTAGGTCTTATTATCGGGGAAACACGGTAGTTACATATTCATTTAATAAGGCTTAGTTTGAAAAAAAACATACATTACACCATGAATACAATATTAAAACCACTCAATATGGCCAAAGGATAAAAAATGTATATATAGAAAAAATGTCCTGATCTATATATATCTATGAATTATACTGATAAGGTGGAAATTGGTGATGGACAGGATTTCCTATTCAGAAATAGGACCAAAAGAAGCAGACGTTTCCAGTACATAAGGTTATGAAAGAAATTATTGAACCAGAATGGCAAAGTGTTGATAAACGTCTGGGGAATGTTAAAAGGATTGATAGACTGTATCCTATCAGGGATGAACAATACTTGTCCTGGTGTACTCTTCCTAAAGTTGATGCAGCGGTCACTGAAGTTGTCTCTAAAACCACTATTCCTTTGGAGGATGGAGCAATTTTAAAGTACAGTATGTATAAGAGAATTGAGAGATCTTTAAAGAAATTGCATAACTCGGCGGCAGTGTCCCTGAAATCTTGTGTTGCAGTAGAGTCAGTATCCAGAACCTTGAGACTATGGGCGTCTAGTATGCAGACGAGTTTAGAAAAAAAATATCAAGGAATTATTTACAGAGAAGTCTAACTATTATGAGCAAAGCTATTGAATATCTGTGTGAGGCTTCGCTGGATATGATAGTTTTCTGCAAAATGTACGTCTGCAGGAGTGATGGCAAGACGAGCTCTATGGTTGCAACCATGGGCAGCTGATATCCACTCAAAAAATAGGTTGGTCTCCTTACCATTTGAGGGTTCCCTACTTTTTAATAATAAATTGGAAACAATTTCACTTAAAATGACGGGAGGTAAATATAAGATTACCCCAGGATAAAAGAAGTAGGTATCCTATGCCTTCTGCGAAGTAGCAGTATAAACAAGCCAGAAGTTATAAACCTGGGCGGCAGTGTAGTGACATATACTCTTCAGGGATGACGAGACAGTCCTTTTGCCAATCCTACAGAGGAGACTACAACAAATACAGTTTTTGGGTGTGCAGATAGGCACTCAAAAATACAATATAGCACTGTCAGAAGAAAGATGTGCAAAAATCCAAAGATTGGCTGCCTTAGTTGAGGCATGCGGAAGAATACAATTACGTCTAGGGCTACGCCTATTGGGAATGATGTCATCTACAATAGGTGCAATACTGTGGGCAAGATGGAGAATGAGGAAGTTACAGTGAAACTTTCATCGGTACAGCAAAAGAGGGTTTCCTCTATCTTATCGGATAAATTTACATCAAGATACGAGAGATTCAAAAATAAATTCCAGAACAACATCATTGTCAGAAAAATAATATTTGGTTCTAACTAGCGATGCAAGTTTGACAGGATGGGGAGCAGAGTTATTAACACAAAGTTTGCAGGGACTCTGGAATGCCAAAGAAAGGTTAATGTCCTCAAGGCAAGAGGAAATACGGGGGGTTTGGAATGCTATAGAAGGTTTCCAAGATCAATTAAAAGGGAAACATCTAAAGGTATTTTCAGACAATATATCAGTAGTGGCATATCTGAATCGTCAAGGTGGGACCAGACGTCGAGTCCTAATTGAAGAAGTGTCAACATTTCTAAAATGGGCAGAAAAGCATCTCAGTTCTCTGATTGTCCTTTCCTGGTACATGAATGGCTATGTGATTGCAGATTTTCCCAGCAGACATAAGGTGTTACCAGTAGAATGGGAACTGGATGTCCAAGTTTTCCAGAATATAGTGAAAAATTTTGGTCACCCACAGATAGATTTGATGGTGACTCATCGAAACACAAAGGTACCAAGTTGCTTCTCCAGGTACCACCTACCGCAAACAAGCAGAGTAGACACATTCTCCCAACCATGGACATTTAAACTGGGATATGTGTTCCCACTATGCAATGATTCCTTGCATGCTACGAAAGATCAGAGAAGAGAGGGTAGAAGTGATAATAGTGCTTCCTTTTTGGCCAAGAAGAGCGTGGTTCCCGATAGTAGTAAGGATGGCAGTGGAAGATCCATGGACTTTACCAGCCATGCCAGGTCTGTTACACCAAGGGTCGTTGTTACATCGAAGTCTTCAAAGTCTGCATTTGACGGTATGGAAATTGAACGGGAACTACTAAGACAGAAAGGAGTGTCTGAACAAGTGGCACAGTTTCTGCTGCAAGTGAGAAAGAGAGTATCTTCAGATATCTATTATAGAATCTAGAAAACATTTATATATTATGGGCTGGATCAAGATTGATGTGATGAAGGCTAAAACACCGCAAGTACTGCAGTTTATACATAATGGGTTTGAAAAAGATCTAGTGACTTCAACCATTATGGTGCAAATAGCAGCATTAAGGGCCTGATTCAGACCCGGTCACTCTGACAGAGCGCTCGCTCTGAATCAGGGCCGGGTTTTGTTTTTTTTTAGAATGGCCTCCTGGCCGCTCGCATAGCTGTGGGTGACCACCCACAGCTACAGCGAGCGGCCATGATGATGGTCGCGATGGTCAAGAACATCGTGACCATCGGGCTTGCGACAAGACCCTTGTGGTAGGGTCTCGTGGCCGCAAGCCCCAGAGAGATTTCGGCTCTAACAGAGCCGGAATCTCTCCACTGACATCACTCGTGATATCAGTGGGGCCGCCCCCAAATGACAGGCGTTCTCATGGGAATGCCTCCGTTTGGGCAGCCACCCCTCCCGGCCCGCCCACCAAAGGGGGCGAGCTGTCACTCAACATCGACAGCTCGCCCCCTTTGTTGCGAGACCCGGAGCGACGAAGTGCCCGTTGCTAGCCGGGTCTCGCGCGTGAGCGCGACGGAGCCGGCTCCGTCGTGCGCATGCGCTGTGGGCCACCATCGACGCGGTTGCGAGCGCTCAGCGCTTGAGACCGCGTCTGAAGCAGGCACTACGTATTTTGTTGGATAGAAGATTATCTGAAGAAAATCTTATGAAAATGTTCTGCCAAGCAATGTAAATTGTACGACCTCAAGTGAGATCGACCTAAGCCCCGTGGGATTTGAACTTGATTCTGAATGCATTGACGATGACTCCGTTTGAACGTAGCTTTCCTTACCGCTATCACTTCAGCAAGAAGAATTGGTGAACATCAAGCCTTATTTGAATATCTTACCAGATAAGATAATCCTCAGGACAAATCCAAGTTTCTTGTCAAAAGTGGTATCAACTTTTTGTCTAAACCAAGAAATTATTTTGCCTTTTTATTTTTTCCACAACCAAAAATTGAGAAAGAAGAGAGACTGCATATGTTAGATCTGGTGTGGGGCATTTCCGTCTATCTAGACAGAGTTAAAGAATTTCGGAAGGCTAAACATTTGTTTGTCCTGCACACTGGTGCAAGGAAAAGTGGAGCACCCATGAAACAGACAATTGCAAGATGGATCAAACAGTTAATTATGTTTCTGTATGAAGAAAATGGGCGTAAAGCTTCAGAAAATCTGATGGCACACTCGACCAGGGCAATGCCAGCTTCATGGGCAAAGAAGGCTGAAGTATCTGTGAAAGACATCTGTGCAGCAGCTACCTGGTCATCTGTTCATACCTTCTCAAGGTATTATGCTTTGGATGTTTCTATGGACTATTTATTTGTTGCTATGGCATATTTATGCCCCCTCCCATATATTTTATGCTTTGGTATATCTCAGCGTAATGGCTGCCATGAAGTAGGAAGAAGAAAATAGCAAATTATAATCTACCAATAATTTAATTTCTTCTAAATACTTCATGGCAGCCTATAAATTACCCTCCCTAATCTGTTTTTTTCCCTAAAGTTACATTCAAAAGACTAAGGAGTGATAGGAGGAGGGAACCTATATACCTGGAGTGGGCGGACCCTAAAGAAGGAGAACAAACTTCCTGTCTAGGTCTAAGGGAAAAGGATGTAATCGCAGAGTAATGGCTGCCATGAAGTATTTAGAAGAAATAAAATGATCAGTAAGTTATAATTTGCTGTTTTTTGTGTAATATAGATTTAGTTTTTAATTAATCATATATAAAAGCTACAGATGTGCCCTCATACATGTAGCCTCAATATGCCTCGCAGTATGAGATCCCTCAGATAAGTGAGCCACCAGGTCCCGTGCAACCCTGCTAGTGTCTGGTGTCTTTTTTGCCCAAAATTCTCCTTAGTCGTATGCGACTAGCACTCATCAGGAGACTGCACTGTTTAATTTGATATGCAACACTTGTATATATTCATGCAACTTAGTCTGTATACAATGCCCAACGGGACTTGACGTGGAAAAAAGCACTTCATATACAGATTCAAACTCAGTCGCACATACATATACTAGTATTGCATATCAAATTAATCAGCACAGTCTGCTAGTGCATCCTAATCACATCATATTGCGACTTAGAAGTATTTTCATTAAAAAAAGGTGCCCGGAGCTAGCAGAGGTCTCACGTGACCTGGCGCACCGAGAGGGACTGTTTGGCGCAACTGCAGTAAAAATGTGTGAGGACACATCTGTATGTCTTAGCATAAATGCAATCTGTATTTTCTACCATGATTTGGAACATACATATTTTCCTCATAATTTCAGTCCTGTCTCTCAATATTGCCTTTAATACTCATTCATTCACACCCCGTATTAAAAACTTCATTCAAATATATATGAGATTACACTGTGGATATTGACCTACATCTAAGGATGTAGTCGGCATCCCTGCGGTCAAGGTGCCGGCTGTCAAAATCCCGGCACTGGAATCCTGACAGCAGTCAGAATCCCGGTTCCAGAATCCCGACCGATGAGGGTTAGGTGCAGGCACTAGGACAGTGGTGGGGAACGTCAGGCCCGCGGGCCTTATATGGCTTGCCAAATCATTTGGTCTGGCCCTGCAAGACAATCGCAGACGGAACTCGAAATTGAATAAATCTAGGAGCTTTTTCTGCTATCCTCATCTGGCTACCAGGGTGCCTTGAATGGCACCCTGCAGCCAGATTCTATGCTGCAGTACCACCTGGAGTGTCCTTCGGACACTTCAGAAGGTCACACCGCTGCCCTTACAGTTCCCCAGAACATCCTAAGGGTATTGCTATAATCACCAGCTATTGTGTCCCCACCGCCTCCATGTGACATCACACAGAGGGGGCATGGCCTGCACCGGGCCTGCAAATTATGTTATAAGTATACAAATGGGCCGTGGCAGAAAAGATGATCCCCACCCCTGCACTAAGGGAAGGGTTAGAATTAAGCTGCGGGGAGGGGGAGGGGGTTGGTAGGCTGTAGGAGAGGGAGGGTTAGGTTGAGTGTTAAATTCTGTCGGGATTCTGACTGACGAGATGCTGTTATCTGTATTGTGACAGCCGGCATCCTGACAGCCAGGATCCAGTACCCAACCCGGTTCTATGTTCCTACACTGTTACTGCTTTATTGCCTTGTGCAGAGAACACAATGAATACGATATACAACCAATCTATTCTTTTGCATTTTCAGAACGACCAGACAGGAATTGATAATGAGTTGGTAATATGGAGATCGTTCTCAAGGAGGCGGCCAAAATCTGTTGAAAGTAAAGACTTGTGTTTTGCCATGAACAAAACTGAAACTTTCAAAATTAAAGATGATAAAGGTAACTATACGTGTGCTTTGTTGTGCTACAAACAAATTTTTACCTACATCATGTCTAAATCAAAGATGTAAATTTTTGATTTGGCTACTTCTCCACTAACCAATTATTTAAATTAAAATTAAATTATATAAGTTTTCTATGTGGGGTTTTTCTTTATTTCTTGATTTTTCACCTCTACTTTTTTTTTTACCTCTCTGCTGAACTATTACTATTTGGTCACTTTTTGGAAATTATTGATATTATGTTTAAACTAGCTGGCGTACCCAGCATTGCCCGGGTTGAAGACTGAACCCTGAAGTACACCTGCAGCCTTTATTTGTTTACATTGTACTCGCCTATAAACCCATTCCATTGATTCTGAAAAGGACTCCACTGTTTGCTAAAATGTTTGTAAACAGTGGCGTAACTACCGTGGGTACAAGGGGTGCTGCTGCTATGGTGCCCGAGCTGCCTCTGTGGCCATCCGCTCCCCCTGCACCCAGTCACGAACACAAGGTGGGCTGGTCCAGTCAGGCTTACCGAGGGGCCCGGGTGTCAGCGGTGTTGATTTGGTGGCAGCCCGCCAGCTGATTACAGCTGGCATACCGCCAGGCAGACATGGAGAGACAGCTTCGCCGGTTGCGAGGTAATCATAGCTCACTCACCAGCAGCCAATCAGAGGGCTCCTGATTGGCTGGCGGTACGCGAGTTCTGATTGGCTCTCGACTGGTGCCAGATTCAAATTGTGCCAATATTGTCAGCTGGTTGCCCAGCACCAAATTTACACCTGCTGGCTGCTGATGGCACACAGGGAGAGGCTACTGGAGGGACTCAGGGAGGTGAGTTGCTGGGGGGCATAATGTGTAAGGGGCATTACAATGTGGCACAATGCTATAAGGGCCATTGCTGTGTGGCATAACCTGAATCGACTCTGTGTGGCATAATGGGTCTGTGAATGGGTCTGTGTAGGCCCTTTTTAAGATCTTGCTGTGTGGCTCACAAAGTTCTAGTTACGCCCCTGCATACAAACACAGTGGGCTGACTAATTTAGGTGGTAACTTTAAAAAGGACTAACTGTGGATTTAATATGAACTTGCATGAGTCATAAAGTTTGCTCCAACTGTGAGGTTAAAAGGATACTTTTGTAGCTTTCACACAGGTTTTTGGCAGACTGCCAATCTCCACTGGAGCCAGCCCCAGAACCTGTGTAATTTAAGAGTGTCCCCATTTTTAGGGATTGTGTGACAGTGTGTGGCCCTAACGAAGTTCAAATCTAGGCAAAACCCTAATCCTGGTCAAACTACACCATCATGCCAAATTTGGTGGAGCTTGGTACAAAACTCTGGCTATATAGACGAAGTGCTGCGCTTTTCTTAAGTATGTATTGAGTCTGTCTAATGCTATCAAAACAGATTTTTTTGGTTTTATATAGATATTGATAAATCCACAAAAAGATTGAACTATATATCTCTTTACTTAATGTCACATATAAAAAATAAATAATAAATAAATCAAGTTGAACATACACTAAACATATATAAAATCTCTCAACTATCTTATTATTCCTGTAACAAACTAACACTTTCACTATATGAACAAAGTGTCAATCAAGGAAGATGGTAAGCGTGTGGATAGTCTTGTAATGCCTCTTGTCCTTAAAATGATGCAGTTCCATAAATATACAAGTCACTGTTACTTCCAATTAAGTCCGATTGAGAATGAAAGTCACTTGAATAAAAAGACGTTATGAAAGTGGATAATAATTCCAACTGAATCCGATAACAAATGAAAGTCAATGTGGCAGTCCAAGCAACATCCCGCTAATGTATATACAGAGAACAGGGATGAGTTGGTCCAGGGGCTCTGGACCTAGCTGTCTCTAGGGTCCACCTTGTATTAGACGTCCCCTAGTACCTGGTGTCCACGGAGGTGCAGCCTACATCTGGGGAAGGGATATGTCAGTTTGGGGCTTGTGAGAGCCGACCACCGCGTATCCCTTCCACTACGAAGACTCACCTGTACGTTCCTCGCACTGTCTGCTCCGTCGTCCCAGGGCCCGATCTCACTGCTGTCCGTGGCGTCCTTCTCTCCTGTCACTCTCTTCCGGGTTTTCGGCAGATCACATGACGATTGAATCGTGAATCACTGCCAAAACTGATTCCATTTTTTTTTACTGTAGAACCAATAACTTATTCTTTTACGCTTATTATATAATTTAGTCCTCACTTGATGTATTTTTTAGTGTTGTGAGTTAGGTGCCATGCAATATTATTGTATGCATTATTAATAGGCTTGCATCATGAATTTGTGGTACTGTACAATGATTAGGTCTCATCCATGTGGTAGGGTGCTTATGGTGCCTCTTATTTGTGTAAGGGATTTTCTACTGGTGTTTGGCCAAAGTGCAAATTGGTTATTCTTATTTAACATAAACTTGTCACTGAAAAACCAGTTAGCCTTATTTGCAGTGTTTGAATTGCCAGTTAAATTAGCATCTCTCATTTTAATGTCCATGTAATGTGCCTTCAATATATGGATCCTGCATTCTGATTTATTTCCTTAAAGATATTATAATTATTATATTGTTTTCTCTCCTAGAAACAAGTCGTTTAGTTGATATTTGTGTAGTCAAAAATAACTGGATAGATTAATTTGGCTACATTACTCTTCACAATGGATGTCCTCTAGGAATGAGCATTGAACCAGAGATTTAACTTGTATAATTGAAACAATATTGCATTTTGCCAATGTAAAGGATATTAGCAACGGACAATAATCTTTCTTTAAAGGACAACTATCAAAAAATAAACACATAATAATCTAATAACACACTATTGCAGCAGAATAATATTATTGTTCAATGTAGTGATTAATTTCTCAAAAAGGAAAAAGAAGATTGTGGTTTAAATTTCTAAACTCACAACTTTAGATCTTTTAATTCCTGACTACAAATATGACAGCAACAAACTGCCTAGTTAGCATTCTACAGCCAACACTCTGATTAATCATCTTATTTTCTTTTTAGACAGTAGACAGTCTCAAAAATTTCCTTCTGAAATGTGGGGATTGTTTACAGCAGATGGGCAAAAGGTGGCCCTAGGGCCAAATACGACCATCAAAGCCTTTACATGCTTCCCCCAGCTCCTTCCTGCTTTTTAGTCATGTTTATTTGTTATAGCTTGTAATGCTTGTTTAAACACCTGCTATGTTATTAGATATAAGTGTATCTTTCATTGATTCAGTGCATTGATTTAACTTATTAATGAGAGTAAGAGTAATGTGCGGCCCTTTTAAAAGTAATAAGAGTGCCAAGCAATGCAGCCCCAAAGCAAATCAGATTGCTTATTATTTGTTTACAGTCTCTCCTGTTATAACTTATCAAGCTGTAAATTGCTTGTGATTATGACGCTAAAAGGGCCAACTAGGGAATGGAGGAGGTTAGGCTTGCACTAAGCAGCGTATATGAATAAGAAGGGGCAGTAAATGGAAAGCTTTTCAAACTACGAGATTACCTAGCAAGACTGAGTCATAGACGAGTTGGGAACTAACCGAGCAACTGTCGTCTCCTCCCACTCCTTATGTGTCATGAATAACAGTGTGTCTTTGATGTGTCTGCTGTTCTCTTTTGTAGTCTCATAAACATCAAATACTCTTCTCTAGACTGAGTGATTTTTCCTTTTGACCCAATTTCACCAACTGCTCTTTGTAGTATTTATGATTTAACATACATACAATGTAAGACAATATATAATTTCAGTCACTTATTTAAATGCATATATTTCTGTATATAATGTGTTGTATAAATACTAATTACATATTTGTTGAATTAAAACTATTAGATATGGTTTACATTGGAAATAAATTAAAAACGCTATTTTTGTTATGTTGCATAAATGTAGTGTACTGTATAACTGGATCAACATTATAAAAATAACTCTAAATTGTACACCCTATGATCTAATGCTATATTGCAAGCCATTGTTTCCTTCTCCTTTATAATTATTTTGAGCTTTTTAGTTTTATTTATTTTCTTTTAGAAAATTGAATGGTAATTAGGAAATGTCTTTAGTTTTGTAAATAAGAACGTTACTCTTTCTAATGATCTGTAGGTGTCACTATTGCTGTGGCTATTTATGGGTAAAGTGTCTCCTATTACTGGACATGATATATCCCTGTAAATTTATGATGGCAGAAGCATAAAATAACTATTTAATGTAGTTTAGTTCAATAACATGTTGTGGGACACTCTCCAAAATGAAGTTGTTTTTTGTATACAATGCTATTATTCAATCTTTCTGCACTTTGTTTAAGTTCCAGCAATAAATAAACATATAATTCAGGTATAAGTTTTGTTTCTTAGTTTTATATCCGACTACCTATTTCAGGGGTGGCCAAAGTGTCGATCGCAATCAACCAGTCTGCCATTAAGAATAAAGATGATTCTTATTGGCTTGCTGCGATGAAGCTGCGGCTGTCCCTGTCGGCTGTCACGTGGGACAGCAATAAACAATAAGAATCAAGCCTTTTAATATGCTCTTTTAAACACAGGATGTTACCCTTTGTTTGTACTGAACAATTTTATTTTCCTTTGGTAGCAATTGTCTGTAACAGAGTGTAGAAACACATACCAATTACCACTGAGCTATCATATGTCATATACAGAATAGATCATGAAAGCAAATGTCTGGCATGGTTTAGTGCAAATTTGTGCATTTGAGCAGTGTAAGTAATAACTATTTAAGGCTAAAGCATGATAAATGCTCAATTACCCTATGAGTTTGTAGGCATTATTTTATGCCTCAATAAGTAAATGTTTCTAGGATATCTCATAGGATTCATTAAATATGAGATATCAGATATGATTTTTTAAACTGTGTAAACTGCATGTACTATTTTATTTTCTGGTTTATTCTTTATGCTTTAGACTCCCCAAGTCAACTTTAACTTTTTATAACTCTCATAAAGCAAGAGAGAGAAGGCATACGTGTCTTTCTTACATCTGTATATCTAAAGAAGACCTATTTAACTCATCTATTTTTGTGACTTAGATACATTTTAGCCAGATGCTATAATAAACATGCTGTTCAGCGAGTACATGACAATGTTTCTGATATAAAATCCTCTTAAAATGCCATATGCCAGTTGGACAGCATGTAAGAAGAGACATAATTGTTTCCATTCGTTGGTCCTTTGACCCCTGTTTGAAATATAATTTGGAACTGTCTTTGAAATTTTTAAAAGTCCACTGGTCTCTAGAGAATATGTCTGGAAGGTTCTATTTAGGTTCAAGAGCATGAGATGGAGTCGACAGGGCTTCAAACTGGCTAACAACACTTTCCTGGGATGATGCTCTGCTATAAAGATATTTGACCTGTGACAGGGCTTGGATCTGTTATGCCAAAACCTAAATATGTCTATATATTTTAAATAATGATGTAATTTACAGTATATAGCACTTATCTCCAAATAGGAATCAAAGTGCTTTATATTTGCATTTAAAAAACTCAAGATATAACATATGCTTAACAGAAAAGAGAACTATGCATATGGGTTGTATTGTTTTAAGACAGGGGTGGGGAACCTTTTTTCTGCCGAAGGCCATTTTGATATATATATAGCATTATTTGTGGGCCCGGTGTAGGCCATGCCCCCTCCATGTGTAGTCACACGGGGCGGGGCCACAATCACCGGTGATTACAGCAATGCCTGGAGCATCCTGAGGATGTTCCAGGGAGCTGTAAGGGCAGCGGTGTGACCATCTGAAGCATCCTAAGGACACTCCAGGCAGCACTGCTGCATAGATTCTTGCTGCTGGGTGCCATTCTAGGCACCCTGCTAGCCAGATGAGGCTAGCAGAAAAAAGCTCAGAGGGCCAGACCAAATGATTCCACGGGCCTTATACGACCCCCAGGCCTGAGGTTACCCATCCCTGTTTTAAGAACTAAAGGGACATTAGTAACACGCTTGAGCAAACAAGTTAGTCTTGAGTCTATTTTTGAAGGATTCCTCTTGAACTGTGCAAGGAAACCAGTTACATAGAGTCAGAGCTGCAAAGCTAAAGGCTCGATCCCCAAATTAAATAAGGGAGATTCAAGGTACTGCTAATAGTCCTTCATCTACAGATCGCAGTAAGCAAGTGGGGCAATAAAGATTCAGAAGCTGCTTCAGGTACCTTGGACACTAGTTATGTAGGGCTTTAAGAGTCAGTAGGCCAATCTTAAAATACACTTGTCATTTTACAGGCAGCCAGTGAAGGGAGTAGAGAATGAGGGGGAGGGGAGGGGCCAGTGCAGCACAACAGTGTGGCGCTGACCCCATTAAGTCAGTTCTGTCATGCTCTGGCCTTTAAAAAACACTTTCTTACCTCTCCGGTGTCTGTCCAGGCTAGTGCTATGGTCCACTCATGCTGTGCATCACTCCCAGATAGTACAGAGGTCCGCTTACGCTGCACATCACTCCCGGCTGGTGCTGAGGTCTGTCTGTGCTGCTTCTGCCCTGTCCACTTAGTGTTCTGTCACTGAGCATGGAGATGGCTCTCCACAGTCCCTTGTTCACAACGTGTCTTTCCAGCGTGATGGCACACATGCTGCATGCCAGAGTTCTCTCCTAAACAACAGTATGGGCGCAGCCACGTTGGACTCTGTCACCTGAGGCTCTTCCTCCACTCAGAGCGCTGCTCCCAGATCAGCTGATTGCAGCATTTTGTCTTTATCCTGTACAAAAGATGGTTGTTTTTTAACATAAGGTTGTAGTTTCAAATCTATATAGTGAGAAAGATTATCCATTAGAGAGTCAACGCCTGAGATTATGGATCTTCCCGTGGGACATTTTTTATCTTTGCGCACCTTAGGAAGATGATAAAGATTGGAATAATTGGATGTTTCACAAACAAATAATCATATTCTTCCTTGCTGATGATATTTTTACTCTTGGCATCATATAATAGAACATGTAGTTCCTCCTGAAAAATGAATGTTGAATTGTGCTCTAATTTCTTGTAAGTAGAAGTGTCATCTAGAATGTTATGAGCTTCATTCATATAGGCACTTCTTTCTTGGAGGACCACAGCGCCCCTTTTGTCAGCATTTTTAATTATAGAATTTCGGGGATTTTAGCTGAATAATGGCCGTTTTCTCTAGCGGTTTTAAATTACAATTAAATTTGTTTGCTTGGATCTTGATTTTCTTGAAATCCTCTTTGACTGAATTGTAAAATATATATATATATATATATATAAATATATGTGTGTGATGTTGTAAGCTATTCCCTATAAACGATGCTATTGTACCCTTGAGGCGCCATATAAATAAAATAATAATACAGTTTTACTTATATTTTTGAAAATAAAGCCTGTACAAATTTGTCACGTGAACCCGTAATTGAGGCATCTAGAATGGCTCCAAAAGTAGATCTATCGGCAAATACTGTAGGTTGTGTGGTAAGAAAATGTAGAGGTTGGGTAATAGTAGACCACTTAATTTTTACAGGACTTCGAAAAGTCTTATATTTAAACATTGTTCATTTCCTTTCTAAATAAATGTGTCAATTAAGTTTTTAAGGTGATTGAAATGTTTTGTAAAGATAAAAGGAGGAATGAAATACATATAGCAAGTTTGAATGAAAAATAATTTGTACCCAACCAATAATTATCAGTGGCAGTTTTTGCCATAATATGATGGTTAAATAATGGAAGCACATTAAGGCTCAAACTCTTCCAGTTTCAATGAAACAATTAGACCAAGGTATTTAAAGTTATCCTCCCAATTAAACCCATGACGCTTTATTTTTCCTTAGCTTCCTCTTCTAATGCAAATAAATTTGACTCATATCATTTGCAGACTAAATTATTCATCAAGTATAATTTAAATATATTCTAAAGAGATAAATGAGCATTTGATAAGTATAACATCATGTGATAATAATAGTAAAATGTTCTCTTCTATCTCCCCCATAAGTAATCTTTGAATACTGACCACTGCAAACAGTGTGCGAGAGCGAGAGAGAGCATCCTTGGCATATGTCTATATTTGTATTGTAATTAATGAAAAGGGAATGGGAGACTAATCTTCCTGTCTTACCTTTGGTCCTAAACCCATCTTATTCAAAACAGCACAAAGATATTTCTATTCCATTAAGTCAGAGGCTTTTTGCAGCGTCTAATGCAGCTATCACTCTGGAGCCTTTGCTAATGTGATTTGTTTGGATCTTGCTAAAGAGATTGCTCTGAGATTTACTGCTGTGCATCCCCAAGGCAAACATTCTACTTGATCCCTATGTATTAAGTCATTAATTAACATGTTGAGCATAACTGCCAAAATTTTAGCCAGAATTATTGTGTCAGTTAATAATAAGGGAAAAGGGTTGTATAAATTGCATTCGGTACAGCCTTTCCAGTCTCTAGTATAACGTAATAAGGGCCACTCTCTTTGAGGGTGAAACTTCCTCTGTTTGAAATGTGCCCCCATATCCGTTTAATAATTTTGGTTCAGTTTCTTCTGACTGCACCTTATACCACTCTGCAGGGAGCCTATCTAGCCCTGAGATTTACAATCTGGAAATATAGCAATAGCTGCAGTAACCACCTCATGTAAACTGTTATTGTATGGGGTGGAATCTCTTTAAATGAACTCCAAGCTTATGATATTCATCCTGTAGGACACTGATATTTAAAGCAGTAATCATGTCCACTGTCAATGTTGGGATAAATAAGATTTAATTTTTTGATAGCAAAAATAATGCAGCCTATTAGCACACAGCACACAAGTTTAAAACATAATATTTCACAAAGAAGTCTAAGCTCTGACCCTCCAGCACAGTATTTTATACATCATACAAAATAGGAGGGGAAAGAGGTAAAATTCTCACATCAAGATTGGTCTGTGTATCCATAGCTTCAGATGATTAGTTACATTAAATCTTTACATTTGGAACAAAGCTTTAGAAAGTGAAACTACTAGAGAAAGCATTAATTTTGACTCTAAGCCATATTTGTCTATTCAGATATCTGACCTCCATCCTCCAAATCTTGACCTTGTGGCTAGTTTATCTTCTCTTCTCTACTTACTAAAACTGACGCTAATCTCATTTTTGGAATCTATTTTAACAAGCTAGACTTCCACTCTTATGAAAAAGAAAATAATGACATTAAGTTAATAATCTTTATTAAACTGTAGAATACACCACTTCTATTGCAAAGTTTCTCAACATGGGCATATCCTGTTTACTAAATGCCATAGTCTTCCATGGAGTTTTCCAATTTTATTAGCGATTGTTGTCCAGCAATTATTTGTTGCTTTCAGCAGGCTGAATAGTGGTAGGCCTTAATGATTTATTTAAAAACAAATTGTGTTTATCTGACATTTTTAGGTTCAGTTATGTGGTGCTGACACTGGTCTTGCCTCCGTTTGCCCATGCGCTTCTGACCAGCAGCCACCAACCATGGGGAGGGAAGTCAAAATTCACAATTGAGGATGTGGGTGGCAGCAGGGTCAGATAGAATGAAGGGGAGTCAGAGCAACACAAGGTGGTCACAGGAACACATGGGGAGGGGGTGTTAGGGGAACATATAGGGAGAGGAGTCAGAGGCACACTTGTGGAGGGTCAGAGGCACACTTGAGGAACAAGTGGTCAGAGACACACTTGGAGAGGGGGAATCAGAGGCACATTTGTAGAGGGCAGCCAGAGGCACACTTGGGGAGGAAGTGGTCAGTGGCAAACATGGGGAGAGAGTGGTCAGAGAAACACTTGGGGACGGGGTCAGAGGCACGCTTAGGGAGGAATGGGGGCAGAGGCACACTTGGAAAACGTCTGTTTGTCTCTGTTACTGTGCATGCAGTATGACACGGCAGTTACAATGGAAGCAGGGGTGTAGAAGACTAAAGAAGGAGGAGAGTTGGGGGCAGGGAATATGAAGAGCCACCAGAAGATAGAGGTGGTCTTCACACTGAATCATCCGCCCTCCTATGAGAGAGGGGCGTGGGGAATGCAAGTTCAATGTCAACATCTAAATTCCACTGCAGCTGCCACTGATCTCTGTCTGATGAGGAGCTCGCAGTGCACTGGTTATTCCTTCCAGCAGGCACATGCTTATTACTTACAGTCTGGCAACTGCCTGTGAATAAGAAGCAGTTCACAGGGAGAATCAATCATCGGCTCTCTGTGGGTGCCCTTGTGATCCTCGACCATGTGTACTAGTACCATCTGTACCCCCCTGATGACTGCCTTGATCACATGGCCCGTGCACTATTCTATTAATTACTTTATACTATTTGTCCTGTATGCTCAGACTAATGTCTCTTACTTACTTTTTGCAATCATTATATTAGACTTTTTGGACTTTCATTAGAAGGACACCATTTTATAATGTGTTTATATTGATTGCTAGATGCTTCTTAACTTACATATCATTTTATGTTTTAATGAGATGTATTAATGACAAGTGTATTCTAGAAAGTGGATCTGGAAATCTCATCTTCTATTGTGTTTATTCCCAGCTGTAAGGTGCTGCTGCATATACTGGTGCTATATAAATGAATATTAATAACATTACTAATCCATAGGAACATAGAAAGAAATTGATTATTATTATTATTATTATTATTATTATTATTATCGTTTATTTATTTGGCGCCACAAGTGTTCCGCAGCGCCTTACAAAGTACATAACCAAAAAATGATTACAGTACAATACAATACAACACAATACAATGCAGGACAAGGATATGGATAATATACATTGATACATTGGTGGCCATAACACCCAAATAAGCAACAGAGCATAAGCAACCAAGTGTTAGGTGTCCTAGTGGTGAATAAGAAGTAGATGAAAATAAAGTAAGGAGAAGCACAAGAGGGTAGAGGGCCCTGCTCGGAAGAGCTTACATTCTCAAGGGGAGGGTCAGACAGACAGGCATGATACAGAAGGGGAAGACAGGGAGGAGGGAGCATGTAGCAGCAAGTTAGGATGAGAGCTGGAAAGCATTGATAAAGAGAGCCCGTTTGAAGGATTGTAGAGAGTCTGATGGGGAGAGGGAGAGAGTTCCAAAGGTGGGGAGCAGCACTGGCAAAATCTTGGAGGCAGGAGTGGGAGGGAGTAATCAGTTGGCATGAGAGGCGGCATGCATTTGTTGAACGAAGAGGGCGGACAGGAGAAGGGAGATGAGGTCAGAGATGTAAATGGGAGAGGAGTGTGTGAGGGCTTTGTAAGCGAGTGTGAGAACCTTGAATTGGGTTCTGAAGGGGAAGGGGAGACAGTGGAGGGCTTGTAAGAGAGGGGAGGCAGATGTAGAGCGTTTGGAGAGAAAGATGAGTTCAGCGGCAGCATTGAGGACAGACTGGAGAGGTGAGAGATGGGAGTTTGGGAGGCCAGATAGAAGGAGGTTACAGTAATCCAATCTGGAGATGACCAGTGAGTGTATAGGGTCTTAGTAGCATCCTGGGTGAGAAAGGGTCTGATCCTGGATATATTTTTGAGATGGAAACGACAGGACTGTGAGAGGTTCTGGATTTGTGGTTTGAAGGAGAGGGAGGAGTCCAGGATAACTCCAAGACAGTGCACTTTGGGGCTAGAGGAGATAGTTGTGCCATCAAGTGATAAAGAAATAGTGGGAAGTGAGGTTATATGGGAGGGTAGGAAGATGATCATATTAGTCTTAGACATATTCAGTTTAAGAAATCGCTGGGACATCCAGGAAGATATAGCAGAGAGACAGTTGGAGATACGAGTGAGGAGAGAGGGAGAGAGGTCAGGGGAGGAAAGGTAGATGTGAGTGTCATCGGCATAGAGATGATAATGGAGGTCAAAAGAGCTGATGAGTTCACCTAGAGAAGACGTATAGAGGAAGAAAAGGAGTGATCCAAGAACAGAACCTTGGGGAACACCTACTGCGAGAGGATGTGGGGGGGGGGGAGATAAGCCATGAGAGGAGACAGAGAAGGATCAGTCAGAGAGGTAGGAGGATAGCCAGGAGAGGGCAGTGTCACATAGACCAAGGGACTGAAATATTTGCAGCAGGTGAGGGTGGTCCAAAAGCAGCAGAAAGGTCAAGGAGAATGTTCAGAGAGAAGTGGCTTTTGGATTTGGCAGCAAGGAGGTCATTGCTGACTTTAGTGAGGGCAGTTTCAGTGGAGTGGAGAGAACGGAAGCCAGACTGAAAAGGGTCAAGGAGGGAGTGAGAGGAAAGAAAGGTGGTAAGGTGGTTGTAAACAATATGCTCAAGGAATTTGGATGCAAAAGGGAGGAGAGAGATGGGTCGGTAGTTGGCGAGAATGTTAGGATCAAGGGTAGGTTTTTTAACAATGGGGGAGACAACGGCATGTCTGAATGCAGAAGGGACATTGCCAGATGAGAGGGAGAGATTGAGGAGGTGGGAAAGATGGGAACAAGCACAAGGAAAGAGGTAGCGGAGGAGACGTGAAGAGATAGGGTCAAGGAGGGTGGTGGAAGGGGGGGAGGACTGGATAAGGGCCGTGACTTCCTATCCAGATACAGGGAAGAAGGATGTCAGTGTAGGTAAAATGGATGGGGAGGGATGATCCAGGAAAGGAGGAGGTGTAGTGCTGGAGGACTGGTGGGATATAATATCCTGATGTATGGAGTCAATTTTAGTTGTAAAGTAGGTAGCAAGGGCAGAGAGAAGGAGGGAAGGCGAGGAGGGTGTGGGCAGAGGAGGGACTTCAGGGTGGTGAAGAGACGCTGGGGGTTTGAGGACTGGGAGATGAGTTGCTTGAAATATGACTGTTTAGAGAGGGAAAGGGCAGCACTGTAGGATGAGAGCGTAAATTTGAAATGGAGAAAATCTGCCTTAGAGCGTGACCTTCTCTACTGTCGCTCGACGGTTCGTGAACACTTTTGCAGATATCTGGTGCATTTGGAATGCCAGTGTCGAAGTGTGGATCTGTGAGGGTGAGTAGTGATTGCCGGAGCGATAGAGTCAAGAGCAGAAGCAAGGGAGGCATTGTATATGGAACCACTTGGATGGCTAGCAATAAATTAAATTAAATAAACAATCAAGAAATACCACAAAGCTAACAATTGGATCTATACCTCTACAAACTAAAGAAACAAAACAAAACAAAAAAAAACATGCTTGAGATATTTGACAGCAATGCCTGGTATGGATTTACCTAATAATCAATAGGTTATTGCAAACATCAAAATAAAGTTACAGCAATGCCTGGTATGGATTTACCTAATAATCAATAGGTTATTGCAAACATCAAAATAAAGTTGCAGCAATGCCTGGTATGGATTTACCTAATAATTGATAATAATTGATGACAGAGAAGAACCCAAAACTCAATCTAATTAGACAGATTTTGGGGTTTTGTAGAAGGTACTTTTTTCCCCTATTAATATTTTTAAAATACATGTAGTCAAAATACCGACCGCGCATTAACGCGTTCAGAATTCCGAAATCCTGACACCTGTCAGGTGCCGGCATCCCGACCACTAGCATCCCGAAGGTAAGTAGCAGGGTTAGAGGGAGGGTTAGGGTTTAGGGTTAGGCGCTAGGAGGAGGGTTAGGGTTAGGCACTAGGGTGTGAGGAGGGGGAGGTTAGGTTTAGGCACTAGGAGGAGGTTAGGTTTAGACACCAGGGAGGGTTAGGATTAAGGGTAGGGAGAGGGGAAGGGGTAGGATACCGACCGACAGGCGTCGGTATCCTAACCCTGTGGGGATGCCAGCGTTGGGATTCTGACTGCTGGGATCCTGACCGCCGGCATCCCGTAGCCAACCCGTTTGTATCACATATTTATTAATCCTTGTAATATGAGTCTGCACCACAATTACTGCGAGGCTATTAACTATTTTTTTTATAAAATAAGTTATTTATTACGTAATCTTTCAGTCTTACTCCATCTAAGTTGAAAAATACTGGCTATCTGAACTCTAATAATACTTTTTATATATTTTGATGATATTAATTTGATATTATCCTGTTACTTTTACATATGTCTATTTATGAATGCTACAAAATATGATCCTTCGGCATGAGATTGCCAATGATTATTTTCTGCTATCTCTGTGCTGTAGTCATCTTCACTTGCATACAGATTAACATTACCAATTTGTTTTGTGCTTTAGTTATATGCTCCAATGGATTATTAATTAGTATTACCTCTGGCGTGGTTTACTGTTCATGCATAATAATGTTCACAATAACTTTTACAAAGTTTTGTAAAGTGTCCAAGAATGGTACATGGTACATGTATAATTCTCTAATCACAGTGGCCCCTTCTTTTTTTGTTGTATATGTCCACTAGAAATAGGAAAAACTTGGCTATGTGCTAGATATTTAGTACAAATTGCAGGAGGGGTTAGAAGAAAGTGGCAATAGTGGTTTAATGTGCATAAATGTAAAGATATGCATGAACAATAAAATACACATGCAATATTTACTGTACAGTAAAATAGATAATGGAGAAATAATGGCACAATTTGCAGTAACGAGGGCCTGATTCAGCAGAGTACGCTAATGCATTCGCTGCTGCGATTTCGCACAGAACACAGCTGTGAAAATATGCTAATGCCTTCCAAGGTACAGCCAGTATAAAGACGCCCACTGCTGCCTTCTCATATCCGTCCAATGTCGCACTTCTGTGTAAACATCTGTACCATCGATGTACATCAAGCAGTCACGCAGCATGTACAGCCATGGCCAAAAGTTTTGAGAATGACACAAGTATTGGTTTTCACAACGTTTGCTGCTTCAGTGTTTTTAGACCTTTTTGTCAGATGTTACTATGGTATACTGAAGTAAAATTACAAGCATTTCATAAATGTCAAAGGCTTTTATTGAGAATTACATTAAGTTTATGCAGAGTCAATATTTGCAGTGTTGACCCTTCTTTTTCAATACCTCTGTAATTTGCCATGGCATGCTGTCATTCAACTTCTGGGCTACATACTGACTGGTGGCCGCCCATTCTTACCTAATCAAATCTTGGAGTTTGTCAGAATTTGTGGGTTTTTGTTTGTCCACCCGCCTCTTGAGGATTGACCACAAGTTCTCAATGGGATTAAGGTCTGGGGGGTTTCCTGGCCATGGACCCAAAATTTCGATGTTTTGTTCCCCCAGCCACTTAGTAATCACTTTTGCCTTATGGCAAGGTGCTCCATCATGCTGGAAAAGGCATTGTTCATCACCAAACTGTTCTTGGATGGTTGGGAGAAGTTGCTCTTGGAGGATGTTTTAGTACCATTCTTTATTCATGGCTGTGTTCTTAGGTAAAATTGTGAGTGAGCCCACTCCCTTGGCTGAGAAGCAACTCCACACAAGAATAGTTTCAGGATGCTTTGCTATTTGTGAGTGATGGTTCTGCCACTGCTGTCAGTCAGGCATCTTCTTCTGTAACCTCACCTGACACTCAGGGGTATAGAAGTGGAGATGTTGCCCATAGCAACAAATCAGATTCTACTTAACATTCATTTAGCACCTTCTAGAGGATAATAGCTAGACTATGATTAGTTGCTATGGGCAACAACTCCACTTCTGAAAATCTGCACTTTAGTAAATATACCTCTCAGAGTCTAGAAGAGGTGTCAAAATTAAAACAGGCAAATCAAAAAATATGTTTACTTATTTTTACCCAAATCCTGACAACAATTGTCATGCCATCAGTAGCATTTGTAAAGCCAAAGTAAGTAGAGGTAGGGACAGTAACCATCTAGTAACCTCCTCCCTGTTACGTCATTTGCAGCGAGTTCATGCAAAGTTTTTAGTAAAATCTTAAAATTATGCTAAAGCAATAACAACAAGCAGCCCAGCATCAGCTAGCTCCCTTCTCTCAGCTAGAACCCAGCACCTGCAAACTCCACCGCCATCACCTTAATCATCAATCTCCTCATTAATGATCTGAGGTAGTCCTGTATCCAATTTGCTAAGGCTAACTGACTCCTCCCCTCACCAGAATTCATCAGAAGAATCCTTGAGTGCTAGGCCTGCTGCTGGGGGTGAATCTTCACCTCAGAAGGGGACCAAGAAGACTACTAGTAGTTTCAAAAATGCAATTGACTGTTTGCAAATGGAAGCAAGTATGAAAGCTGCCATCCAGTTGCTAGTATTAGATCTGCATTCAATATCTGCTAGTAATGCATCTGGTTTTAGACAGTTAAATGAGGTCCTGTGTCCCCGCTACCAAATTCCATTTTGATTCCATTTTACCAGAAAAGCAATTCCTCGCCTGTACCAGGACGTAAAAACCCCCAATTCTTGGCATACAAAATGCCATTGTACCCATTATCCTATTAACCACAGATACTGAACAAGCGGTAGTGGTCAAACTACAGATTACGTGACTGTGAAAGTCCATTGGGTGGGTGTAATACCTTCAGCTGCAGCAGTAGGTAACATGAAAGGCCAGCTCATTCACAGGCAGTTTACTCTCTGTATCACTAGCTTCACGTAGAGGCATACCGGTGTCAACCTGTTAGCGATGTCATAGCAAAATGGCTTACCTCACTAGGACTCTCCTCCGGATTTGTCATTTCTGAGAACACAACAAATATTGTGACAGCATTACAGTTGGGTGAATTTGAACATGTCCTATGTTTTGTGTACACAATCAACTTGGTGGTACAGAAAAATATGACAGGTGTGTGCAGAAGATGCTGTCTGTGGCCTGAAAAATTGCATTTTCCACATTGAGCAACGACTTGTAGAAAATTGCACTGGCTGTAAGAACAGTTCAATTTGCCATGCCTCCAACTGAAGCAAGAGGCATTAACAAGTTAGAATTTCACCCTTTATATTCTTCAGCAAATGGAGGTACAGCAATTAGCCATCCAAAGCTGCACAACAAGCCATGACATAGAGAGAGAATGGGTAATGCATCTTAGTACCGCACAGTGGAGAATACTTTCCATGTTATGCAAGGTACTGAAACCATTCAAAGTATTAACCTATGGAGTGAGTTGAGAGTGGACACTGCCAGCTTGAGTTAGGTGATTCCCTTAATTATACTAATGGAAAAGTAGCTTGAGAAACTGTAGTTGGAGATGAAACAAAGCGATTCCGCTAAGTATGTTGGACTTCTTTAAGATCAACTTCTTTATTTGCTTCTCCAGGACCAAAGGGTAGTCAACATCTTGAAATCGGATCACTACATTTTGGCGACCATACTTGATCCTAGGTTTAGGTTGTACATAATGTCTTTCTTTCTAACTGACACAGAGATAAAAAGAGCTCCTTGTGAGCAAGTTGGCAGCTCAAATGGCACATGACATGACAACGTCTACTTCAGTTTTTCCTGCAACTGCTGCTGCCAGGAAAAAAAACTGAGCTTTCCCAAGAGACCCACTAGTGATGAGGATGAGTCAACTCAGCTCACCAGAGTGGCACAACATTTTGACATCTGGTCAGTTCTAAAAGAATTGCCCAAAATTAGTGACAATTAACTACAAATTCCATGGCCATGACCTTTCCTGTCAATTACATGAAAGTACAGATACTTCTGCAATGGTGGATTCTAGCAGAATAAGTTAATATTTGGCCAGATTCAGAAATGGATGCTAATGTGATCATAGCTGCGATTTCGTATGCAATGCAGCTGCGATATGCTAATGGTTGCAAAGATTATCCTAGCATAAGGATGCCCACTGCTGTCACTGAACTGCTTGGTTTCTTAAACTGTGGATGTCTTTTTTAATATACAACATAATGTAGGGTGGAACAGTCCCATCTTGCACCGCCTTTCTTTTCTGCCACTGCTGTGTGGCAATGTTTCATAGATGTGCTATCTTCTTTTAAACTGCCATGTGTTTGTGCAGCTGCTCTGTTGCTTAGTAGTCAGCCAGCCTTTGGACGATATTGGTGAACAATATTATGAGGTGGTCAGAATTGTCTGGAAATGATTGCTATTGAGGTTAATAATACTGTAGGAACAAAAACGGGGTCAAATTACATGATTGTAGCATTTTTTTTTTTAAATACAGATCCAAAACCACAACACGAAAATGAATACAGATCCAAACCAAAACACGGGGGACAGTGCACATCTCTATCATAAAACGATGCACTTTAGCGGATGTCTAGGTGCACTTGTGTAAAATGAGGCTCATGGAATTGCCCAGGATGTTGTTCCTAAATGACCTTTACAGGTTAATTTTTTTTAACATTAAATAATTCTGTTTGAGATAAAGCATTGATTGAAATATATTACATCATTTTTCTTTTGCTAAGTCTTTATATGCTTTGCACAGCATTCTGGGTAGTATTGGAAAGTGATAAGTATGAAGATAGTTAAAATTAGCAACTCCTGGTGATAAATCTGACCTAGTTTTAGCATATATCCTTTCAAATCTAATCTGTAAATCCGTACTCTCAGAACGCAGGCATTAGCATGTCACTATTTTTATTGTTCTAAAAAAGCTTCTCAAGTTGATCATGGTGTTACATTGGCTTTCATTTTTATTGCTGACAATCTTAGGTAAAAGTAATGAACACTGACAATTGTATTTACTATAAAATAATGTTTCTTTTTATTAGTTAAATGAGAACTATCAATATTATAATATAAATATTGAATGTTGCAATGTCTTTAAATATAAAAGAGAGAAACATACTCTGATTTGATTAGACCTTTTTTTCTCACTTTTCATTATTTTGTCGTAAAGTCACTCAAGTTTTATATGTGCAGTCGAGTCAGATGTATCTTACATTTATGGCTCCTTATGAGAGGAGGAAAGGGGGAGGGGGCTACTGTAGGCAAAGCAAAATGAGCCCAGCTTACCTACACTGTAGTGCTAAAAGTAGATTTTTATTCTTCTGCCAGGGGGTGTATATGTTGATGCTGCTTCACCCCTGGTGCAAGATCAGTACTGAGGGCTGATGATGAGCCACCCCATAAATTTGTTTGAGCGATATCACTCATAGCTTTGGCTGCAAAGGGCCTGAAGCACTAAAATGAACAGCTAAACATAAGCATTTTGCCTTGGTGCACTACTTGTCCCTGCTATACCTGGCCACATTAAAGCGGTTGGGGCCTACAGTGACCTCTATTGTACCATAGCAAAATGCTGGACAAATAAACACATCTATTACAAAAAATGATAACAAAATGCATCCTCACAAGCCAGTGTACAGTATTGCTTACCTAATTATTTGGGTGGGGGGAGGTCTCTTTTCCTCAAACACTGTGAACAAATCGAGGTTAGGAAATAACAACTGTTATAGGATAATGAGGACTTGCTCCTTACAGAGCTGTGAAATAAATGAGGCAGAAGAGGTGCGTCACTTCTATTTATACACATGGGATATTGCGCTATTAGCTTATCTTATTAAAAATATTGATTGTATGTACTATGCAGAGTTGCATGAAACTCTATGTTAGCTCCATACAGTCCACATAGTTAGTACACTTCTACTTATGGTTAATATAAAATATGAGTGTTTTTTCCCCTAGGAATTGCAGGACAACCATCGAGACCTCCATCTTTAAGTTGTTCTGGGGCTGAAGTGCTGGGAAGTGCAGTCTGCGCCATCATTGCATTAGAATCAAGTACAATGACAACAGTGTGCAATAGACTAAATGGACATCTTCTTCCAAAAGCTTTACGACGGCTCATATGGATGGATAAACTTTTAAGATCCGATAAAACATTTAAAGGAGACAAAATAAAGTAAGCATTGACCTTAGTACTGTTTTGAGAATCAGTAATTGTTATATATGCTGTGCTTTTAACTATTACTATATGAAAGATTGTAATATTATGCCTTTTTAGTTTGTGTTTAATTTTACTGTGTGTTTTGTCATGGCTTTATTTAGGGTCTGAAATGTTATGTTTTATTTTGTGCATCATGCCTACCTCCAATTTGTGCACTGTGGGAATCGGGACTAGTCCTAAAAGGACAATTGAAATACCAACGGGATATAGAGTACCTCTTACTGCAGGCCCAATTGGGACAAAGCTCTCTATCTTCCTCTTCAGTACTGTCATGGGGACAGTTGGGAATTGTGTATTTTGGAAAGGTATATGTTATTCACAAATAGAAAATATATATTTAAATAAATTGCCAATTAATAAACCATACAATATTTACAATAAACTTTAAAAATGTAGTGAGTGTAATATAAATTACACTCATTTCTATTTTTTAGATAAATATACAGATACAATACAAACATATAAAGCAGGAATTAAATTAGCGAGAAAGTGACAATTATTTTGCCTTTTGTTACATAAGATATAATCTGAGCCTCAATGCTATTCTGTTGTACATATGTAGTAAGACTTGTGTAAATTGCAGACAATGTTTTCTTCTATGCTGAAATGCTGCCAGGTACAGTAGTCTCTTGTCATTCCCAGATGAACTGTATTTTCAGGAATACAATTTCAACATCTGCTGAATCTGATTAACTTCTTCAAAGGAACCTTCAATCTATAGACAGGTTTTCCATGAATGACTGCATTCTCATGGCATGGTGATTGGCTAAATTACACTGGTAGGCAAACCTCATATGGTTATTTGGAGCCAAGCACAGGCACAAACATGCTGTTTTAAGGAGTGTTATTTAAATATAAGCCAGCGTGTGAAAGCTATAGCTGCTTTACCACTTTACACTGTCTTACAGAAGAACATGGCCAAGAAGAGAATATTTTGTTTAAAAGGTACGAAATGCACTGTACAGATCACACGTGTTGGAGAACACATTGCATATAGCAACTTCTTTTATTGGCATGTAAGAGACTAACTCTTCTAATCATTCATTCAGGGGAAACAGGGTGTCTGTGAGTTGGCTGATTTTACCTTTTCCTTTTGTCAAATAAAAGATTGCCTTATTACATTTGATACATCTACAGGGGTGCTGAGAAGAGGATGCAGTTGGTACAAAGTACCCAGGCCTGGGCCTTTATAGGAGCCAGAAAGTGTAGGGAAGGAGTAACTTTGCCCTCAATAATGCTGCGACCATGGCCCTTTCCCCTGCTTTGTGGCATGCCCCGTGGTGAAATTCTCCATGACGGGGCTTAGCACTTCCGATGGCTACACCACCCAGAACCCATGCCCGCCCAATAACTTGACCGCTCAGTACATTTACAAAGTATTATGTCGTTTTGATGGGACTGGTCTATAAATAATTTTTTGTAGCATTTTAATACACACAGGTCCTGATGTAAAGTTGGACATATGCATCTCTTTTACATAAAGTACGCATTTTGTTTGTACCCCATATGTGTACAAAAATACTTACACTTCTATCAATATGCAGATTCTGTTGCATGTTACGCATGGAGAGGAGGATCAGGCAAGAGAATGGGTCTGCAAGCATAGGGAGAGTACATTAAGGGCGTGTTTAAATATTTCTGATCGAGGTAGGTCTGGAAACAGACACGTAGGCATCTGTCAGGAGTAGTAACTCCTTCTGGTGTCTGACCTCTGGTACAGAACATACCTGATGATAATGATGATGGCAGCCACTTCTAATTGGTTGATTGCATCTGCACTGCTCTTACTGATAAAATATAAATCATTAATGTGGCTACTATATTATATAAAATTGCAGCCATCTATTGGCATTACTGAACTGCTATTTGCGTTCGCAAAACGTTATTTGAGGCGATTCCTATTTCATTTTTAAGGGAAAGACCAAGGGCCTGATTCTAAGTCGGACACATCTGCGGCCACTTTTCCGTACAGCCACGCCAGCCTTCTTACTAGTATATGCTAATGCAAGAAATTGCCCCTGTATGCTGACCTTCCATGTGTTTGCATGAGTAAGGCTGCCCCGCCCACTGTTTTTCAGTCTTCAGCCGCAACCATCATCATTAGCACCTAGACATGCACCCACTCCATGCTGGGTGCAAAGGATCCGTCTGAGACAGGTGTTTCATATCCATCCGCACGCTACGGACGTTGGCTTACACCCCACAGCACCCCCACTAGATGGAACAGTCCCTTGCATCTGCATGGTTATCGTCCAGTTACTGCCCACAAACATCTATTTAGTGGATAGAGTGGTTCAATTCATCCGTCCACACGTGCGATCTCTGTCCAGGTGCGTATGCACGGTTTGGCACATACACAGTCGCCAATTTCCTTCTGTGGCACATGTGCAGCACGTCAATATACATGCGCAAATCCACTTACAGTACATCTGACCAGGCCTAAGGTGTTTGCTAGTGCCTTTCTTCAATGAAAAATGATGTCATTACTCACCTAAAGTTACAAGAGTAACTAACATATTCTGGGTAAGTCTTCAGATGCTATCTGTAGTTTTATTTTGTATTTAATTGTATTCTACATGGTAAATGCAACTTTCACATTTATTAATAACACTGTGCAGACACTATCCTATTCTATTAGAATTAATAATTGTTTGCAGTTAAAAACTCACTTCCCTAGAAAATTGTGACGTAACTGACTCACCTTAGCTTGGTTTATTTTGATGTGCCTGCTTGCAATGTACAGTATGTGTTTTGGAAGGGTGTGGTATATTTTATCGACATTCACAGGGGCATATTTAATTGGCCTCAAATTACCCCAAAATCACATTTTCTTCTACTTTATTCATTTGCATTTAAAAGTTAACATTTTTACAAGGTGGATAAATTCCATGGTGTCTGGGGTCCCTGGTACCACTATTTTCACAGAGAAATCCCTGGTAACAAGTAGTCATATTTATTGCATTTACCACAGTATTTCGGCTCATTGCCTCCTCGCTGCTCATACTCTGTATATTCTGTATATTATAATCTGTACCAGTGATTGCCTTATTTTCCTCCCCCCTTCGTTGATGGACCCCCACCCTCCCCCTTTACATGGTTACCATATTTAATGTTTTGCAAACAGTAACAATTGGTTCCTAAAAATACAAAAAAAAAAGTGGGTTGTTTATCTTTTTGCAGCATGCACACAGTACAGTATATCTTGTTATATGGTACTTTTAATGTAACTGTACTACTTATGTTGTGTGTGCACTTGATTATTATATATGTTTGTTTTACACTTCATAAATAAAGAGATTTAAAAGTAAAAATTTTTATGGTACTGGCTGTTCCTCAAATTATTTTTCAATGTCCTGTGTGTTTTTGTGGAAAAAATTACTGCAACCATTTTTTTTCAATTTGCGCAGACATTGAAAATTTGTTACAATGTTGCGATGTTGACTATGTGCTCTTAGAGTAATCCTAATGCTAACCCTAATAGACATGTCGTCATTTCTGACGTCGACACTCTGCCAATGTCGACATTCTGTCGGTGTCGACATTAACCACTTAACTGACCATTTTTCCAGCAAAACCGGTTAGAAATTGCTGGGTCCACAGAAAAGTCCGGGAAGTCAGAGGTGTCCTTTCTGCACATGTGTAGAACAAATTTCCTCTTCAAAAACACAGCGGGGCGGTGCAGTCTCACCTTATGAGCTGAAGTACAGCTGGCTGCGTTCACATACCATCTCACCACATCAGTTAAGTCGTTAATGAAGTTGATATGTTAGAGTTGGGTATGGGATGCCAGCAGTCGGGATGCCGGCTGTCAGAATTCCGACACCGGCATCCCGACAGGGCTAGCATACCGACACTTGTTGTTCGGTATGCTAACCATCCCCCTCTCCGTACCCTAACTCTCCCCCTTTGGTGCCTGAACCTATCCTCTGCCTCCCCGCACCCTAAACCTAACCCTCCCCCTTAGTGCCTAACGCTAACCCCTAAACCTAACCCTCTCCCCCACCCCGCTACTTACCTTCGGCATCCCGGCGGTCGGGATGCCAGCGTTGGTATTGTGAGAGGCGCTGGGATTTTGGCGCCGGTAATATAAGCGCCAGCATCGCTACTCCCTGGATACTGACTGAATCCCAATATTTTAACCATGTCTACATCATCAATGTCAACCTACTGGTGCTGAGATTGTGAATATTGACATTGTAAACTGTGACATCCTGATTGCATACTGTTTTAGAAACCATGCCCACCCTTATTACAACAGGATGTAAACATATTTCTTTTAGCCATAGGGCCATCTTGTTTGATGATTTTGGAACTTCAATGCAAACCCACTTAGAAGTAACTTACCTAATATTTGGTTTTGAAGGATCGCAGCAGACAAGCATTAGAGGACTGTTTTAAGTTGTGATGCAGAATTCAACTCTGTAAAGTTTTCAAACCAGGTTCCTATTTTCATGGTAGAGGATCAGCAGTTGCTGCCACGTAATTTCAAGAACTTTATGTATGTTAAAAATTAATAAGCTGTTTCTAGCAGATAAGGAAGTAGTCAAATATTCATTATAAACTAAACAAAGACAATAAATAATACATTAATCATTAGAATCAGTTTAGTTAGAGATTTATGTACCCACTAATATTACATGTTAATTAATTCACATGTTAAAGTAAAAATACTGTCAAAATTAATTTAGTTGTTTTTGTGTGCAATTTTTGGTGTTTAAATTAATGTAAAATCACTAAGCCCTAATACTTTACAAACCCAGTGTATAAGCACAATACCAAACCAAACATACTGTAGAGTGTCCACTCCCGGCCCCCCGGAAAGGCAGGCAAGCCTCCCGGAAGCTTGCCACCCTCCCAACGTCCCCCCTGAAATAAACGGAAACCCCCACAGCGGGGGGCACGGTGACGCGATTCGCATAGAATCGCGTCATCCTGCCCCGCCCCCTGCTTCACAATGCTGAAAATAACAGCATTGTGAAGAGGGGGCGGAGTCACGATGATGCGATCATGCGTCCCCGCCCCCGTCCCCGCCCCCAGTGTGCCACCAAATGGCCGGCTCCGCCCCCAATGGCCGGCCCCGCCCCCTGCTATTAGCCGACAATCAGCTCCCTCCCGGAAGGCTGGAGCTGATTGTCGGCAAGTATGATGTGGGGTAAATACTGGCTGCTTTTGAATGTAACCCACAAATACTGGACAGATTTACTTATACACTGCAATTTAGACCCCTCCCAAATCTAAACCTCTCTGCATGTTTTACATCTCCCCCACCTGCAGTGCAAAATGATGTTACCTAGGTGCAAAGTTACTTGCTCTTCCTTGCTTTGCTCCCACTGCAGATCAGGCCCATAAAACTTGTTTACAGTATTACCTGAAACTACAAGTACAAGTAAAAATAAAAGGTAAAATAAGTCATAATAAACAACTGCTGAGCGGACATCTATCCTTTCTCCCGTCTCTCTCTCTCCCCATGATTTAACGTAGCTTCGTTCCACATATTGCAGGATTCTGATTACACTGCTACAAAAATGTTTCATTTATTCAATGCAACTACGGGCACAGTACAGTAATGAAAGTAATTTGGTAATTGTATTGTTTTTTATAGCTTAATTGAAAAAGAGGCAAGGGAGAGCTATGGTAGAAAACTGGAACACAAATGTGCCGAGTTAAAGATCAGAAGTGCAACACGTTCTCCAATTTCGGGTCTTATTGAGAATGCTGTGGTGGAGGTAAGCAGTAATCCATGGAGATACTTGGGGAACTGGTCTGGCTCTGAAACGTATGGTTTGTTATGCATCTCTCAGGGTATTGGGTATTAGAGCTGTAAACCTCCAGATCACTGTCAAAACCTGCTGCTATCATATCACTGTATATGGAAGAGTAGCAGCATCTAGCTTCAGAGGTAAGGAGCTGCCACCGTCGCTCCTCCTTGTCAGCAGCCAGCAATCAGTGTGTGTGCATTTGCACCGGGAAATTAAAAACACTGAATGATTGATATTATACACCAATTCAGTCTTTTAGGTGACCCCTAAACTCTAGGTGACCTGCTGTCGCTGTTCCTTGATATTTACCAGACTTAACATGAATATGAGTAATTAAGAAATATGCAAAACAGAGTGGCTCAAGCTTCAACTACAACCAGACAGACATAATTTCTATGCAAACCCTACAGTTAAGGGTATGAAGGACTACTTCCACCATTACTGGTACCTCTTGGTTCAGGGAAAAATGTTTCTATGGACTTTATTACAGAGCTGCCTCCTTGTCATAGGTACAATATCATATTCATTATGGTTGAAACAAAATGGTCCATTTTGTCTCACTGAAAAAGTTACATTCAACATCTCAGTTTCTAAATAATATTTATCTGCTATGTGGTTGCACAGATACTATTGTGTTATTGTGTCAGACATGGGTACTCAATTTACAGCCCACTTCTGTAAGACTTTCTGCACTTCTCTGCACATCTGACTCCTATTATCAGCTTATCATCCACAGTCTAACACTCAGACTTAGCGGTTAAACCAATGCTTGGAATAGTGTCTCCAGGCATGCAGTATATTTACATTTTCAACAGCTAGACTGTTATCATGGTGGAATATACAAATAATGATGCTCTACACCAGGGGTGCTCAACTTGCGGCCCTCCAGCTGTTGTGGAACTACACATTCCAGCATGCCCTACCACATTTTTGCTATTAGGGAATGCTACAACTATAGTAGGGCATTCTGGGATGTGTAGTTCCACAACAGCTGGAGGGCCATATGTTGAGCACCCCTGGCCTACGCCATCCACAAAGCAAAGTAAATACTTTGTCTACTTTGGATATCACCCACAACACATACCTTCTTCTTCTTTTTGCTCTGTTCCTATTGTAGCTGAGCTTAATAAAAATTCTAGGAAACATGGGTACACTTGACTATGGCCCTTCAGGAGTCACAAGAGGAGTATAATGTCCTGGTGAACAAATATCCCCAGGCTATTCGGTCATTCAATTGAACGGCCAATATATCGCGTGCCCGTTGGCCAGTGTGTACAGACGATATGAACGACGTTGTTCACAGACATATGGCATCGGCTGTGCAGCAGTGATGCCTAAACCTAACCCTCCCACCCGCAGCTAAGACTTAACCAGCCCCGCTATACTTACAATCGGCACCCCGGCTGATGAAATCCCGGTGTCGGAATGTCACTACCTGGACAAAGACCAGCGCCAGAATACCAACAATAGTGGAGTTGCCAACGCCGGTCTTCTGTCTGGGTAGTGGCATTCCGGCGTCGAGATTTAATCAGCCGTGTTGCCGGCTGTAGGTATAATAACTGCATCCCCTGATAATACCTCTTCTACAGTAAAATGTATTACATTTGACATATAGTAGGATATTATAATCAAACCCAGTGATAGTAAGAATGTGCATTCTTTTATCTAACAATATTTTTTTGTCTAATAGAAATTTCGAAGCACTCCCTCTATGTATCAGTTTGCAACATATGAAGAAATGATTAATGAGTCAAGCAAATCGTTAAATGTACTGTACGTTTACAATGGTACCTATGAGCCCTACTTCATTCATTGGCTTTTCCCTCTGCAAATGGCATTCAAAAAAATACCACCCACAGGTAAAGCTATAGTAGAAGTAAGTACACTTATACTGTATATTGTATGAATGAACGCAAATTTCTGGGTTAGTAACCATTTTTTGCCAGCTATACTCTCTTCCCAGAAGTTATTTTGTCTCCAGTTCATAATATTATAACTGTTATAGTTTGACATTTTTCTTTTTATTGACATTTGGTTTTATTTAATCTTAATATCATAATTAATTTGAATCTTATAGAACCCAAATAATTTTTCTGCCATTTCACCCGATGGCTAACCTTGGGCCCGGGCCAGGATATTTTTCTAATTTGCAAGTCACCTGCAAATAATTGCATTGAAGTGTTTACAATTAGTTTTTTTTCCAAATGACTATCATGGAATTATTTTTAATATGTGTTCTTATTTATTGTTTTCTTGTTTGTTTAATATGCTGTTTTCCCCAGGGTTTATTTCTAGATTGTGAAATAAATATTTTGCTTTTTCAGCTGAGCATCCATATGAATTATTCATGTATCTGCATCTTCTGATTAAAAACATATTCCCTTCATGGATGGAAATTTTTGCAATGGCTGAGCGAGTCATGGTTACCCTACAAACAGAGGATGAGGAGCTGTTTACTCATCTTCAGCGTAGCTTTCAAACTAATTTGACTTTCAACCCAAAAGTAAGATCTTTTTTATATTATCTTAATTTTTTTTATTATTCAGTCTATTTTGCAATACATTATTTTTAAATAACTGCAAGTTTATTTTGCCAGTAGATGGATTGGATGGAGCCGCTGTTTATAATTATTACAGGGGAAAAACTTGTTTATGGTTCTGGAGCTTCTTTTTTTTTTTAAATGTAAAAACACACTATTCTCCCAAAACCTGCGGGAGGCGCCCGAATTTTCGGGTAACCCCCCCACACCCCTGGAAGAGTAGGCATTTCTCCTGTATCCCACCCACTTCTGAGTGAAGTGGGCAGAATGGTGAGAATCTTACTGGGCATCCACGGTCCGTCAGGGGGGGGGGGGATGGGACTTAACAACGCAATCCCATGATAATCGTGTCATTTGGCTCCACACCTTATTCGAATGTGCAGGATTTGCCGTAATATTTTGCGAGTTGCTGGGGCTTAATCAGGCAATAGTCCGGCCCCATCACTGTCCACCTGCATCTACTCTCTGGACTATTGCTGGAGAGTACATTTCAAATGTCTGTAAGTATGTGTAAAACTCTTTCATGTTAAGCATAAATACACACAAGGCTTTCAGTTGTTGACTTTGGGCCTGCATCAGAGATGCCTGCAAATGCGTTCTGCGGACAGATATTGTGATCTTTAGTAACTATGCATGCATCAGAGACTGCGTAGGAAATTTGAGCAACTACAGGCAATTCAGAATCCTATGCATCTTACCTGCATCTCCAATTGCAGCTTAGTGGGTATAACTGGGTGATGACTAGGAGTTTTCATGGAGGATAAGTGTGTCGTGGACATATAGGCAGAATTGCAGGCTATTCAGAAATGAGCATACAGTATACAGAGATCTGGCTGATTTTAGATGGATCTGTTACAGTAAGGATAGGGCAGGTGCAAATCTGTACTGATAATGATGATGTCTACTTTCATGAATGGATGGATAAGGGAGATGCTGTCACAAAGATGTGGCAAACCTTAAATACATGCGAGTATTCGTTTTTGTCTCTGAGCACACAAGATGCCGCCAAATTGTGGCCAACTCTAAATCACTCTCTTTATATTCTGAGAAAACAGGTTTTATTAATGTTTTGGAAACTGAGCTAGAACAAACTTTCCTATGGTTAATACCTCGTACCCAATTTTACAAATACTGGCAAGTGGCAGAGATTGTTTATCTGTCTAAACTGTCAATGGGATGCCTTATGCACCTTGTAGGTCCGCAGTTATACTTTTCTGCATTTTTGATGATCACCTTGAGATAATGGGTGTATGTATAATGGGTGCATACAGCCCCAGGGTCCAGAAGGGCACACACCATACACTCTTCTCCCATATATGATAGTATACTTACCTGCCTATTTACGCTGCAGAAATCACCAGGAAATTGGAGCAAATGGCATTTTCCCAAAGATCTTCACATGCGAAGTAGGGAAATCACTGGGAACAGTGCCAGAGTCTACACGAAAGGGTTCGGGCATACAGAGGCTGCACCCGGGCACCCTACTCTCTTAGGGCCTGATTGAGAGCTGCACACATTCCATTGCAACTGCGATTCCATATGCAACGGACTTGCGATAATATGCTAATGATTGATTTCTTAAGCACAGAGACGCCCAGCTCCTGCGTCTCGCTTACTTACAAAAGAGGAAACATCAGTCGCACATCGGTTTCAAATCGGACCGCTGAGCAACTTAATGCTGTCTCAGAAAGGGCATCTCATCTAAGATGCCGCAACCTCTGTATCTGTGTACAAATTTGTAGACTCTCACTAGGGCATACCCAAAAAACATGTCCAAACTTGCCTGCGTCTTTCTAGCCACCCCCCATTACCTGACTACCTATCAACTCATTTTGCGAATAAATCCTCTTTGCGACCACCATCGCTAAGCATTTGTTGTGCATGTGCAGTAGCAAAAAATTGCTCATCTGCGTCCGATATCTACATTGCGTCCACCTTTGAATCAGGCCCTTAATCCGCCCCTTAATCCACCCCTGCTTGAGACATAGATCAAATTGATAACCTGTATGCGTCTTACTGTGCCAAGCAACATAAAATGTGACCTAACCAGTCCAAAATGTGCTGGAGCCATTGCTTCTCTGTAAGGGATTTGTTTTATTTATTATGGGACTTCCCTCATTTCTAAACATTATGGCTTGAGATAGCTGATTTGATATAAAAAGTCTTAAATAATAGATTGGAACTCTACCCCTCGATGGCCCTCTTCTACTTGCAGCCCCTGGACTTTCCAAAATATAATTGCCAATAAATGCACTACAGTCAGTATTGGAAGATCCCATTTCTCTCTAATATTATCACAAATGTAGTTAACGTCAATTTTGCCTTTCAAGAGGAGACTGTAGGTATTGCACATTCTACTTCTAGCACTTCCCAACTAGTACAATGGCTTAAGTGGCCTGAACGGTGCCATAGCACCATGATTTTCTGCAGTGTGCTGTTCCAGGCACTGTGCAAGTCAAATGCAGGTGCCATGGGGCAACGATGGTGCCTCTCTATAGGCACTGCACCCTGGGTGCCAACACCAGTTGCACACACTCCTAGTTACAACTCTGGGAATGATTATGTTACCAACGGAGAGGGATCTGAACAAGTATAGGCGCTTCCCATTCCTTTTCCGCTAAATGAAGGTCTAAAAGAAATAGAGATAAATTTGGCACCAATTTGGGTGCTCCTAATACAAATGCACCTTCACCTGAAAAAAAATTTCAATCATAAGAAAACATAACATGGAACAAATATGAGGAAAGGTAGAAACCTTAAAGCGCAAAAAAAAGGGGTAAAAAAAAGCATAGAGTTCAGTGAATAAAAAGTTAAGTGCTCATGAGGCATAAGATCATTCAAATAATGTACTTGATGTGAATACTCCTGAATAAATCTCAAAATGTATTTTAAATTTTCCTGAATGTAGAGACAATCAAAGTGATGTTCAAAACTGGTATTGTCAGTGGTCTGGAGTGGTGGGAGATGGTTAACTCCTTAGAGATGGTTTTGTTCCTTAGAATGCCTCCTGAGTATATGACCGTAAATAGCTAAAGCTACCTTGAACAAGACATCACCAAAACGCCTGACTGCTAATATGCCAGTAATACAGCAGCCAGTAACAACCATTATTTAGTTATTTAAGTTATGTCTATGGTGCACATATGTTCTGCAGTTCCTTACAGAGAATATTTACTCATTCATATCAGTCTCCGCTTCTGTGGAGTTTACAAACTGCCACATGCACACTGTACACACACATACTTACATTAGGGTTATTATTATTTTTACCATTATCCATTCAACCTACCAGTATGTTTTTGGATTGTGGGAGCAAAGTGGAGTACCTGAAGTACACCCACGCAAGCACAGGGAGAACATACAAACTGCACACATATAGATCCTTGGTGGGAATCAGACCCACTGTTCCACTCATCTGATCCCACCAATGAGAAGATGGCCAAAGTATGCTTAAAATAGACTAGAACAATTATACTAAATGTTGTAAAAATATTACATTTATAAAAATAACAGTAATACTGGTTCTCAGTATAACACTAGAAACTGATATCCTGGTGCTAATTGGGTAGAAAATGTATTATGGGTATATACCATTATGTTTGACACTGCTGCTAGTTCATACAGCCAGCTACTCCTCTGGCTTAAATTAGCTACATATGAAAAAAGACCCTCTAGTGAACTGCGCAAGTGTCAATATATATAGAACTGTCTATGAACAACTGTGGGACATTAGCCAATTAATTAACCAATTAAACAATGATGGCATGGCTTTAAAAGAAGACTAGGAAGGGATATCCTCTACCTTGAAAAAGCTCTTGGATACGAGTGAAACGCGTCGATCAGGGATGTAGCCTACTAATTCCTTGCTGTATACAGAGATGGATTCTCCCAATTATATTGTGCTCCCTTGCTACACATCTGGAGACAGACCCAGCGTGCAGGCCAATCAGCCAGAATGATCACTGTGGACCTTAGTTGGCATAGCATGCTGTACATACCTCCTTGCTCTCAGTGCTCAGAGGTGAGGAGACAGGTCAGCCGGAGTAAGGGTCGGAGACTCTAGCCGACACAAACGTGGTGCATCCTCCCCACTCGTGGTGATTCGAGACAGAAGGGAAATGAGCACCGTGAGTACTGGACATTCGTGCTGGTATAGTGTGCCGCATCCCCTGCTACTGTTGATCAGGAGCAGAGAGGTGAGAGGCACTGCAGGCCTCCTAAACAGCGGCATCCAAGGAAACTAGCACACTTGCCAGCACTCCAAGATAACATTTTGTTATTGGGAAACTCTGATATATTGAATAGACCCAGCCGGTGAGCATACAAATGTTAAAGATCTTAACCACCTAAATACCATTGGAGGAATATTACTACTTAGAGAGACATTGTATACTAATTGAATTGCAACAACCAGCTGGTGAGCATACAAGTATATTCTACCTTTTACAATTCAGATTGATTACTGGTTAGATGTTGAGGTATCCTTGATATCTAGGTAATACAGCATTTGGAATATTAAACACTGTAGAGAACTTCAATTATTTTATGTACTAATTAAAACATTGTGAATAAATGTATAATTTTTAAAGGAAGCCTTTGTGTCAATCAACCATATTACCGTTTGCTAATCTAATACTGGTTCTAAGCAAGATAGTGGCGAGTTTTTAATGTAAAAACTGTGATTACGCGCGAACCAGTAGCGCACTTAGGTAGGGTTTCTGAGTACCTAGAACCCCTCCCCCCTGACGGGCTCAGTTTGCTTGTTTTTTTAGAAGGAGACAGCTCAAACAGAGGGCTCTGCTCAGATCAGAGCTCTCTGTGGTTTGCAATTTCTAAGGGGAGCTATGGGCACTGAGCAGCGGCGGGAGCAGACAGCACTAATCTGCGCTGTTCTCCAGAGAGCGCCCGGCACTTGGCTGCACTGTTATGCAGCAGAAGTGTGACAGTCCCCATATTATAACCAACACCCTACCTAAACTTTCAATATATAGAAATGCGGTACGTCACAACCTACTACTAAACATGGGACTGTTAACCTTCACCTAACATTGCAAATGTACATTATTGAGTGCTTCTACTACACCAAATTACGTGGTCAGAGTAAACACATTTTTTGCTTCAGGTACTATTGATTTATCATTTAAACTGAAGTAGGTTGGAATGCCCCCACCACACGACCCAGTTTGCAGCAATTATAACACAACATGGGAACATGGAGACAGTGTAAGTATCTAACCCTGCATCCAAGCATTCTGATCTGGCCAGGCAGACCACATGCATGAGCTAATATCAGTGGTTGTATAAAAAAACAGATAACCAATTGACAAATGATGTGGGTTTCATAGAAAAAATATATGGATGCCCACAGTGCGCTCACTAGCAGCTTTCCCTTATGGTATTCGAGAGAAAACACCAGTTTCTCAAAATCGATCTAAATAACAAATAAGCATAATACCACACTGGGATTGGCGCTAGACATATATATAAACAAAGGGAAATTTTCAAATCAAAAGAATTGATAAAAATGGCAAATTTTCATACATAAAAAATGAAGATACAGAGGATAATCTCCTCCACAATGGTAAATAGTATATACTTAGTCCTTTATCAGTCCAATATACGCAAATTTCCACAGATTAAATATCTAGTGAAGTTCCTCCTCTCTTTATTCTTTGAGTCGTATTCCTCAAACATGGATAACCAAAAAAGAAAACCCAGAAGATATATTCATAGTGCAGTATGTCTTTTACTTGCTCAAATATAAAGTCTCTCTTATAAACACACAGTCCAGAGCGTACCCCAACTCACAGGAATAATCACCACTGTAATCATGTAAAGGTTTCTTTAGTCTCCACCTTAAGAAATACACCCCTCAAATGGTAGACATAGACGTACCACACTTACAAATTAAAAGCACTGGAAACTCCTATAAAGGTATCTTTTTATCTCTGTTGTTCACTCCTTATTCATACATTCATCATCCAAGGAAAAACCGTGAACCTCAACCAAATATGGAGAAAAACTTGTATCAGAAAAAGTACTTCTCCATCCAATCAGGAATGTATAGGTAAAAACAGATTTTATTTATAGTGGAAAAAAAGATACAAAAACACATATGTGAAAAAATTCAGGACTCAAGACAGTGGCAAGTGGAAATACCTGACCTGTGCAAAAGCTGTTAATATGGTCCGGACATCCAGGTCAAGAAAAACACCAGAAATGAGTCCAAAATATATATTATGACTCCTTGTTCTTCTTTACACTGAAGATAGTTCTTAATGACATTGGCTGTATGTTTGGGGTCATTGTCCTGCTGCAGAATAAATTAGCCAATCAGATGCCTCCCTGATGGTATTGCATGATGGATAAGTACCTGCCTGTATCTCTCAGCATTAAGGACACCATTAATCCTGACCAAATCCCCAACGCTATTTGCTGACATGCATCTCCAAACTTGCAAGGAACCTCCGCCATGCTTCACTGTTGCCTGCAGACGCTCATTATTGTACTGCTTTCCAGCCCTTTGGCTCACAACTGGCAGAAACCAGTGGGACCCAGGTACACCCATCTACTGTTTGGAGAAGTCTGGCCAAAAGTGGTCTTCATGGAAGAATTGCGGCCAAAAGCCATACCTTCAACATGGAAACAAGGCCAATCGACTCCACTATGCATGAAAGCATAAGAACTGGGGTGCAGAAAAATGGCAGCAGGTGATCTGGACTGATGAGTCAAAATTTTTAATATTTGGCTGTAATATAAGGCAGTTTGTTCGCCGAAGGGCTGGAGAGCGGTACAGTAATCACTTTTCATTTTGTTAATTGTTAACGAGTGCCACCTTCAAGGATGTGGCTCTCGTCAACAGCACCTGGTACGGCCCCTCCCATCGATCTATTAGGCAACCTGAGCGTAAAAAATTTCGGGTCATAACATATTCCCCAGGTTTGACATCATGACAGTTTATCTCTGGCATATCGGGTGACAACAATTTCAATTTCTGCTGTTGTTGCTGCAACTGTTTGCTCACTGTTATAAGATACTTAACAGTGACCTCGCTGTTACTCGTCAGGTCTTCCTGTGGGCTTATAATTAAATGAGGTTGTCTACCAAACAGTATTTCAAATGGGGACAGAATAAGTGGAGGCCTAGGAGTGGTCCTTATGCTATGTAGGACCAAAGGTAGTGCTTCTGGCCATGCTAGTCCAGTCTCAGCCATGATCTTACTTAATTTGTTTTTAATAGTGCCGTTCACTCTCTCCACCTTGGCACTGGCTTGGGGTTGATATGGGGTGTGGAGTTTGCTATCAATACCCATCAATTTACACATTATCTGGAAGACGTCCCTGGTGAAATGGGTACCCCTATCACTTTCAATCATTCTAGGGATACCATACCTGCATACAAATTCCTGTACAATCTTTTTAGCAGTGAATACAGCAGTATTAGTGGCCGCTGGGTATGCCTCTACTCAATTAGAAAATACATTGGTACAAACTAACACATACTTGAGATTCCTGCAGGGTGGTAATTGGATGAAATCAATTTGTATTACCTGGAAAGGACCGTCAGTTGGGGTAATGTGGGATGGTTCGGTAGGGATCGTTTTCCCTATGTTCTTCCTCAAACAGGTCAGACAGGACATTGCTCTCTTTTCTGCTTGTGAAGAAAAACCCGGTGCGCACCAATATGCCTTCACTAACTTACACATACCTTGTTTTCCCAAGTGAGTCAGTCCGTGCGCTGCCTCTGCCAGGCTTGGGTAATACACCTTAGGTGCCACCGGCTTACCTTATCCGTCCCTCCAGAGTCCAGAGGGCTCTTGCCCACATCCCTTAGACTTCCAGGTTGCTTTCTCTTGGGTAGAACACAAATTTTGCATCTCAATTAATTTCTGCATGTCAACTGTTTGGAAAACCATTACTTGTTCTATGGATACATTTGTTTTTAAACCTGCTGCCCACTTGGCAGCTTCATCCGCCCTGTTGTTGCCCAATGATACCGGATCTTCCTCACATGTGTGGGCTTTACACTTTATTACTGCTACCATTTTGGGCAACTGAATTGCTTTTAATAATCCTTTTATGTGTCTGGAAGTTGCCACTGGTGTGCCTGCTGCTGTCATAAAATTTCTCAGACGCCATAGAGCTCCGAAATCGTGAACCACCCCGAACACATACCTAGAGTCAGTGTAAATGTTGGCAGATTTGCCTGCTGCCAATTCACACGCTCTTCTCAGTGCTACTAACTCCACCACTTGGGCTGCGTGAGGAGGACCAAGAGGTTCAGCTTCTATGATGTCTGTGTCATCTACAACAGCATAACCTCAACATAACTCACCTGTGTCTGTTTGTCTATGGCAACTCCCATCCATGTAAAATGTCACATCTGCATTCTCTAAAGGTATCACGTATATCAGGTCTAGCGGTAAAGGTCTGGTTAAGATAATCCATACAATCATGCGTATCAATACCTTTGCAAAACTCACTTTCTACCAGAGACTCATCCTCCGCCCTTTGTGCATTCTTATGCACATACGGTAAGTATGTTGCTGGATTTAACTTATTAGACCGCTTTATAGTGATGTTTGAGGGTGCTATTAGAGCTAGTTCCCATTTGGTGAATCTAGCTGAGGATACGTGTCTGGTATGGGCAGAGTTCAACAGGGCAGACACAGCATGTGGGGTATAGACAATCATGTCATGGCCCAATACCACATTCTCACTTTTGCTCACCAATAGAGCCGTTGCTGCTACACTTCTCAAACAGGTTGGGAGTGATCTCGCCACAGTGTCCAATTGTGCACTGTAATATGCTACGGGCCTACTGGCATCCCCATGTTTTTGTGTAAGGACACCTGCAGCACAACCATCAGCTTCCGTACAATACAAATCAAAAGGTTTTTCATAATTGGGTATCCCCAATGCAGGAGCTTTTGTCAGACTATCCTTAAGATTAAGGAAAGCCTGCTCTGATTCCTCAGTGTGTATGACACGATCGGGCTTTGAGGAAGAGACTAATTCCTGTAAAGGTAAGGCCAAAATAGAAAAACCTGGGATCCACATTCTACAATATCCACACATTCCCAAGAAGGTACGGATTTGCTGTTGGTTACGTGGCAGTGTCATGTTTTGTATAGCCTGGATTCTATCTGTAGTGAGATGTTGCAGCCCCTGGGTTAGGCAGTGTCCCAAGTATTTAACTCTGGATTGGCACGGCTGTAGTTTGTCCTTAGCAACCTTGTGTCCTGTTTGCGAGAGATGAAGCAACAAAAGTTTAGTATCATTCAAACTAGGGATGTGCAGGCTCGGATAGGTTCGAGTTTGCACGTGGAGTTCGGATTTTTCCCTCCAAAAAAACGGAACTCAGAACGAGGCAAAACGTCATCTTACATGGACGAACATCATCATTCCTGGACAAAAGACCAGGAATGATGATGTTCGTCCATGTAAGATGACGTTTTGCCTCGTTCTGAGTTCCGTTTTTTTGGAGGGAAAAATCCGAACTCCACGTGCAAACTCGAACCTATCCGAGCCTGCACATCCCTAATTCAAACATGACATAAATGAGTCAGAACATAGCAATAAATAGTCTACATATTGAATTAGAACAGATCCATTGGCGGGTTGAAAAGACTGTAAACAATCGTGTAATGCCTGGGAAAAGATACTGGGGCTGTCTATGAAACCCTGGGGTAATTGTGTCCATGTGTATTGTACACCCCTGTATGTGAATGTAAATAGGTACTGACAGTCAGGATGAAGAGGTACAGAGAAGAAAGCAGAACAAAGATCAATGACGACAGTGAAATGGGTTGCATTTGGTGGAATTTGCATAAGGATGACAGCTGGATTCGGCACTACGGGAAATTGGCTCTCTACCACCTTATTAACCCCTCTAAGGTCTTGTACCAGCCTATAACCCCTCCCACCAGCCTTCTTCACTGGAAAAATGGGACTGTTGGCTACACTTGCTGTACGAACTAAAATTCCATGCTGCAATAACCGCTCAATTATGGGATACACCCCTAACTCTACCTCCTGTTTTAGTGGGTATTGGGGAATTTTTGGGACTTGCCTTCCGCTTTTTAAATTTACCATTACAGGGCTTACGTTTGCCATTAATCTAGTGTCCTGTCCATCTTTAGTCCAAAGGGAATCTGGAATTAGGGACAACATTTCATGTACCTGTGATGGAGTTTCATTTAAAACTGTAGAGTGATACATTATCCTTTGAGGAGTGTCTAACATATCCTGCACCTCGTATTCCATTCTCTCTGGGATATCTAAAAATACACCATAAGGGGTGCAATATATAACACATGCCATCTTACATAACAAGTCTCTGCCCAGTAGGTTAGTAGGAGCCGCAGCAGCCAGGAGAAAAGAATGCCTGGTATGCAACGGCCCAATAGTAACCTCTGTGGACTTTGTTAAAGGATAATGTTCCACTTTACCTGTTACACCCATTGTTGGTACTGTCTCGTTGGTCACCTGCAAATTAACGGGAGATTTTAGCACTGACCTGGTCGCCCCTGTGTCTACAAGAAAAAGATATTCAGTACCAGCTACATCAACCATCATGACCGGTTCTTCCCTAGTACTTCCTGTTAACCTGACCATCTGTAGACTACAGGTATGACCTGACCCCTAGCGTTGGCTACCATTCTCCAATAACGCATTTATGGCTACAATTGGAGCTGGTGCCTGCTGAACATTTGTTGGCCTCTGTGCATATCCCTTATGGGGATATCTAGGTCTTCCCTGATGTGGGATCCCTACTCCTTTTACTGTACAGTTTCTACTTAAGTGTTCTGTTTGTTTACAGTTAAAACAGGTTTGTGTTTCAGGTGAAGACATGTGGTGTTGTGAGGTTTGCGCAGAGGGTAAAGGTGGTGGATATGGGTAAGGATAGGGAGGGTAAGGGTATTGTGGGGGATAAGAAGTTGGTGGATAGCCTGGGACCTGTGGTTGCATCGGGTTAGTGGGATAGAGTTGTGTTTGTTGTTGAGTGGGGTTAGTGAGAGCACATACTTGTTCAGAAGTGAGTGCGTGTGCAAGTGCAAATGTGTCTGTTGGCTGTGATGTTACCGTCATTCCCTCCAGAGCTTGTATACTGACAGCCATTCGTTTCTCGCTCTGGGCTTCTCTCTTTTTGGAGATGTTCTTATCATGTTCAATGGCAGATTCTATGAGGGTATCTATTGTAAGTCCCCGCCAGCCAGGCTGTGAGGTCTGAACCCGAGTTTTTAAACTCTCTTTCAGACCGTCCACAAGTACCGTAACTATCATCCCCCTGTGGTGAGTGCTATCTTTAATATCCTCTATCCCAGTGTACTGGGTGATAGGCTGCAGAGCCCGATCGCAGTAATCTTCTGCAGTCTCACTCTCTTTCTGCTTAATGGTGAAAATTTTGTTCCAGTTAACTACTACTGGAAAATATATACCCAATTGAGTTACAATGCGGGAAATGTTACCTTGGTTTACTTGGTCTGTTAAGGGAACGTCATCATCCAATACACAATCCGTGATAAATTTTGTCACGTCGGTATTGCGTGGCAGACAGGCCCTTAACACCACACGCCAATCTTTATTAGTGGGTTCATGTGAACTACCCAAATTCCTCAAAATCATTGACATTTGGCTAATTCCTTTTTGGGACCGGGGAAATCATATATGATGGAATTTAGTTCTGCTCTTGTCCAAGGACAATGCATTACTACTTCCCTCGTGGGCACTATACCGTTTGCGTCTACATTTCCATTTGGAACAGTTATTGTCCGAATGGGATGCAGACCGGTAGCGCTGCTACCTTTGACCTGGTTACCTGGCTGGGGGTTTAGTCTGCTGCTGCTGCGTATGGTATGAACAACTTCCTCTACGGGTGCAGAGGGCATTAACACTTCCCTTGCTGTTACCGATGGAGATGGCGGCACCACTCGTGATTGTGGTGATGCAGCATTTATCATCTGCACAGCATGGGAAATGGCAGACATTACAATAGGCTCATCATCCGCATCATGAACATTTTCTTTATAATTGCTTAAGAGAGGGTACAAGTTACTTGTTACATTTTTATGGGTATTTTTTTTATTGACTGCACCTACACCCCCATCGGCATAGGGTGGTGGTGGTGCGCGTGAACCATCTGTACTACCTTCTGCGACGCTACCTTGCAGTGCGTGCGCGCTATCAATCGATGCATCCATGGTGCTATTTAGCGTCACTGGCGCATTGCCCGAGACTGTGCCCGCGACGCCTGTTTGTGTCGCGGGTACATTCTTCAGCCACATTTCCCCCTCGTGCTGCCACAGTTCTAACCATTCAAAATATTTAACCTTTTTCTCTCGGGAGCGCATCAAACTGATGTGATCCCGGACATTGTCTAACACATTTTTATCAAAACTACCAATTCTGGGAAACGGTCTAACACTCTTCCTCGTCATATTAAACCATAAATCACAATACCTTATTGCATAAGTACCGTACTTGGTATGCATGATACGACGGGCCGATCCGATCGGCGCCTCCATTAGCAGCACATCATTGCCTAACATCTCTACTGTTTGCGTGGCTCCCATTCTGAGACAACTCCTACGCTTTTCAATAAAGATTTAAGCCGGTGAAAGACAATCAAGACACTTTCACTTACCTGTGGACGATTTAAGTCGGCGGCGCCCACACACCTGGATAAGATTTAGTAAGGCAACTTCCACACCTGGATAAGATTTGAAAAAGGCAACTTCCACACCCGGATAAGATTTAGTAAGGCAACTTCCACACCTATGAGAGTTTGTATGTCGGCTACTCTCACGCACCTCTCTACAACAAAGACAACATGTACACCTGCTACTGTGTACAGAACGGTAAAGCTGCTTACCGAGCGGCTAGGCTAACCCTTGCACCTAGCCCTTAAGGATCATACAATACCCTTAACTTTGTTCAACAAGTATTCACTGTTACACACTTTTTTTCCTGCACAGAAAAATACACGTTAACCCAGATATTGGAAATAGAAAAAAATATGAAAACCTCAATGGCTTTGTTCAAACACGTGGCAGCACAACCGGAATTACATGTACGCAATTGTGCGACTAGTCGCATACACAGTGATGCGACCAGGCCCACGTGTTATTACCTTAACGCTATTATGCGACTCCCTCTAAACTTTTATCAACGAGAGAAAACGACTTTTCTCTCCTTGTCCCTGGATTCTGATCAGCACTTCCTCTACACAATAACCGGCAGTACGCTCTCAGCAACACTGTGGTAATGAAAGACTAATGCGTCTCTCAAAAGGCGCCTCCACCCTTTTGCTGAGAGAGAACTGACCGAGTGTTACCGTGTATCAGATAACGTGATAAACCTACAAACCCCCAACTGTTGAATCGTAAATAAACCTTTAGTACATTCCTGCCTATAAACCTCTAACACAAAACATGCCTATACCTTCTAAAACCACAAGATGTCGCTAATTAGCGCTGTGTTTAATTATACCATTAATAAAACTCTAAGACAGTTGAATAGCGGTCCAACGTGCTAAAGATTATTATTCAGGTAAAAGTACAGATGTTACCACGCTATGATCTAACAATCAGCGCAAAATAAATTGTACAAACATTAGGTCATAAGGTACAGTCAATACATACGCGTGCGCTCTGGGACCAGATACCGGCATCAATAATGAGACCTCCGTCAAACAGCATAACAGGAACACCGCAGACTGGCATCTTGTTTCAGAGCACTCACATATATACCCGTACTGGGATAAGCAATACAATAGAATACGTTGGCAGGTTCTCATTGGTTCCTCTTCTTGCTTCTTCCATTACGGTACAATTCATAGGTCAGTGCAAAGACACAACCCAGCCTCCAACAACCTGATTGTGTCCACTTTCCCGCTGCATAATAAATCTAGTCTTAACTATGGCATACAACATTTCAAGAAGTTATTCTCTCTAACATTCATATTTCATAGCCGCATGTTCTGATCTTCTCACCGATGCCACCGGAACGCTGTTGAAACAGAGTAGATCAGTACGGCACCAAACACAGTCCAATTGTCATTTACTAAGCCATAGTTACAGAAAACATTCATTTCTTTATATACTGACATTGCGTTTAAACCAAGTAATAATTATCCTTTTTGCGTTACGGGACCATTGCTTTTAAATGTATGTATGCGGGGAGAAACAGCACTGAATTGCGTTGTGTGTCTGAGGGTCGGTGGGGCACTCAGCAAGCAGCACTAAGCTGGAAGGGCATCTATGTGTGTGTGTGGCCATGCCAGTATGATTTTGGGAAGGATCACTAAAAAGCTGACTGTGTTCTGTTTAACATTGTGTGTATGAGTTGCAGGGAATTTTGCAAATTCCCTGCAAATTCCCTGTGATATTATACACGTAAGTCCATGCATGATGGGCCACATGCACACACATACATACATATATATATATATATACACACACATATATACATACAGGCACACATGCATTTTTCTGATGTTTTTAAACTGCAATTGCAAAATGTGTTTATACAGTGAATTTAGTCCCTGATTCAGAGCCGGTCGCTATTTGCGGTCGTTCGTTCCAAAAAAAGGGGTGGCTATTCAAATGAACCGATCGCTCTTTGCGGTCTGTTCACGCCTCTATGTCTGAACGAGCGAACAAAACTTGCAGTCGTTTTTTGGATAACTACGCCCCCTGGCCGCTCACATCCTACGTCATGTCTGCTATTTATTAGATTAATCGAGTACATCGACCAGCGTATGAACTGCTCGCTATTCTTGTGGTTGGTTTTTCCTACCACAAATTTGCGAGTAGTTCTGACTATAAAATAACCTAGTGACGTGGTCAGTGACGCTGCTGTATTAATTATGCACACCCATAAAACGCCCGTTTTGACCTTTAAGCACGCCTGCGTTCTGATCTCCACTCCCCGTTTTCAAGCACCTTCCCCTGTTACCACCCACATACGCCTCCTCCTGTCACTCATATTAGCAGGCATTCGCTATTAAGCGAACAAACGATTTTCGGCCGCACTGACTGGTTCGCGCATGCGTATTACGATCCGTACGCATGCGCAGTTGGGCAAACATCGCTCGGAACGAAGGAGCGGCCGCTTACGAGCGGCTCTGAATCAGGTCCTTAGTTCTCATACAGGGTGGAGGCTCCCAGCAGTGCAGTCGGAGCCTCACTCTTTATTCTGCTTGTTTTGGTTGTGGGGATGGACTCAATTGTGTAGCTCCATAGCTAGGCTACATTACAATTGCCACAGCTCATATATTCTTATGTAACAATGCTCATAGCACCACGGTATATTGTGTCGTGTTATGGTATAGGGATTTTCTCCAGGATGGGCTTTGTATAGGATTCCAAATGCTAATAAGTTAGTGTTTATGTGTTAAACACTGTCTGCATGCGTTTGAGGGAAGGCTGACTATTTCTTTTACAAAATAGTGCTGTGAGATTTTATCATGTTGGGAAGTCATTTTTATGTGTGCTGAAAACTGTCGGTATGTGTTGGGGAAGATTATTAAAAAGCTGTTCGTGCTACTTTTTAGCAACTTTGCATTGTGAGTAGCTTTCTTTTCTAAAATGGAGTCTTGCTGCCATTCACAAGATGGCGTCGTGCAGGTTTTCCTGATTGCCAAACAGATTCTGTCTTACCCAATTATTCGGTTTCGACACGGTGAAAAAGGAATACCATAAGAATCCATTCTGAGAAAATCCTTCTCATTTATTAACTATTTATAACTGAATACTTATCCCAGAGGAGCGCGGGAACTGCAAGTACTGTTTTACATTGACATTAATAGGGTGTAAGTGGCCACCCAAGCATTTCCTGCAGCACCATTGTGTTGACGCGCTTATGTTATTGTGAATTATTTCCCATTGTTGCCATGCCTGGGCAAAGGACCAAAAAATCCACATCTCATGTGTGGAATCATTTCCACCCAAATCAGACAACCTTTGCCAAGCCATTTGTAACCATTTCCATGTAACATTGAGTAGAGGTAAGGAACCATCTTGGAACCTCCTCCCTGATACGTCACTTGCAGCGCATTCATCAAATTGGAAAGGGTATAGAAACTTTGTAGAAAAAAAACAAACAACAATCAGTCCAGTGTCACCTAGCTGCTCTCTTCTATCTGGATCCAAGCACCTGCAATCTCCACCACCAACACCTGCATCATCATCAACATCCTCATTCGTGATCAGAAGTATTCCTACATCCAATATCATAAGGACTGACTCCTCTCCTATTCGTTGTTCCTCAGAAGGATCCTTGAGTGTTAAGCCTGCTGCTGCTGCTGTTGCTATGAGTGGATCTTCATCCCAGAAGGGGACCAGGAAGAAGACTACTTTTAGTAGTTCAAGTTCAACCAAACAAATGACTATCACACAATCCATTGCATTGGCAAACAAGTATGACAGCGAACACCCAGTTGCACAGCGGATACTGACGCCATAACAGTTATGCTGGTATTAGATGTGTGTCTAGTATCCGCCATTAATGCAGTGGGTTTTAGACAGTTAATGGAGGTCATGTGTCCCCGCTACCGTGTTTCATCTAGATTCCACTTCTCTAGAATAGCAAATCCCAATTTGTACAAGGACATTAAAAAAACCTTATTAATGTCCTCCGAAATGCAGTTGTGCCCACTGTCCACTTAACCACAGGTATGTGGACAAATGGGACAGGGCAAACTAAAAATTACATGACTGTGACAGCCCACTGGGTAGGTGTATTGCCTCCATCAGTGCCAACAGCAGCATCTAACAAATGCCAGCTCATTCAGAGGCATGCTACTCTGTGTATCACCGGTTTCACTAAGAGGCATACCGCTGAGAACCTCTTAGAAAAACTCAGGGAGATCATTGCAAAATGGCTTACCTCACTTGGACTCTCCTCTGGATTTGTGATTTCTGACAGTGCCAGCAATAATGAGTGAGCATTACATCTGGGGGAATTCGAACACATCCCATGTTTTGCTCACACAATGAATTTGGTGGTGCAACATTTTTTTTAAATGATAGGGGCGTGCAGGAGATGCTATCGGTGGCCCAAAAGATTTCTGGACATTTTTGACATTCAGCAACTGCGTGTCGAAGATTGCAGCACCAGCAAGAACTGTTGAATTTGCCTTGCCATCAGCTGAAGCAAGAGGTAGTAACTAGGTGGAATTCTACCCTCTATATGCTTCAGCGGATGGAGTAGCAGAAAAAAGCCATCCAAGGCTACACTGCGGCATTTGACATAAGGCAGCGGTTTTCAACCGGTGTGCCGCTGCACACTAGTGTGCCGTGGCCGGTTGTGAAGTGTGCCGCGGTGCTGTTAGAGCCACCGGGCACATTTTACTGTACTTCAGCATCCCGGGCCGCTGAGCTCCTCTGGGAGACTCAGGCACGACCGGGTAGTGACCTGCAAAGATGCGGCGGCGTGACATCACAGGTCACTCACGCCGCATTGTCCACTGCCCTCCAGCCCGCTCTGCCAGCCAACGCCCTGCGCCAATCAGCCAGCCCGTGCTCTGTCCAGGCAGGCTCTGCAGCCTGCCTGGAAGCCCGCCCGCACGCGATCCTGCTGCAGTGTGAGTGACAAGGGGGGAAGAAATGTGGGTTTTGTGGGTACCAGACGTTTTTTCTTCTTCGTGGGTACCAGCCATAGTTTCTTTTTTCGTGGGAACCAGTCATGTCATTTTTTTTAGTGAGAACCAGTCATATGTTATCCAGCCATATATTTGCCTATTTAGTGGGGAACAATGTGTTTTGTATTTTGTTTCTGTGGGGCCAGCTATAGGTTTCTTTTTCTGTGGGGAGCAATTCTGTGGGGCGCAATGTGTTATGGTTGTTTTTTTTGTGGGGAGCAATGTGTTTTTTTTTTCTGTTAGGCCAGCCAATGGGATTGTTTTATTCTTGTTTGGGCCAATGTAGTGTGTTTTTTATTCTTGTGGGGGCCAATGTAGTGTGTTTTGTTCCTGTGGGAACTAATGTAGTGTGTTTTTTCATAGTCCGCGCACACCGCATCACCGGATAGTGTGCCTTGGCAATTTTAAAATCTTGTGTAGTGTGCCGCGAGTTAAAAAAGGTTGAAAATCACTGACATAGGGAGAGGAGCGGTAATGCACCTTAGTTAAGCACAGTGGAGAATACTTTCCGTGTTGTGCAAGGTTCTCAAACCCTTTGAACTTGCCACATGTGAAGTTAGTTCAGACACTGCCAGCGTGAGTCAGGTCATTCCCCTAATCAGACTTTTGCAAAAGCAGCTGGAGAAAGTGAAGGAGGAGCTGAAACGGAGTGATTCCACTAAGTATGTCGGACTTGTAGATCAAGCCCTTCATTCGCTTCGACAGGATCCAAGGATTGTCAATCTCTATATTTTGGCGACCATACTTGATCCTAGGTTTAAGTCATACCTTGTGTCTTTCTTTCTGATGGACATAAATCTGAAAAGATGCAAAGAGCTGGTGGTGAAAAAATTGTCAGCTCAAGCGGAACGTGACACGGCAGCATCTCCTCCTTCATTTTCTACAGCTGCCAAGAGACCCACTGCTGGTGGTGATGCAGATCAGTCAGCAAAACCTCATGACATCTGGTTGGGTCTGAAAGAATTGGCTACAATGAGTGACATGTCTACCGTGACTTTGTCTGATACGGTCACCATTCAGAGAATGGTGGATGACTATTTTAGGGATAGAATCCAAATAGGCATGTGAGACAGTCCGTTTCACTATTGGCAGGAAAGAGAGGCAATTTGGAGTCCCTTACACAAACTGGCTTTGCTGTACTTAAATTGCCCACCCTCCAGTGTGTACTCTGAAAGAGTTTTCAGCACAGCCGGGAACCTTGTCAGTGATCGTCGTAGGAGGTTACTTCCCCCAAAATGTGGAAAAGATAATGTTCATCAAAATTAATTACAAATTCCATGAGGAAGACCTTTACCAGCACTTATGTCCAAAAAATACAGAAGCGTCTGTAATGGTGGATTCCAGCGGGGACAAATTAATATTGTGTAAAGAAGAGGAGGATGCACACACTGATGGGGATGATGATGACGACATCTAATCTAATGTATTGTAAAGCCAGTTTGTATATGGGATCATTGCCACCAATGTCCACTGCGCATTGGCTGCTTGTTTTGTGGGGGGTCTAAACAAACCAATCATTTCAGCCACAAGTGGCAGTCCCTGTCGCTGAAGTGATTTGTTTGTGAAACTGTGAATGTCCTGTTTCATATATACAACATAAGGGTAGGTTGGAGGGTCCAAGCACAATTCCATCTTGCACATTTTTCCTTTCCATTATGTGCTGTTTGGGGCATTGCTGTCTGACATTTTTAATGTTATGGTTTATGAATGTCCAGAAATTGCAATGGCCACAGACAGCATCTCCTGCATGCCCCTTTCATTTTTTAAAAATAAAAGTCTGAACCAACTGCTGCTTGTTGTGTCAACCCGGTGGCTCAAGTCGCACAACAGTGACATTCAGGCAAGGGTTCTCAGCCATCAAGGCTGCTACATGGCCCAAAGACTGCATCCTGCTTCACGGCCCAAAGACCATCTGTCGTCACTCCTCACCAGCCCTCAAGGCTGTAACAGCCGCAACTTGCCAAGAGTTCCAGCCCTCAAGGTTGTTACAGGACTGGTTCCTTCCTAATCATAGCTCTGTATTCTAATACTACTCAGCCCGGAGGCTGCATCAACAAGTAACTATCAACTATCGCACCAATTTTCAAGTATCAACTCTTCTTTCTTCAGCCAGTGTCTGCACCAACTATCAATTCTTCAGCCAGTGGCTGCACCAATTATAAAGTATCAACTCTTCTTACCTCAGCCAGTGGCTGCACCAATTATCAAGTATCAAGTCTTCTTACCTCAGCCAGTGGCTGCACCAATTATCAAGTATCAACTCTTCTTCCCTCAGCCAGTGGCTGCACCAATTATCAAGTATCAACTCTTCTTTCTTCAGCCAGTGTCTGTGCCAACTATCAATTATTCAGCCAGTGGCTGCACCAATTATCAAGTATCAACTCTTCTTACCTCAGCCAGTGGCTGCACCAATTATGAAGTATCAACTCTTCTTTCTTCAGCCAGTGTCTGCGCCAACTATCAATTCTTCAGCCAGTGGCTGCACCAATTATCAAGTATCAACTCTTCTCTCTTCAGCCAGTGGCTGTGCCAACTATCAAGTATCAACTCTTCTTTCTTCAGCCAGTATCTGCACCAATTATCAAGTACCAACTCTTCTTACTTCAACCATTGTCAGCGCCAACTATAAGTTCTTCAGCCAGTGGCTGCACCAATTGTCAAGTATCAACTCTTCTTTCCTCAGCCAGTGGCTGCACCAATTATCAAGTATCAACTCTTCTTTCTTCAGCCAGTGGCTGCACCAACTATCAAGTATCAACTCTTCTTTCTTCAGCCAGTCTCTGTGCCAGTTATCAAGTATCAACTCTTCTTATTTCAGCCAGTTTCTGCGCCAACTATCAATTCTTCAGCCAGTGGCTGCACCAATTATCAAGTATCAACTCTTCTTTCATCAGCCAGTGGCTGCACCAATTATCAAGTATCAACTCTTCTTTCTTCAGCCAGTGGCTGTGCCAACTATCAAGTATCAACTCTTCTTTCTTCAGCCAGTATCTGCACCAATTATCAAGTATCAACTCTTCTTACTTCAACCATTGTCAGCGCCAACTATCAGTTCTTCAGCCAGTGGCTGCACCAATTATCAAGTATCAACTCTTCTTTCCTCAGCCAGTGGCTGCACCAATTATCAAGTATCAACTCTTCTTTCTTCAGCCAGTGGCTGCACCAACTATCAAGTATCAGCTCTTCTTTCTTCAGCCAGTCTCTGTGCCAGTTATCAAGTATCAACTCTTCTTATTTCAGCCAGTTTCTGCGCCAACATTCATTTCTTCAGCCAGTGGCTGCACCAATTATCAAGTATCAACTCTTCTTTCTTCAGCCAGTGGCTGCACCAATTATCAAGTATCAACTCTTCTTACTTCAGCCAGTGTCTGTGCCAACTATCAATTCTTCAGCCAGTGGCTGCACCAATTATCAAGTATCAACTCTTCTTACCTCAGCCAGTGTCTGCACCAATTATCAAGTATCAACTATTCTTTCTTCAGCCAGTGTCTACGCCAACTATCAGTTCTTCAGCCAGTGGCTGCACTAATTATCAAGTATCAACTCTTCTTACCTCAGCCAGTGGCTGCACCAATTATGAAGTATCAACTCTTCTTTCTTCAGCCAGTGTCTGCGCCAACTATCAATTCTTCAGCCAGTGGCTGCACCAATTATCAAGTATCAACTCTTCTTACTTCAGCCAGTGGCTGCACCAATTATCAACTATCAATTCTTCAATCATCAAGGGGTACCCCAACCATCATCTTTGCACAGTCCCCAACTCTATTTATCACTCAGTTTTGAGCCAGCTAGCTGGATGCAACCTTTTGGCCCTTAACTAGAAGAAAAAAATCAATATTGTGAGCTGTGAGGTGGTCAAACTGGACTGCAAACGAGTGGAAATAAATGTTATTGAGGGTAATAATACTGTAGGAGCAAAAACAGGCCAATTTTATGCGATTTTAGCAGTTTTTATGATTTTTTAAGAAAAAATCCAGGTCCAAAACCAAAACCGAAAAACAAAACATGGAGGTGAGGTTTTGACAAAACCAATCCAGATCCCAAACCAGGGGAGATCCAGATCCAAAACCAAAACATGAGGGTCAGCGCACACCTCTAATATATAGGATACTGGTTGGTGATTAGGTGTTAATACACCGTCAATACTACTTGCAAAAAGTCCTGTGAGTGCTACTATATTGCGTTCTATGTACAATACTTTGGTCTGGAGGCACCCTGGCATGATGGACTTTTAATTCAATTGAGTGCCGGCCTGCTCTATATGTTTATACATATATATATATATATATATATATATATATATATATATATTTATATATATACATTGTATATTAGTAATATGGGGTGTAGAAATGAGGGCTCAAGACAGGCAGGTACTTGGTAAAGCAGTGTCTTTAATAGCAGCAGACATTGCAGTTTAGCATGCATAGGCTTAGGCCTGGACAAACAGGCAATGTTAGGATTAGAGGGTTAGTCAGGCAGATTTAGGCTGAACACAGTCTTAAGAGGCAATGCTCTTGGCAGACACTGCCTAAAAGGTCTAAGCACGGTGCGGCTTTTGAGCCGTGTAGCAACCTTGACGGTCAAACTCTTGGCAAGTAGCGGCCTGTGGCCGTAACAAGATGCAGCCTTGAGGGCTGGCTAGTGGTGGCAGTGGCAGTTAACAAGATGCAGCCTTTGGGCTGTGTGGCAGCCTTGAGGGCTGGTATATCTTGGCTTGTTGCAGCCTGTGGGCCAAGGGCAAGATGCAGCCTTTGGGCTGTGTGGCAGCCTTGAGGGATGGTATGTCTCGGCTGGTTGCGGCCTGTGGGCAGAGGACAAGATGCAGCCTTTGGGCTGTGTGGTAGCCTTGAGGGCTGGTATGTCTTGGCTTGTTGCGGCCCGTGGGCCGAGGACAAGATGCAGCCTTTGGGCTGTAAAGTCTCTGATGATGATGCATCGGAGTGTGCACTTATAACGCTGAGCGCCGACCAATGTCGCCGGGTTGACACTGGTGTTGATATGCTGGGTTGCGCACTTTGGACGCTGAGGTGCGGCCAATGTCGTCGGGTTGGCACAAGCCGCTGGACGCTGGATTGCACACTTAGGATGTGATTGCACTCTGTGCCGCCGGGATGACACAAGAGGCAGAGGGCAGAGATGCACACCGTGCCACCTAGATGACTCAAGCGGCAAACAGCAGGTATTATGCAGACCGTGCCATCTGGATGGAAAACAGCAGAGAATTGATAAGGCAAACTGGAATCTGGAACTCGACTGAACAAACAGGAGACTGTCCACAACCGGAAACACATTTAAACCCTATCACCGGCATCGGAGCAGCGTTCACAGCAGCAGGGTATGAACGCAGGATCCAATCCGGATCAGTCCCAGAATGACGAATAGAAGGTAGGCGGAGTATCAACGAACAGTGCTCCGGTATTCGCTTTACACTATATTAGCAGTGCGGTGGCTTGTGACAGCATATAACGAAAATAAACAAACAAATTTCCCAGCACTTCCAATGCTTACACGTCAATTTGCTGCAATGTTCTGCAGCCACAATACTTCTTCCAGTATAGCCAAACATCAGTCCCTGGCAGTATAGAACTTTGGCCTACTAAACTGGCCACTTGCCAGCATCAGTGCACAGAGCACTAGGTGTATGAGAGTTTTAAACTCTTTCTGCCTCTCAATGATGAGCTGCAGGTGGACCTGTGCAACTGTGAAAACGTGGAGTTCCACACCTCCACTGCTACTGCAGAATGCACAGGCTTCTCTCTAGCCTCTCTTTGAGGGAGCTGACCCACAGGAATGTGGGCAATTCAGGTGAGAGACAACCCCTCTCACCACAATATGTGGTGTCACAGCTCTCCATAGATGGACTGCTGTGGTTACCATTACCCAAGATGCTTTCTGTAGGCATTTGCTATACCTGAGTGTTGCCCTCCGACTGTACCATCACTTGTATTGATGCTCTAATAGTCCATTTGTGTTCCATTCAGAGTATATATTTACATCTTTTTCTTTATTAATTATGTCGTTATACACTTCAGAACAGTGGTTGAATGTGACATGTAGATTTCCATACACTATTATTATCAGTTCTCATTTACTGGTTTATATGTACTGCCCTTATAATGCATTAACTTCCTGTTTAGTATTTGATTGTCTACTATTCAAATAGCTACTGCCTATCAGGGTTTATATACTGTACTTATAAATATGGCATTTCCTTCCTGTCTAGTATTTAATTGTCTATTATTCTATTACCTATAAGGGTTTATGCATTGCCCTTATATGGCATTTCCTTCATGTCTAGTAATCAATTGCATAATTATAGCTACTACCTATTAGGATTTATATGCATCGCCCTTATATGGCATTTGCTTCCTGGCTAGTAATCTATTGCACAGGTTCTCAAACTCGATCCTCAGGACCCCAAACAGTTCACATTTTCCAGGTCACCCAGCAGGCGCACAGGTATATTCATTACTCACTGACACATTTTGAAAGATCCACAGGAGAAGATAATTATTTCACTTGTGAGTCTGTGAAGTGACCTGGAAAACATGCACTGTTTGGGGTCCTGAGGACCGAGTTTGAGAACCTGTGATCTATTGGTTATTATTCAATTGGCTACTACATATTAGGGTCTATATGCATCACCCTTATTTGGCATTTATTTCCTGTCTAGTATTCAATTGCTTATTATTCATTAGCTACTACTTAAAAGGGAGCCCGGGAGGCTAAGTCAGTGTACCTATTCAGTGGCAAACGCAGGATTTCTAGAGGGGGGTTTCCAAATGCTTGATTTTAGAGTGAGTGTGGCCAGTCCATGAAGAGGACATAATTAGCACTTATCCTGCTTTAATATGCGTCATACAAAGTGTATTGTGTGTCATAATTCCAGCATATACAGGATCAGCAATCACAGTAAGTTATTAAATGTGGCAGTAGGCTCATCCTGCCTGAGCTGAATGTTTTTATTTTAGATGTGGGCTCCATTCCAGGGCATGGGAGCAAGTCCGGGAGTCTGGGGGAGCAGCAGAAAAACCTAGCACTGCCCTGGACATATATGTACATATTGGGCTCTATAGCAACACATCCCTAACAGTGCATGTTTTCCAAATTTCCTAATTGCTGCACAGGTGTATTTATTACTGGCTGATATATGTTAAAAGATCCACAGGTGGTGCTAATTATTTCATTTATGATACTGAGAAGAACATGCAGCGTTAGTAAAATTCCATTATATTAATGTTTCTATTGTGGTCATGGTGTGGGCTGGGGAGGGGGATTTCCAGGCAGATGGAAACCCCCCCCTGCGTTTGCCTATGCTATTGACTGCATACTGTGCTGATGCCTTCTTAGACTGTCTTGACAATAACCCTCAGTGGTCGAAATGTCGACTTGTGATACTTACAGTGTCAAATTAATAAAGCCTTTATTTTACTTATACTGGTGAGTGCCTTCTTTTGGCCCAAGTGACCATAACTCTTTCTATCTTTATATATATATATATATATATATATATATATATATATATATATATATATATATATATATACATACACACAGATGGACGGCGGCACTCCACGATGATGCTGTAATGCAATGTTTCAGCACTTTTGTCAAGCAACATACTACGTATTATTGCTTGAAATCGATAGCTGCAGCTGTTGGAACGGTCAGTGCCACTGACTGTTCATACATCTGTCTGCACATCAGCACCCTATCTTGAAGATAGGAGCGCCGATAATGACAAAGGCACATAGCTACATGCAGGGAAAGCGGTAACTGCAGCACTTAACGTGCGCAATTACTGTTCTCCCTATCGCCCCTTCATACATCTCTCCCTCTGTTACTGTACTTGTCCCACATTTTATGACCCTTCCCATCAGTTTCACCACTTCACATTTAAGGAGGTACAAGGCTGGCCCTCAAATTACTTAATATAGAAGCAGGTATATGCATAATCATTGGCATGTACAAAAAGCGCATTTTACACTTGAAAACTGCACTTAGGTTCAACTCCCCTTAGTGTTTATTTAATATACGTATATATAAAAGTTGTCTTACCACCTAATTGCTCATTTTTACTACTTTGTTTTTGTAATATAGAACAGGCAAAACTTTTTAAGCTTGCCACTTTAAAATGCTTTTGGGGGTTGTCTGTGAGTGGGAAGACCAATCAGAAGCTGCAATTTCCATGAGTGCAGTTCCTGTTTGATCATTCTCTCCCCCCAGTTTTCACTAGGGCTGTAAGCCACCCATGGAACTCCTTGAAAAATGCAAGTATAGAGCAGCCCTCAGTGCACAAGGAAGGGGAAGAAACGGGTAAGGAAAATGTAAAGATTAGGGGGTATATTTTTAAGTGAGAGTTTTTAGAAGTGGAGATGTTGCCAATAGCAACCAATCAGATTCTACTTAATAGTTAACTAGCACCTTATAGAAGATAATAGCTAGAATCTGATTGGTTGCTATGGGCAACATCTCCACTTCTAAAACTCTCACTTTAGTAAATTACCCCTAGGTGTTAATACAGATTGACGCATACTTGCTAGATCGCCTACTTCTGTAGTTGAGTGGACAGGACAGGGATGTGATGACAGGATTCCTGTGAATTGCATAATTGTGGCCCTGTCCATGTTTTCCATTACCACACATGGTGCCATTACATCACAGGGGGATGATTTGAAAGTAGGTATGATTTTAAGTTGTCTTATATATCAAATTGTATTAAAAAATATGCTAAAGTTCTTGCATGTTCCTTCATGTGCAAGCAGTTGTTCTATTTAAAAAGGTAGAACAATTTACTGTGAGATCAACAGTTTCTGCTACTATCTAACTTAATTAATTTCTGGCCTAGAATTCTGTACTCTCTTAAAAATTGAGATTGTACAAAATGTAACTTAAAGTACACATTGTGATAAATGTACTTTTTATACATGATCTTACCTGCTGTGTATGGGGAACTGCTGCAGTGTTGAAGTGTCTTGCCTGCATTATTAGTTAACTCTGCTCCTGGCTATGTCATCAGTTCTCCTGAGTATGAGGTGTTTCAGAGCGTACATTTTCTATTAGTACCAAGAGAGTCTTTGTCCTCATGCAGCATTTGCTGTTGTTTTTTGTGCTGAGAGGAATGTGATGCTCTGTTAAGCAAACTATCTCATTTGTGACATTTTGGCAAGTGCCTGATTTCATCTACGGACAAAATTCTCACAAATCGCATTCCTAGTATTTTCTGGGTAATTAATTGTGAACAGTTTCCCCTCTGCTGAATATTGACATATGTTGTCAGTACAGTAATTACAACAGCTGATTCAGGATCTATTGAATGAGTTAAAACCACACTAGCATTTAAAAAGGCAGATGGTAAGATGCCAGCGTTGGTGGATTGTAGATGTAAAGCATTATTTGTTTATCACCCGTGCTCTAGCATAGTGCACTTGAATACAGGATTCACAGGAAATATATTTTTTTTGAAGAAGCATTATGGAAAAAGTTTGAGTACGGGATGCCGGCACTGGGGAACCTGGCGGTCAAAATCCTGACGCCGACATCCCGATAGGGTTAGGATACCCACACCTGTCGGTAGGTACCCTAACCCTCCCTCCATGCACCCTGAACCTAACCTCCCCCCCTATTGCCTATCCCTAACCCTCCCCTCCTAGTGCCTAACCCTCCCCTCCTAGTGCCTAACCCCCTTCCCCAGTGTCTAACCATAACCCCTAACCCTCCCTTTCCCCCCACTACCTACCTTCGGGATGCCAACGCCGGGATTTTGACAGGTGTCGGGATTCCATTTTCGGGAATTGTGACTACATCCCATGGTTGGATATGGGATGCTGGCGCTCGGGATGCTGGCCGTGAAAATTTATTTACATATATTCAGCAAAAATATTTACGAAATTGTGTAACTCTGGGCCAATAAGATTCAGGTCCATTTGTGGGTTTGCATGCAGACGCACAGATCTTCGGCCTATACAGGCAGATTCTAGCAGCTGCTGTCCCAGCCTATTATGATGTGGAACTAATTTCACGCTCCATATTTCCTGGGACATGTTTTTCCGTAACCCTCGATGACGTCACTTCCGGTTTGACGACTCGAACTTCCGGTTTGACGCTATAAACAAGCGTTGATAGAAAATAAATAAAGGGAATCTTCGGAATAAACAAGAACATGTCTACATGCTGCTTTCAAGCTGGGAGGATATACAGAATGTTTTAGAGGGACTGCAATTAGAAACGGACGACCACTTCCGGTCCGCGATAACCGGAAGTCATCATCAAAAGGGGTATTTAAGAGAGCCCAATCATCTACACCTCCAGGCCTTGATAAAGGTACACGGAGTACCGAAACGCGTTGGCAGGAGGGAGTTAGAACCACTGCAGCACCAGGATTGTGGAGAATCAATGGACCTGTGGTTTTGAGGGACCCGGACTACCTCTCCGCAATTTTTTACACCTATGCCCATGACCTGCATAATTCTGGTAAAGCAGCCACCTTATATTATAAACACCGGGATTGGACTTATATGTATTATATATGTCATGCATCTGTGATTTCTTGGTGACATAGTTATTTACATCAGAGTTACCAAGCTGAAGTTTTTATGTGTCATATGTATTGTGTTTTATACTTATATGTTCCATGTCAATAAATAGTGTACACCCTATGATTGTTTTCAATGTACCAGACATAGTTACATAAGTAATTCTACCATCTTTATCATCATCTATCATGAACTTTTTTGGTTAAAGAGGTAGCGCTTGTGTCAGTTTTTCAATCAATTTTTTAGTTCAAAGTTTATTAGTCCTTGGGGGGACTGAGATCTGACTGTTAGCTGCTCACTTTCAGGTGTAGTGCTGTATAAGAATTCCCGTTTTTCTTGATATTGTAAAATATACCTGGGGAAACCCTGTGATAATAACGCCACCTAGAGATGGTGTTATCCAGGGTTTCCCCCGGTTCCTCGACTCCTGCTCTGCTCTAACAGGCAGAGCACAGCCGGGAGCCAGGTCCCAGTGATAAACTGTGTGGTCTAAATAAGCTGATCACTATAAAAAAAAAGAAAAATAAAAAAACCCCCAAACAAACACCTGCATCCAGGGACCGGTGATCGGTGCTCCGGTGATATCCTCTGGGACTCCGGTCAGCTGGTTTCCTGCACTGTGACCCTGGCCAGCTGCTGTGGTGGGGGTGTGTGGTTGCAAGGGGGGGGTTGCAGTTGCGCAGACACATTCGACCTGTATTTTTTCCGAAAACTACAGGGAGAAGTGTACAGACAAGATTCGCAGGGACAGAGCTTTATCGCAAGCATCGGAAATATCACTTTAAATGTGGATTGTAGTAAATAGTGGCCTAAGTCATCTTTCAGTGTTATATTTACATGATTATCTATGGGCCAATACATTTTTAGGACAGTAGCACTATTGGCAGCTATTATTTTGAATGCAGCTTGACTCAAATATAGCCTAAAATATGACAGATAATTGTGGAGTTTGGATGAGGTTAGAAAGTGGTACAACACATTGCCCAATGGTTATTAATCTCATTACTGTACAAGTGCTCCTTCACTGTTCTGACTCCTCCTCCATACACACCACTGCGGATGGCCATACACAGTAGCTTTGACAGGAAGTGCAGTTTGTGTGTGGTGACGGGGGGGTGGTAGGCCAAACGCAGGCGCGCCAGTGCATTTTAACGGCGTTGCCATAAGCAGCCTGAGGCCTTATAGCGTGCGCTAAAGTAAGCAATTAACTGTGCATATGGCTCCGATGCTACTTGATTGTACCGATGTTTTCGCAGTCTTGCTAACCATTACAGATGTGCATGTAGGTGAAGTGGGCGTCCTTATGTAGTTGTGCAATGGCATTGCGATCGCTATGGATTAGCATTCTATCGCAGTTGAACTGTGTTTGTAAACTATATTGCGATCCGTAGTGAATCAGGCCCAGAGTTTACAGACTTTGGTTGCTTCAGAGGTCCTGACTGGGACCTATTCATCAAACGATAAATGGCCCGGTAACCATGCGGAAACGCTAGATTCTGCATATTTAGGTTCCCAGGCTATTCATCATCTGGGGTCGATAGGACCCCCTGATGTTAGCTCACTAGAACAAGCGCCATCTTCAGACGGCACTTGCTCTCGTAGCCCCGCTCCTTCCTGTAGGAAGGAGTTCTGGGGATGCGAAGAGGGATTCGAGGGATCCCTCTGCCGCTTCTCATGGACTCCCCACTGGCTGTGCGCATGTGTGACCTCGGGTCACGCATGCGTAGCTGGTCTGACGAGGAGCAGGTAAGTAGCGCAGCTACATCTGTAGCTGCGATACTAACCAAGGGGACAGCATGATGAATTGCTCTGGTGTAAGCTAAGCACAAAAGGGTCATCTTTGCCGTCTGTTTGATGTCATTGTACATTATTTGTCTCACGATACCCTTAATGTACAGTACATCACTGGAAACTATGTTGGCTCTTTATAAATGATAATAATAATAATATTAATACAATTTTTCTATCATATATATTTTTTTACTTCTATAAAAAAAAGCACAGCAATTCAAGAAGAACATTAAACGTATTTCTATTATTTACAATTTTTTTGTGCTCAAAATTTCCTTTTTAAGCTATATTTTCCGCCTGAATCACTTTAACAGTGGGACATTTGATGACATGGACTTTTGGTTCACTGTCACAAATGCCTCTAAAATGGACCAAGGAAGAATTGCAGTAACAGGTTGACCATATTTTACCTTAATTTCCTGCTAATCAGAATCTAAAGTATGTCATTACCATACGCATTTTTTTTTAAAGTGGGTGCAAGTCAGTGACAGGAAGTTAGTATATCTCTCTTGATAAGTTGTGCAATATAGTTTTTTGTAATGATATATATTATCATTGTTAAGTTGTTGAGCTAGGCATGTGTGTTGTCATATATTTATACAACTACTTGCGGTGTTTCAGTGATCCTTCTGATGGTAGAACAAGGCAATGGAAGGTGTCAATGCTGTTTGGAACCACCGTTTCTTTTTAATTTGTTCCTCATTTGGGTTTCACAGAAAATGTCCTGCCCAACACAATTATATAATTCACAGTTTTCTATTATAAATGTGCCCCCTCTGTACGCTTCTACTGGGTCCTTATGAGATCATGTTGAGTTGGTTGTACGGTGCATGTAATCAACAAAGTGCTTGTCTACATAAGTACGTAGTTCTAACACTTGTGCCTCATTCATTTAGGGCTCTATTTATTAACATTATTTTTACTAAAATAAAATGAAAAAGAATGTTTTCACACCCATTTCACATTATTTTTGTATCACCTAAATTTACTACAGGGCAATTGGAGTAGAATTCATAAAATTCTACTCCAAGTCCTAATTATCACACATTTTTAGTAAGCAGATCGCATTTCCCATAATTGTAATGGGAAATGTGATCTGGCTAAAGTTACTAACAATAAATTGGGAAAAAATACCGGGTAAAGCCCTGGGTCTTCCCCGGTTACCGGACTCCTGCTCGGGCAGAGCAGAGCCTGGAGCCGGCCCCAGTGATCAGCTGTGTGGTCTAAACAGACCACACGCTGATACACTGTAAAACAAAAACAAAAAAACTTACCTGAGTCCAGGGTCCAGGGTGATCGGGGCTCCCGTGATGCCTTTGCTTTCTTTATTGATCGTGACTATATTATATGATTTTGTGGACTTATTTTCAAATTAAATATTTGCTACTTTCATAATAAATCAAACTTGAAAACATTTCTTGTGCTTATTATTGGCAGGTGCCTACAAGTTGGTAGGTGCGTAGTGAATGGGAGAAAGGAGGTTAGTCCACATGATTCCAAAGCAGAATAGGTTTTATTTAATTTAACAGGATACCCATGATAGAGGACAAACAGCAGTCAATAGGATAAGGTATCAATTCCTATTGGGCTAAGTGCTGTAGAGCACTGTGATGCTCCAAAAACACAGTGATAATTTTGCATCTGGAATCTTATCAGCCTGACCTTTAAGTTTGGTGAATATTTACTCAGACATGTGATGTTAATAAGACAGATGAGTCATGCACAATAACACACAGTAAAGAGACAGCACATAGCAATTAACCATTTAACTACATATCAACACCCCCTCACTTAGAATGTTTCTTGTTTCGAGTTCTCAATATTTTGAGTGTAAGTCTTTTGGTGAGTATATTGGCAATATTTTGCTCACTCATGATATACTGTAGTTTACAGTAATTTAACTTTTTATCTACGAGTTCTCTAATAAAATGATGTTTAATAGCAATGTGCTTTATCTGCCATGGTGCTTTGTACTACAGCACCTTTATTGTCACATAGAATGTTGAGAGCTTCTTTAGGGTTTAACATTTTTAGTTCACTTAAAGTACTTTCATCCAAAGTGCCTCTTTTGCTGCTACATTCAAAACCATAGCCCTCATTCTGAGCCACTCGCTAGCGGCAGGACGCTCGTTCCGAGCGATGTTCACACATCTGCGCATGCGTACGGTTTTTAGTACGCATGCGCGAACCAGTCAGTGCAGCCGAAAATCATTTGTACGCAATATAGCGAGTGCCTGCTATTTTGAGTGACAGAATGAGGCGTATGTGGGTGGTAACAGGGGAAGGTGCATGAAAACGGGGGGTGGAGATCCGTTCGCAGGCGTGCTTAAAGGTCAAAACGGGCGTTTTATGGGTGTGCATAATATAGCAGCGTCAATGACCACGTCACTTGGTTTTTTTTAACTCAGAACTGCTCGCAAAATAGCGGTTGAAAAAACCAACCACAAGAATAGCGAGCAGTTCATATCCTGTTCGATGTACTCGATTAATCTAATAAATAGCGGACATGACGTATGGTGCGAGCGGACAGGGGGGCGTTTTTAAGAAATAAAAGAGCGTATGTTTTGCTCGCTCGTTCAGACTTAGAGGTGTGAACAGACTGCAATGTGCGAACGGATCATTTGCATAGCCACCCCTTGTTTTTGAACGAACGAACGCAAATAGCGAACGGCTCTGAATGAGGGCCCATATCTTATGCTTCTGTTGAAGATAAAGCAACTGTTGGTTGTTTTACTTGGCCAGCTTATTCTACTAGTGGTCCAGTATAATAACGTCTGACTTCTTCATTGGCTACCTAATGTACATCATAGGATATTTAAAGTTTTAAAGTTTTTTTTCTATTTACTACAATCCGCATTTAACTTGTGGTTGTAGTGTGATATTTTCGACTAAATTCACATTGCCAATTTAAGAAATATCACAGGGATTTATCAAAAATCCCTTGCAGGGACAGAGCTTGCGATAAAGCTCTGTCCAAGCGAATCCCCTCCGCACACTTCTCCCTGTATTTTTCTTAAAAAATACAGAGAGACTGTGTCTGCGCATGCGCCCGCCACCAAGTATCACAAGTCCCCCTCGCAACCGCCTTCCCGCAACCCCCCACCACTCCACGAGTCCCCTTGCTTGGATTACACTTACCTCTGGTGATCAGTGCTCTGGTGATGTCCTCTGGGGCTCCGGTCAGGAGACCAGCTGACCGGAACCTCGGAGGACATTACCGAGCACCTTGGATGCAGGTAAGTGGTTGTTTTTTTTTGCAGTGATCAGCTTGTGGTCTATTTAGACCACACAGCTGATCACAGGAGCCCGACTCTGCTCTGCCTGTTAGAGCAGAGCAGGAGTCAGGGAACCGGGGAAAACCCTGGATAACGCCATCTCCTGGTGCCGTTATTATCACAGGGCTTCTCCCGGTATTTTACGCGCAGGGGCAATTGTGGGGAGGGGATGATTTTGCGGGGGGGGGGTCGCAGTTGCTTGGAGGGGGGTTTTATGGTAAACCGGTTGGCGCATGCGTGGCACCTTCTCACTGTATGTTTTGCGAAAAATACAGTGATAAGGTTGTGGATGGGATTCACAGGGACAGAGTTTTAATGTAAGCTCTGTCCCTGCAGGGGATTTTTGATAAATCCCTGTGATATTGACTAAATTCGCATTGCGAATTTAGGCAAAAATATCACACTACAATCTGCATTTCAAATGGGGCGCTTAGTCCTTTAAAATATAAGTTTTATCAAGATATTGCAGAGGTTCCCAAACATGGTCCTCAAGGCTCCCCAACAGTACAGGTTTTAGAGATATCCATGGTTGAGCATAGATGTTTAATTGGCTGAGGTACTAATTAAGTCACATGTGCTCAACCATGGTTATCTCTAAAATCTGTACTGATGGGGAACCTTGAGGACCGCATTTGGGAACCTCTGAGTTAGTGCTCTTTAGGTATCTCAAGATTCTCTTAACCGCTAACCAATGCTGTTTTCCAGGATTCAGTGTAAACTGGCTAACTCACTGCATGTGTGATGTCCGGGCGACTTATACCGCTTGCATACATCAGACTCCCAATTGCATTTTGGTTTGGTATAGCTCTCATTTCCTGTATTTCCGATTCTGTAGTTGGCGACATACTTCTAGTTAGTTTTGCAGACAGAAGTATATACTGGTTTTGCATCTGACATACTATACTTCAGTAGTACAGTTTCAATATAGTTTTGCTGATCTATACTGATAGTGCCAACTTTTAGATTTTGCAAAATCCTTATCCTTGTGGGGCAGATAGCTCCACGGGTAATTTGTCTAACTGCCATGTGAGAAGTGATGGGTTCGCATCCTGGGTATGACAGTACTTTTAAATGGGTGTGTTAAATAAAAGAGGGTGTGACTGAATGTGCTTGGGGAGGTGACCAGATGGAGGAGGAGTCAGCCTTGGCCAGGGAGGAGATAGGGACGCCAGGAGATGCGCCCCCATCTCAAAGAGGATAAAAGAAATGCAAGTGAGAATGATTATAAACAGGAAATTGAGCAGCGCCCTCTGCCTTGCGGTGCCCTGTGCCGTGGCACATGTCACACTACCCTAGTTATGGCTCTGATCCTTATACCCAGCAGGTGATTTGCAGGACCTAGGTCTTTCCATTCAAATTTTTCTCCTAAAAGTCTCCTTACATTTTCATTGCGACTATTTTGACCAGCTAGTAGCAAATCATCCACATACACAACGACAAAGAATAGCTTTCCTTCTATCATTTTGTGGTATAGACAATGATCTATTTCTCACCATTTCCAACAACACAGTGTCTAGTCTGATGCCACTTTGTCATATAATGTTTTATTAAGTAAGCATAGTTTTCCTTCTGAAAACAAAGTTTTATCATAGTGCTCCGGTGGCTCTGGTTTCTTCAGTTAGTTCACAATTAAGATATGCCGAATCATAATCTAGTTGATATAATAGCAAGTCATATAGTGCAGATATAGCAATTATCAAACTTAGGGTACTGTACCTTGCGGCAGGGGAGAATACTTCACATTCCAGACATTTGCGTAAATCCTATTGCAACAAGGTGAGTCTTGTAACGGGCAACTGATCAGTCTGTATTTAGCTTTCAACAGAAAATTAATTTGTTTTTAATTGTTTTTCGGTGGATCAGACTGTTCACAATAGTCCAAGTCCTATTTTCATCTAAAGATGATATTTCCCTATCTACAGCAGACTTTCATTCGGACCACTCATTACTTAATTTTGCTTCTTCTAAACTTTGTAGCTCTGAGAAAGCATTATTGGCAAATTCCTCACTATGGGCTCTATTTACTACTATCCGGATTAAAATGCAGATTGCAGTGTGATATTACCGACTGAATTTGCATTGCGAATTCAGGCAATATCACAGGGATTTATTAAAAATCCCTTGCAGGGACAGAGCTTGTGATAAAGCTCTGTCCCTGCGAATCCCCTCCGCAGCCTTATCACGGTATTTTCTCCGACCGGCTGCATTATATTTTAGATAAACCACTGTTTGCACTGCCTCAGCCCAATATATCTTTTCAAGGCCAGCATCGTTCAGCATTGCACGGGTTCTTTCCACTATAGTACGATTTGCACGCTCACCTACTCCGTTTTGTTCTGGTGTGTACAACATGATTAGCTGATGCTTGATCCCATATTTTCTCATGAAGTCCGAAAAACTTTTGTTTTGGTGCTCTTCTGCATTGTCAGATCTTAAAGTCTTTAGTTTGTAACCGGTTTGAGCTTCTACCTAATTATTATAGTCCACAAAGTTGTGTATCACTTCACTGTTTCCTCTGAGGTAGTAGACATGGGTTATCCTTGCAAAATCATCTATTAGTATCATGAAATATTTGAATCTATTAATTGATTAATGTTACAATTGGACCACATACATCTGTGTGCCCCAGCGATAGTGGTACCTCAGCTCTAATTGCTGATTTCAGGTAGGGGTATTGAGTTTGCTTACCCTTGATTCAACTGTCACACACCGGACGATCAGGATTGCTTATAGACATTCCTGTCACCATCCCTTCATGAAGGTCTTGTACGTTCTCATACACTAAATGTCCCAATCACCTAGTGTCGGCAGCAGCCATTGCATAAAACTGTTCAGTATCTAAGACATAGAGTATTGTGTGACAGTAGCTATTATTATCACGTTCTTATTGCACATAGTACGCTTGCCTTCTATGAAATAAATTTTGTAGTGTTTTTTCTCAAGGATACTGATGGCAATTAAGTTAGTTCCAAAGTCTGGTACAAATAAAAAAATTCTTCAATATCTGTGACTACAGTTTTGACTTTGATTATTAGGTTCACTGTAATTTTCCCGACTTTAGATGATGTGAGGGCTATGTCCCCGATTCATCTGACTGTAATTGGTTCACATTCACTTAATGAGTTAAATCATTTTCCATTGCAACTAAAATGTGTATACCAGTCACTCCTATGACTGTCTGCTATGTTCAAAGCTGACTTGCTTTTGTTATAACGCTTTTTCTGCGTACCACTTTGGTTTTTTCATTTGCAATCTGAAACCTTGTGTCCTACTTTGTGGCAACTAAATAATTTGTACTTTGGTTTTTAAACTAAGTGTCCTTAGTATATAAGGCAGTCGTTGGGTGGGCTAGGGGCGTGGTGCAGCAAATTGCATAATTACGGCCCCCTCCCCTCAACGTTTTGCAGGGCATTTTCTGCAAAATATTCACTGGGAGCAGGAATGAGATAACTTAACTAAAATAATAGTGAATTGTGTCATTGGCATGCAGGAGACTTGTCCACTTACCTGGAGCCAGGAGACTCTCTCTCAAATCTGAGAGTCTTCCAGAAATTCTGGGAGAGTGGACAAGTACAAACCTGGTACATATACATATTGAGATGCCACTAACTCAGCATATGTGCTAAAGTGAATTCAAATGAAAGTACTGTACTGTATAAGGACCAACCTTATCCTCTGGTACTAATAAGATTGTCCTGTATTAATTAAAGGGGTTGTGGTGCAAAAACAGTATAAAAGAAAGACTACAAGCCCATGTAAAACTATATAATATCACTGGCTTCAAGTGGGGTGTATAAAAGAACAGCTCTTATAAAAGCTCTATGAGAAATAAAAATATAATTACTGCTAAAAACATGCTTGTTCCTGTGAGATGATATTTCTGACTGTGTTCCTGTGACCAACCGATTAAAGCTCACACTTTTGTCCCTGCTGTCCTGCACTTAGTCCACCACACTGTCGCAGTATTTTGCCAGCTAAACAGTGATCCTGATCCAGCGTAAGTGGTCAGGAGGATTTAGTCAAAGCAACCAGGAACTGCAGGAGTTACACAATACCTGGAAGCATAAGCTGTTCTAGGCGCTAGTAAAGGATCTTAGTGGAGGCAGTGATTACACTCCTACATACAATAATGTGACCAATTGCGTGAGGGAATGCGGTGCGATGCAGAGTGTGGGAGTCAGCCTCCATGTCATCTAGAGGTAGCAGGAGCTCCTGAGAGCAAGGGAGTGTGGACTGTGAAGTCCAGATCTCCTGGTTTTTAAATCCACTGTCTCGGCTAGCAACTAGTACAAAAGTGACAGGGAGGGGGCACATGCCAAGGTGCCCCCCGAATCTGCCACTGGGTTTCAGTGATGGCTAATTGTAGACAACAAGGAAAATATTAAAATATAAAATGTGATAGACCTTCGAGCGATCTAGTAAGCCATTCTATCACACTTCCCAACAATTTAGAAGGGAAAATTGGAACAAAATTAGGCATCAATGATATTTTGCCCAAACTGTGATCAGGAACATTTAACCCCCCCAGATCTGTCCAACCACATCTATATTCTTGCGAAGTCATAACACTTGTCCAATAGCGCATGACCCTATCTGGGTCAGAGAATTGGATCAGTCCCACCAATATCAACACAATTGGAAAATATGCCATTTAGATAAAAGCAGGACAACTCCGAGGGGCGTTAGGGGGCTGGTGTGCAGTGGGCCCATTTGTTTTATTTTTTTTTTAACCTATTTCTATAATTTTAAACATAATAATGCCTTCATAGGTCACATAGTGAGCTGTAAAATTCTTCTCCAAAACTCGCCTGCCACAGGAAGGTTTATTGTTTGGGCGTATTTGGCAACGGTTTTGCGGCGGATTGAAAACCCCAGGTTAATAAATCTGGGGTTTTGTTTCTATTCTATTGTTTCTGTGGTCTAAAACATCGATGGTGCTTTGTTATTCCATTTTATCCTATTCTATTCTTAAGTGTGCTTTCATGGCGGTTTTGGTCTTAGTAAATAGACGGATCACAAAGCCGCCACCAAACCATGGGGATTTAGAACCTGGTACTTAGTAAATTTTGGCCCATGTGTGAGATGAGTGTCCTGACGTAGGTATCACTGGGACTTGTAATTCCTTCACAGCTGGAGCCGTATGTACCCCATAATGCGAGTGTAGTTACCCAAAAACATATGCTGAGGTGTAGCTTCTCCTTTAACTATACAAGCCACGGCTAATGTGTAAAGGAAGCAGCAGCTCTCTCTGTGTTTACTCTGACACATCCATGCGAAGGTCTGACATGTACAGGACCCTACAGGTTAATCAAGGCTTAACCAATGTACTGTAGTATGTAAAAAAATGTATACAAGCAACCAGTGGTACATAAATGATATATTATAAAACTCTTTTGCATAATAAAAAATCCAAATGGATATGTGGATTTCTTGCTGCAGGTTTCAGAAGACTATTACTCCTCAGTTTCTGTTCTTTAAGTAATTAGACTGACACTTACATATATTTTGACTCTTGCATGCATGTAAAGGTTTTTCTATCTGGTCAGCCTACACAAGGATATTGCTTAAAAATGTTCACCCAATATATCAGAAAGTCACTTACATTTGGTTTCTGTCACGTATTCCCATCAAGGTTTCTTTCATCCAGCTTTGCTATACCTGAACAGGTACTACCTTTGTGAAAAAAGGGTCCTTTGTGTTTTTAAAAAATGTATTAACATATATAAAAAAGCAGGTAAGTTCATTAAAATAATAAGTCCCAGGAAAGTCCACAGGTCCCAGGAAAGATGGAAAAGCTGTGTAAATCCATTTGCTGCAGTTCACGAATAGATAGATGAAAAAACAGTTTGTCCTCAAGGGTCAGTATCCAATGTGTCCTCCCTTAGTAGTTGCGGCTTCAACACATTTCAGAGAGCCCTCTCTCCTTTTCATGATGTGTACTGTAGTATGTGATAGAACACATTTCGTAGTGTTCATTCTTCATTCTAGCACCCTGCACCTGTAATAACCTGTGCAGTTTCTCTTTCCTGCCTGAGATGTCGCTCTCTGCTCTGGTGAGTCTAGCACACACACTCAGCGAATGCAAGAAACTGCTGAGATACAGACCAGAGTATGCTAGAACCACCAGAGCAGAGAGTGACACCCAAGGTAGGAAAGAGGAACTGCATGGGTTGTGACAGGTGCAGGTGCTAGAATGAACACTTTCATAATGTCACTATGCCACAGTGGTCTCCCAATTTATGTCATTGTTACATATCCCAGAGTGTATAATCAGAGACCGACCCCATCTGCACACTCAGGAGGAGATGTATCAAGCTTTCTAAAGAGTGGAGCCTATAGCACCAATCAGCTTCTACCTATCAATGAAATGTTAGCTATAAGCTGATTGGTTTCTGCTATGGGCAACTTCTCGACTCTTCAGAAGGCTTGATAAATCTCACCACAGTATGATCCTAGGTGCTTTGTATATTCCAGTAATTACCCAGTGTGCCACAGTCATGCCCATCATCCCACCATCAAGATCTGCAATGTTTGGTGGTACCTGCTCTGAGTCTTATATGTACTTAGAACAGTAATTTTTTTTCCTATCACAATGCTGGAACACTCTTTGACATGAAATACTGACCATAAGAGCCACAGATGTTTCATTTTCATTACAAAATGCAGGAAACTTCTCAATTTATTTTCCAATTAACTGTGCTAATAAAATTTGACATGGATTGGTTCTATTCTGGGAAAAACCCTTTAATTGCCAAGCATTTCCCTTGCTGTGGCCAAGCAATTGAACATGGACAGTGCTGGGACTGCTCACGCAGCTAATACAGTTCTCGGCCATCAGAAGTGAAAACTGCTGTGACATTACAGAAGCTGATTATTACCAGTCAGTACTATGCATGTACCAGCAAAATGAGGATGAAAATTATATCAGAGAATAGAGATACATCACTTACAATACAAATGCAGACCCATTAAACTGAGCTTTATCGCCATTAACAAAAATACATATATTGAATTGAACAGTTAAAAAATTGATTTGTCTTTCCAAAGTTTTATACAGGACACCCTGCTTGCACAACAGAAATCTAGGTAATGACATGGAAACAAACAGTCACAGCATATCACTTATTTGCATTTAACTACTTTGAGCTTAATGCCTTTGCTTGCATTGTTAAATATTCTAGACTTGCATCTGGGACACATAGAGAAAGCCCTCTGGCATGTTAACAAAACTTGGTATACATATTCATTCAAATCCAATACTGCCAAAGAAAATGACATGTAATTTAATAGAGGAATTGACACTTTTAAGTTTAACATGTTGAAAATTATTTTTATAATGTTATTTCATTTCCCAACTCAGCAATATCCAGCACTAAATAACACCAGGCAGCTCACGTCTAATTGAATCTACCCCTTTGTGCCATTTTGTAGGATTATTATCCATCATAGAAATTTGCATGGCAAAATCATCACTTCAATGTACTGTTTTCTATAACTTTCGAACCATACCCTCCACTAGGGGCATAACCAGGGTTATGGGGGCACCATAGCAAAATTTCTGCAGGGCCCCCATAGGCCTACCTATGCCCCCCATCATCCCTGAACTGCCCTTTAGCCCTACACTCCTTACCTCCTGAGCACGGTGCGTCGCTCCATCTCTCCTTACTGAAGCTGGGATGAGGCGTGGCCATGGTCCAGAGATCCATGCCTCCTCCAAGCATCTGTGAGTGAGAGATGTATCAGAGGAAGAGGACCCGCAATGCTGATGATCCGTGCATCAAACTGCTTCCTAGTCACAAACTGCACCCACGGTAGTTACGCACCTGGACAGTTTATGGCTACACACTGAAATATACCTGTGTATGAGCAAACTGATACAAATGCAGCCTTTTACGAAAAAAACAGCGTAAGGTACCTTTGGAAGGAAAGAGTTACACAGGCATTGCGGTCCCAGAAAGTGACACTCCCCCTCTTCCCCCTTGTGCATGTCTCCTAGTGCCACTTTCATCTCCCTCACACAATATTATATTATATATTATATTATATACAGGTTGAGTCTCCCATAGCTAAATATTCCAAAATACGGAATATTCCGAAATCTGGAATAATTTTGGCATAACTGAGATAATGAAACCTTTGATTTTTGATGGCTCAATGTACACAAACTTTGTCTAAGGCACAAATTATTAAAAATATTGTATAAAATTACCTTCAGGCTGTGGACCTCATTCAGAGGCGCTCTCAAAATGCGAGCGCTCGCTCTGAATGAGGGCGGCCGCATCTATTTTCTGTGCCGGCCTCCTGGCCGCTCGCTAGGCTGTGGGAGGCCGGCTCCGACCATCCGACCATCGCGACCATCAGGGCTTGCGACGAGACCCTTGTGGTAAGGTCTTGTCTTCCGCAAGTCCCCGCAAGTCCCATTATTGAAAATATTGTGTATAAGGTGTATATAACACATAAATGCATTCTGTGTGTATATTGGGCTCCCATTCCCAAGATATTCCATTATGATATGCAAATATTCCAAAATACGGAATATTCCGTTATCCAAAATACCCCTGGTCCCAAGCATTTTGGAGATGGGAGACTCAACCTGTACATAAGTATTGTGTTTGGATATCTTTATGGTTGTGTCCTACAAACAGGGAACTCTCTTAGAGAATTGATTGGCGCAACAAATGGTTCGTCCATCCTTTTATATACATACACGCACACCTTTTTATTTAGCCATCATGTGACCCCTTACTCTTAGACCCTCTGAGAGCCACATTGTCCCCACTACACCATGCCCCCACTTACATTGCTGCCATACTTACCTTTTACCCCCCAACATTGAAGTGTATGACATCCCCACTCTGGCCTCTCAACCCCACCATGCCCTAGTCACCCGGCAGCCTCCTCCTCCCCTTCACACCACCATCGCCATGCTCCGACAACACCGGGCAGCTACAACACACAGTAACACACATCAGTAACGCCGCCCATTGGTTGCAGTTCCTGTCAATCAGTGATAGCCCCTGCCCAGTTCATTCAGCAGAAAACAGGATGGACACATGACCCGCCACGAGGCGCCACGCCCATTTTACGTTCTTTCTCCAGGTTTAGGGCGGGACCAGCACAGCCATCAGTCAGAGTCAGACAGACAGTGGTTGATGATATGTCTCACCCTGATATACTGGCAGCGTAGGTGCAGGGGGTGGGCCTGGCCCCGAAGGCGGTCTGGGCACCATAACAGACGCACCGCCTGCACCAATTGTAGTTAAGCCAGTGCCCTACACATATTTCTCTCTAAATACTGGGCCTGATTCAGAGCCGGACGCAATCAGCCGTTCGCTCGTACGCATTCGATTGTTTTAAACCACGCATGCGTCCGGTTATCATTGCGCATGTGCGGCCGTCCATTACGGTCATTTTTCATTCGCTCGCATACACAGCGAACAGGAAGTGACCTATGTAATTTGATTGAAAGAATGTACCGTTTATGGGTGGTAACGGGGGTGGAGATGAGAAAACGCAGGCGTGTCAAGCCATTTTTTGGGCGTACATGTATTATCTTGTGCGAACGTCCAATTTGGACGTTCTTTTGGATACGTCACTGTGTGATCCAGTTTCCATTATGACTGCTCGTTCAGCTTGTGTTAGGGTATTGGATCTCGCAAAGACAATGGTCTCTTCGTAGCTCCCTTAGCGAATCGATATTTTGCTATTCTCCTTTACAAGGCACAAGACCAATCACCTAATAATTGGTTCACTTGCGTGAAGGTGATTTGCAATGGCCATGATTTATTAGCTAAATTTGGAACGCATGTTTGTGTTTTGAAATCACTGCAATCACAAAATAAATGTTTAAATAAAGGTAAAAATGCTAGATGTTTGTGCTATATTCCGTATGCATGTTGTTTTAAAAAGCCCAATACCTTTTATTTTATTTTTAAATTTTTTTAACATTTTGGTTATAATACAGAAAGACAATCAGCTACTAATTGGTTTGCTTGTGTTATTGTTTACTTACCTGTTACCTTATGTTTTTTTAAATTAAACATTTGTTTACGCATATGCCCTTTGTTATGTATTTAAGTATGTTTATATGAATTAGACACATTTTTTTTTACGAATTTTTAGTTTTCAAAAATTCAATTTTCACATTTTGGTAGAAATGTGTTTTTTTTGCAGCCAAATTTTTTTATTTTTTTTAGATCCCAAAAATAAAGTACTGTTTAAAAAAAAAAACAATTCACAACAAAGGAGAGGGAGGTTTTGTGGTGCAAAAATATGGGGCAAATACAGAGATGGAATTTGGGGAAATTAGCCAGTGCTGTCAACACCTTCTCCCCCGCTTGGCTTGATGTTGGAGGGAGCATGACTTTGTCTGGTCGTACGGCGTGCCTGGCCAGAGGTAGCTGGTGTTTCCTCTGGCCTAGGCATAGGGCTAGGCACATTTGGAGGGATGGCCGATGTTGCGCCAGTGGTGGAGGGCCCTGTTGTTCCGGCAGGAAGGGAGGCCGGCTCCAACATGCGCAAGCGGACGAGCTGCTCCAGGGCATTAGCTATTCTGACATTGGCCACAGCGTTTTCCTCCAGGGCGTCCGCCACCCCTAGCAGATTGGCATCCATCCTCATCAGAATCTCTGTGTTTTTATCCGTTTTATCATTGAGATCTGAGAGAAGGGCCACTGCCTGCGAGGTGGATGGCCCTGGATTGTCCGCCACAGGGTCCCCAGCCGGAAATACTGCTTCCTCCCCTGCGGAGCCAGCAGATCTACTGCGGCCAAACCTCAGTTCTGGAGCAGACTCGTCCTCTTCTGTGCCTGTGTGAAAAAGAGAGATCATACAAATATTAGTACATTTGTAAATTTACTTAAACAAGTTTTTCAATAATTTTTAACTAAATTACCTGCAGCAACATGTGGAGCCGCAAAGTCTGGCATGTCTGTGTCCATGTTGGACACGCCAAACACCTCCTCTTCCTGCACACACCCCTGTGCCAGCTCCTCCAAATCTGTTCGCTCCAATGACACAGGGTTTGGCCCACTACCTGTCCCCCCTGCATGCCTAGCCCTATCAGCCATTTTTTTGTTTTAGGCGATATTTGAAGTCGCTCCATCTGTTGTTTAAAAGTGTATGGTTAGATTTTTTCCTAATTTTTAAAAAATTTGGAAATAGGTTACAGCATTTACGTACCGGCGTTTGACCTCTTTGGTTGAACGGACAAAGTCACCAACCCCATTGACAGCACTGGCTATTTCCTCCCACAGTTTCCATCTCTGGGTTGCAACCATATTTCGGGGTGCCTGTGCCAGATTATCAATGCACTTTTGCACCAAAGCCTCCATCTCCTTTCTTGTGAATTGCGGCTGTCTTTTTGCGTTTGGCCCTGGCCTAGGTACTAGGCTCCGCAGCCTCCTCATTGTCAGTCTAACCACCTACAAAAAAATGACAAAAACATTTTTTCAATTTTTTTTTTTTTGGGTGGTATCTTTAATTTTGGAGCTACTTACTATGAGGTCCTGGATTTTGGCTTTGCTGCTGTTCAGTGGACATGATTAAATCCTTGAATTCAGCAGACCCATTGTGGGCTCTCTTGACGTTTTTATAGATGCGTGTGCATTATACGGGCGCATCTATTGTGCGTCATTGATTTGAGCGGGAAAGTTCGGTTTATTTAAGGCTTTTTTGTGGCCTTGTTTCGGGGTGGGTTGTTTGAAGTGGTTGGAGTTTGAGATTGATTCGGAGTAGTGGTTGGTTGCGGAGTATGTTGGATTTTGTGCGAGTTTTCTGTTGTTTTTTTATTTTCTTTCGCATTTTTCCGTTTTTTTTCTATCATATTTTTGTTTTTTTTGTTGAGGTAAGTTTTTTGGGTAGATTTTTTGGTCGATTTAAACTTGCAAATATTTTATTCTTTTTTAATGTTAATACGTGTTTCCTTTTTCTTTTTTAGTTTTTTTTTTTTCCTTTCGTGTTGTGGATCGCGTTTATTTTGTTGTGATCGTATTTGTGCGGTAAGTGCTTTTTGTCATACATTAGACCCTGTTATTTTTATTAATTTTTCATGTTTATTTAAGGGGTCACACTATGCAGATAGGTGTACATAAAATTTGTGATTTTTTTGCAAATGGTTTTTTTGCAATAATAAATGCGAAATGTATTGTGTATATTTTGCTCATCTCCTGTCTGTGGCTTTAGCGTACCATTTAGCGTTATTTTGTCACCTCTTTTGTGTATATTTTGCTCATCTCCTGTCTGTGGCTTTAGCGTACCATTTAGCGTTATTTTGTCACTTCTATTGCGTATATTTTGCTCATCTCCTGTCTGTGGCTTTAGTGTACATTTTAATTTTCTTGTAAAAACCTAGAATAACAACATCATCTGTGTAGTGAATGCATTCTTTATATTTTAGCCTTAGCCTGTCTTTATTTTGTGTTAATTTTTACATTTCTTTTATGGAAAAATGTAATTTGTAGGTTTACTTCAAGATGTCACTGCATAACCCTGTAAGATTCTTCTTAATGTGTAAAAAAGATAAGTATATTTTCTCATTGTTAAATTTTGGAAAAATAACTACATTGTCTAACATTTCAGATTGATGTTGGGCGAATTATAGTGGCGATGGTCCACGACCCCGACCAACCTGAACATCCTCCTAGGCGGCATTTGATGGAAGGAGCCAACTTTCCAGTTACCGTGATCACGGATCATAAAAACTTAATCTACCTCCAAACGGCTCACCGTCTAAATGCTAGACAGGCCCGTTGGTCCTTGTTCTTTTCAAGATTTAATTTAAAACTTCAATTTCGTCCTGGCAGTCTAAACAGAAAAGCTGACGCCCTCTCACGGTCTTTCTTGTCCAGCACTCAGGAAGAGGATCATCAACGTTCCCGACCAATTTTAGATCCTGTAGTCTTCGCCTCTACTCAAATTTTGACTCCTCCCCCAGGGAAAATTTTTGTGACCCCAGAACTACGGGGAAAATTACTAACTTGGGCTCATAGCTCTCTGTTTGCTGGCCATTCTGGTATCCTCAAGACTTACAAGTTCCTTCAGCGTTCCTATTGGTGGCCCACAATGAAAGGGGATATTCGAGAATTTATTCTTTCATGTGTAAAATGCGCTCAGCATAAGACTCCCCGCAAGAAGGCAGCAGGTCTCCTGTGACCCCTGTCCATTCCTAATACTCCTTGGACCCATATATCCATGGATTTCATCTCTGAACTTCCATGCTCCAAAGGATACAATACCATATGGGTAGTGGTGGATCGCTTTTCTAAGATGGCACACTTTATTCCATTGATGGGTCTCCCTTCTGCTCCTCAGTTGGCAAGAGTCTTTGTTAAGGAAATATTCAGGTTGCATGGAGTTCCTAAAGAGATCATTTCCGACCGCGGAGTTCAATTCGTAGCTAAATTTTGGAGAGCCTTATGTAGCACTTGTGGAACCAAGTTAAAATTTTCTTCAGCCTACCATCCACAAACTAATGGGCAAACCGAAAGAGTTAACCAAGAGCTGGAGACTTTCATAAGACTCTTTGTTTCCTCCTCACAAGATAACTGGCTGGATCTATTACCTTGGGCAGAATTTTCACACAACTTCAAATATCACACTTCCTCCAAAGCCACTCCCTTTTTTACGGTGTTTGGGAGACATCCTTGAGTCCCAGATTTTCAAAATTTACCTACAGTAGAGGTCCCTGCAGTTTCTAAATTGGTGGAGTCTTTCGCAACCATTTGGAAGAGGGTTCATTCTTCTCTGAAGCAGTCGTCTAAGAACTACAAAAAATTTGCGGATAGACGACGTGTCGCTGTTCCACTGCTGAGAGTTGGAGATAAAGTCTGGGTATCCTCCAGGAACATCCGATTGAAAGTACCCAGTATGAAGCTAGCCCCACGCTTCATTGGTCCTTACCGTGTTCGCAAGGTCATCAACCCAGTCGCGTATAAGTTGGAACTCCCTCCTCAACTAAGAATATCCAATACCTTTCATATTTCTTTGCTGCATCCTCTAGTGCTGAATCGTTTTCAAACTTCTGCTCCCAAGTTACCTCAAGTGCAAACTTCTCAAGGTACAGAGTTCGAGGTAGGGAGGATTTTGGACTCTTGATTTATCAAATCTAACAACCTCCAATATCTCACAGACATTTCCTGGTAAACCTGGTGGGTGTCTGGTGTCCACCCTGAAAGGCGGGGGGTACTGTCAGAGTTCAGCCGGGGATCTGCCGTCCCTTTCCATCCTGCCGGCTTCCTCTGACTTCCCGGGCAGTCGGGCGGCTGGTGCGGCAACGTGGGAGGTGCTGAGCATTCTCCCTGATGCTGGTGTCTCGGGCGGCCTGGTGCACAGGGATCGGAGTCCCTGTCATGTGCGCCGCCATGACACTTCTTTTTCTGACTGTCCTTCCTTCCCTGACAGTCTGGCCGGTCAGCTGATGCTGTGGACCAATCAGTGGGCTTCCAGGGGTATATATCCGGCTCCTGTGTATCAGGTAGTTGCCTGAACAACCATTGTCACTGCTAGTGTTACTAGTGGTCTCTCGTTCCAGGTTCCCTTGCTTCCAGTGATCTATTCCTGTGTGCAGCTATATCGTTTATCTCACCAGTGCTTTACCACCTCAGACTGTGTGCAGCTATATCGTCCATCTCACCAGTGCTTTACCACCTCAGCCTGTGTGCAGCTATATCATCCATTTCACCAGTGCTTAACCACCTCAGCTTGTGTGCAGCTATATCATCAGTGCTTAACCACCTCAGCCTGTGTGCCGCTATATCATCAGTGCTTTACCACCTCAGCCTGTGTGCCGCTATATCATCAGTGCTTTACCACCTCAGCCTGTGTGCAGCTATATCATACATCTCACCAGTGCTTTACCACCCCAGCCTGTGTGCAGCTATATCATTCATCTCATCAGTGCGTTACCACCTCGCCTGTATGCAGTATACCTCCATTCCACCAGTGCGTTACCACCGCCGCCTGTGTGCAGTATACTATCCATTTCACCAGTGCTTTACCATCACAGCCTGAGTGTAGTTATACGTACCAAAATCTCCAGCGTTATAATCTCTGGCTGGCTCCAGTACTACTACCCACCACCATGGTGCACTCTTTCTGACCGGCAACCCGGTAGAGTGTGTCCGCAGTGCACACTTCCTTGTACCTCAAGTACAGTGTCCCTACATGCCCCTTACTGGCACCGACCCTTTGGGCCACGAGTGTTCATCTCTCCTTTTTCCCGCAGGCTTTGGTCACCAAGTCAAAGGACCGCGACCTACTTACGAGGTACAGCTCAAGCCCATATCCCGATTGGTGGGGTCACTGGTGAACACCATCTCGTGGGTTAGATTCCGCACCTTTGATTAGGTCTCGCCAACGACCAAGACCCATGGATGCGGAGGTCGTACATTCAGGCCCTTCGCCTCCCGCAGCCTCAGCTTCCAGAAAACCGCCTCCCAGCATGACATGGTGTCCCAATGCAGCCAGAGGATGCCTTGCCTGAGGATGGCCCCCCCGAGGTTGGTCGGAGGAAAGTGTCAGGGGGGGCCATACGTGATGAGGTATTTACACACTTTTTTAGGTATTTGATTTTCAATTTTTTTTCATTTGTTGACATTGGGAATAAGGAAAATTATGTGTGTTAACTATCCTATGTTTTGATTTTTAACCTTTTTTTTTTTTTTTGCCAAATCCAAACAACAACCTGCTTACTCCCTGAAATTGATCGCCTGTGACAATAATGACTCACAAATGACCTTTACACCTGGACAAATGTGTTTCTTACCTGATTTTGGACAACATGTTGGCATGCACCATCTTCAACAAGTTCTTGATTTTCTTTTGCAAAATATTGTGTGTATATTTTTTGGTTTGTGAGCTAAGGTGTATTAAACAATTTTGTTTTAACATTTAATTTTGTTTGACATGAAAAAACCACAAAAGCCTTGCACAAATGGACAGTACCTTTGAAAATAATTTCCAAGTGTTTTTTTGGGGGGGGTTTGGTATTTTTGTATTTCTAACCTAAAAATTAACAACATGTTGGCATAGTTTGCCCAACCTTTTTTCCTCTTTATTTTCATATTTTGGGAGTTGCATTTATACATTTTTAACAATTAATTAACTACATAAGGGTATTCTAGCGAAACATTATGGAGTTAATGTCAATTTGCCCAATTTTTGGACTGACAAAATATGTCTACAATTTCTGGTAAACCCCTAATTTTTTTTTCTTTTTTAAATAAAAAATTTTTAGTCTGGAACATTGTTTGCATTTTTGTATGCAAATTCAAAAACCCAAAAGAAAAAAAAAAAAACAAACACATTGATTGACCTTGTGAGCTAATGTTTGAGTCAATAAATAAGATTTTTGGAAAATAACTATTTTTATTAACAATTTTTATTAACAAAAACGAAAAAGAAAAACATATTAATGCAGCAAAAAAGAAATTAAATGGTCCATTGAGACAAGTAGCTGCACCAAATGGCCCCTCATGGCTAAAATATGGCCCAAAATGTGATGCTCCCACCTCCTTGGGTCTGTTGAAAGAAAATCTGTGTTTTAATAAAAATTTTAAAGAAAAAAAAAAACAGTATGATTTTCAAGGAAAATTAGTTAACATACCATGCTAAAGTTTGAACACAAATATAGTGGTTACATGAACTTGCCTAAATTACCAATTGGCACTAAAAAACAACTTACAACAACATGAACAATCACTTTGGCATCTAAAATAATCCTTACACAATTTGAATTTTGATTTTAGACCAAAAATTTAAAAAGCACAATGAAACTTGTATTTGGCTCTGGCATATGTGGATTTTTAATAAATTATTTTGTTATGAAAAATGCAGACAATTGGCAAAATTTAATAACACCAAAAAAACAACTCATAAAAAAATGAATACATTTTAATGTTAAAATTTGAGTCGCAAATTTTAAATAATTAGCACCCAACCAAAAAAAACAAAGGATGATTTAACCAAAAAAAATAAAAAATGGACTGGCCTTAGATTGTATTCAGGGATACCACAGTGTATGCATATAGGGTACCTTTGCACACATTAATTGCACACATGAAAAACAAAATACCTGCAGCTTCAGGGCCAGGTTGGCCCAGATCCTCAGATGAAGTGGGCCAGTGGACATCTGAATAAGGTGGGCTTATTTCCAGGGGGGAAAAAGGGGAGGGAGTATAAACCAGAGTGGGTGCATCAGGGGAGGGTGTGAGAATGTGGATGGGTAGGACAGGGGAGGGAAGGGTTATTTGGATTTGGGGAGCAGGATATGGAGGGGAAATAGGGATGTCCAGGTCAGGAGAGGATGGAGAAATTTGGGAGGAGTGGGCAGGGGAGGAGATGGTGGGAGTTCGGGAGAGGGGTCGTGCAGGACTCCGTCTCTGGATCCGCTCCTCACCTAAATGATGTATAGTTTGGAATATTAGCAATTATGTATTCCAAAAAACAATTAAAATGTAAAACATTAACCCAAAAGTAAAAAAAAAAAAAACCCCACATTAACAAGGTCTCATTTAGGCAAAAAAAACGCATACTGCACACATGCGCATGCATCAATGCAAATTTACATTAGCAAAGTCAAAAATGAAAACAAGATTGTCATAGATATATAAACATTCAAATATCCACTTACGCCGACGGATCCTTATCCGAAGATGCACAAGCAAGTGTGGGGACCGGCGCCGTAAATCTGACCACCGGCGCTCCAATTGTCCGATGGTCCTACGATATCCCATTGCCCGCAGCCTGCGCGGACAATGGGATATCGTAGGACCATTGGATATCGTAGGACGCCGCACCTCCGCGTACGCCTGACGCTTGACCATGTTGGTGACAGGGGGTGGCCTGTCCGTTATACGGCGATCCATAACATCTGTGAGCACAAGCAGCTTACGCCGTGTAAAAGCACTGGCTCTCATGATGGCAATGTTTTTTTTTTAAGACAAATCAGTTTTATTACAGGGACCCCTAAATTTTGATTGGCTAATGTACTTTCATAAATAACATGAACAATTCTATTGGTTAATGTGTGAGTCATGTGAACAACCCATAAAAATATATTGTGACTTAGGATTGGCTTGCTGCATTTTGATGCGTTAGCAACAATCCGGAAAAAAATAAATAAAAATTTTCAATATTATAAACCTAAATAAAACCCCCTAAAAAATGCACAAACAGCATTTGGATTTTAAATAAACAAGTTTGCCGTTAAAAGCGGACGGAAACTACACACCAAAATGAACACAAAACAAACAATAAAGTTCATTGACATTCAAAATAGAAACAAGATTGAAAACATTCGACCAACAATTAAGTAAATTAAGGTAATGATTGGCACCAATTGATTCACGGATGTTTGCCGAACGAGAAACAAGGCAATGGACAAATGACAGGCCTACTTCCGGTAGTACTTGTGCGAGCGAACACTTCAACAAAAAACGAGTAGTGCGCTTGCTATTTCGGACACTCGTTAGCTAGAGGAGGGGTTGGGGAAATATGGGGCGGAAGACTCGCTACGAGCGACCACACGTGCGAGCGCTTGGTTTGACATTTGGACGGTCGTACCTACTGCGGGCGAATGGCTGATTGCGTCCGGCTCTGAATCAGGCCCACTGTTTGTTATAGCCCCGTCTATGTTTTAAGTTGTCTTTTGTTATTTGTTACTTTTGTACATTTTATGATTTATATTAAATTGGTTTATGCGCGCTTAGAGGGTTGGGTATGGGATGCCGGTGTTCGGGATCCTGATGTCAGAATCCCGATGCCAACATCCCGACTAGGTTACCATCCCGATGGCTTGAGGTAAGTATGCCTAACCTACCCCTACCCTAACCATCTCTCCCTGATGCCTAAACCTAACCTCTCTCCCCGGTGCCTAAACCTAACCCTCCCCACTAGTGTCTAACCCTCCCTCCAAACCCGCTATTTACCTTCGGGATTCGGAGGTTGGGGTGCTGGTATTCCGATAAGTGGGATTCCGGTAGTGGCATCGTGACAGCTGGAATTCCCGCTGTTGGGATATTGAACGTTTCCCCGCTTAGAAATGTGTTTCCACTGATTAAGTGTGTAAAATGGAAATGGAAACTTGTCTTTGACTTTAATTTCTGTTAACAGTGCTATAGTGGGACTGAATTTACCAGCACTGGCACATTTCATTACTTGTTTAAGACTTTGCCCTTTATTGATACACAGGCTGTAATAGGCTTCAATGGACCTAAATTTTGTCTTTACTGTTTGTGCTGAATAAAGTGAGCATTAACGCATGTATAGGATTGGACTGATCCAACAGGGGACTGAAATAATCCACGATGGGTTCCCCACCCTCTACCTTGTTAGAACAGGGCACAGATTACCTTTGCTGGTCCACGTCCATCCACAACACACACTTACTGACCGTCACTGGGTGGTGATGTTAATAGTGCGCAATGAAACTGCAGCAAAATCTGTCCCATCCATTTCCTCTTCTCTTCATGGAGACAGAGCAGCAATCTGTGCGAGTCTTAATCACACGTGAGCTAGCCATCAAATGGATCACCATTGGTGGTCTCTATCAATGGTGTAATCAGTACTGTATATTGATGGGAGGAAACCATTGATAAAAAAACATGAATCATATGAATGTGGCTGGCCAGGAAATGTGGGCATGTCTAAGCGGTGCAGTGGCTGGTCAGGGCTAAGCTTGTTTGCTCAAAAAAAAAACACATCATCACATCTCTGCCATCGATGGAGGAGAAACATTGGAACGCTATTGGTTGATGGCCATCCCAAATCACACATCTCAAGATTGCGCAGCATGCAGCGGCCATTGTTCCAACAGCCTGGGTAGTCCTTGGCAGCTTCTCTATCTCTCAGCTGGAACATCATTATGATAAGTGCAGTGCTGTGCAAGGAACCACTATTCCCAATTAGAGTCAGCATTGGGATATATCTAGATACTATTTTTGCATAACTCACCCATTTTCCAGGGGAAGTCTTGTGCCTTATACCTCACATCCTTGCAATGGTTTAAGCCCAGGGATACTGCACTAATGTTTTCACAGCCTGGAAAAGCCAAACAATTGCCTATACTGAGCAGCAGGTGTAGCAGAGACTAAGATTGCTGTTGTTGCTTTGGGGCCTGATTCAGAGGTGGACGCTGCTGCGTCCGCTCTTGTGACTGCTGCCAGAGTCATGGCTGCGATATTATGCAATTGCCAGTATTAGCCTTCCCCTGGTACAGTAGCCAGTGTCTGAATGAGCAAGCCCTGAAACGCCCACTTTCATTGTCTAGCCTGCTGTAGCACCGCCAATGGTTCTTAACATGCCATCATCAGCGTGCGATTGTGTGCACCATCAACATGTGCACCAACCCAATGGCAGGTGCATTCTGAACATGGCCACTGTGTCTGTGAATCTGAGAACACAGTCACTTTCACTGACACACTCGCTACACTCCCATAACACATCTATGAGATAGACTTTTTTTTACATTCACTTCAGGCCACCTCCCAGTCACCAGACATCACTTTACCTGCCTATTTCTGAAACCATCTGCCCTGATCGCAATAATGCCTTTGTACCTCCACTCTGTGTAACGCATGCGTTGTAGGGGTTTTCTGAACTTTTTGCACATATGCAGTGGAAAATAAGTGATTAACTATGTGAACATCCACATTGCACAAAAATTGCACCTCTAAATCAGCTCCATAGTGTCTGCGAGTGCATGTAGTTCCTCAGTGAGAAGTTGTTTTTACAGGAGTGCACAGACCATGCTGAACAGATGGAGCTGATCCTACTGGGACTGCCAGCAGTAGGACACAGCTCCACACTAAAGACATCTGGCAGCAATTCCTTTTATTTTTGTTAAGAATACAGTATCAGAACCAATAACTGTATAAAGTTTAGCAGGTTAGATTGTGTTGTCTTTGCTATGTCTTGTCTTTGCTATGGAGTAAGTACATATGTGGAGTCAGGCAATTATAAACCATTTTTGTAGTTATTGTTTAACGAGAATGACACTTGGATCACATTAATGTTAATGTATTCACCAGTACAGCTTACATTCAGAAATGCATGCTGGATGCAAGTGAAAGTTAAGTAAGGCTCTTGGCACCACCAAAGTCTTATCTGTGAAAGACACTTATTATAAAGAAAAACAAAAATTACTGCACAGTTGTCCATAGTTTATATAAATGCCCCATTCCAATATTACTCTTCAGTGCTCTTTGCTTTTGCTCTATTACAATGTGTTCCATGGATGGGATATCGAACCACAGGGAGGAAGGTGTAGAGCAGAGGTTCTCAAACTCGGTCCTCAGGAACCCACACAGTTCACATTTTCCAGGTCATCCAGCAGGTGCATAGGTGTATTCGTTGCTCATGGACACATTTTAAAAGATCCACAGGTGGAGCTAATTATTTCACTTGTGATTTTGTGAAGAGACCTGGAAAACATGCACTGTTTGGGGTCCTGAGGACCGAGTTTGAGAACCTGTGGTGTAGAGAATAGACAACTGGGAAGCCAGGTAGGGGAATTTACACTTTGACTTGTATTGCTTAAAATCCATAATATTAGCTTTAGAAGTTCCTGGAAACAAACAGAGATCATGTGTATAGGGTTATGTTGGTAATTGTACTATGTTGTGTGCAAATTGTCATGTACTTAGTATTTGTTTGTACTGTATATTTTGATACTCGTTTTAACAGATTTGAAGTAAATGAGGAACCACCTATTGCCCAATCTTGGTTTTCTACAGATCTTCTCCTTCAGCTTCTCTAGCTGCTTTTCCAGTAGTTTAATTAATGGTATGACCTGACTCAGGCTGGCAGTGTCTAACATTGGTAACAATTTCAAATGGTTTCAGTTGCTTGCAGTAAATGAGAGTATTCTCCAGTGTGCTGCAGTAAGATGGTAACTTGTCCCCCCTTCTGCTTGGATGGCTTGTTGCTGTTCCTTCAGTCACTGAAGCATATAATGGATGGAATTCCACTTGGTTACTACCTATTGCTTCAGTTGGTGGCATGGCAAATTATACTATTCTACAGCTGCTGCAATCTTCTACATGCTATTGGTGAATGCCAAAAATGCTCAGAAATTTTACAGGCTACTCAGCATGTCCTGCACACATTTGTCATTTTTAAAAATTCTGTACCACCAAGTTTATTGTGTGCGTAAAACATGGTACATTATATGGCGAGCACTGCAACACTGCATTATATGGGGGTCACTGTGACATACTTTGCATTACATGGAAGGCACTGCAGCACTCTGCATCATGTGGCGGGCACTGTGACACTCTGGATTATATGGTGGACACTGCAATGTTTTTCTAAATTATATGGTGGGGACTGCAATGTTTTCTGCATATGGTGGGCACTGATGGTCTCTGTATTATATGGCAGGCACTGTGATGTTCTCTGCATTATATGGCGGTAACTGATTCTCTCATTATATATCAGTCACTGCGACATCCTTTGCATTATATGATGTTTGCTGTGATGTTCTCTGCATTATATGGTGGTCACTAAAATGCTCTCTGTACTATCTGGCGGTTACATAAATGCTTTCAGTGGTGTATGGCAGGTCACTAAATTGCCATTAGTATTTTTATGTTACTCATTAAAAATGCTCTGAGTATTGTCTGGCGGTCACATATATTGAAGAAGGAATGTGCAATTTTTACACTACTGCACATGGATAATTTTCTGAGATATCACTCTGCGCATGGGTCAGATTAGCAGTCCAAAATCGCATGGATCTGCATCAAAGGGTGAACGTGAGCAGTAACAGGTTAGCGGGAATTTGTCTGTAACAGTCGGCATGGGGGGAGTGGCGCTATCATCTTTCTTGCCTCCGGACGACTGGGATGAAGTTACACCGCTGGAAATCTGCTCACTAACTGCAAACACATCTTTTTTTTTTGTTTGCCCTTTAGAGCACTAGGGAAATGAGATTAGGAGAATAAATTGTATTTCAACAGGGCATATTTTCTGTAAAAAATATCAAGTGTGTGAAGGCTCATCTTATTTTTGAAATATGGCCAAATATCTTTATATTTAAGGCCGTTAAGGTGCTCCTAAAATAATGTTTGTTAATTAGAGAGTGCAATTAAATACAATTTATCTTTGTAATAATCTGTTCAATTATATTTAAAGTGTGCTGTTATTAATCTTAAATACTGATAATGATATATTCCTTGGATAAAACTATTCCTTAAATATGTGAAGAGGACTATTTTTATTCCACAAAAAAACACAAACTATTGGGTTTACATGAAGGTGGGGGGAGTTTTTGTCCCAAAGTGGATATTTCTAGTTTGTGCAGATTGATGGGTGAAGGCTTATTTTGTCCTGATTTTGCATGTCTATGTGTTGGGAAGTATACACCATTACACAGAATATAAAATCTAGGGATGTAGTTCCAATTCTGGCTTACTCTACTCTACCTACCGTCGGGATGCCGGTGCTCAGAATACCGGCGCCGGAATCCCAACAGCAGTCGGAATTCCGGCACCAGAATCCTTACCGCCGGCATCACGATGGTAAGTAGAGTTAGGGGGAGAGTTCAGTTTAGGGTTAGACACCAGGTGGAGGGTTAGGGTTAGACTGCGGGGGGAGGATGGTTAGGATTAGGCTGCATGGGGGAGGGTTGGGCTGCGGGTGGGTTAGGGTTAGGGGTTAGAGTTAGAATACTTACCTAGTTGGGTCAGGATTCTGATGGTCAGGATGCCGCTCTCTGTAATCTTAGTGCTGGCATCCCGGGATCCCGTACCCAACCCAAAATCTATACAGCTCATTCTAATGAAATAGATTACAATTTTCAGGATACTTAATTACTGCTGACCATTCTAAAACATGTTTTTATGATAATAACAGTTACATTTGTTAATTGGGATTTCATTTTGATGCTAAATATTGTTCGAATCTCTACTAATTGCATGGATTGTTTAAACTTTTTTTTTCTTTTTAAGAACAATTGGCATACTGTTTTACTTCTTTCTACAGGAGTTTTTAATAGAATTGATTGCTAGAGAGAGGAATGAAGCTCTGAAACTTTATGCAAGTAGCAGTGAGCAGGAAAGCATTTCTAACTACCATGAGGAACCCTTGGCAAGTCCAGTCATCTTCCTCAGAAAATGGATGGGTGAGGTAAGCACAGTGTTTATAAAGATAAGCTGCTTTTTGCACGTTTTGTTTATCCAACTTTTGATTCTACCAAGTATACCTACCCTCCAACATGACCTGTTCCATTAGGAAACAAAACACTCTTCTTCTGGACTTCCCACCTAATGTATGATTGCAGCCACCTGTGTTGAACTAGGTAATTGATGAGACAGGTGTTTCAGCACAGGTGGCTGCAATCATAAATTAAGAGGGAAGTCCAGGAGCAGAGCATTTTGTACCTAATGGAATGGGGGGTCTGAGTATACATTGCTTTGCCTGATCAGATGTCATCAGCCACTCATGCACCACACACTTAGCTATATCACAGCCCCTGAATGCCATGCGACCTAGTTTATTTATTGAAGTATTTCAATTAAGAAAAATAAATTTTCTTTCTGCTGAAACAGATTAAAATTGTTTTATACCCCCAGAATAGGTGAGCAGAGGCACATAAGGAGGCTAGGAGGTGAGGTGAGAACCTCACACTGTATCATGAGAAAGAACGGCCCATGATCACAGTATTATAATTATGGCCACTTGGACATTTATTCTAGAAACACTTTTTTTTACTGATAATATAATGCCAAATACAACATTAAAGGCCAGGGGCCTGTTTAAGTTTTGTACACAAATCCAATGGTTTGCGTATAACTCCAGTGAAGAGGGGACTGCATGCAGTGCCCCTAAGGCCACAGCCTAATTACCAGGCAGTGTCCAGTTGGGGGCGGGGATGGAGTGGCACGGCCAGTGTCTTTGTCTTCCAACGCAGATTTACTGGCCTTGGCTATGGATGTAAGACAGCCATACTGAGAAACCTGAGGGTTACTTAGATGACTGATGTTCTCGCAAGTGACCTGATGCTGCGTCCTCACAGCGGATTACACAAGCATGCAGGAGGCATCTATTAACACAAGCTGCCTCCTGCAGCATTAGCATATTTACACACACAGCAGCTGCGTCCATCTCTGAATCAAGCCCAAGAATAATAACCCATAAGATGCCATTTGAAAGCTCTCACCTTATGAGAAGAACGGCCCATGATCACAGTAACACATTTGTGGCCACTACATTGATTGGATAATTAGAAGGCTATTGATCATAACTAAAATGTCCTGTTAACCCTGCAGAAATGCTAGATTTCGCATAGTTAAGTTAATGAGCCATTCATCATCAGGAGTTCAATAGGACCAGCTGATATTCAGCAAACTCCGAAAACTTTAAGTGTTCGGAGCTTGCCTGCATGAACAAGCACCATCTTCAGATGGCGCTAGTTCTCGTAGCCTTGTTCCTTCCTATGGGAAGAAGTTCTGGGGTTTCGAAGAGAGATTCGAATGGATTCCTCTGCCGCCTACTCACTGCCTCCGCCTGGAAGTGACACTGACCTAAGACCTGGTAACTCAGGTAACCCTGGATTCAGACTGTAGTGAAAAATGGAGTGTCCTGATGTCTCATGAAACAGATTATTGTGGGCAAATTCAGCTCATGCAACAGGAAGACTCAAACATCTTGATTGGCTTAAACATACATCCGAATGTACTTCTCCAAATCTTGGTTTACTAGCGCTATCTGGCCATTACTCTGGGGATGGTAGGCTGAAGAGAAGCTCAAGTTAATGCCAAAACACTTGCATAATGTTCTCCGGAATCTAGAGGTAAACTGCACCCCTCGGTCAGAAACAATGTCCTTGGGAAAACTGTGCAACCTAAAGATTTCTCTTATGAATACTTCTACCAGTTTTGGTGCTGAAGGTAGACCCTTTAATGGAACAAAGTAAGCGGCCTTGGAGAATCTGTCCACCACCACCAAGATAGTGTTGAACCCTTGGCAGGAGGGTAGATCCATCACAAAGTCCATGGAGATCAGGCACTGGTAGTGGCAGCATGGGACCTGATAGAGAGTACGGCGGAACTCACAGCTATGACAAGCTGCCACAAACTCCTTATCATCTTGAAAGACCATCGGCCACCAGTACATCCTGAGTAGCTCCAAGGTTATTTTAACTCCTGCATACCCACTGAAATGTGATTAATGTGCCCACTGAAGTAACTGAGCCCGGAATCTTGACCTTGTTGGTGACAGCCACAAAGCAAGCAGGGTTTGTCTTCTCTTACTTCCTCCACTTCAGCAGAATTGAATGCTTGGAACAGGGCATCTGCCTTGATGTTTTTATTACCCAGCCAGTAGGTAATCACCAGATTGAACTAATCGAAAAATAATGATCATCTTGATTGACGGTAAAGCAGTGGGCTGTTTTAAGGTACATCAAGTTCTTATGATCGGTATAGACTGTCACCGGAAATTTAGCTCCCTCCAACAAGTATCGCTATTCCTGAAGGATCAACTTGATGGCTAGTAGTTCTTTATCCCCGGCAACATAATTCTTCTCTGGAGCAGAGAATTCACAGGAATACCACTTACCATTTTTTTCCTACTGCGACAGCACTGTCCCAACTCCAACTATGGAAGTGTCCACTTCCAAGAAAAAAGGTTGGTCACAATTTGGTTGTCTCAGAATGGGTGCTGAAAGGAAACACTGCTTTAGAAGGACAAAAGCTTTGTCTGCCTCAGGAGGCCACACTCAAGTGTCTTGACCCCTCTTGGTAAGAGCAATGTAATGGATGAGTAGTTCCTGATGAACTGGTGATAGAAGTTACAAAAACCCAGGAAGCGTTGTATCACTTTCAACCCAATTGGACGGGGCCAGTTGGCAATGGCGGTAAGTTTCTCTGGATCCATCCGAAGGCAAGACCTGAAATGATGTATCCCAAAAATGTCAGTTCCTTTTGCAAAAAGGAGCATTTTTCTAGCTTGCAGAAAAGCTGATTGGCCCGGGGGCGTGGCAGCTCTTCACATAAGTGTTGGTGATGGCTCACTGTATCTTCAGAGAATATCAATAAGTCGTCCAGATATACCACGAGAAACTTATATAACAGGTCCCAGAAGATATGATTCATGTATTTTTGGAAAACAGCTGGGGCATTGCTTAATCCAAAAGGCATGACTAAATACTCGTAATGACCATCACGAATATTGAAGGCCGTCTTCTACTCACCCCCAGATCAAATTTTGATTATATTGTAGGCCCCGCGAAGATCTAGCTTATTGAAGATTTTTGCCACATTTATCCAATCAGGGCTCTGAGATCAGAGGTAAGGGAAACTGGTCCTTGATGGGAATGGTGTAAAGGCCCCATTAATCAATGCGTGGTCTCAAACCTTTATATTTCTTTTTAACAAAGAATAGGCCAGATCCAGTGGGTGATTTGGACTCCCTGATGAACCCAAACTCCAGATTTTCTTTAATGTATTCTGACACTGCCTGGTACTCAGAAAGACTCTTCCACGAGGAGGCATTTTCCCAGGTAACAAGTCTACAGCGCAGTCTCACTCCAGATGAGCGGGATGCGTCTCAGCCGCCTTTTTACTGGAAGCATCCCAGAAGGACCGGTAAAGAGCTAGAAGTAGATCCTCTGGAGAGATGACTGAACTCTGAATGGCAAGATGTGGATGTTTGACAGATGACAAACATGACCTATGGCATTGAGTACCCCATGACAGGATTTGAGGTTCACTCCAATCTAAAATGGGAGTGTGCTTACAAAGCCATGGAAGACCTAGGACAATTGGACTCTCGTCTGATGGGAGTATATAGAACGTTATCAACTCCTGATGGAGAATGCCCTCTTGCATGGTAACTTCTGTCATTCGGGAGTGGATGGTAGCTATAGGACGTTTATTCTCATCCACTCCAATGTTTCAGAATGGTGTTTGTAGTGGCACACTAGGAATTCCTAGCTCCTGAACCTTCTTTGCAGTAATGAAGTTGTCATTGGCACCCGAGTCTAAAAAATAATTTCAGAGGATTTTCCTAGGACCAGAGTCACATCGATGGAAAAATGAGAGGAAGCATTTTCTTTTAGAGTCTGTTGAAATGCACCTAATCTGACCACGCCTTGATCAGTTAGGCTTTCTTGTTTCCCTGATGCTTTGAGCAGCCAGAGAGAAGATGACCTGGTTCACCACAGTACAGACACAGCTTATTCTTGAACCTCCTTTCCCTCTCTGTGACAGGAAGGTGTGACTTCCCGATCTGCATTGGCTCTTCTGGAGGCTCAACTGGTGCTGTGAAATATGGGGCGAGCTTGAAGCTGAAGCAACGAGACTGTTCTCTCTCTCATGTTCTCTCTCTGTGGTGAAGATCTACCCAGATACACTAGGAAATCAGGTCATCCAGAGAAGTTGGCAATTCCATGGATGCCATTACATCTTTAATTTGCTTTGACAACCCTTGCATGAATGCAGCTACCAAGGCATCGTTGTTCCACCCTAACTTAGAGGCAAGGGTTCAGAATTGCACAGCATTTTGTCCTGCAAAGTGGTTGCCTTGTTTCAAGTACAGAATAGCTGACCCCACGGAGGATACTCGCCAAGGCTCATCGAAGACCTTCTGGTCTTACATTACATTAAGTTTATGCAAAGAGTCAATATTTGCAGTGCTGACCCTTCTTTTTCAAAACCTCTGCAATTCGTCCTGGCATGCTGTCATTCAACGTCTGGGCCACATACTGACTGATGGCTGCCCATTCTTGCCTAATCAATGCTTGGAGTTTGTCAGAATTTGTGGGTTTTTGTTTGTCCAACCACCATTTGAGGATTGACCAAGTTCTCAATGGGATTAAGGTCTGGGGAGTTTCATGGCCATGGAAACAATTTCAATGTTATGTTTCCCGAGCCACTTAGTTATCACTTTTGCCTTATGGCAAAGTGCTCCATCATGCAGGAAAAGGCATTGATCATCACCAAACTGTTCTTGGATGGTTGGGAGAAGTTGCTCTTGGAGGATGTTTTGGTATCATTCTTTATTCATGGCTGTGTTCTTAGGCAAAATTGTGAGTGAGTATTGAGAAAATAATTAAAACATCATTACAATATTTACACCATTAAAGATTACATTAATTTGTTTGATCTATCTAATGTCATGTGACTGTGGTAAGTAATTCATGGGTAAAACGAAGGCCAAACTTTGGTGTCTTACTTTAGAACAAGTGGGAGATGGTTTGAATCACAGAAGCACTCCACTGGCTAGCCATGTCCATGTGCTTCACCATGGCAGTCAGTGGTGGATTTTACCTAGGGGCTGCAGTACTGCAGCCCCCCCCCACCCAGTAAAATCCGCCACCTCAGTGAGCCAGTCGCATTCTGTGCCTGCACTGGCTATACTGTGACTGGCAGTGGCTTCCCATGCGCCAGTCTCCTCCCCCTGAGAGCGGCTTCCCATGCGCCAGTCTCCTCCCCCTGTCACTGCCAGTTCAGGCTGCAATTAGCAGACAGCGTGCTTTTAGTAGTAGGGTAGGGTTTTCAGGCACCCCTACCCAAATTCTAGGGGCTGCAGCCAATGCAGCCCTTTGGAGACCGGTTGATATGCGTATGCACTGCACCTGTCAGATTCATTGCGCAGGCACCGGGACCCGGCTGGAAGGTGAGTGTTCTAAGGATACTGGATTTCAACCTCTATATGCACCTACCTATACCTTCTAAACCCTGCCTATAAACCTCTAAAACTGACGCTATTTGCATACGCAGTCATACAGTAAAATAAAGACTTTAGCTGTGATCTAAGTACAATTTAGCGCAAAAAATTATATAGACCTAAGATACAGTCATACATACAGGACGCGCTCTGGACCAGATACCGGCATCAGCAAGAAACCTCCGTCATTCAGCAATCAGCAAGAAGACTAGAAACCCAGGGTCAAAGCACACATATTTATACCCCCCAGAAATAGACAACACAATAGAGGAGTTTGTTGCTGATCCCATTGGTTCCCAGTGCGGGTGCATTTGTTACAGGGCATTTAACAGGTTGATTCAAATGGCCACAGTCCAGCCTCCAACAGCTGGTTGCCTTTGTTTTCCCACCTCATGCAAATCTAGACTGGTGGTGTTACAAAGTACATTTTGGTTCTTTATGTCTTTACGGTCCATAAGTTGCGAACGCATGTTCCGATCTTCACACCGATGATACCGGAAAGCTGTGGATAAAGTGCGGATCAGTATAATATCAAACACGGCTTAGTTATCACGTATTAAACCTTAGATACCAAAATAGTCTTCATTTCACAGCATTTGTAATAAATGAATAAAACTTGGATCTTTTACTTTATAGCTATGGAACCTTTTGTGTAAGCGTGCATTATGTAAGTATTAGGGATATGGGAAAAGACACTAGTTAGGTTTATCTGATTTGGGGCAGATGTGCACACATGCAGCTATATATATATATATATATATATATATATATATATATATATACAAATATATATATATATATATATATATATATAATTATATATACACACACATATCTCATTCCTTACTAACAGTTTCAAACTGCAATGCAAATGTGTTATGGGCAGTGAGTTTCACTTCTCAAACAAGGTGGAGACCCCCAGCTGTGAAGCTGGGGTCATTCTGTCTGGGAGTGAGACTAAAACCTGTTTAGGATTCAGACAAATTCAATTGTGTAGATCAATGTCTGGGTTATATTACAATTGCCACAACTATACTTGTCTATATACAGGGATTCCCAATTTGTATGTAAAACACTCACAGTATTCTGGTGTATTGTCTATTCTATTTACTTTTCTCAGGAGGCTGTTTTTCTAGTTGTTTTGGTATTTCTCTATGCAAGGTTGTCCCCAGAATGGGCCTGTCATGGCTTCTAAAAAGATTATCAAAAACATTGCCATCTGTACTTAGCTCGTGAGTTGTAACTTAAAATGGCGCTGGTCGCAAAATGGCGTCTTGCAGATTCTTATTTTTAAGATGGAGTCTAGCTGCCATTCGCAAGATGGCATCGCGCACGCTAATTTTTACGCTGATTTCGTCTCAGCCACTAATCCAGCTTCGGCAGTCCACTCTTTGATAGCGAACAACATGCTATCACACTCTGATTTAAAATAAATTTAGGCATACATTTATATATTACTTAATGTTATTAGGGGATGGCACAAGGTGGTTCTTAATCCATCAATAATGTGTCTCTAGGAGGGGACATAAAACTACCATTATACGCACACCACAGACCTTGGGAGATCATGTGAAAGATGTGGGGATGCACCAGTCCTATAAAGGAAGTTTTGATGGGGAATTAGGGACTTACATTATTTGAGGTGTTTTTAAAATAACATTTTGATAATACTTTTTATGCACATCTAAATATAATACATTGTATGATGGTATTTCTAGTTCAGGGTTGTAATGCAGTTCTACATTTACCTCAGTATTCATATGGGTACTACTAACCACCATCATAATTTCGCTCTTCCGATTTACCTTATTTTAAAATTTTCCACACTTCAACACATTAGGAACACACTTGACACATATGCCAATTACTATGATGACAACCAATATAAGGATCAGGAGTTTACCTATGCTTGCTATCATTTCCTGGACCCACTCCCCTAGACCTGAGAACCACTTCACGGGGTTCAACCATGACACCCATTCCTCTACCTTTTCCTCTACTTCAGCCACTGAAGCATTATGGTTCTTCCGAAATTCCCATTTTAGCTGCAGAATTTCATCCATCTTCCGGTCTATCACCTCCTTGGGGTCACTGGTGTTATTAGTAATATATGTGCCGCACTTTACTCCAAACTGGGTGGCCAAAGTTACGCAATACCCTCCAGTGACAGCTGTTAAATAATTTAGCACTAGTCTGTGTTGCACCAGTTCTTTCTTGTATGCTTGCAATTCCCTACCTGTATACCTGAAGGTGTCACCATACAACTCGGTGATATTATCTATCAATTTAGCAAGATCTTGGATATATCTAAAATTTAGCGTACCCCGAGTGATCCTGGTGGGATCCAATGCGACTAAAACTTGAAAGCCAGTTGTCTCACTAATTAACTAAGTGGCTTTATGCATGTCACCAGGTATCATATTTCTTTGGTCTCTGTGTTCATACTGTGTGTGAAGATATGGTGATGGTGTGTTTTTATGAATACCAAGCATTTCACCATGTGTAAGGGTCATAATTTCTGGAAGCAGTCTTCCCAAATAACATAGCAATTACGGTACTAAGATTGGTCAGACACTCCCCTGATTTGGCATAGCACTCCTCCTCCTGACTCCACTCCATCAGCACTGCCATCAGCTCCCATCTTCTCTATCGGTCCTCCATCACAGAAACTGGGTATCCCCAAACAGATCATCACGACAGAAACTCTGGAAGAAAGAACTAGGATGACCACAGCAGACCACTCCATTGCTGGAAGCACTGATCTACACATTTCTTTAGCTCAGGTATCTCACTGCACCTTTTAACCCTCCCGGAACAGGCTCGCAATCGACAGGTTCACGTTATCTGCCTCGACTCCGCCCCATATCTCCACCGGTTGGTTGACCTTTCTACAGTGAGTGGAATGGACCCAGGTATCTCTCTCGGCCACCTTCAGCAACACTGGATTCGGACCTTCCCAACGATCAGTCAAACAACCTGAGCGAAAAAAAATTCGGATCATAACAAATTCCCCAGGTTTGACATCATGACAGTTTGCATCAGACATGTTGGAAAATAACATTTTCAATTTCAGTTGTTCTTACTCATCTTCGTGAGACACTGCACAGTAACCTCATTATCATATTTTCACATGAGGCTGCCTGTTAAACAGTATCTCAAAGGGGGACAGGTAGACAGATGGTCTGGGATGATCTTGATATTAATACCCATCACCTTACACAGGTTATAAAAGACATTACTTGTGAAATGAGTATCCCTCCTATATTCAATTATTCTATGGATACTGTATTTGTACACAAATTCCTGCAATTTAAATTCTGTTATCAATATCTACTGCTCTAAATATTGCCTGGGCCCCTGGGTTGGACAGTATTCCGAGTATTTGACCTTAGCCTGGCATGGCTGCCGTTTGTCCTTAGCGACCTTGTGTCCTGTGTGTGAGAGATAAAGCACAACAGTTTAATATCATTTAAACATGACCTAAATAAAAACAATAAATCGTCCACATTTTACATTAGAACAGATCCATTGGCAGGTTGAAAAGATTGTAAACAGTCATATAAGGCCTGGGAGAAGATACTGGGGTTGTCTATGAACCCATGGGACACTCGTGTCCATGTGTAGTGTACACCTTCCCCTAGGTGGGAAAAGAAAAATACTGACAGTCAAGGTGTTAGGGCACAGGGAAGAAAGCAAAACAGAGATTGGGTATCAGTTACATCAATTACCATTACCAGTTTTTCCCTAGTACTTCCCGTCAACCTGTCTATCTGCAGACCACAAGTATGACCCGACTCCTAGCATTGGCTCCCACTCTCCAATAAAGCATTAACAGCCACAATTGGAGCTGGTGCCTGTTGGACATTTGCTGGTCTCTGTGCATATCCCTTATGGGGATATCCAGGTACTCCCTGGTTTGGGGGACCTACCCTCTTTGCCGTGCAGCTCTTATGTGTCCTGGCTGGTTGCAATTAAAACACTTCCGTGGGAAGGATTGTTGTGTGGGTTGAACAGGAGAGAAAGGTGGTGGGTATGGGTAAGGATATTGAGGAAGAGGATTTTGTGGGAGGTATGGAGCTTGTGGGTAGTATGGGACTTGTGGTTGTGTAGGATAAGTGGGATAAGGCTGTGTTTGCTGTTGTGTAGGATTAGTGAGGGCGTATAACTGTTCAGGTGCAGGTGTGGGTGCAGGTGTGTCTGCTGGCTGTGATGTTACGTTCATTCCTTCCAGAGCTTGAATACTGACAGCCATTAGTTTCTCGCTCTGTCTCTCTCTTCTTTGAGATGTTTTTATCATGGCGGATTCTATGAGGGTATCTATTGTGACTCCCCTCCAGCCAGGCTGTGAGGTCTGAACCCGGGTTTTTAGGTTCTCTTTAAGGCCATCCATGAGTATGGTGACAATCATTCCCCTGTGGTGAATGCTATCTTTAATATCCTCTAACCCAGTGTACTGGGTGATAGCCTGCAGAGCCCGGTCGCAATAATCTTCTGCAGATTCACTCTCCTTTTGCTTTATGGTGAAAATTTTGTTCCAGTTAACTACTACTGGAAAATATACACCCAATTGAGTTATAATATGGGTAATGTTACCTTGGTTTACTTGGTCTGTTAAGGGAACGTCACCATCCAATACACAATCCGTGATAAATTTTGTCACGTCCATATTGCGTGATAGACAGGCCCTTAACACCACCCGCCAATCTTTATTGGTGGGCTCATGAGAACTACCCAAATTTCTCAAAAATCTTTGACATTTGGCTAATTCCTTTTTGGGATCGGGGAAATCATTAATGATGGAATTTAGCTCTGCTCTTGTCCAAGGACAATGCATTACCACATCCCTTGTAGGTACAACTCCGTTCGCGTCCGCATTCCCATTTGGAACAGTGATTGTCCGAATGGTATGCAGACCGGCCGCAGTGCTACCTTTGACCTTATTACCTGGCTGGGGGTTTAGTCTGTTGCTGCAACATATAGTATTAACAACTTTCTCCATGGGCGCAGAGGAGTTTAACACTTCCTGTGCTGTTATAGATGGAGATGGTGGCACCACTTGAGCTTGTCGGTTATGGTTACTGAAGTGAGGGTACAGGTTGCTTGTTACATTTTTATGAGTTTTTTTCATGACTTTATCTGCACCTCCATCCACATAAGGTGGCGGTGGTGCGCGTGAACTACAGGCAATACCTTCCGCAACGCTACCGTGCCGCACATGCGCACCATTTTGCGGCTCGCAAGCATTGCAATCCAGCGCCGCGGGGTGTATTTGCCTGCAATGCGCTCGCAATGCTAGTTTGTGTCGCTTGTACATTTTTAAGCCACACATCCCCTTCATGCTGCCACAATTTTAAACATTCATAATAATTTACTTTTTTATCTCGAGAACGCATCAGAGTGATGTGATCCCGGACATTATCCAATACATCTTTATCAAAACTACCAATCCTGGGAAACGGTCTAACACACTTCATCGTTATTTTAAACCATACGTCACATTACCTTATTGCATAAGTACCGTACTTAGTATGCATAATACGACGGGCCGATCCAAGCAGCACTTCCATTAGTAGCACATCATTGTCTAACATTTCTATTGTTTGCGTGGCTCCCATCTTGGGACAACTCCTACGTTTTTCAATAAAAATTTAAACTGGTGAAAGACAATTAAGATACTTTCACTTACCTGCGGACACCTTTGAAAAAGGGTGTATCCGCAAACCCTATGGAGGACTTCTAGACGCTTCCACTCACCTACAGAAGTAAAGGCCGCTTCCGCTCAGCAATCCCTTTTTGACTACCTTTCAACTGCTAGGGGGCAGCAAAGTACCCTTTGTGTTCCAGTTTATTTCGTCCACCCTCCCACCAGCTCACAATCATAATTTAACCAAAATTATGCGGTTCAATTATAGTGTTCAAATAAGCCTAACAGATCACACACATTTATTACTGAACGCTATAATCACGCTGGGGGCCGAGCCCTAACAAAAATAGCAACCCATACACCTGCTTTGTGTAAAGTAAACAGTAAGCTGCTACCGAGTCACTAGGCCAACTCCTGCGCCTAGCATTTAAGGGTCCTACGATACCCTTAACATTTAGGTCCCGTGTTACACCCTAAACAAATACTCACTGATACACACTTTTTTCCTGCGCAGAAAAATACACGTTAACCCAGATATTAGCAACAATTGATAATGTAAACTCAATGGCTTTGTTTAAACACGTGGCAGCACAACTGGAAAATGCGTATACGCTATTGTGCGTATATTGTACCACACAACCGTATGACGTACCCTTAGCTGCGGATGCAAAAGTGCCTCCCTATTGTGCGCAAAAATGCGACTTAGCCGCGTGCGCAATACTGCGACACCCCTTTTAAATGCAAAATACTATCAACAAAGGAAAACAAACTTCTTCCTCTCTTGTCCCTGGATTCTAGTCAGCGTCTCTTGGTCACACGATAACGGGTAGCGATCTCTCAGCATCGAATGGTTGCAGGTAAGACTGCTTGTGGCCACTATCCACCCTTTGCTGAGATATAGATATCCTTGTATATATCGTGTGATTAGGTACGTGACTTCACTATGAGCCCCCAACTAAGGATACTGGATTTCAACCTCTATACGCACCTACCTATACCTTCTAAACCCTGCCTATAAACCTCTAAAATTGACGCTATTTGCGTACGCAGTCATACAGTAAAATAAAGACTTTAGACCTTGAACATGTGTAACAAAGCACAAAGTATTATTGAAGTAAAGTACAGTCAGTTACACGCTGTGATCTAAGTACAATTTAGCGCAAAGAATTATACAGACCCAAGATACAGTCATACATACGCACGTGCTCTGGACCAGATACCGACATCAGCAAGAAACCTCCGTCAATCAGCAAGAAGACTAGAAACCCAGGGTCAGAGCACACATATTTATACCCCCCCAGAAATAGACAACACAATAGAGGAGTTTGTTGCTGATCCCATTGGTGCATTTGTTACAGGGCATTTAACAGGTTGATTCAAATGGCCACAGTCCAGCCTCCAACAGCTGGTTGCCTTCGTTTTCCCACCTCATGCAAATCTAGACTGTTGGTTTTACAAAGTACATTTTGGTTCTTTATGTCTTTACGGTCCATAAGTTGCGAACACATGTTCCAATCTTCACACATGTTCTGACCACCCACAGCTAGACCATCGCGACCATCGGGCTTGCGACGAGACCCTTGTGGTAGGGTCTCGTTGCCGCAAGCCCTGGAGTGCTTTCGGCTCTATCAGAGCTGAGAGCACTCCCACTGACATCACTTGTGATGTCAGTGGGGCCAGCTCCAGACAGTAGACGTTCCCATGGGAACGCCTCCGTCTGGGCAGCCACGCCCCGGCACGCCCACCAAAGGGGGCATGCTGTCACTCACCATCGACAGCACGCCCCCTTTGTAGCGCATGCACACGACGGAGCTGGCTCTCTCGTTCGCATGCACACTGGGCTAACATCGACCCGCTTGCGAGCGCTCAGCGCTCGTGAGCGGGTCTGAATCAGGCCCAAAGTGCGGATCAGTATAATATCAAACACGGCTTACTTATCACATATTAAACCTTAGATACCAAAATAGTCTTTTATTTCACAGCATTTGTAATAAATGAATAAAACTTGGATCTACTTTATAGCTATGGAACCTTTTGTGTAAGTGTGCATTATGCAAGTATTAGGGATATGGGAAAAGACGCTAGTTAGGTTTATCTGATTTGGGGCAGATGTGCAGGCATGCAGCTAATAAACAGCATTCGCATGCAGGATATTGTGCATTCGCTACTGTGCGTAATGTGCGGTGTTTATGCATGAGATTCTATTTATGATGGATTTAACATATATATATATATATATATATATATATATATACACACATATATCATTCCTTACTAACAGTTTCAAACTGCAATGCAAATGTGTTATGGGCAGTGAGTTTCACTTCTCAAACAAGGTGGAGACTGGTGGTGTTGCAAAGTAAATTTTGGTTCTTTATGTCTTTACGGTCCATAAGTTGCGAACGCATGTTCCGATCTTCACACCGATGATACCGGAAAGCTGTGGATAAAGTGCGGATCAGTATAATATCAAACACGGCTTAGTTATCACGTATTAAACCTTAGATACCAAAATAGTCTTAATTTCACAGCATTTGTAATAAATGAATAAAACTTGGATCTTTTACTTTATAGCTATGGAACCTTTTGTGTAAGTGTGCATTATGTAAGTATTAGGGATATGGGAAAAGACACTAGTTAGGTTTATCTGATTTGGGGCAGATGTGCAGGCATGCAGCTATATATATATATATATATATATATATATATATGTATATATTATATATACACACACATATCTCATTCCTTACTAACAGTTTCAAACTGCAATGCAAATGTATTATGGGCAGTGAGTTTCACTTCTCAAACAGAGTGAGACTAAAACCTGTTTAGGATTCAGACAAATTCAATTGTGTAGATCAATGTCTGGGTTATATTACAATTGCCACAACTATACTTGTCTATATACAGGGATTCCCAATTTGTATGTAAAACACTCACAGTATTCTGGTGTATTGTCTATTCTATTTACTTTTCTCAAGAGGCTGTTTTTCTAGTTGTTTTGGTATTTCTCTATGCAAGGTTGTCCCCAGAATGGGCCTGTCATGGCTTCTAAAAAGATTATCAAAAACATTGCCATCTGTACTTAGCTCGTGAGTTGTAACTTAAAATGGCGCTGGTCGCAAAATGGCGTCTTGCAGATTCTTATTTTTAAGATGGAGTCTAGCTGCCATTCGCAAGATGGCGTCACGCACGCTAATTTTTAGATCTGAAGGGCCTCTTCAGATCTAAATGCATTTACCACTTAAAAACACTAAGGGGTGGATTCAATTAGTCTCGAAGCAGTGCCCGAGGCTACTCAATTGCAACCCACGATAAGCCCGCAGACTGCACGCTGTTTTCTGTTCACCTCCTCCTGAGACACGAACAGATATCCAAGTTAAGTAGGGCTTTCTGCCTTTATTGCAGCCACAGCAAACATGTTAACCCATTGCTCTGGGTGCTTAGCCGTGGACTTACTGCACAATCAAAAGGGCATGATTTTTTTATACCCGCAAACCATTGTACTTTAATAATTCACTTATTATCAGTTGTATTTATCATATTCATGTCTGAGCCAGCTTGCAATGAAACTGATAGCCCACATTTAGCTTTCAGTTCTCCTTTCTAAAACAAATGTTACATTTTTGTTTTAATTAAAGCATTAAAAATCACAAATAATATTTGTTTCCTAAATAACTAAAGTATATGTTTGATAATGGCTACAGTATTACAGTATAGACTGTAATTTCCTGCTTGTGTTTGCTGCCTGAAGTTTGTGATTTCAGCCTGTAATGTCTGGCGTGCTGGTCTAATACAGTATTTCATCAGGGGCAATGTAAATTTACCACACTCTTTAATGTCATGCTGATTGACCATCGTTGTGCTATCACCTGCATCACTGATGTTCAATGTAAGTTAGCCATCTACATAAATATTATTGTCTATTAACAGTCCATGTACTTACTGGAGCATGCTCATTGTGGGCCTGATTCAGAGATAAGCTAGGTTCACTCTGGGGCTGAATTATGTTTGTATGCAAATGCAAGCGCAGTTGTGATCTTTCACGGATTGCAATTGCAAAAATATGCTACTGACTTCCTCTGCTATCCAGTACATAGAGACGCTCACTGAAAGCATCTTACATCCACTGCACATGCACAGTACCAGAAACATCTGAAACATTGAATGCAGATCAGGCGGCCACCAGCCTTCTGAGTAGGTCCAGGCCCGCTGAGAGCCGCGGCGGGCCTGGGTAATAGGGGGCGTGACCTAATCGCGGGAGCCGTGGCCACGCCCCTTCCCAAAAAAAAAGAAAAAGATTTGCAGCGCCGCTCTGCGCGCTGGGGAGGGGGGCACTCTGAGGCCCCTCAGCCCTGCTCAAAGCCAGGGGGGACGCGATCAGTGTGATCGCTCCCCCCCACAGGCATAGGAGACTGCTGTGGCTGCTGCTCAGCAGCCACGAGCAGGCTCCACTGCAGCTCAGCACACGCTGTGTGCTGGGCTGCTGTGAGAGAGGGGGAGCGGCACCGGACCCGGGCCCCCACCGGGCCCCTCAGGAAGCCCGGGCCCCGGTAATCTGTACCCGCTACCCCCCTCTCGGCGCCCCTGAGTAGGTCTAACCTGTCGCAGACATAGCAGGTCTCCAGACACGCAGAGAACTCTCCTGCTGCAGGCAAGAATGCAGTGGCTAATTTTTGCACACCCAGAAAACAGTGTTTAAACAGTCCTGACACACCTACGTTTCTCTAGCTACCCCACATTACCTCCCCCATACACTGACTACCTGTCACTTTGGAAATTAATCCTCTGTGTGAACGTAATTGCAATATAATCGGTGCACAATGGCTAATGCGCATGGCTAATAATCGCTCAATCTGCGTAAACATTGGCATTTGCGTACAAACATGCAGTATATCAGGCCCTTTGTTCAATAATCAGGCTGAGCTGACAATAATCGACTGCTTGATTTGATTATTGCACAGAGGACCTCATTCAGAGGCGCTCGCAAAATGTGAGCGCTTGCTCTGAATGAGGCGCCCGCATCTATTTTCCGGCCCAGCCTCCTGGCCGCTCGCTCAGGCATGTACTTTAGGAGCAAATCAAAATAAGGCGCAAACAAGGAGCAATTAACTCCTAGAATAAACCATGTTGTAATGCACAAAGTGCAAATGTATTATTTTTTTTGCATGCATGCAGGGTAAATACTGGCTGCTTTTGCATGTAGCAAACAAATACTGTACAGCTTTCTCTTTACAGTGACGCTAGGAAACACCTCTTCCCAACTATCTCCCTGCACATTTTGAATGTGCCTCACCTACAGTGCAACACCTATGTTCATGAGAAACAGCCTTTGACATTATCAAGTTACCTGCCTTTAGTACATTGGGGCTTATTCAGTGTTGTGCGCAAACCCGACTGTTTGCGTACAACACCAATGGTGAGAGATCTGCGCATGGCCCTGGCAGAGTGAAAGCATTGGCCAACCTGCGTAACCTTAGGTTTACTCAGATTGCCAATGTTTTCACAGGTGATGTGATGCTGTGTCCTCGGACGCAGCAGCTGATCATGGAAGCTTGAACTGAGCGTCTATTTACATAAGACCCCTCCTGAAACATTAGCATATTTACACACAATAGATGGAGCTGCTGTGTACACTGCATCCATCTCTGAATCAGGCCCATTGTGACCAAAATGTAATAAGCTCCAATTTGCTGGTTTCGGCACGAATCCAGAGAAATAGCTGCTAGATTTAAATGGAACTGGTTTTGCCTTCAAATCTCGCCGCTATCTCGTCAAAATCACTCCGAAATCAGCAAAACGGAGCCCATTACGCCCGGACCTGGGTCTGAATGACCACATTAGATCTGTGCACAGAAACTTTTCCAAAAGCTTAGGGCATTTATGACACCGAGGAGAGTAGGATACAATATTATTGCCGAATTTTCCCTATTATTTTATGTGTGTTAGTAACTGTACTTTGTAATCAGGCTTTTACTCAAGACTTACTATTAATGTTAGGTATTTCAAGACTGAAGAATAGCAGCACTTCCAAAAAATGGAGTTGTTAATCATCTTGTTTTTATCCAGTGCTTTGTAAACTCACTAGATATGCCTGCAGTGTTGCTAATATGGGATCAGCTGTTCATGCAGAACTGGAATCATAAAGTGATGGAGAGTTTCTGCCTCGTAATACTTATGTTACTGAGAGATTCAATCATGGCTGCCAGAGATTATCCTGCAATCAGACAGGTAAAGCATTGTCATTTCAGAAGACAGATTCATGTCCTTTACTGTGCAATTATGTAAATACATGTTTTTACTATCTTAGAAACCTACTCAACAATTTCTGAACGAGTTAGTCTATTATTTATTTGAAACTGCAAAATGAAAAACAGAAAGTAAATGACACATAAACAAGTTTGTTCTTTTCTATTTATTTCAATGATGAAAACGATATTTACAATAACCTTAAGTTTACTTAACATATACTTAAGTGTATAGTAATGTTAAACTGCACCTGTCATGCAGAGATAAAAACAAAGTGTGTGAATTATTACTATTAAATGTACAACAAAAATAATGATTTACTAAATATTATTATTTTACATACATGGTACATTTTGGTTATAAAAGTGCAATAGCTACTACAAAATATTGCCTGCAAATGAAGTCCCCGATTCAGCACGGATCACAATTGTGATCGCAGCTGTATAATCGCACGCAATGAAGCTGCAAAATATGTTAATGCCTGCTACAGCTCAGCCAGCATAGAGACGCTCACTACTGCCTTCTCATATCCGTAATACCGCGCAGTCCTGTGTATAAATCGAAGCACATCGGCCCGTCATGCACAATTACAGCAGTCTGACCAGTTGCAGAAACTGCAAGCCTAGTCGCACGCAACGAGTGCTCAAAATGCGTATGCCATCGCAGTGGCTAATTTATACACGTCCAAGCAACGGCGTTCAAACGGACAGGCACGCCTGCTTTTTTCTAACCACTCCCCCGTCACCACCCCCAAATGCTCACAGCCTGTCACTCACTCTGTGATGGATTCCTATCTGCGCAGTGCGGTGCATACGCATGCGCAGCACTGAACAATCGGCCGATCTGCGTACAAAGTTGCAAATGCTTACGCTGATGAATTAGGCCCTAAGTTTATTGTATGTGGTTTAAAGAGGGCGTTGGCTACTGACCATTTCTTGAAGTGGCTGCTAGATTTTTCAATGTATTAAATATTAAAAAACACAAAACAAAAACAATAAACTTAGGGCCTGATAATAGTTAGTAAGACCTTTTGGAGAACCTTCTGCAGCAGTGTTGGGATTGTAAACTACCCTGGACCTGACTATGGGCTCTATTTATTATCATTATTTTTACTAATATAAAGTGAAAAAGGGTGTTTTCACACCCTTTTCACATTATTTTATTTTCACCTAAAGTTACTACAGGGCAATTGGAGTAGAATTCGTAAAATTCTACTCCAAGCCCTAATTATCACTTATTTTTAGTAATCAGATCGCATTTCCCATGATTGTAATGGGAAATGCGATCTCTGTGCAAGTTACTAAAAATAAATTGTGAAAAAAATACCTGGGGAGCCCCTGTGATAAGGGTAACCGGTATCTCCCGGTTACCGGACTCCTGCTCCGCTCTAACATGCAGAGCAGAGCCCGGATTGTAGTAAATAGAGCCCTATGGGTTATATAGTTTATTAAATGTATTTTCCTTGGCAGCACTCTATTTATCATAAAACTAACTTTTAATGATGAGAAGAGATTTAATTAAAACACATTTTATGCAGTTACTTTTTGTAGGAAATTAGAAAATCAGCTTCAGATCTTCTATTATATGCACTTGCACTTTTACCCAATTCATCCTGTATCCCTCTATCTTTCCAAATTGTACCTATCATACTTCTGATTTATGTATATATCTATTGTTTTATTTATATGTTTGTGTTGATTTTGTCCCCATTGAAAAATACTGCAAAGTATGCTGGCACTAAATAAAAGTTGATCATAACAAATAATAATAATAACAATAATAATAATAATAATAATAATAATAATAATAATTCCTACATATATAATATATGATTTATAATTTATTTTATTCTGTATACTTTTCAGCATTCCTAATTATAATTTGGCATATTTTAGGCTATGCACTTATCTGCCCAAACAATACCTTCAAATTACGGGCCACCACCTCTATATTAAGACCCCACTCACTTTCACCACAGAAATAAAGACCATCTGGGCAAATTTGGGACTGTTAGGGGTATATTAGTAGTAAGACAACATTAGCTGTGATGTCTGATTATTTGTATATAATAGCCTGCTAAGGTGCATGTGCACTATTAAATGCTTGCAAAATGGGGAGATATATCCTTTCTCATCAATAATGGTCAACATACAGCACAGAATGCTAGAAACTGGACCTCTCGCAAGCAGTTCAGTAGATTTGTAATTAATACATTGTAATGTGATTTAGTAATTAATGATTTCTGCAGCTACTTGAGTCTGTCATCAGCTCTCTTTTCCCGCTGATAGGCGGTAGACCTTTTTCCATAAACTAAGAATAGTACATAAAAAGACCTTGGGCCTTTTACTATGCTCTGTCTTAAGACCCAACATGTTACTGTAAGCAGTTCCATGGCTTCCAGTTGGCATTTATGATCTATCAAAATAGACTTGAAATGAGACTGAACTTTTATATTCAGGACTGTACAAATCACCAATCTGTACTGCAATCATTGGCATAGCAGAAACAACAGACAAAAGCCAGGACAACAGTGTTACTTTAAATGCAATCCATTTTCAAAGGTTATCAGTGATCCCCTGTTTTTGCATAATTCCTCTATTCCTTTTTGAGAGAGGTTTTGTTTTTGTCTCTACAGTCCACATACAGTTTTATTATAATTTTCTTAATAATTATTTATTTTGTTCAGTGTTATTTATTGTGAAAAAGAATTGTGGCTTTAATGATCACAACGTTTTTATAGATGCTTTGTATGCTTTGTATATGTACAATAATTTGTTACTAGTTTTCTGCTCTTAGGGGTCGATCCTAATGGACGCACTTTACGGAAGCCTGGATTCGCAGAATTCTGCCTCAGAGCGGGCGTTAAGAGTGCGAGGTGCCGGTCCGTTGTCGGCGTTTTAACGCCGTTGCAACAGCAACTCGCACCCCTCGAGGCTAATTGGATTGACCCCTTAGAATACTTGCCTTGTTATGTATATGTTCTTGTGTCAGAATTCAGTGTCTGGCTCCCAAGGCTGATCAGGCTACAGCCTAGTGCCCAGTCTGGAGGGGGAGCGTGCTGCCAGCTGCCATCTGGTTTAATGTAATCAACAGCTGAACATCCCATGCTCAGCAGTTACTATATGCCTCCACCGTGAAATGCAAACACCCCCCCCTGAGCCCCTCCTCCTGCATCAGAGGTTTTCTCGCTGCGCATTTGTCCAAGATGAATAGTGCATGCGTCCCAAAGATCCATGCTGTTTTGATGGGGGTTTCAGGTTGGTAATAGGTGTGGGTGACTAACAGGCGGGGGCATGTCGTGGATGTGTCGGTGTCAGCCACTGTGTCTAAAGACGCAGTTCCACTTACATCTGTGGCCATGGTCCCTCGCTACTGTAGCTGCTTCCACCTCTGAATCACCCCCAGACTGTGCAGTGCAGACCGATGGTGACTGGAGAGAGTTCTGCCACCTGCATAATTAAAAAACGGGGGGGGAAGGGGGGGTAGTCATAAAACACATTGGAGGGATAGGGGGGCATAAAACATGGGGTAATGGTGGGGTCATAAAACACGTGGGATAAGGTGGTCATATGTTGGGCAGATAAGGGCAGACAAAGAATGTTGGGGGCGATATGGGGGTATAAAACACAGGGGGATAGGAGGAGGTGTAAAACACATTGGGAGTATGGGGGGATCATAAAGCAAGTTTGAGGACATATAAGCGTTGCCATACTTTAGTAAAACGTTGAAAACAATTGTTATTTACTCACCTTTTTAATTTCCAGTACAATTAATTTAAAATTGTACAAAAAATGTCCATTTGTTAGATTGAACCAGTATTAGAAAATGGTAAATTAGGGCATTTTTCTGGTGACATTATGCTGTGGTGGACATAAGGTACCCCTGATACCACAGCAGGTATTTTTCATTAATTATTCATATTCTCAAACCTATTACATTTTTTCTAATTCTGTTTATAGACATTGTTGACTGATGGATATCACTTACTAACAGCTGATATACAGAGGGCCTGGATGCATTTACAACAAGGAGGATTACTTGCAGATATCCCTAACATGAATCAACTGAATGCAAGGTAATACAATTATCGACCTTTATATAAAGGTATTAGAATTATTATTGTTTATTGAAATTTATTTATTCATAAAGCACCAAGATATTATGTAGCATTGTACATAGAAGGGTGTCATGCTACTGTACAAATAAACTTCCATATGGTTCCAAAAATATCAATATGCTCAAATATTTTTTATTTGTGTCTGACCCTTTTAATATACACTACAGTCAAAGTTTTAGCACATGCCCATTTTTCTAGTTTTTATTGGAATTCACGCAGTTTAATATCTTAATGTACTTTGATATTAAAACATACAACATATAAACATTTGAAGATAAGAAATTATTGAATAATTTTAACAAATTTTGGGCCTAATTTAGATTTGCGAATCGAGTAAGATAGAGCAAGTAACTGAGTACCTGGACAAACCATGTTACAATACAAGGAGTGCAAATACATGTATTGTTTTGCATGCAGGGTAAATACTGGCTGCTTATGCATGTAGCCCACATATGCTGGAAAGCTTTATTTTTACATTTAGATTTCAGTTTGGACACACCCCTCCCATATCTAAATCTCTGCACATTTTATATCTGGCCCACTTGCAGTACAGCATGGTTTGTCCATGTGCACAGTTACTTGCTCTTTCTTACTCTACTCCCAAATCTGAATCAGGCCCTTTAATATAAATGTTTGACCCCTTAAAATAGCCACTTTATGCAGATATTGACACCAAACATGCTAGTGGCATTCATTCTACAATGGAAATCATATAGTGTTCGGGAAGTTCTTCCCAACACTGCTGCAGAAGTTCCCACAAATTAGGGTCCTTCATCCTTCTGTCTAGTTCATCCCAAACCAATGTGATGGAGTTGAAGTCTGGAGACTGTGCTGCCATTCCATTATTTGAAGCATACCATCTTTTTCTTTTCATCAAAGGTAGTTGTGACATAGCCTGGAGGTATGTTATGGGTCATTATCTTGCTGTAGGATAAACCCTTGACCAACTAGGCATAGACCACGGGGTACTGTATGGCAAAATGCTGTGGCAGCACTTTTAGTTTAGGGCCAGCCACTCTGTGCAAATCACTGAATCGGGATCCAGCAAAAGAACCCCAGAACATCATGCTTCCTCTGCTATGTTTGACAACTGGTGTAACATGGGTTTATTTACTAAGCAATTGTGGAGATGCTGGTATTATCTTTTGTGGGTATAGTCCTGCAACAGCCTTGAGGGCTGGAATACTTGGCTAGCGGCGGCCGTGAAGCAGCCTTGAGGGCTGGTAAGTCTTTGACTAGTCGGGGCCCGAGGGTAATGAGATAAGATGCGGCCTTTGGGCCGTTCAGCAGCCTTGAGGGCTGGTAAGCCTTGGCTTGTTGTGGCCTGTGGGCCGTAGAACAAGATGCGGCTTTTGGGCCGTGTAGCAGCCTTGGCTGGCTGTGGCCTGTTGGCTGTAGAACAATATGCGACCTTTGGGCTGTGTACTAGTCTTGGCAGGCTGTGGCCTGTGGGCCGTAGAACAAGATGCGGCCTTTGGGCCGTGTAGCAGCCTTGGCAGACTGGGGCCTGTGGGCCGTAGAACAAGATGCAGCCTTTGGGCCGTGTAGCAGAATTGGCAGGTTGTGGCCTGTGGACTGTAGAACAAGATGCGGCCTTTGGGCCATTTAGCAGTCTTGGCAGGCTGTTGCCTGTGGGCCGTAGAACAAGATTCGGCCTTGGCAGCGGTCGTTTGAAGAAGGACCTGTGCCGCCGGGTTGACACAGACGGTGGTACGCAGGATTGCGTACTTTGGATGCTGGAGTGTGGCCTGTGCCACCTGGTTGACACAAGGGATGGTACGCTGGATTGCGGCCAGTGCTGCAAGGTTGACACAAGCAACTGGACGCTGAAGTGCAGCCTGTGCTGCCGGGTTGACACAAGCAATGGTATGCTGGATTGCATACTTCGGACGCTGGATTGCGGCCTGTGCCGCCGGGTTGACACAAGCAACTGGACGCTGGAGTGCGGCCTGTACCACCGGGTTGACATAAGTGGTGGTATGCTGGATTGCGTACTTTGGGCGCTGGATTGCGGCCTGTGCCGCCGGGTTGACACAAGCAACTGGACGCTGGAGTGCGGCCTGTACCACCGGGTTGACATAAGCGGTGGTATGATGGATTGCGTACTTTGGACGCTCGATTGCGGCCTGTGCCGCCGGGTTGACACAAGCAACTGGACGCTGGAGTGTGGCCTGTACCACCGGGTTGACATAAGCGGTGGTATGATGGATTGCGTACTTTGGACGCTGGATTGCGGCCTGTGCCGCCGGGTTGACACAAGTAACTGGACGCTGGAGTGCAGCCTGTGCCGCCGGGTTGACAAAAGCAGCTGTACGCTGAACTGCGCACTCTGGACACTGAGTGCTGCCTGTGCTGCCTGGATTACACAAACGGCAGAGCGTGGATATGGGGACCGTACCACCTAGATGACACAAACGGCAGGGAACAAAAGCAGACAGGAGACAACACCAAAACCGGAAACACGTGAAACGCTATCACCGGCATCGGAGCAGCGTTTGCACCAGAAGGAAATAGCCGCAGGAACCCATCCAGAACAGAACAGGGATGATGGACAGTTGATGGGAGAAGTTCAGTGAACGGTCCCCCAGTGTTCACATGAGCGGTTTGTGACAGCGATGGGCTTATAAAAGACAGTACTTCACCAAGTTTCTAAGCCTGAAATTTAAAAGGGCAATGCTTTTAATAGCCAGACATTGGTGTTTCGCTTACTAAAAGCATCTCCCTTTTAAATTTTGGGCTTATACACGCCGAGAACCACCATCCTTTTGCATACTCAATGTCGTACAATAACACTGCATGATGAACGAAAGATTTTAAGTTGTCCAAAGTTTAGCAGTCTACTGGCGGTTCTTCATGGCCAAGACAAGACTCTTTCTCATTACTGCAGAACAATTTTAAGTTCCTAACCCATTACTTATTTCATGAAAAAGGTTTTTTTTTTATAACTCTGAAATCTACATTGTCTTTCAGTTTTGCTAACCTGAACTTTTTTTTTTCACCTCTAAAGGCCGGGGATGTCTAGTGTGTACTGACCTCATAAGCTACAGCACCTGGCGGGGTACCGATATTGGCAAGTGCATACACACTTGCCAATGCCGGCAATGATGGTGCAATGGTGAGGGCCATGCTCCATTCGGCAGCATGGCCCTCGCTAACGATGTCACCCGTCGGACCTGCATGAGCGCGCATTGTCAATGACATTGAGGGTACACACTAGACTATGTGCCCGACCAGATCGGATGACATATCGTCTAGTGTGTACCCGGCTTAACAGTTTACTGCTTGTTTTTGTTCTGTGTTATGTACTGGACTTAAATTGCTTACATTTCAATAAAAAGTGAAAAAATGTAGGTGTTCTAAAGCCAGTTCTATGACCAGAAGTGTATTTGGAAATTATGATGTGCGGATTGACCTGTCTGGAATTTTGTATATTTTAGCTTGCGATTGGCTTCTTTTTGGCCTAGCACCCCATCCATCAAGGTGGATGGATACGGTATATTTTGCAGTTAGTTGTTGGTCCTCCAATTATATTTTGTTGTTATATTAATTGTCTGTTTGCTATACTTTAACACTTGCTGGGTGAATCACTGAAGCTTCATGAATATCAAATTCTGCATCTGCTCTGTGAAGCCTGAAATAGGAGACCATCTGTCTTTAGTCCATGACTTAAGACAAAGAAGGCAGATGTATATGGGCTTACAGTAAGTAAAATAAAAACAAATCCGCCCTTTCATGAATAAAACATGTTATTATTAAACTAAGTATCTTTCTAAATACTGTTTATATGTGTGTGCTATTTGGCACTGGTATGCAAAGTAAATAGTATACACCAGCGGATTCACCAGGATACACCAGCGGATTCACCAGATGTACTAAACGGTATGAAGTCTGCATCCGGCTGTGCGGGATGCCGACGGCTGAAATCCCGGTGCCGAAATACCGACAGCGTTGGTATCCTGGCACCAGAGTCCCGACTGCCGGAATCCCGAAGGTAAGTATCGGGCGTTAGGGGGAGGAATAGAGTGTGGGATTAGGGTTAGCCATTAGGGGGAGGGTTAGAGTTAGGCACTAAGGGGGAGGTTAGGTTTAGGGTGCGGGGAAGGGGAGGTTAGGTTTAGGCATTAGGGGGGGAGTTTAGGCTTAGGCACCAGGGAGGGAAGGTTAGTGGTAGGGGTAAGGGTTAGCCTTACCTTATTTCCTTATGGGTGTCAGGATTCTGACTGTCGGGATGCCGCTGTCTGTATTCTAACCAGTGGCATCCTTACAGCTGGGATCTCATACCCAACCTGTACTAAACAGCTCAAGACTTATTATGCTGCAGTATCTTTGTACAACCGTACTCACCATGCGCGCACGCAGGGGGGGTTTCTGAGTACTCAGAAACCCCCCGCCGACGGACTAAATCTGTTTCATAGAGACGGAGACAGCCTTGTCTCCGTCTCTGAATGCTGCCATGCATTGGCCGCGGGTCTCCCGCGGCGCCGGGTGCGATGGAGCTGTCGCTCCTCAGATAGAGAGCTCTGATTGGCAGAGCTCTCTGCAGAGGATTTGGCCGAGGCTGGAGCAACTACGCTTGCTGAGTAGCAGCAGCAGCTCTGCTGGACCCCGGCAGCGACCCTCCTCCCCCCTCCTCAGCCCTCGGTTTTGTAAGTATGCTTGCTTTCATGTGTGTGTGTATGTATGCTGTGTGTTCATGTGTGTGCTGTGGATAAATATGCTTACATGTGTATGTGTGCATGCTTGTGTGTATTTATGTATATATATATATATATATATATAAATAAAATGTATGGGACCTCCCTTAAAAATCCTGCGTTTGCCCCTGCTCACAGTTATATACACACACAATATCCTGGATGGAGCAGAGCTTGAGCTGAACATACAGATCACCAGCCGGTGATGTATGTGGGTAGCGGTTCATATACTATCAAATGGTGTGCCTTAGCAGGATGTATTATTAGGTATATTGCAGGGTCTCTCTGAATACATCTGTGTTCCACTGTGGCACTCTAACACAGTAACAAGATGGTGCTGCGCATGCGCAGAAGACCAAACGAAGGCCATCTTGGTAAAGGAAAGATGCTTCCCTAAAAGCAACATCATGGAGGCAGCACTTTAGCGAGATCCATATTTCAACAAATACAACACCCTTGACCTAAAGTGACCAAATAGTTGTTTAGTTATGATGAGAATCCTGACAGGGTAACTATTTTTGTAGCCTGGATACCAACTGTACAATGGGGACCTGTGTTTGAAAATCTCCCTGTAATCGGTAGGTACTAATTGAAACCCTGTACCATGAGGTAGGTTTTATTCTGTTTCATTTTTTGTTTTTTACTTTGACCCTAGAAACATCAATCAACTAAAAAGAGGAGACATCACTCCTAAACAGTTGCTCTTGTCTTTCATGGAGATCTAAAGGCTAAGATATTAGCTTTATTTGAGTCTCAGGTTCAATTCTTCGGAAAGCTGATGGAGAAATCCTTGTTCTGGCCTTTTTTGCCCCTTTATTAGAAGAGCACTATATGCATAACTATAGTAGGAACTTATAGCATATGTATCTTCACATAGGCCCTTGTAAGGCATGTGGTGCTTAATAGATATAATATCACATGATTTATAATTAATTATAAGCAGTCGGATACATCTAGGGTCACTGGGGTGTCACATTGTGCCAACCCTAGCACCAGCAGAATAGCATCAAGGCATCTCTTCCAATCCACACAGCTTGCAAAACTAATGTTAATAATTTGGCATGGTTTGCCTGCATTTGATGTGTAAGGCTTCACCAGTGAGGACCATAACTAGAGAGGATTAGCCTCATAGCAAAACTATGGTAGTGTCTCTCATTATCCACCTCAAAGTCACAGCTACCCGATCTATACATGGCTCATCTCACAACAATACCTAACACTTCACTAAAGTCATGACACTTTCAGTGAGACACAGATTAAGCAAATGACTGACTAAATCAAGTTTGTATATCTTGCAAATTTCCATATGGGACCAATCGTTACATTTGTTGCAATGTACTTTCTGAGTGATAACATTGTAAGAACCTCGGATACAGTTTCCCTCACAGACACTGATTATAAGAGTCTGCATATATAAACAAAATAAAGTACTCGTCATAACCCACATACTGTATATTTCTCCACATTGAAGTCATTCATGAATTAAGGACCAATATTTATATTGAAAAAGCAAGACCAGACCCAGGCATATAGGGTGTATTTTAATACACATTTCAAACTAACTTACACTTTTCTGTATGGCTATCTTTAATATTTTGTTATTTTAAATGTTACATTTATTTTATGTATGATTAAATAAAGGTTATATTTTAAACTTAAGCGTGTCATATACAGATATTTTTTCTCCTTTACTATGTTGAATCCATTTTTTCTGTGGCATAAAAATTGACAACTAACATTTGGGAATTTTTTAAGGGCTTCTGTTACATGATTGAAATTTATATGGTAAATTCCAGTGCAATAGATATTTTTCTGCAAATCCCCATATGGCGCTGTGGCCCAATGCAGTCCCTTGGTCTGATATGTATATAGTTATAGACAGCAACTTCAATTTGAAGTTGCTTGCTTTATTTCCCTATAAACCCCCCATCCCTAAACATATCGCCTTTCATTTTAAAAAGATCCCTAGGGCCCTATCCTGGAATTCCCCAAGCATGCCTTCATATTACATTCACATGTTGTGTGTGCTGCGCCTTGTCTCATTGCAGGTTTTCTTAAAATCCCCCCTCCTCTATTTTCCCAGTTTATAGTCGTGTATAGTATATTTACCAAATGGAATATATTTCAGGCATCCTGCTGAATGCCTCTGTATTTCTCAAGGCGTGGGTCCCTTGGACCTCATGGTTTAACAGTAACTTCTCATCAATCTCTGATGCGGATCTACCATGATGATATTTCACATTGTGATTTTCCTTGTTTCTCTTGTTTAGTCTTCAAATGATTTGCTCTGTCTTGCCCTGGCACCCTCGCTCTGTCACCTCTGCATTCTTATCTTGTTCCCAACGGCCCGGCAGGTTCTCCTCCTCTTTAAAAGACTGCTAGGCCTCTCCCATCTCCCTAACAGTGGTTGCTGTTGGACAAGTTGCTTGTACCCTGGCCCTCACTATGCATGCATGTTGGAGACAGGAAAGACCTTAGAGAATGATTTTATAGATGACAATCCTCCGACAATACATTGCTTTGGGAAACTTATTTTCCTATCCATAAACATGTATCCATATTACATATGTACAATATATATTTAAACAATGTATGTATATATATATATATATATATATATATATACATATATATATATATTTGTATATATATATATAAAGGAGCAGAGTATATGCCGTACTCAGAGGTTCAATAAAACACATAACACAAGTCTTCCTGTGGTCAACGTTTTAATGGCTGTGCATTTTCGTCAGGGCCACAGATAGACTTGTGCTATGTGTTTTATGAAGCCTCTGAGTGCCGCATATACTCTGCTCCTTTATTATAGCAGGTCTGTGTTGATATGCTGATGCTGGCAACGGGGTAAAGTCATTTCTGAAATTAGGGAGTGCCGGACTATTGGATTGTGGAGAGATATATATATATTAGGGGTGTGCACCGGCCACTTTTCGTGTTTTGGTTTTGGATCTGGATCTTTCTTCGTGTTTTGGATCTGGATTGGTTTTGCCAAAACCACCCTTCCGTGTTTTGGGTTCTGGGTTTTGTGTTTTGGATCTGTATTTTTTTGAAAAAAAGCATAAAAACAGCTAAAATCACAGAATTTGTAGGTTTTTCTGCTCCTATGCTATTATTAACCTCAATAACCTTAATTTCCACTCATTTCCAGTCTATTCTGAACACCTCACACCTCACAATAGTGTTTTTATGTCCAAAAGGTTGCACCGAGGTAGCTGGATGACTATGCTAAGCGACACTGTGACTGAGTATTATTACTAACCCTTACATCTGCATGCTAACTGGCTGTGACTGAGTATTATTACTAATCTCTACATCTGCACGCTAACCGGCTGTGACTGAATATTATTACTGATCTCTACATCTGTATGCTAACCGGCTGTGACTGAGTATTATTACTAACCCTTACATCTGCACGCTAACTGGCTGTGACTGAATATTATTACTAACTGTTGCATTCGCATGTTACTGGCTGTGATGGAATAGTTATGCCACATCTCTGCTGCCTATACTCCTGCTAATAAGATCGGCATTCTGAATGTTTATGTGTACTCAGAGCCGGATCCGTGCTGTACAGATATAAGGTGCGTACACACTGGGCGATAAAGTGGACGACTGAACGATAACGATATCGTTATCGTTCAGTCGTCCACTTTATCGTCCATTTTTAACCCCAAAAAGATGAACGATAACGACGACGCGCGTTCCTGCGGGTCGTTCGTCATTATCGTTCATCGGGCTGACATGCAGGCCAACCTGACGATCTCGTCAGGTTGCTGCATGTCAGGGAATGGGGGAGAGAGCCCGGCGCTGAACGATATCGTTAATGATATCGTTCAGCGGCTGTGCTCAATGTCATGAACGACATTGAGCACAGCCTGCCGGGGACAACACTACACGATATCGCTCAGGGAGCATATCGTGTAGTGTGTACCCACCAATATTGTGGCAATAGGCCCTATGAATTAGTTTCCATCTGTGTAGTTTGAATAAAATCAGTTTTTACTTGTGAAATGTGCAATAATTATAAAATTACTCAAACCAGCAGCTGTTCACATGCGCTCTTATTTTCTATTTTAGTGAGGTAATGGAACCTGTTGCACCACTGGTGCAGCATCACCTAGCGAAAGCGGCCGGGGAAAAACATGTGAACTGCGTAAGCGCGCACGCCGCACATGTTGTGCTAATGGCGGGGTGTAGGTGTAACTCAGCTTTAAGTGACCCCCACCAGTGGCATACAAAGGATTTCTAAAGGGGAGAGTCTCCCAATGCTTGATGTTAGAATGTGTGTGGCCAGTCGCTGAAGAGAGAATAAATAGCACTTATCCAGCTTTAATATGTGTTATACAAAATATTGTGAGTGTCCATTAATTCCAGCATATACAGCACCATTAATCACAATAAGGCACTAGAGTCGGCAGTAGGGCCATCCTGCCTGAACTAAATGTACATATGTCAGACGTGGGCACCATTCCAGATCATTGGAGCAGTCTGGGGAAACAGCAGAAGGACCTAGCACTGTCCTGTACATAGATGGACATAGGGCATACTTGCCAACTCTCCCTCATTGTCAGGGAGACTCCCTGAAATAGTAGCAATCTTCCTGTCTCCCTGAAGAGTCTAGCAATCTCCCTCATTTCATCCTTACCCCCATTATGAAGCTGTTATATTAAAAAACAGAGATATACATTCAAATGGGATCATTAGTGTCATTTCCTTGCATTGGTTATTATAAGGCACAATGATCCCTATGAATTTCTGAAAAGTATCAGTGTGTTTTCATCAACAAACAGATCTTACTAACTGCTTTTGGGCTGGTTTACATGCGGATGTAAGTCAGGTTTAGGACACGCCTCTCAGATTTATCAGTACACGCCTATCACATGTATGACACGCCTCTCAGATTTATCAGTACACGCCCACTGTAACACGCGCTCATAGGTGCTGCTTTCACAATCTCCCTGAAATGCTTTTTCAAAAGTAGGCAAGTATGACATAGGGCCTGATTCAGACCCGGTCACAAGCGCTGAGGGTCTCGCACCAAAGGAGGCGTGCTGTCGATGTTGAGTGACAGCACGCCCCCTTTGATGGGCGGACCGGGGGGGTGGCAGCCCAGACGGAGGTGTTCCCATGAGAACGCCTACCATCTGGGGGCGGCCCCACTGACATCACAAGTGATGTCAGTGGGAGAGCTTTCGGCTCTGTTTGAACCGAAAGTTCTCTGGGGCTTGCAGCCACGAGACAATACCACAAGGGTCTCGTCGCAAGCCCGATGGTCGCGATGGTCTTGACCATGGCAACCATCATCCTGGCTGCTCGCATTAGCTGTGGGTGGCTGCAGCCTGTCGTACAGTATCATGACAGACTGCAGCATCTGGCAGCAACAGGGCACATTACTGTGGCAAGGACAAGTACAGTAGCAGAGCGCCTCTAGAGCCTGGCGCCTCCCTGCTTTGCAGAGTGTGCTGAGCGGGTAGCGCCGGCCCTGTGTGCGTGAGGCTGCTATGGTACTCGATTGTACCCATGGTCTATGGTACTCGATTGTACCCATGGTTTCACTATTCTGCTAAGTATTACGGATGTGTGCAATGTGAAGTGAACGTCCTTACGTAGTGCTGAGTTTGCATTGTTGGCCTAATTCAGACCCGCTCGCTAGATGCGTTACTTGCCATAAGTATGCAAATCCCGCAATCGCACAGCAAGACATTAGCACGCCCACTGTGTCCTGCCATGCGATCGCGGTGTGTATATAGACGCCCACCAGCCTGACACAAGACGCTCACTTTCCCTTAGTAACACGTCATCTCCAAGAAGTGTAGGAAACAATTGGTAACATCGAGTAACATCGGACCCATACGCAACTCTTGTGGCTGACCATTCCCTACTGCAACCACTGCGAGTGCTGCAGTGTGTAAATCAGCCATGTAATGTGTATGCTGACGCTGCGTCTTAATTATGCACGCCCCTGAAACGGCGTTAAAACGTACAGACGCCTGCGTTCGCACCACCACACCCCTGTTTCCATTGTCTACCCCCTGTCACCACCCACAAACGGCTCGTCCTGTCACTCATTCTAGCAAGGCATCTATATACAGGGTGCAAACGCTTTGCAATCGTATGGACTAGTTCGCACACGCGCACTGCATCTTATACGCATGCGCACATTGCAAACATCAGCAGGCTACATGCGAACGCATCCTAGCGAGCGGGACTGAATCAGGTCTTGTGATCGCAATGGGTAAGCATACTATCGCAGTTGATCTGCGTACCATAGTGAATCTGGCCCTTGGTTCAGAACCCTTTGGACACCACCCTAATGACTAATTAAGCAAAAACAAAATAAAAAAATTAGCTTAATTCCCCCTAATAATGACTTGTCATTTTTGGGGTGAAAATGTAAAAAGTGTTGGAAAATGGGTTTAAAGTACTGGGTCAAGTATTTTTGGGACTGGTGTTTTTAGGGTTGCAGGTGGCTCAGGGGCATCTTAAGAGAGGAGGGGGCCCGTGTGCATACTCCGTCCGGGGCCCCCTCCTCTCTCCCCGACGGCCGACTAGAGTGTGCCCAGAGTCTACTGCGCATGCACAGATTGCCGGGGAAAAAGCATGGCTGTCATTTTCCCGGCAATTTCCTCCTGTGCATGTGCAAAATGCCAGAAAAATGGCAATTTTCTGGCGTTTTAAGCAGCGCTGAAACACCCGACGCGGGACCTTGGAGAGGTAAGTTTTAGATAATATGGGTGCAAGGTGTGTGGAGCGGGCCCCCCCTGGACCCGGGGACCAGTGTGGACCGCACACCCTACACCCATTATAGATACGCTCCTGAAGTGGCTGCAGCAGGTGTATTTTTAAAAAAATTTAAAACTGCACTTTAGAGACACAACACTATACTAGCACCCATTTTAATGTACCCCCAATTTAACTACAGCAATTATTTTTTCCATAAGAAATTGCTTTATATAATTTTTCCACACTTTTGCAAATATGCATGTAACAGCCATTTGACTAATGCTGGCCATAGGTGTCCTATCGTGCCGTGTATGGGCATGATATCGTACCTGATATCGTGCTGTGTGCTCCCACGGGATTGTACATCGCATCTCCAGATCTTCTCGCAGGTTCATCTGATCTGGGATGTGATGTACGATCCCATTCAGATGGTGGAGGGGGGTGCCGGCATATCATGTGGTAGCACCGTGTATGGGCACCATAAGTTTAAGAACCCAAAATACTATTATTAGGGCTAGTAATACACTTCTATATTGATTTCCAGTGTCCGTTAGGGTTTTTATGGGGTACATACTGATTTCCCCAAAATGTGTTGTACTTTTCGCTAGTTTCGCAATTATCGCACATATATGTTTTAGCGTGTTTTGCAACTGGATAGGGCGAAAAGCGGGAGCGTGCATTGAGAAAGTACGCAAAAAGATTGCATCAAAACTGGCAAATGAAGCGATAAATTCGCTATGTGAACGCCTTTCACCAAACTCAACTTTTAACACCTAATCGAATACGGCCCTAAAGTTTGGTTAAAAAAAAAAAAAAACTAGTTGATATTTTTTTTCCTTCTTTGTGAAGATGTTCAAGTCACTGTAGACATGAGTATAGGGCCTAAGGATGCCAATCCCGGGATCAGGATTAGCGGGATCCCGGGATTTGGCCTCAAAATTACCGGAATTTCAATCCCGGGATTGGATGTTCCAATATCTGGGATTTCGAGACTGTCCAGTGCATGCACAATGGCTTTGTTTATTGCCAGGCAGCGCTGAGCTCTGACACTGCCCGGCTCTTCGGCTTTCCTAACGTGACGTCAGAGGTCACACAATGTCGTATAACCCCACGCCCGCAGCCATTTTAAGCGGAGATGGAGCAGCGTGGCTGTGGGTAGTGTGGTGTCAGGCAGCCGACCCGGCCCGGTGAAAAAAAAAAAGTGGCAGTGCCAAACTATTCAAGAGGAGGGAGGGAGCCCTGCTGCACCCCCACCCCCAGGGAAGAAGCCCTGCTGCACCCCCACCCCCAGGGAAGGAGGCCTGCTGCTGCACCCCCAGGGAAAGAGCCCTGCTGCTGCTGCACACCCAGGGAAGGAGCCCTGCTGCTGCTGCACACCCAGGGAAGGAGCCCTCAGCTGCACCCCCAGGGAAGGAGCCCTGCTGGTTTGGAGGAGACTGGTCTATAGTGGACTGGAGAGTGAGACGAGTCATATATACAGATACCCCAGCTGCCCAGTCCGAGCCTGACTGTGCCTCTTTAACACAGTGCTCCTAATCTTTTTTTTGTTTTGTTTTTAAAAAGTGCCCCAGTATGCTTGACAGTAACAAACAACAACACTGCAGTCCACCCCTATGGCATTTTTTTGTGCCTCACAGAGTGCTGCAGCCTGCCCCCAGTACACAGTGCTCTTGCCTAGACAGTGCTCTTAATCGTTTATTTATTTTCTTTTACCACTATACCCCAGGGGCATTTTAAGTCTTATTCCCAAGACCTCTTTTCTGCGCATGCGCGAGTCATCGCCGCCATTTTTACTGTGATTTTTGCTGCTCTGCAGCGCTGGTCCAGAGCTGGTGGAGAGCAGCACTCTGAAGATGGCAGAAAGGTAAGTATAAACAAATATGGGTGCAGGACCCAGGGGCCCATGTGCATCGCACAGCCTGCACCCATTATAAATACGCCCACACTCTGGGGGTCATTCAGACCCGGTCGTTAGTGCCGATGCGCTCGGACCAGGTAGATGGCCCCCCACAGAGCATGCGCACGACGGCGCCGGCGCCGTCGTGCACATGCGTGAGACCCGCTACGACCGACAGCGCCGGCCGTAGCGGGTCTCGATCCAAAGGGGGCGAGCTGTCGATGTTGATTGACAGCTCGCCCCGTTTGGAAGGCGGGCCGGGGGGGTGGCAGCCAAAATGGGGGCGTTCCCATGGGAACGCCTACCATTTGGGGGCGGCCCCACTGACATCACTAGTGATGTCAGTGGAGAGGTTCCGGCTCAGACAGAGCCGAAAGCTCTCCGGGGCTTATGACAAGGGAGACCCTACCCTAGGGTCTCGTCGTAAGCCGCGATGGTCAAGACCATCACCTTAGGCAGTCATAAGGCCTTATCACCGCAAAGGAGGACGTCTTAAAAATTCAAGACGTCCTCCCCTCATTCAGACCGACCGCACGCTCTGTGCGACCGGCTCTGAATGAGGTCCTCTCTCCCTCATGTCTCCAGTTTGAAATGGAGAAACTTTAATATGCAATCCAAAACAAGTGAGATCTGATTCCGGGAACATGATGTTTTGCCTCGTTTTGAGATCCGAGCATGGCAGGAAGACCCGAGTCCCAGCTTGGTTCAACCCATAACCCCTAAATTTGGCTGTGTTTGGTTCCAGTGGAAACCAAACCGCACATTTCTACTACTAACACTGTTAAGGCAAATCACCTGGTGTAAACCAGATACATATACTACTTTTGATCTAGCGTCAAGATGGCACACATACTACTGTGTTCTCTTGGAATAAAACTAGCACATATTCTACCCTGCAAAGTTGGCTGTACTTTAAGGTTGTTAGTACATGATGAAGAGAGTCTCTTCAGAGCAATTCCCTAGAAAACTTCGTTCACATGTTCTTCACAAGCGATCAAGTGGTCATTCGGCTAAGACCCTAAAAGCGCCAAGGCGTTTACCTAGACACAACAGAAAGAAAGTACATTTATTTCCATCCCTCTTTGTTTACAGGTTGGGCACCTTTATTTATAGCGCGGCTGAAGATGGAGAGGGCTACTGCACTGAATCCATATTGCTCATCCAGGGAGGCTTCATGTCCTGCACAAAGATGGCTGCCTAACATAGTACTGCCCATGCGTGGCACCATCTTGTTTACTGTATTAGAGTGCCATAGTGGAAGATGCATGTCTTTTATTTAGCTTTGTGAGACTATCACTCTACAGCTTCCACAAAGGTGTTCCATTCACCCTGCACCGCTACCTACTTCCTGCATACACTCACCAGCTGGTGAGCTGTATGATACCACGCTCCGCTACATTAACCAGTGTGTATAACAGTGAGTTTGGCTATTCTAATTTTACTACCAATAAACCACTCCACTGGTTAAGCAACTGGGCTGTTCATTGTCTCAGGGCATCTTCTGGTGTGTACAAGTAACTCTGCCACACCATCAACCTGTACAACCATATTTTCAACAGAGACAATCTTTCTAAGGCATGGGTGGGCAATAAGCGGCCCTCCAGCTGTTGTTGAACTACAAATCCAAGCAAGCCTTGCAACAGTTTTATCATTGCTAAATAGCAAAACTGTGGCAAGGCATATGTAGCTCTCCAACAGCTGGGGGGCCGCTTATTGCCCACCCCTATTCTAGGAGTAGAATGGATAATCATCCCTGGTACACTTGACCTCACATCCCCAATCTCACCTATGAGTGGGAATTGAATCGGTATGAGATGCCGGCGCTCGGAATTCCAGCTGTTATAATACAGGTGCCTAACCTCCCCCCTAGTGCCTGACCCTAAACTCCTCCTCCCCAGTGCAAAACCCAAACTCTCCTCCTAGTGCCTATCCCTTACCCCGCACCCTAAACCTAACCCCCCCTAAAACTCTGATACTTACCTTCGGTATCCCGGCGGTCGAGATGACGAAACCGGGCTTCTGATCGGCATCAGGATTTTGTCGCCGCTAATGGGAGCGTCGGCAGCCAAACCACCAGAAAGCCGAATGCATACCTAAGTGTCCACACACTAGGTAATGCTACAACCTTACGCAGAAGTGTAAGGTCCACTGGCACCCAGAAGGAAGAATAAGGACACACTACCTAAACAAATATCTACATCTTTCTGGCCCTAACAATGTTTATCCAACAACATCTGATCTATATCTACACACAGCCAGCTAACTCAACTAAGGGGGGAATTAATTTAGCCCCGATAATTTACCTGGTGTGAAAAAGGGTGGTATCCTCAATTCTCCCTAAATCTAACCAGGCCTAGTGTATTAGCAATACAACACTAACTATAGGTATGGTGCACTAACTTACTAACAATAAACAAAGCAATATATTGATACCAATAAACGACAGAAATGTATGAGACAGTTATTTCTTATAATAAACAATACACAATGACAAAACAAGATTGGGCTCGCTAGCTGGTAGTACTTTTGAAGGATTTTCCCTCCTATCTATGCCGGTTGGCCTCTAGCTCCTAGGGGCTGGAGTACAGTACGCATGGAGGCCAAGCAGCCCTGCACATGAGAGAAAAGGGGATGGAAATATAGAAGTGTGGGAGCTGGACAACCCTTTCACACTTAGTTAACCAATGGTGCTTTATGGTGAGACACGGGCTTTATGGGGTGGTTACTGGTCTGCATCTCCCAGGAAGCATCTGCCCAGATTATTAGGGCAGATGCTTCCTGACCTGGGCCTAGTGCCCAGGCTCACTAATAGGGAGTACGCTGACTTATTGACCTGGACATAATGCTCAGGTTCACTGGCGCCCACCAAACTGCTGCGTAAGTGACCTGGGCCCGACGCCCAGGGTCACTAAGGTGGGACACAGAGGAAAGTGACCTGGGACAAATGCTCAGGAGCACTAATACAGGTTAAAGGTCTGACTGCACCCACAGATCTTGTGCCCGTCACCTCTGGGGTCTAGATATAAGTAGTAGCGGACCAAGGCCACCTCCCAGCACAGAGGCTGCAGTGGGGAGCTTCATATTGCTCTTTTGCATTCCACCGCTGCAGTCCTCTCCGGTTCCTCACATTGGCTACACTTGGCATCTGATGTGTTCTCAAAGTATTGCCGCCCAGATGCTGTCTTCTCTTATTGTGCTCGGCATCTTCTGGTGTCTTCCTAAGCCGCTGGAGCTCTTCCTCGTTGCCGCTGAACTTCACGGTCACTGAGTTTCTCCAGTCGGCAGCATCTAATATTAGACACGCGAAGGGAGGATCTGTGACACAGTGATCTTTGATTGACTCGTGCGGCATTCAAATCGCCCCAGCCCCATTTGACAAGCCTTAATCTTTGCAGATCCAAGCTCGTCTACCTCAGCTCCATATTGACGTTCCACAGCTGTTCCATGGAGGAAGATGTCATCCCCCACATGATAGGTAAAGGTGAGGGACCTTCTTTTTTGTCCACAGCTCCGGGCACCCACTCACAGGCCCGTCAAGAGCCACGCCGGGCCCCAGTAAAAAATGGGGCGTGGTCTAATCGCGGGAGGCGTGGCCACACCCCTTAGGTAAAAAATAATAATGAAGTTTTGCGATGTGCGCTGTCAAGGGGGGGACGCAGCCTGGCACATAACCAGTTGGGGGCGCGATCAGCTTGATCGCTCCCCCCACAGGCATACTGTAGGAGACTGCTGTGGCTGCTTCTTAACAGAACAACAAGAATTTTTGGAGCGCAGCCCCCCACCCTTCAAATACAACAATGGGCTTGATTCAGCATGGATCGCAACTACAACTGCATATGCAGATTGACCGATTGTTGAGTAGTGTGCAGACATATGCATTGCACATGCTCGGAGATCGCACTGCAATTACGCACGCAGACAGGAATCAAAGAGTGGAGTGACAGGCCATGAGTGTTTGGGGGTGGTGACCGGGGAGTGTTTGCAGAAACACAGGCCTGCCTGTCCATTTGAACACCGTTTCATGGGCGTGCATAAATTAGCCACTGCGATTACCTACGTGGCTTGAGTACTCACTGCATGTGAAGAGACTTGCAATTTCTGAGACAGGTCAGAGCTGCTGTAATTGTGCGTGATGTGCTTCGATGGTACCGATGTATACGCAGGACTGCGAGGTATTTCGGATGTTAGAAAGCAGTAGTGGGTGTCTCTATGCTGGCTGACATTCGCATATTTTCGCAGCTGCATTGTGTGTGATTACGCAACTACAATTGCAATTGTGATCTGTGCTGAATCAGGCCCTATGTACATAATGAATACTATGAAACAAACAAAACAAATAAAGAAGCCTATTCATCATCACTTAATTTTCACAAAAGCAGGTGAAAATACCATTCATCAAGAAAGTAAAGCAGAAGATTACTTACCTTCCTTTTGTTTGTGTAATCGCCCGCTGTCCCCATACACTAGTATGGGGACAGAATTCATCAAGCTCCGAAAATCTAATTTTTTCTGAGCTTGACTACAGGAGCATTTGCCATCTTCAGATGGTGAATGCTCCTGCTCCAGTATCGCAACCCCTTTCGGATCCCTCCGCCGGACGTCAGGGCCGTTGTGCGCATGCATGACTTGTAGGTCACGCATGCGCAGTCCCATCACTGCTCAGACAGGAGCAATGAAAAGATTCACTGCTCCGAAAAGAAGCAGTGAAGCCGTTCGCGGGGACAGCTGATTTCGAATCAGCTGTCACCGCACCGGAGCAATGATGAATAGCTCCAGTAGCTGCGGCTAGTCAGAATGTTAATTAACATCATGAATAGGCCCCAAATTAGGTCTCGGACATAAAAAAAACACACACATACACACACATTGGTCGCCACAGAAAAAAATCTTTCGCACCCCTCAGGAAAAAAAAAAAAATACATTGGCCCCCCACAGGAAAAAATAAATAAAATATTGGCCTGACAGAAGACATATGCTTAGGCTGGGCACACACTATAATCATACTTAGCAACTCTACCTGATTGTCAGGAAGACTCCCTGAAATAGTAGCTATCTCCCTGACTCCCTGAAGAGTCTAGCAATCTCCCTGATTGCACCTTACCCCATTATGAAGCTGTTATATATAAAAATAATTTATATATAACAATAATATAGAGATATTTAAATTCAAATGGGTTCATTAGTATAATTTCCTGTATTGGTTATAATTATAAGGCACAATGATCCCTATGGCTACATGCATTTTCTAAAAAGTATCAGTGTGTTTTCATCAAGAAGTAGATCTTACTAACTACTTTAGGGGTCATTTACATTTAGATGTAAAGTAAATATTATGACATGCCTCTCAGATGCAGCAGTACACTCCCACTTTAACACGCGCTCATAGTTGTGGCTTTCACAATATCCTTGAAATACTTTTGAAAAAGTAGGTAAGTATGACTATAAGATGTGTGTACACAGTGACGTAACAATATCAGATTCTCGCAAGACCCGGATTTTGCACATGTCGGGCCTCCTGCCCCGCCATCTTCATTCCAGTCCTGCAGAGGGTAGTGAGAGGACGTGTCTCTCTGAAAGTGGCGTGGCGTGGCGACCTGCTCTGCTGTATCAGTCTGGGGGTACCTGCTCTGCTGTATCAGTCCAGTCCAGTGGTGCTGTGCTGCTGTATCAGTCTGGGGTGACCTGCTCTGCTGTATCAGTCCAGTCCAGTGGTGCTGTCCTGTGCTGCATATTCAGTCCAAATAATTTTTACAGGGGCTGTCCTGTGTGGTGTAGGGGTATGCTGCCCTGTGCCCTGTGTATATTCACTCCAAATAAAAAGGGGTGATTTAATTCATCCAAATAATTTTTACTGGGGCTGTCCTGTGTGGTATAGGGGTATGCTGCCCTGTGCCCTGTGTATATTCACTCCAAATAAAAAGGGGTGATTTAATTCATCCAAATAATTTTTACAGGGGCTACCCTGTGTGGTGTGCTGTGTATTCACTCCAGTCTCCAAATAAAAAGGGGTGACTTAATTCATCCAAATAATTTTTACAGGGGTTATTTGATTAATCCAAATAATTTTTATAGGGGATGCCCTGTGTGGTGTAGCGGTACGCTACATCCACCTATGACATGGCAATGGAGGGGGTATTCATCTGAATCAAGTGCAGTGGAGAATGATTTCCGTGTTGTGCAAGGTTCTCCAGCCCTATGAACTTGCCACACATGAAGTCAGTTCAGACACTGCCAGCTTGAGTCAGGGTATTCCCCTCATCGGGCTTTTGCAGAAGCAGCTGGAGAAAGTGAAGGAGGAGCTAAGACAGAGCGATTCCGCTCGGCATGTGGGACTTGTGGATGAAGCCCTTCATTCACTTTGCCAGGATTTGAGGGTAGTCAATCTGTTGAATTCAGACCACTACATTTTAGCCACCGTGCTCGATCCTAGGCTTAAAGCCTACGTGGTGTCTCTCTTTTCGGCGGACACAAGCCTGCAGAGGTGCAAAGACCTGCTGCTGAAAACACTGTCAGCTGAAGCAGAACGTGACATGGTAACAGCTCCTTCTTCATTTTCTTCCGCAACTGGGTCTGCCAGGAAACAACTTATCCTATGCCAACAATTTCTGACATGTCTACTGTAACTGCATATGATGCTGTCACCATTGAAAGAATGGTGGAGGATTACATCGGTGACAGCATCCAAATAGGCATGTCAGAGAGTCCGTACCTGTACTGGCAGGAATAAGAGGCAAAGGAGGCTGTATTTTACCTAAGTTGCCTCCACCCCCCCCCCCCCCTCCAGTGTTTACTCCGAAAGAGTTTTTAGTGCAGCCGGGAACCTTGTCAGAGAAAGGCGTAGGAGGTTGCTTCCACAAAATGTGAAGAAGATGATGTTCATCAAAGTGAATTATCAATTCTTCCGGGAAGACCAGCCTCCAGAAAGTACAGAGGGACCTGTGGTGGTGTCACAACTCTCGGATGGATTGTGGATGCAACCCATATGCAGGGAATTGGCTAGACCTAATCCTGAGGCACGGAGTCTAATGTGCCAGCGGTATTCACCAGGGACCCTCGCAAGAAGGTATGGGCTTGGCTGCATCCGACACACAGGTCGCGGCCCTCAGGTTAGGATTCCCTATTCAGGTGCTGGTGTACTTTAGACAGAGTGCCTGATTCAGACCCGCTCACGAGCGCTATGCGCTCGCAAGTGGGTCGATGGTGGCCCAGTGCGCATGTGCACGATGGAGCCGGCTCAGTCGTGCACATGCGTGAGACCCAGATAGCGACGGGTAAACCGTCGCTCCGGGTCTCGTACCAAAGGGGGCATGCTGTCGATGTTGAGTGACAGCACGCCCCCTTTGGTGGGCGGGCCGGGGGAGTGGCTGCCCAAACTGAGGCGTTCCCATGTGAACGCATCCATTTGGGGGTGGCCCCACTGACATCACTGTCAGAGCCAAAATCTCTCTGGGGCTTGCGGCACCGAGACCCTACCACAAGGGTCTCGTCGCAAGCCCGATAGTCTTGGACCATCGCGACCATCTTCCTGGCTGCTCGCTATAGCTGTGGGTGGTCACTCTAAAAAACCAGAAGGCCGGCCCTGATTCAGAGCGAGCGGTCTGTCAGAGCGTCCGGCTCTGAATCAGGGCCAGAGTGCAGCAGAGTTTAGCATAGTCAACAAGCCGGGTCAGAACCAAACAGACGAGACGGTACCAGGGAGCAGTGGGTCACAGGGAATAGCCGAGGTCAGAACCAGATATCAAATGCAGAACCAGGGATCAGACAGAATCGGAGTCATAAATGAAGCCAAGGTCAAATTCGGTAATCAGGATATGCACGAAACGCTGAAGTATGGCAATGAGCCTATACTCTGGCACTGGAGTGTTCACAGAGTCCCCCTTATATAGGCAGCTATCCTAGTCACTTCCTGTGATATCACTTAAAGGTGCGTGTATGGTCCTTTAAATCCTTGGCAGGTCGGCGTGCGCGCCCGTAGGGAGCCATGCCCGCCTGCATCAGAGAGAGGGACAAGCGACAGGGACCAGCAGCAGATGCCGGAAACCCCCCGCCTGCTGTCCTCTCGCAGACCAGTGCCGCCGGACCCGGTAAATGTGTGCCGGCGTCCCGCGCACTGTGACAGATGGTGGATTCCAGTGGGGACAAATTAATATTCTGTGAGGATGAGGATGTACACAACACTGACGAGGGTGAGGAATCGGTGAATGAGGATGAGCACGACATCTTGCCTCTGTAGAGCCAGTTTGTGCAGGGTCAGATTAATTGCCAGCTTGTTTTGTGGGGGCCCAAACGAACCAATCATTTCAGCCACAGTCGTGTGGCAGACCCTGGCGCTGAAATGATTGGTTTGTTAAAGTGTGCATGTCCTGTTTATACAACATAAGGGTGGGTGGGAATGAAGCAGTCGGGAAGCCGACCTGAGGAAATCCCAACCACCGGCTTCCTGACTGTCTAATACTGGCAAGGTACTAATGACAGGCATCAAAATCCCGACGCCTGTCATTAGACCTACGCCGGGAGCCCGACACCCGGCTTACCGAAGGGTAAGGGTAAGCCGCACAGGGGGAGGGTTAGGTTAGGGGCCCACGGGGGGGACTTAGGGTTAGGCAACCCCCTGGGAGGTTAGGGTTAGGCTAGGGGACAGGGAGGTCAGGCTTAGGCACCCCCCGGGAGGTTAGGGTTAGGCTAGGGGACAGGGAGGTCAGGGTTAGGCACCCCCGGGGGGAGGTTAGGGTTAGGCACCCCCGGGAGGGTTAGGTTTGGGCAGAGGGGATGGGGGGGTTAAGTTTTGGCACTTAGAGGGCCGTCAGGGTTAGGCACTTGGTGGGAGGTTAGGGTTAGGCACCCCTAAAGGAGGGTTAGGGGGTAAATAAAGGTTAGCGATACTTACCTTTTGTAGCTTTAGGATTTTCAACCCTGCCGGGCTTCCGCTGTCAGGATTTGAACCGCCGGCCATGCGGCTGGCAGTAAACCATACTGATTCCGGGTGGGAGGGCCCAAGGACAATTCCATCTTGCACCTCTTTTTTTTCTTTGCATTATGTACTGTTTGGGGCCTACTTTTCCAAACTGCCATCCTGTCTGTCACTGCAGTGCCACTCCTAGATGGGCCACGTGTTTGTGCCGCCCACTTGTGTCGCTTAGCATAGTCATCCATCTACCTCGGTGCAACCTTTTGGCCTAAAAACAATATTGTGAGGTGTGAGGTGTTCAGAATAGACTGGAAATGAGTGTAAATGAATGTTATTGAGGTTAATAATAGCGTAGGAACAAAAAAAAAAAAATTCTGTTATTTTAGCTGTTTTTATGCTTTTTTCCAAAAAAATACAGATCCAAAACCAAAACTCAGAAGGGTGGTTTTAGAAAAACCAATCCAAATCCAAAACACGAAGAAAGATCCAGATCCAAAACACGAAAAGTGAACGGTGCACACCCCTAATAGTAATACAAAACAATACAGGACAAGGACATGGTTTATAAACATAGCTGCATAACACAAGCAGCAGAGTCTCAGCAACCAAGTGTTAGGTGCCAATTGGGGAGTTAGGAGTAAAAGATACTATGGGGTAAATTTACTAAAGTGAGAGTTTTTAGAAGTGAGTTTTAGAAGTGATGATGCCCATAGCAACCTATCAGATTCTACTTAACATTTAACTAGCACCTTCTAGAAGATAATAGCTAGAATCTGATTGGTTGCTATGGTAATATCACTTTTAAAACTTGCTTCTAAAAACTCTCACTTTAGTAAATTTACCCCTATGAGTAGGGTGAGGAGAAGCACATGAGGGACGAGGGCCCTGCTCGTGAGAGCTTACATTTTAAAGAGGAAGGGCAGACAGACAGGGGCGACACAGATGGGGTAGATAGTGAGGAAGGAGCATGGAGCAGTGGGTTAGGATATGTGCTGCGGAATGTGTGTGTTTAAGATGACCTGATGTTATGTCATACTTGCCTACCTTTTCATTTATTTTCCGGGAAAAGCCCGGGTAAGAGAAACAGGAGGATGGCGATGGAGGCGTGGCCTGTTAATTTGCGTCATTAAGCACCACCCCCTCGTGGCAAAATTGCTGCAATTGACTAGAATCTACATAGGGGGCGGGGCCAAATGACGTGATTTATGTTGAATCACATCGTTAAGCCCCGCCCCCTACATGGAGACCCGTGATCATCTCCTCATTCTGCCCACTTCACTAGGAAGTGGGTAGAATGCGGGAGAAATGCCTACCCTTCCTGGGGTGCGGGTAAAACACGGGCACAGCCACACCACACTGGGGATATGGGATCATAATGTTAGGGCATGTCATGCTCCCAGCCAGCCTTCAAACCCCTTCCCCTAATAACATCCCACATTGCAAGACACATCAATGGCAGGTGTGCATGTTGAGTGGGACACCATAACTAGCAGTCCCTTAAAATCAGGATTGTCCTGTCTAAACTGCATAGTTGTTAGGTATGATCCAAAATATATAGAAACATAAAATTTGATGGCACTTGGCCCATCTAGTCTGCCCTTTTTTTACCCTTATGGTAACCTCAATCCTATCTGATCCTTAGGGGTAAATTTACCAAAGTGAGAGTTTTTAGAAGTGAGTTTCAGAAGTGATGTTGCCCATAACAACCAATCAGATTCTAGCTATTATCTTCTAGAAGGTGCTAGTTACATGTTAAATAAAATCTGATTGGTTGCTATGGGCTACATCACTTCTAAAGCCAACTTCTAAAAACTCTCACTTTAGTAAATTACTCCTCAGTGTTTTGGAAGGATTACCTTATGTCATACTTGCCTACTTTTGAAAAAGAATTTCAGGGAGATTTTGAAAGCAGCACCTATGAGCGCGGCAGTAAAGTGGGCGTGTACTGCTACATCTGAGAGGCGTGTCTTAAAATTGATTTACATCCAAATGTAAATGAGCCCCAAAGCAGTTAGTAAGATCTACTTGTTGATGAAAATTAGGGGTGTGCACCGGACACTTTTCGTGTTTTGTGTTTTGGTTTTGGATCTGGATCTTTCTTCGTGTTTTGGATCTGGATTGGTTTTGCCAAAACCACCCTTCCGTGTTTTGGGTTCTGGGTTTTGTGTTTTGGATCTGGATTTTTTCTTAAAAAATAAAAAAAAAACGCTAAAATCACATAAATGGGCCTTTTTTTGTTCCTACGCTATTAATAACCCCAATAACATTAATTTCCACTCATTTCCACTCTATTCTGAACACCTCACACCTCACAATATTGTTTTTAGGCCAAAAGGTTGTACCGAGGAAGCTGGATGACTATGCTAAGCGACACAAGGGGGCGGCACAAACACGTGGCCCATCTAGGAGTGGCACTGCAGTGGCAGACAGGAAGCCAATCAGCGTTATGGTGCCCATTTGCATGTAGCACGAACCCGGGAGATCCGTGCTACATGCATCTGTGTGATTGGCACAGAGCAATGACAGGTCCGTGAGACCCGTCTGTGCTGCTGTGGTAAAAAAAAAAAAAAAAAACCTGTGTAAAAAAAGAAAAAAATGGCGTGCACCCCCCCAAAAAAGAGCAACCAGCCCCGGGCATTAGTAACCCAGTGCTGGGTGTGCTTAAATACAGGGGACAAACGACGTAGGGGTCCCCTGTACTTAAGCACAACCAGCACCGGGCTAGTCAGAACCAGCGCTGGTTGCCAAAATACGGGGGACAAACGACGTAGGGGTCCCCTGTATTCTGCGCAACCAGCTCTGGGCTCTGATCCGGTCCTGGTTCTGGAAATATAGGGGACAAAAAATGAGTAGGGTTCCCCTGTATGTTCCAGAACCAGCACTGGACTTTTTCTAGCGGGGGGCTGATGCCACAGCCAGGGGAGCCCTTTCACCGGGCCCCCCAGCCGCAGCATCAACCCTGACCGCTAGTCAGCCCAGGCCGGGGATCCCTGGAGAGCTGGGGACCCCCCCAATAAAGGGGTCACCCTCTCCAGGGCACCCCAGGCCCAGGCTGATAGCCCGGGGCTATCCCCGCCACCCCTGGTGGCGGTGGGTGGCGGGTTGATTGTGTGGTGTGGTGTAAATAAAGAATATCAAACATTGTCTTTACAAGTAGAACTGCAAGTCCCAGCTAGCCTGCCCCGCATGCTGGTACTTGGAGAACCACAAGTACCAGCATGCAGGGCATTAAGGGCCCACTAGTACCTGTAGTTCACCTGTAAAAAAAATGTTTAAAAAAACACAGGACACACACACCGTGACAGTATAAGTTTATTAAACATACACACACACACACACACATGTACACATACTCACCTATGTAACCCTGTAGCATCGGTCCACTTGTCCGGTAAAGTATCCATAGGGGACCTGTGAAAAAAAACATACTCACCATCTCCTATGCGAGGTTCTGTCCTCTTCGTTCCAAAGTAGGCATCCCCGGACTTGGCAAAAAAAAAAAACGAAAACGCGATCCACGAACTTAGTACCGTTCTATAGAACGGTACTTCCCGAATGAGAGCTTAGCGGCGGGGTATCACCATGGAAACCCCGCTGCTAAGCGTTCATTGGCTGAGAGAGGTCATCTCCCGTCTCTCAGCCAATGAACGGCTCCCTCCATTGTAGTCAATGGTGGGAACCGCAGGGTAAACTTTAATAACCTTGCGGCTCCCAGCATTGACTACAATGGAGGGAGCCGTTCATTGGCTGAGAGACGGGAGATGACCTCTCTCAGCCAATGAACGCTTAGCAGCGGGGTTTCCATGGTGATACCCCGCCGCTAAGCTCTCATTCGGGAAGTACCGTTCTATAGAACGGTACTAAGTTCGTGGATCGCGTTTTCGTTTTTTTTTTTTGCCAAGTCTGGGGATGCCTACTTTGGAACGAAGAGGACAGAACCTCGCATAGGAGATGGTGAGTATGTTTTTTTTCACAGGTCCCCTATGGATACTTTACCGGACAAGTGGACCGATGCTACAGGGTTACATAGGTGAGTATGTGTACATGTGTGTGTGTGTGTATGTTTAATAAACTTATACTGTCACGGTGTGTGTGTCCTGTGTTTTTTTTAAACATTTTTTTACAGGTGAACTACAGGTACTAGTGGGCCCTTAATGCCCTGCATGCTGGTACTTGTGGTTCTCCAAGTACCAGCATGCGGGGCAGGCTTGCTGGGACTTGCAGTTCTACTTGTAAAGACAATGTTTGATATTCTTTATTTACACCACACCACACAATCAACCCGCCACCCACCGCCACCAGGGGTGGCGGGGATAGCCCCGGGCTATCAGCCTGGGCCTGGGGTGCCCTGGAGAGGGTGACCCCTTTATTGGGGGGGTCCCCAGCTCTCCAGGGATCCCCGGCCTGGGCTGACTAGCGGTCAGGGCTGATGCTGCGGCTGGGGGGCCCGGTGAAAGGGCTCCCCTGGCTGTGGCATCAGCCCCCCGCTAGAAAAAGTCCAGTGCTGGTTCTGGAACATACAGGGGAACCCTACTCATTTTTTTCCCCTGTATTTCCAGAACCAGGACCGGATCAGAGCCCAGAGCTGGTTGCGCAGAATACGGGGGACCCCTACGTCGTTTGTCCCCCGTATTTTGGCAACCAGCTCTGGTTCTGACTAGCCCGGTGCTGGTTGTGTTTAAGTACAGGGGACCCCTACGTCGTTTGTCCCCTGTATTTAAGCACACCCAGCACTGGGTCACTAATGCCCGGGGCTGGTTGCTCTTTTTTTTGGGGGGGGCACGCCATTTTTTTCTCTTTTTACACAGGTTTTTTTTTTTTTATTTACCACAGCAGCACAGACGGGTCTCACGGACCCGTTAGTGCTCTGTGTCAATCACACAGATGCATGTAGCACGGATCTCACGAGTCCGTGCTACATGCAAATGAGCACCATAATGCTGATTGGCTGAGAGCCGTGACAGACGGCTCTGTCAGCCAATCAGCACTTTGCCCATTAAAGGCAAAGGCATTTTTTTTTAAATGGCCGCTCGAGGCAAAACCTCGAGATCCGACAGCAGATCTCGAGGTTTTGCCTCGGGAGAGGGATCCGGGGCAGACAGGGAGATCCGAGCTTGGGCTCGGATCGCCCCGGATCCCCGAAGTTCGGGTGGGTTCGGTTCTCAGGGAACCGAACCCGCTCATCCCTAATATATATATATATATATATATATAATTGCACTATACCTTTGAATCATTAAATGGGTCAGTTTTATGGATAGAAGACCCCCCTAATTCAAATTACATTGGCCATGCTGTGAATCTGAAGTAAAGCTGTGAAAATGAAGATTAAGGAGCACTGTAAAATAATTTAAGGTCAAGTTATAGACATGCAGAGATAAGAAATAGGAAAAGGCTATTAGATAATATCCGAGTGCTTGAATATGCCAGTGAGCACTGTTGGATACATTCTAAGTACATGGAAGCTGCATCATGCCACCCAGTCAATGCGTAGATGAGTCAATCCCTCAACATTTAGTATCAGAGCAAGAAGGAGAATTGTGAGGGAAGCCACAGAGAGGCAAACTTTCACTTTGAAGGAGCTACAGAGTTCAATGGTTGAGACTGGAGTGAAGGTGCATCAGTCATCCATACTGTATAAAGAGCTCTGCATACAACTGGCCTGTATAGGAGGGTGGCTAGAAAGAAGCCATTACTGAAGAAAAAACACATGAAAGCACATCTGGAGTTTGCCAGAAACATCACAGTGGCCCAACTAAAATGTTGGATAAGGCTTTGTATTCAGATGAGGCCAAAATGGAGCTTTTTAGCCCCGATTTAAAATGTTATTTGTGGCACAAATGTAACACTGCCCATTCCTCAGCAAACACCATCCTAACAGTGAAATATAGGGGTGGCAGCAACATGCTAGGCATAAAATTTAAAATGCACTTTAAGCCTAACGGTTAACAATAAAACTACTGTCTGTAACAGTCAGTGTGTGTCACTGTAGTACAGACAAATCTGTTGACTATTATGGGATTGAATGCTTCCGCAAGCCACTGTATGTATGTTTGTATGTATGTATGTGTATGTATGTACTTACAGTATGTATGTATGCATGTAGGACTTGGGTAAACATCTTTGTGCTTTTTCTATTAGTTTTATTTTTATAAAAACTGGAAAATTTTATTAAATATTTTTATAAGTAATTACATTTGTAATTCAATCAGGAATATTGCTTAAAGAACTGTTCAACAGATTATTTTTTTTTATTAAAACAAACTAATTAGAACTTTTTATGTGCAGGCAAGTCCGTGATCTGTCTCCCAGGCTCCAAGGTATGTAATGTCTGATGCAAATAATGAAACACAATGTTCCTCTGTTTTCAACACTGTAAATGATGAAAATCCATAAATAGAAACCTTCATATGTGCTGCCTTGGTATATAGACGTGTGCCTTTTAGCATTTTGCTTATTGCTGTTAATGGCTTTTTCAAATTTATTGGTATTTTTCATGCTGCCATGATTTCCTGGTTTGTGGAAGAAACAAAGAATTTTTTTACAGAAGAAATATCCAGGCAATATATGATATAAAGAAATAATAGTATGACAATATTGATATAGATCTCAACAAAGTAATTGTTTAAAAAATATCTCTCCCAGGTCTTCAAATAATATATAATACATATTTTACATATATGCACTATATATAGTCACACGTACCGACCCTCCCGGCCGGGAGGCTCCCGAAAATTGGGTGGCACTCCTGGCCTCCCGCAAGAGAGGGCAAGTCTCCCGGTTTGGCCGCCACTTGTGCAAAATCGCTCCCACTCTCCCCGCAGCCGCGCACTTAATGAGTGAAAGTGGGCAATCCAGGGAGGAGCAATGATGCAATTCGGAATGAATTGCATCATCATAGCCCCGCCCCCTTCTTTACAGTGCTAATTATCTCAGCATTGTATAGTGGGGCGTGGGACAGCAATGATGCAATTGCGCCGCTATGCCACCATCACCTCCACCACACCCTTGCACTACCCACCATTGCCATGCCCACTGCAGTGCCGACCTGGCTGTCCCCTCTCAGTGGGGGCAGCCAGAAAGTCAGCAAGTATGTATATAGTACAATTATTTCCTCTAATGCCCTCCTTGCACTTCCCCCTTCCCCTGCCAGGTCATTGTGCAAAATCTCAGCTTGTATGCCTCTATTAAGAGTGTGCAAAATTTTTTATTGGTCCTAAAGCCTAGAAAGCCATGCTGAAAAACGTTGGGTTTCTTCTTCATCGCTCTTGGTGGCAAGGATCTTAGTAATGGTGTAGGAGCTCTTGGGTGATCACTACAGGGCCACAACTAGGAAGACACCGCCTTGAGCTTCCTTAGGACACTTTGAGCACTCAGCTTCTCTTTGGACCCTGTCACCTTGTTGTGATGTAATGATGTCACATGTTCGGGAAGTGGAGCCAGTGTAGAGCACATTTTCACCCTGCTATGGCCCTGGATCACTAGGTTCCCAGTCATTGTACATGAAATAGTAATAAAATATTTATTTTTTTAAACATAAGATAACCATTATGGGCTACATTCAAAGTTAGGAGCAAATAAAAAAGGAGCAATTTGCTTTTAGCAAAATCATGTTGCACTGCAGATGAGACAGATATAACATATGTAGAGAGATTAATAGTGTGGAATGGGTGTGTTTTAAAATAATTCTATGGCTCTGAAATGGCTCTGAGAAAAGTTACACTCTCATGCCCACACTAGCACCAAATGGAGTCAAAGAATGTATCTAGGGCTAGCCTAGATTCTCATTCAACAAACCATACTTTATCCATAATGTTGGTTTCAGTGCTCACCAGTGCCATTTGGATTAAACTAATTTTATGAATGGAGCTGTGATTAACCAACCAATAGGAAGTATGAAGAAAAAAAACTATCCAACTCTCATAATTGATTGGCCAAGTAAAGGGAGACAACCCAGGTGTGTACACATTTACATATATATTTATTTATTTTATAGAAAAATCATGCCCATCCCCCTCTACCTAAGGTGACCTTAGTACTAGTTGCAAAGCTGGGTCTGGTTAATGTGGTGGAGTGGTGTGAGGGGGAATTCCAGTAAGGATCACTGTGAGAACAAGGCTTTGAGAGGTTGGGCTGGCTACAATATAGTAGGGAAACTTGCAGCATGTGGTGTTCAGCAAGGTACTGGATTCTCTTGGTGAAATTGGCCTGCAAAAGCACATGCCAGAGTTCAGACTTGGAAAAAACAAAACAGTCCTTTGTTGATAGCAGATGTTCTCTTTCCAGTACCTCTGAATAGTGCCAAATAATAATAGTATTCTCATATACAGTACTGTATGTCACTATTAGTCCCAGAAAGCCCTGGCAGCTATAAACTTCTTGTGTATGCTTGAAGAGCTACATAATTGCCCATTGTTACCAAGTCCAGTCCATCCTTTATCAGTTTGCTCTCCTTCTAGCAAGTACCTGGATCTGTTCCCTACCTGCACTGTCTTTTCTCCCATTCCCTCTTCTTCCACTATTGACCTTCCTGAGCCAATGCAACTTAGTTCTTATAGATTGTCTCAAGAAGAAAAATCTAGGAATGTCTCTGCCTTTACTGCGGTAACAAGGGACATCTAGCTAGCTCCTGTCCCAATAAGCTGGAGAAGGCTAAGCCTAATGGACGAGGAAGAGATCCATTTGGGGTTATAGTCACTCTCTAACAAAAATTGTTTTGTAATCCCCACCCAGTTTCACTTTGATAACCGGGTTATCAATATTACTGCATTTCTGGAAAGTGGCGCAACTGGGAACCTCCTGGATATGTTTTTTTCTGAAATTCTGACTATACCTTTTTAAAGATTAATCCAACAGTTTCGGTATGTGACCTAGATGTTAATCCATTACACAATGGTAAAGTCAGGTATCAAACACTATCTATAGGTAGGTGTTCTACACTCTGAGGATTTGACTTTCTTCTTGATTAATTGTCTCAAGGTTCCCCTCACCCTTGTGTACCCATGGCTCAAACATCATAATCCACTTATCGACTGGAATTTGGGTGGAATTGTTCATTGGGGTCCAGGTTGTGCCAATACCTATGTGTCCTTGCCTGTCTGAATAATACAACAGGTTGCTGAAGGACTACCTCATCACTGTCATGATTACCTGGATGTTCTCTCCAAGAGTAATGCAGATACACTGCCTCCGCATTGTACTTGTGATTGTGCCATCAATTTAATTCCCAGTGCCGGGCTACCTAACGGTAGATTACATACCTTGTCAGTACCGGAGACTAAGTTTGAAAAATGTGAGTTTGAAGTCAAGGAAGTTTCCTTTCTGTATTTTGTAATTTCTCCTAAAGACTTTTCCATGGATTCTAGTAAACTCCAAGCCATCGCTCAATTGGGTTTAACCCACCAATTTAAAGGCCATTCAAAGTTTTCATTGGATTTGAAAAATATTATAGGTGGTTTATTCTTTCTTTTCCGTCTTGGCATCCCCAATGCTGTCTTAACCAAAAAGGGAGCTAATACCACAAACTGAACTCCTCAAGCCTTGGAAGACTTCAATGCTCTGAAACAAGCATTCATCTCTGCCCCAGTACCTCATTATCCAAACCCGGAGATACCTTTTGTTGTGGAAGTAGACGCCTCTAAGTTGAAAGTTGGAGCAGTCCTCTTCCAGTGTGATCATGTGGATAATAAGCTGCAACTTGTGCTTGCCTTTCTGCTGAGTTTAATTATGGAAGTTCTCTTCTGCTGAGTCCAATTATGAAGTCAGAAACTGAGAGTTCCTTGCATTAAAATGGGCCTTCAAGGACTGGAGACATTAGAAGGAAGGAGCCAGGCATGTTATCACAGTCCTATCTGATCGCAAGAACCTACTGTATATCGAGTTGGCCAAATGGCTTAATTCCCGAAAGGTAGGTTGAGCATTATTTTTTACCTAGTTTAATCCATCACTTACAGACCTTGCTCTAAGAATATAAAAGCTGATGCTCTGTCTTGCAGCTTAATTCAAAATTATGCTTTTAACACAGTGAACATGTCCATAGTTCCTGCCACTTCCTGGTCTGGCATTGGATTTGTCTTTTTATCTCACTCATCTCCAGAATCAGGTTCGTCCTGAATCTTCTCCTGGGTTACTCTTTGTTCCTGAATGATTCAAAGGTTGTATTTTCTCTTAAATTAATTTGAATGATATTTCAGGACAGAATAGCTACCCTTGGCCAAATTTTCTTACAACAATGGCTGTCATTTCTCTACATTTTTATTTATTCACCCAAGAGCCAATTTGTTTTCCACTCCCAAATCGCGTAATCTGCCTGAGGTTCGCAGCACTGCTTCTCGGCTCAATAAAGTTTGGAGGAAAGTCCATTCTGCTCTCAACAAGGCTTCTTTTCATTAAATTTTTTTGCAGATAATCATCAAAAGACTTGTACTTTCAGGGTGGGTGATAAAGTTTGGTTGTCCACTCGGAACTTAAGACTTCATCAGCCCTCAAAAACATTTGGTCCCAAGTACATTGGCCCATTCTAGATCATTAAACAAGTGAACTCTGTTGCCTTCCATTTGAAACTCCCTAGGTCTTTTCATTGCTCACTCTTCAAACCAGTAATTATTTACAAGAAATTCAAGATCTTTCATTCTCCAGTTATGATGATGATGGTCACCAAGAGTATGTTGTTGAAAAAATCTTGGATTCCAAGAATGTACTAGGCCAAGTCCATTCCTTAGTCCATAAGAGAGGTTGTGGGTTCCTGAAAGGCATTCACATGCGGACAACCTCAAAGGCCTTCTTTAAAGTATTCTCCTCAAGGCGGGGGGGGATACTTTTATGAGCCTCCATGCTAGCCACAGCAGTTCATATTCTTGAGCAGATCCTGCCATTGCTAGGGAATTCTGATCCTGGCAGCTACCATGGCAGCCGGGTCCAAGGCTGCTGATGGTCACGACTGTTACTTAGCACCCGGGACACCTCGGGCTTAACCTTCCTGACAGTAGTTCTGCCTGTGGACTGTCCTGCATCTAGCCTAGACTCCAGTCCAGTCCTTTGTCAGTTTGCTCACCTTCCAGCATATACCTGAATCAGCTCCCTACCTGCCTGTACCTGATCTTAGACCTGACTCTGGTTTATACAGCTGGATTTCCACTCTAGCTTTCTTCCAGCTGCCACCTGCTGTCCATACATACGCTCCTACTATCCTGAGTATAAGATCTGGGGACATCTGAGTACCTGTGAGAACATAAATTTCTATGGGAAAGGCGGTTTCTATAGATGAAGACCTTACTAACATGATTCTAGGAGTTTATGTGGACTATTAGGTGTGCATAACACTGGATACTAGTGGGCACCCTAGTTCTCACAACCACCTGGATTTCTCCCATGAGATCAGGACATTTATATGTGATCATTCCGTTACCATAGTTCGAATATCCTGGTTTTCCTCCGTCTGTTACGTGATAATGTGTAGTCATTGTTCTGCCTCTCCTTAATGCCACATCATGGGCTCCACTTCAACTGTTCTTTTTTTTCCTTTCTCTGTAATTTCCCACTGCATTTTACCCCTCCATGAATTGCTCATCCTGCCCACTATAATCTATGTAGTGCGTTCTGGATGACTCCCGCGCATGGTACTTTCAAGGTCTTAATGAACAACCCATGGAATTGTCTATGCAGGGTGTTTCCTGTTAGCTCATTGTTCATTTTATTATTGTACAGTATGTCTTTTTTACATGTATTGCTTTTTTGCACATTGTAACCAATGCAGTGCGCCCAACATGGCTGCCTCGCCTGGTACTCTGTGTAGAATGAAAAATGTATGGTTCTAATGAACCTGCAAGTATCTTGCTTAGTTTTTTGATATCCTTGATTGTGTGTCATCAGTTGTAGGCATTGCCTATTCTGCCCAGTGTGATTCTATGTAGTGCACTTAAATAGCTGCCTCATTCTTTGTGTGTAGATGAATAATCTCTGCTTCTAATGACCCAAAATGGATGCCACACCTTTTGTATTATCTTCATGCGTTATGCATTTCATGCAAATCTAAACCTACTTATTATGTTCTTAGTTTCTGTTCTCTTTTGAAATATAAACCTCTGTATCATAATCTTACTATCTGTTAAGCGCCTTTAGTCGGAGAGAGAGTGGTATATAAATAAAATTATTATTATTATTATGTAGACATTGTTGAAATGTTGTCATTGAACATGTCAGCGACTGCAGAATGTCAACATGTTTACAATATCAACATGTGAATGTCAATTGAAATGTCGACATTCTGCAGGAACTGGAGGGTTAGGATTAGGCTACAAGACAGGAGGGTTAGGCTAAGGAAGGGGACATCACCATCAGACCCGGAAGACACCGTTGGAGGCGACAGACACGCTGTATCAGGTAAGTCACTGCTGTTGACATGTCATCATTCTAAACAATACAACTATGTTGGCATAATATGCCACACCCATCCCCCTGTATTTAATACACACGTTTCTGAGGAACTATATCCAGGATTCAAACTCTCAATCTCACATACTGCAGTCAGACACCTAACACATGGAACTATTTGGTCCTGTGTAGGAAGCCTAGTAATTTTAACTAAATTAAGACAATTCTAATGGTTTAAAACCATTGCAGCTAAGCAGATCTATGTAGTGTGTGTCTGCATCTGCACACCTGCCAAGAATGAACACTATGACCACATCTTTACTTGCGCTGCTAGTAGTTATAGAAGAAAATGATGGGGTCATCTGTGTCACATAATGGGGCTACATTCTGGAAGAACTGTTAGTGTGGTGCCGGGATATGAGCTGTGTGGTAAAAATGCTGTTGACGCAGAAGTGTTTGACTCCGTCTCTACGATGACTTTTGTTCTAGGGAGGTGGAGCAGGCAGACAACCTCCTGTAGTACATTAAATATGTGCACCTTCAGTTAGAACACCCTGTATTTAAAACACATATTTCTCTGCATTGTCATACCCAGTATTTAAACTCACAACCTCATACATTGCAGTCAGACACCTAATACATTTGAGCTAGTTGCATGTGTGACTGAAGGGGATTGGTTGTGTGGATGCACATAACATAGATCTGCTTAGCTGCAATTGCACCCTGCAGCCTAGAAAGCCACCAAACGGAGCTCTTAGGGTGTTTTGGGTGCTGAACTTGTCCCTCGTCCCAGCAGCAAGCTGTCACAGTTCTGCCCGGAGTGTCCTTAGGTAGGATGCTCTTGGCACCAAGTTTCTCCTTGGCCCTGCTACGGCCCTGGTGTTTATGAATTAGGTATTAGATATTGAAGTGGCTGAGAATAATCAGAATATGCAAAGCAGCCAGCTAGTGCTGCTGACATTTATCATCATCATTGCATACCTTTGCACCAGCTCTCCAGGATCTGCAAGAGAAACACTTCCAAAAATGGCATATCTGCTGATGTGTTCCTGGTGCAATTGCATGTGCGAGTCCTTATCGTACTCAATCTACCCTTGCTCCTCTCCCCTGTTCAAATCTGCTGGCTTAGGTAGACGCAAGTAAAAGTCAAAACTTCCAATTGTAAATGATCTCCCAGTGCTTTGCATTTTGGAGCTTGGTAAATCCGACAGCACAGTAAATAATAAAATTTGCCAGACCAGCATTTACAATTATGTAGTATTACAAGAAGAAAACAACACATGTTTAGAAGTCAAAACATCTATGTTAAGTTTTATACCGCACATACTAATGATACTTGGCAGAACATCAAACTGTCTGATTCTGTTTGTCAAGGTTAAAATTGCAGCTTAGCTTTGTTACTGAGACATATCTCATCATTCTAAACTTATAATAGTTAAAGGGAACCCTTATACAACTACATCATGTTTAATTTAACTCTCACATTGTAATTAACCCTTACAACTCTATGCCTGATTCAGATTCATATGTAAATCCAAAGGTTTACATACTAATCAGATTGTTTGGGGCCTGCGCATGTGCTGAACAGGTCTTGTAATCTGGCTTGCAGATCTCCCAAGCCGTGGCATGACATGTTTGGGGGGCGGAATGGGGGACGTGCCTGGGCTGTGTTCCCGGAAACGAAGGCCAGGGTCTGCATTGGTGGACGTAGAATTCCTGCCCTCGTAAGCTGCTAGCCTGAGTAAGATGAAGCTTACTCAGACTGGCCAGTGCTGTCGCTATCGCGACCAATGGTCACGATGGTGGTCTGATGCAGCGTCTACGGACAATTGCTGTCAGGAGGCATCTGCTTCCTATAAATGACTCCTGCAGCTTTTAAATATTTGCTGGGCGGTATTACACAGCTGCTTCCTTGAGTCTGTGCAATACCGTCCACATCTGAATCAGGTCCTATGTACTAAATGAACATTGTCATAGGAGTCTATTAAATTTAGCTGAATACTGACACTTGTGAGCAGGCCATGCCGAAATTAATTTTGATCCAGATTGGGTCTATTTGCCTGCATATTTCTGGATCCCATGTGTCGGAGCACTTACTAAGTTTTGATGACTTGTGATGTTAACGTATGAGGCATTATACTATATGGTTATTTTTTTGAATGATATGATTACAGGAAAGGTTTTGATTTAGAATTGTTTTCATGTGTTTTTTTTTTTTACAGATAATTCAAGGGATGTCAGAAAACTCTTGTCTTTTGGTGTAAAGGATATTGTGTTAAAAATCATATCAATAGAGACTGCTGATAAATCTTCAAGTGTAAGTCATTTTAAGTAGTCGATAAATGTAAGGAATGAAAACATATACTGTACATACAATCTTAAATTCTATTTTCATATATACTGGTTAAATGTTTCTTTTCACAAAAAAAATCTTTCTTTCAATAGACTTGGTTAAAAGATTTTCATCCTTCGGCTGTGGCACTAATGGTTTCTATATATTATGGGGACATGAATATACACTCCAAAACAAGTTTTTCTAAACCAATTCTTTTGGAAAATGTAAGGCATAATGAAGCTACAAAAAAGGAAGTCACATTGTGTCTTTTGCAGTTTAATGGTAAGCCATATCTAATAATAAAATGGGTGTTATATATATGTGGCATATCATTGAGTCATGTAGATAATATGTAATGGACTGGAACAGGCCTGGCCAACTTGTGGCTCTCCAACTGTTGGGAAACTACAAGACCCAGCATGCTTTACCAGCTGATCTGTGGGAGGGTATGCTGGGACTTGTAGTTTCATATCTGCTGGAGAGCCATAGGTTGGCCAGGCCTGCACTGGACCATGAAAGTTAGCGGTCTTCTTGTTGCCTCTGCATATTCATATATATGTCCAACCACAGTGGTTAGGTAACACTAGCAGCACTCTCTATGAGCTGGTTCTGGGGCCTCCTAAGCTTCTGGGCCCCATAGTAATGGCACCCCTTGCACCCACTATAGCTACACCTTGCTCGTATCCTAGCCTCAGGGCTATGTGACCTGAACGGTAATCTAGGCCTGCAACTCAGGGTGTAGTTGGGTGTATGCTGAAGTTTGGGACGTTGGAAGGTATACAGGGTTCACTGTGTGAAGTTGTGTATGTTATGGCAATACATGTAATCTTTACATGCACTTTTTGAGAGTATAGATTTGTGGTAATTACTATGTCAGCTCCAAACACACCCTGTACCCTTCCTTTCTTTTCTTTGTATATGTTGGTCGACAAGGGGGAGAAATGTAAGAAATGTCTAGTCAGTGGATGCATTCAGCCAGCAATAACAGATAACAGTAGCTCTCTCTTAGTTGCACAGCAAATACAATCTAATATACTGTATGTCTATGGAAACTTTGCATATACTGCATATAAATGGGTTTTTGTATAATGTAATTGCATTTTAGGTTTAGTGTTACTTTAAGTTGAATACAGTAGAGTCCAAAAAATAAAATAACAATTATACAAATCAAAAATATAATCTTTTTGCCTCATTACAACACCTTCACCTTTTCAATGTAAGCCAGCAGTGTGGTCTACCACGGTAACAGTCTACAAAAAATGTTGCTTTGGTATCCCGATAGATGGTGCAGAGCAGTCCAAGGTTATTTTATGGGACTTTCTCCCATATTCATCTGGATCAGAAAAAAACATATGTAACAGCAGCACCTGCAACTTTGTACAACTGTACCTCCAGGGTCAGTTTAGCTTCTTCTAGCAAATTTCCCCAGCATCCAGCATCCAGCAACTGCATCAGAGCAGGAATATCCACTGACAGTTTCACACAACCTCTGCATTTTTTTTTTAAAGATAACTGCAGGTGAAACACATTATTATTATTACCTGCCCAAGGTCCATCTGAAGATGGTGTGGAGGGAGGACCACACATCTGGTCCATCCTCGACCAATCGAGGGGATTCTAATTCCAGAGCCTAATACACAAAGTTAAACAATATTTGTGTATACAATAAATGTATGTTTGCGTGTATGCTAATATTGCATCTTACATGTAACTTTTAGTGAAATCATACTTTATGTTCAAACAGTTCGGGAATGCCAAGGCATTGTATAAAATGTATGGATTTTACACTTTACCTATAAGTATTGATTAAAAAAACCTGTGTAACTGTTTATGAGTGTACTTATATGATGTTGTAGGCTAACCTATGTTAAATCATTTGTTAAATACATGGCAATAACTCACCTGACCTGTACCAACCAGATAATTACGTGAAACTCCTCTGACACTAAAATGATATGATCTTCAAGCTTTCAGCTCTACAGCAATCAGAATCCGCATTAACAATCACAAGAAGTATGAATCTATTAAACTAAATTTACATAAATACACATTTATTTTCTTTGCGGTTTAACAAAGTTAATATAATTATTTATATTGTTAGAGGTTAAAAGGGACATCAGTATTTAAACCTCTTGTCATAGAGAAATGTATTAATGGGATCTGTGGATACCTTCAACAATCTGGTTTGTGGTGATAGCTTTGCAAAGAGAGCAATTGAACATTTGTGGTGTATAGTTGTATCTGAAGGTTGCTTATTCAATTACACTTGTAACTCAATTATTTATCAGACTGTTTCTAGAGCTCATAATAACATGGAATATTCTGCACATTAATGCAAAAACAAAACAAAACATTTCATGCTATTTTCATAGATATTTTTAGAGTATATACACATTTTTGAAATTCAGCATACAAGATATTTAATATTAATATTATTCATTTGCTACAGATTGAAAAATTGGAATTATAGTCATTCCTTAAATGTAATAGAATCATGGTAACCTGTTCATATTTTTGGCTACTCAAATCTACTCTACAGTGTCACAGTCTTGATATTCTGTAGATCTGGCTCGGACCCTTAGGTATGATGGATGTGCATAGGAGACGAGGAGGTTTAATAATACTTTGGCTCATGGGTATAAACAGGAGTGTAAGCACACTAGTGACAATATACAAAAAACAAAGAGCCAAGAAGGGCTAGTTGTTGGGGCACTCTTAAATCAAATTTAATAAAATTTAACCTTTATTAGTAATTATTTAAAAGCGTCAGATCTCCTCATTTTAATAGAATAAATGGATAAATATTCTAAATAATTCCGGGTAATTGTGCTCCTATAAATTCTAGATTATTTATTCACATCATACAGGAGTTTTGTACCCGTGGTGATCCTGAAATCAACATAAACCAAATCAAATGTAATCACTTATGTCCCTGCTATTATACACTTAGGACCTGATTCAGAGACGGATGCTCTGAAAGAGCGCTCGCTCTGAATCAGGGCGTTTTTTTTTTTTTTTGGTGCGGCCTCCTGGCCGCTCGCATAGCTGTGGGTGACCAGCTATAGCGAGCGGCCAGGTTGATGGTCGCGATGGTCAAGACCATTGCGACCATCGGGCTTGCGACGAGACCCTTGGGGTAGGGTCTCGTGGCCGCAAGCCCCAGAGAGCTCTCGGCTCTAACAAACTGGTGATGTCAGTGGGGCCGCCCCCAAACGCCTCCGTTTGGCCGGCCACCCCCCCCGGCCTGCCCACCAAACGGGGTGAGCTGTCACTCAACATCGACAGCTCGCCCCCTTTGGTGTGAGACCCGGAGTGACGGAGCACCCGTCGCTAGCCGGGTCTCGTGCATGCGCAAGACGTAGCCGGCTCCGTCGTGCGCATGCCCAGTGGGCAAACATCGACCCGGTTGCAAGCACTCAGTGCTTGTGACCGGGTCTGAATCAGGCCCTTAGTCCCATTCTGCTCCTAAATATTACCTACAACACCCAATATTCCCTGGTGGTCTCCCATCCAAGTACTAATCAGGCCAAATACTGTATAGCTTCCAAGATCAGACGAGATTGGGCATATTCAGTAAGGTATGGTTGTAGGACTATATAAACAGGAGATTGGGGGTCCTGGTGTAATACAGTTAAGGGCATTATGTAGGACTAACTCAGTATGAGTCCGCTTTGATTAAACAATGGACATAAATTCCAAACAAAGTATTGCACCAGCATACTTTGATTATTGAATAAATTGGTTATGTTACCTTCTAAGGTATGTATATCATATTCATATAGCCATATAAGCAGATGAGCTAAATGCAGGTATAAATAATTTCAGTCTAATAGTGCCTGGGAATAATCATATCACAGGTAAACGGCATTTATATAGTATTCATATGATTGTACATGGGTATGCAAATCCCATATGTTTCGGTAGGGATGGTGCTAATTTATATTCCCCTAGAGCACTTAGCAGACACCATACATTTTAACCAAACAATACATAGCATAATTTGTATTATTCACATGAAATACGGATGTACATTGAATAAGTCATCACATGGTCACAACACACAGAGTGGTAATAAAAAAGAAAAAAGAAAGCGAAATGTATTGCTAGTGTCCGTTCCCCTAAGTCACCGAGGCAGAGACCGGGCGCCAATCAAGTCCTCATATAGGGATTGTACTAATCTGTATTCCCATAGAACATTTAATAGATACCATACATTGTTGCCAAGTAATATAGTTGTACACAGTGTGTTTTGCTATGTTTGCAATGGACACAAGTGTGTCTCAAAATCATCACACAGTGATAGTAAAAAAGAGCCAAATAGGTTATTCAAATCTATTCCCCTGAATAACAGGGGAAAGAAAGCTGGACATAAATCACGTCCTCATGTGTGCAATGAAACAATAACCATCCACTGTGCTGCCACAATAGTAAGATCATAAATGAGCCTGTGTAATCAGATGCCTGCAAGAGAGCATGAGCCATAGGGCAGACAGGTCTCCAAATTATATTATATAAGATCAGAGTGCTGTGTCTCTGTTCATGCAGAGTGTAATAAGCTGAACTGACACGGCGGCCAGACAGCAAGTATACATACGTATCAGGGTCACCTTGCGGGGGTCTGGTCCGTGCACTGACCGGACCTCCTATGGTGCGGAAGGATGGCCGTTTCACCTGGTTGGTGGCTTGAATGGCGAGGTCTCTCCCATCACGCTGAGCGGGCCGGCCCGGGTGGACGCCGGACGGAGGAGCAGATGCAGGAGCGTGGATTAAGGTAAGTGGAGTTTTTTTTTTTCTGCGTGCGTGTCTCTCTGACTGGGGGGCACTGGGGATGGCAGTTACTATTAAGGGCACTGCTGGGGGGGACGGATGGACTACTACTGCTGGGGGGACGGGGGACAGACAGACTACTACTAAGGGCACTGCTGGGGGGACGGGGGATGGATGGACTACTACTAAGGGCACTGCTGTGGGGGGATGGACTACTACTAAGGGACTGCTGGGGGGGGACTACTACTAAGGGTGCTGCTGGGGGGGGACTACTACTAAGGGCACTGCTGAGATGAGACTACTAAGGGCACTGCTGGAGGGGGACTACTACTAAGGGCACTGCTGGGGGGGCTACTACTACTAAGGGCACTGCTGGGGAGGAATACTACTAAGGGCACTGCTGGGGGGTAGGACGGACTACTACTAAGGGCACGGCTGGGGGGGATTACTACTAAGGGCCCTGCTGGGGGGGGGACTACTACTAAGGGCACTGCTGGGCGGGGCTACTACTACTAAGGGCATTGCTGGGAGGGACTACTACTACTAAGGGCACTCCTGGGGGGAGGACGGACTACTACTAAGGGCACTCCTGGGGGGAGGACGGACTACTACTAAGGGCACTCCTGGGGGGAGGACGGACTACTACTAAGGGCACTGCTGGGGGGGGACTCTACTAAGGGCACTGCTGGGAGGGGCTTACTACTACTAAGGGCACTGCTGGGGGAGACGGACTACTACTAAGGGCACTGCTGGGAGGGGACTACTACTAAGGGCACTGCTGGGAGGGGCGGACTACTACTAATGGCACTGCTGGGGATGGACTACTACTAAGTGCACTGCTAGGGGGCTACTACTACTAAGGGCACTGCTGGGGGGGGACTACAACTACTAAGGGCACTGCTGGGGGGGCTACTACTACTAAGTGCACTGCTGGGGGGCTACTACTACTAACGGCACTGCTGGGGGGTGGACTACTACTAAGGGCACTGCTGGGGGGGTGGCTACTACTACTAAGGGCACTGCTGGGGGGTGGACTACTACTAAGGGCACTGCTGTGGGGGGCTACTACTACTAAGGGCACTGCTGGGGGGGTGGACTACTACTAAGGGCACTGCTGGGAGGGTGGCTACTACTAAGGGCACTGCTTGGGGATTGACTACTACTAAGGGCACTGCTGGGGGGGCTACTACTACTAAGGGCACTGCTGGGGGGTGGCTACTACTACTAAGGGCACTGCTGGGGTGGCTACTACTACTAAGGGCACTGCTGGGGGGGTGGGCTCCTACTAAGGGCACTGCTGGGGGGGTGGCTACTACTACTAAGGGCACTGCTGGAGGGGGACTACTACTAAGGGCACTGCTGGGGGGGGAATACTACTAAGGGCACTGCTGGGGGGTAGGACGGACTACTACTAAGGGCACGGCTGGGGGGGATTACTACTAAGGGCCCTGCTGGGTGGGACTACTACTAAGGGCACTGCTGGGGGGCTACTACTACTAAGGGCACTGCTGGGGGGGACTACTACTAAGGGCACTGCTGGGGGGGACTACTACTAAGGGCACTGCTGGGGGGCTACTACTACTAAGGGCATTGCTGGGAGGGACTACTACTAAGGGCACTCCTGGGGGGAGGACGGACTACTACTAAGGGCACTGCTGGGGGGTGGACTACTACTAAGGGCACTGCTGGGAGGGGCAGACTACTACTAAGGGCACTGCTGGGGGGGATGGACTACTACTAAGGGCACTGCTGGGAGGGGACTACTACTAAGGGCACTGCTGGGAGGGGCGGACTACTAAGGGCACTGCTGGGGATGGACTACTACTAAGTGCACTGCTAGGGGGCTACTACTACTAAGGGCACTGATGGGGGGGACTACAACTACTAAGGGCACTGCTGGGGGGGCTACTACTACTAAGTGCACTGCTGGGGGGGCTACTACTACTAAGGGCACTGCTGGGGGGTGGACTACTACTAAGGGCACTGCTGGGGAGGTGGCTACTACTACTAAGGGCACTGCTGGGGGGTGGACTACTACTAAGGGCACTGCTGGGGGGGGCTACTACTACTAAGGGCACTGCTGGGGAGGTGGACTACTACTAAGGGCTCTGCTGGGGGGGGCTACTACTACTAAGGGCACTGCTGAGAGGGTGGCTACTACTAAGGGCACTGCTTGGGGATTGACTACTACTAAGGGCACTGCTGGGGGGGCTACTACTACTAAGGGCACTGCTGGGGGGTGGCTACTACTACTAAGGGCACTGCTGGGGGGCTACTACTAAGGGCACTGCTGGGGGGGTGGACTACTACTAAGGGCACCGCTGAGGGGGTGGCTACTACTACTAAGGGCACTGCTGGGGGGTGGAGTACTACTAAGGGCACTGCTGGGGGGCTACTACTACTAAGGGCACTGCTGGGGGTGGACTACTACTAAGGGCACTGCTGGGGGGCTACTACTAAGGGCACTGCTGGGGGGCTACTACTACTAAGGGCACTGCTGGGAGGGGACTACTACTAAGGGCACTGCTGGGAGGGGCGGACTACTAAGGGCACTGCTGGGGATGGACTACTACTAAGTGCACTGCTAGGGGGCTACTACTACTAAGGGCACTGATGGGGGGGACTACAACTACTAAGGGCACTGCTGGGGGGGCTACTACTACTAAGTGCACTGCTGGGGGGGCTACTACTACTAAGGGCACTGCTGGGGGGTGGACTACTACTAAGGGCACTGCTGGGGAGGTGGCTACTACTACTAAGGGCACTGCTGGGGGGTGGACTACTAGTAAGGGCACTGCTGGGGGGGGCTACTACTACTAAGGGCACTGCTGGGGAGGTGGACTACTACTAAGGGCTCTGCTGGGGGGGGCTACTACTACTAAGGGCACTGCTGAGAGGGTGGCTACTACTAAGGGCACTGCTTGGGGATTGACTACTACTAAGGGCACTGCTGGGGGGGCTACTACTACTAAGGGCACTGCTGGGGGGGTGGCTACTACTACTAAGGGCACTGCTGGGGGGCTACTACTAAGGGCACTGCTGGGGGGGTGGACTACTACTAAGGGCACCGCTGGGGGGGTGGCTACTACTACTAAGGGCACTGCTGGGGGGTGGAGTACTACTAAGGGCACTGCTGGGGGGCTACTACTACTAAGGGCACTGCTGGGGGTGGACTACTACTAAGGGCACTGCTGGGGGGCTACTACTAAGGGCACTGCTGGGGGGCTACTACTACTAAGGGCACTGCTGGGAGAGGACTACTACTAAGGGCACTGCTGGGGTGGCTAGTACTACTAAGGGCACTGCTTGGGGGGCTACTACTACTAAGAGCACTGCTGGGGGGGACTACTACTAAAGGCACTGCTGGGGGATGACTACTACTAAGGGCCCTGCTGGGGGGGCCACTACTAAGGGCACTGCTTTGGGGGCTACTACTACTAAGGGCACTGCCGGGGGGGATACTGCTACTAAGGGCAATGCTGGGAGGGGGACTTCTACTAAGGGCACTGCTGGGGGAGGGACTTCTACTAAGGGTACTGCTGGGGGGAGACAGACTACTACTAAGGGGGCACTACTGGTGGGGACGGATGGACTACTACTAAGGGCACTACTGGGGGTACTACTGGGGGTGCTGCTGATGGGACCACTACTGGGGCACACTGCATATAGGGGGATTACTACTAGGGGCACTGCTGGGGGTACTGCTAGGGGCACTGCACACTGGTGGGACCACTACTAGGGGACACTGCATAGAGGAGGATTACTACTAGGGGTACTGCTGGGGGGGACTGTTGCTGGGGGCACTACATGGGGGGATTACTGCTGGGGGGCTACTACTGGGGGCACTGCTGGAGGGCACTGCACTGGTGGGACCACTACTGGGGTCACTGCATAGGGAGGGATTACTGCCGGGGACACTGCTGGGAGGACTACTACTAGAGGCACTGCTGGGGGAGGGCTACTTCTGGGGGGATTAGTAATGGGGCACTGCTGGGGGGGAGACTACTACTAGGAGCACTGCATCAGGGTACATTAGTTAATCACAGGGAGGTGTCTCTGAGATGTCTTGAAAACAGAAATAAAAGAATGTCTGAGTTTGAAAGGGATGCTAAGACCCCGATTCGTGACATACAATTTTGTTAATGCATTAAATTATTGCATTAAATTATTTTATTATATTTGGATTAAATAAGATAATTTGTTTCCATATATAATCATTTTAGTATTTTACCCTGAATTTCACTCATTAGATAATTGTATTTTTTTTTTACATAATCCAACAAAATTTAAAAGTGATAGAAGTGATTTAAGTTTTGTATATCACTCAATCTAAGATAAATTATAGTTACCACCATTAGTTGATGGGCCGTCACTTGATTCTCTGGCCAGAGGTCGATTCAGTGGAGAAAGCTCAGGATATTGAGCCCCTTTATCTCACCTTTTCTTTTGTTGCACAGCTACTACTTATGGCCTGGCCATACATAGTGGCTGTACAACAAAAGAAAAGGTGCCCCTGGAGAGGTGACCTAGGTGTGCCGCACATTATTGGTAATGCAAAGAGCACTTTATCTCACCTTTTCTTTTGTTGCACAGCTATTACTTATGACCTGGTCATTTATCAGGGTGGGAGAATTTTTATATGAGTTCAGCAATGGGCTGGGGCCATAATCACTTGGCACTAGTTATTTTTTTCTCCACTGTTTTTGTCAGTTTCCCTTGTTTTTGTCATTGGATGGATTGGTGCAGTATACCCGATTGGCTTCATTTCCCTGAGATCTAGAGGCACAGTGGCCTTGAGGTTCCTCCCCCCATTTTCTTGAAATAATGCACAAGAGCAAATGCTAGAGCTGATCAATTTCATTGGACACATTGCTATCTGTCTTAAATAAATTCTCTTAAGCAGACAAGTTCTCCTCCATTATGCTTACCCTACAATTAGTATCATTTCCAAAGTTGTTACCAGTGCTCAAAGTGGTAATTTAAAAGTGGGGGTATGGAAATTTGAATCAAAACCATCCCACCCCCACCGTCCGAAGTGTTCAGGATTTTGATAATATGAGATTAAATTTATAAGGCTTTTAGCAATATGTAGTAGAATATATTGAACAAACTTTGCTCACCTCTCTTATGTCTTCCATGAGTCTCTTCTGCTTTCTCTTATCTATTTCCTTTGTCTATCACTCTCTTCATGTGCCCATATCTTTATCGCAGGTAACACTCTTACTCCCCACATACTCTGCTTCCCTCTCTCACCCCCTGCACCTCTCTCTAACTGCTTCCCTCTCTCACCCCCTGCACCTCTCTCTAACTGCTTCCCTCTCTCACCCCCTGCACCTCTCTCTGCTTCCCTCTCTCACCCCCTGCACCTCTCTCTAACTGCTTCCCTCTCTCACCCCTGCACCTCTCTCTGATTCCCTCTCTCACCCCCTGCACCTCTCTCTAACTGCTTCCCTCTCTCACCCCCAGCACCTCTCACTCCATGCAGTGGAGGCTGCTTCTGATTGGCTGTTGGCTGGTGCCAAATTCAAAAGGCAGCCGTGTTAGGGAATATATATTCAGGGCCAGCACCAGGGGTCTAAGCATCCTGTGCCGACCCGTTATGCTGCGCCCTGCAATCGCAAATTTGGGGGTGTGGCCTCTTTACCATAGGCCACGCCCCCTAAGTGCCATTATTTGGAGGCGTGCCCGCATGGCACGCCTCCAAATAACGTCAGCCTGGGGGTAGCCCAGCCAGTGAGGGAGGGCTGGGCTTCCGCCAGCCCTCTCATATGAGTGAATGGATCCATTCACACTCCGGGGGTCCGGCACCGCTGCACAGCTGCGGCGGTGGGGGTCCCCAACCTCCCGATTTGACCACCCGCGGGCCACTCCGGCCCACGGGTGGACCAGCTCGACAGTACTGTCTTGCTGAAATCGGGATGTTGGGGAGGGGTGCGCCCTCCATCGGTGGCACCCCTGTTCGACCGCACTGGTCAAACACCCCTAGAGCCGGCCCTGTATATATTGTAGACTCCACTGGGGCAGGGACTGATGACAATGGGCAAATATTCTCTGCAAAGCACTGTGGAATATATATGCAGTGAGTATACAGTATAAATAACTGGTAGTAATAAAAATGTAACCTTTGCTTTGTCTTTCAGACCTGTTTGAATTTGATTCCATTGACCTATCAGGTTATACAAATGACACAAAATCTGGAGCAAAGCCTTTTCTTTTATTAAAGGCAATTTACAATGATGGAGAAAGAGGTGTGTCCCATATTATAACTAAACGTGTACACTAAAACAAAGGGTGATACTGTGAGATTGACTTGGCTTTATATTCAGGACAAGTCTTCTCGTGTAAAAGACGTGCAGAGGTGCATTGGGAACTATTAAAACGGATGGGATTAAAATCATCTAATTAATTCTGTTAAAATATTACATGTCTTTTTTAAGTGGTTAACTTAGTTAGCAGTTACAGCTGGCATCAAATATACATTTCTGATCAGATTTTTTTGAACACAGGACTCGATTCAGACCCGCTATATGCGTTCACACGCAGCAAAAGTTTACAACTCCGTGATCGCTCGGCAAGGCATTAGCACACCCACTATGGCCCTGATTCAGAGCCGGACGCTCTGACCAGAGCGCTCGCTCTGAATCAGGGCCCACCTCCATAACTATGGAGCGTCCTCCTGGACGCTCGTATAGCTGTGGGTCACCACCCACAGCCTATACGAGCGTGCAGGACGATGGTCGCGATGGTCTTGACCATCGCCAGTGCGAGCAGAAGCCTGCGGTTGAGTTTCTCAACCGCAAGGCCAGGGGTGATTTTGGCTCTATCAGAGCCAAAATCACTCCCACTGACATCACTAGCGATGTCAGTGGGGCCGGCTTCTGACGGTAGGCGTTCCCTTGGGAACGCCTCCGTCTGGCAGGCACGCCCCCGGCAAGCCCACCAAAGGGGGCGTGCTGTCAATCAACATCGACAGCACGCCCCCTTTGATCAGACACAACGAGCGAAGGAAAGTCCTTCGCTCGTCGCGTCTCGCGCATGCACACCATCGACCCACTTGCGAGCGGACAGCCGCTCGCGAGTGGGTCTGAATCAGGCCCTATGTCTTAGCGTGCAATGGCGGTGTGTATTTAGACACCCACCAGCCTGTCTTAAAATGCCCACTTATGCACGTCATCTCCAGGATGTGTATGCAACCATCGATAACATCGAGTACCATCGAAAGCAAATGCAGCACTTGTGGTTGACGATACCCTACTGCAAGCACTGCGAGTGCTTCAGTGTGCAAAACAACCATGTGACATGTACTATGACGCTGCGTCTTAATTATGCACGCCTCTGAAACAGCGTTAATATGCTCAGGCACGCCTGTGTTTGCACCACCACTCCCCCATTTCCATTGACTATCCCCTGTCACCACCCACAAACGGCTTGTCCTGTCACTCATTCTAGGGAGCTGGCTATGCGCAGCGTGTGAACGCTTCCCAATCGTATACAATAGTTTGTGCACGCACACTGCAATGCATACGCATGCGCAGATTGCGAACATCGGCAGGCTGCGTGTGAACGCAGCCTAGCGAGCCGGTCTGAATCGGGCCCACAGTTCTGTCACACAGAATAGCTACATTAAATCTACACTAAAATTGGAGAACAGAATATGTAAAAGATTAACTTTGAGGGGCCTATTCATCATCGGGGGCCGGATTAAGTAATCACCTTGCTGCGAGGGATACTTTAGTATCCAACTCGCAGCGGGGGAAAATTTATACAGGAGTTATTCATCATTGCTCCGGTGCAGGGACAGCTGCTCTGAAAAGTAGCTGTCCCCTGAGTTAGTATAGCAGCTACAAAAGTAGCTGTGTTACTTACCTCTCCCCCATCGGTGCGGCTACGCATGCGCGACCCGAGGTCATGCATGCGCAAAGCCGCCAGGAAGTCAGTGAGGAGGCGACGGAGGGATCCACTCGGATCTATCTTTGCATCCCTGGAATTCCTTCCCCCTCCTTCTGAAAATGGCACATTTTCTCGCAAACACACTGAAAACTTTCAGTTTTTGGAGTTTGCTGAATATCAGGTGGTCCATTTGGTACCCCTGATGATGAATGGCCCGGTAACCTAAATATGCGGAAACTAGCGTTTCTGCATGGTTACCAGGCCATGAATAGGCCCCTGAATCTTTTACTTGTGCGTAGGTCATCCTTATTTTTGTCTGATAAATGTGAAAAACCAAACTCGTGGTTCAGGGGCATACTTTCATATACTTATAGAAAGCACTTGTAAACATAGAGGAAAGTGGAACTATTCGATACACTCTTATACTAAAGCCCGTATTCAATTTGGAGCGAAAAGCTGAGATCGGCGAAAAAGTTTCGCTGATGACGTAATTTCGCCAGGCAAAAAAGTATCGCCGTATTCAATTTCAAAGACTTTCCAACTAGGCGGAAAGTCAATGCAATGTAATAGCAGGTTGAAAAATGTGTAGAATTGGGGTTTTGGGGTGCAATATTGCGGGAACCCCGGTGCAGCCTTAAAACAGTCCCCCAAAGGTAAACTGCGTCAAAAATAAAAAAAAAAACACTTAAGAACACTTTCATTTTGGGGGTGAAAAAAAATTAAAATTGGGGGACACAGTTAAAAACTAGCGAACTAGTGATGTCAGTGGGGCCGGACCCAGACGGTAGGGGTTCCCATGGGAACACCTCCGTCTAGGCAGCAACGCCCCCGGCACGCCCACCAAATGGGGCGTGCTGTAACTCACCATCGACAGCACGCCCCCTTTGGTGCGAGACCCATAGCGACGGCTGGTCGTCGCTATGCGGGTCTCGCGCATGCGCACGACGGAGCTCCCTCCATCGCGCGCATGCGCACTAGGGCACCATCGACCCGCTTGCAAGCGCTCAGCGCTCGCGAGCGGGTCTGAATCAGGCCCTGTGTGCGCAGTAGCCACACGTGCATCAACAAAGTAGCGCCAAGCGTGCGCCTGTGTCATAAATAGAGGGCCGGCTGGCTTGACCGCTAAAGGGTGCTGTAACCCCCAAAGTGCACTCCAAACCAATTTAAAAAATATTTTCTGTGTTTGTGAATTGTGTGCACTGTGGCTGCACGTGCATCAACAAAGGAGCAGTGCCAAGCGTGCGCCTGTGTCCCATAAGTAAAGGGCCGGCTGGTTTGTCCATTAAAGGGTGGTGTAACCCTCAAAGTGCGCTTCACAAAAAATAAAAAATTCTCCTTTTTATTCTGTCTTTGTGAATTGTCTGGGCTGTAGCTGCACCTGCATCCTCAAAGCAGCAGCGACAAGCGTGCGTCTGTCTGTTAAAGAGTGGTGTAACCCCCAAAGTGCTCTCCAACAAAAATAAAACATTTTCTTCTGTGTTTGTGAATTGTCTGCACTGTATGTGCATCCTCAAAGCAGCAGCGCCAAGCGTGCGTCTGTCTGTTAAAGGGTGATGTAACGCTCAAAGTGCGCTCTACAAAGAATAAAAAATTCTTCTTTTTTTTTCTGTCTTTGTGAATTGTGTGCACTGTAGCTGCACGTGCATCAACAAAGGAGCAGCACCAAGCGTGCGCCTGTGTCCCATAAGTAAAGAGCCGGCTGGCTCATTTCTTAAAGGGTGGTGTAACCCACAAAGTGCACTAGTCTCCAACAAAAATAAAAAATTATTTTCTGTGTTTGTGTGCGCCTTAGCCGCACGTATGTATCAATATAACATAAATGGAGGACCAAACTTTCTCCGATAAAAATAAAATAGGGAAAGATCAAGAACCATTTCCTCCTAGTGCAGAAGCTGCTGCCACTAGTCATGACATAGACGGTAACATGCCATCAACGTCGTCTGCCAAGGCCGATGCCCAATGTCATAGTAGAGGGCACATACAATCCCAAATGACAAAGTTCAGGAACATGACCTTAAAAAAAACATTTAAATCATCTGAGGAGAAACGTAAACTTGCCAATATGCCATTTACAACACGGAGTGGCAAGGAACGGCTAAGGTCTTTCCCTATGTTCATGACTAGTGGTTCAGCTTCACATGACGATGGAAGCCCTCCTCCCGCTAAAAAAATCAAACGAGTTAAGCTGGCAAAAGCACAGCGAAGAACTGTGCGTTCTAAGAAGATATCACATATCCCCAAGGAGAGTCCAAGTGTGGTGGTGGTTGCGATGCCTGACCTTCCCAGCACTGGATGGGAAGAGGTGGCTCTTTCCACCATTTGCACGCCCCCTGCAAGTGCTGAAAGGAGCACCCACAATCCACTTGCTGATATGCAAATTGAAGATGTCACTGTTGAAGTGCAACAGGATGAGGATACTGGTGTAGCTGGCGCTGAGGAGGAAGTTGGCGAGAAGGATTCTGATGGTGATGTGGTTTGTTTAAATCAGGCTCCGGGGGAGACAGTTGTTGTCCGTGGGATGAAAAAGCCCATCACGGTCATGCCTGGGCAGAAGACCAAACATTCCACCTCTTTGGTCTGGCAATATTTCTATCCAAATCCGGACAACAACTGTCTTGCCATATGTACCATATGTAAAGGTGAAATAAGTAGGGGTAGGGACGTTAACCACCTAGGAACATCCTCCCTTATACGGCATCTGCAGCGCGTTCATAAAAAGTTACTGTCAAGTTCAGAAACTTTGGCTAAGACCGTAAGCAGTCCAGGGACACCTAAATCCCGTTGTCCTGTTGTATCCAAGTGCCTGCAAACCACACCGTCAACTCCCTCCTCATCAATTTCCTCCTTAGTCAGGATCGGAAGTAGTCCTGCAGGCCATGTCACTGGCATGACTGACTCTCCTATCCGGGATTCCTCCGGAGGATCCTGCATTGCTACGCCTACTGCTGCTGTTGCTGCTGCTGGGAGTCGTTCATCATCCCAGAGAGGAAGTAGGAACACCACTACTTTTACTAAACAATTGACCCTCCAACAGTCCTTAGCGAGGAGGATGAAGTACAACAGCAGTCATCCTGAAGCAACACGTATAACTGAGGCCTTGACTGCTATGTTGGTGTAAGATGTGCGTCCGGTATCCGCCATTAGTGCAGTGGAATTTAGACAGTTTATGGAGGTAGTGTGTCCCGGGTTCCAAATCCCGTCTAGATTCCACTTCACTAGGCAGGCGATACCGAGACTGTACAGAAACGTCAGAAAAAGTGTCCTCAGTGTACTGAAAAATGCAGTTGTACCCAATGTCCACTTAACCACGGACATGTGGACAAATGGAACATGGCAGACTAAGGACTATATGACTGTGACAGCCCACTGGGTAGATGTATCACCTTATGCAGCAACAACAGCAGCGTCACCAGTAGCAGCATCTCAGAATCGCCAGCTCGTTCCAAGGCAGGCTACGCTGTGTATCACCGGTTTCAGTAAGAGGCACACCGCCGACAACCTCTTAGAGAAAATGAGGGAAATCATCGCCCAGTGGCTTACCCCATTTAGACTCTCCTGGGGATTTGTGATATCTGAGAACGCCACCAATATTGTGCGGGCACTACATCTGGGCAAATTCCAGCAACGTCCCATGTTTTGCTCACACAATAAACTTGGTGGTGCAGAATTTTCTGAAAAGCGACAGGGGCGTGCAGGAGACGCTTTGGGTGGCCTATAAAATTTCTGCCCACTTTCACCATTCAGCGACCGAGTGCCGAAGACTGGAGTGCCAGCAAACCTGCCCCGCAGTGCAGCCGGGAACCTTGTCAGCGAAAGGCGTAGAAGGTTGCTTCCACAAAATGTGGAGAAGATGATGTTCATAAAAATGAATTATCAACTCTTCCAGGGAGACTAGCCTCCAGAACATACAGAGGGATCTGTGGTGGTGGATTCCAGCGGGGACGAATTAATACTCTGTGAGGATGAGGATGTACACAACACTGAAGAGGGTGAGGAATCGGTGGATGAGGAGGATGAGGACGACATCTTGCCTCCGTAGAGCCAGTTTGTGCAAGGACAGATTCATTGCCAGCTTGTTTTGTGGGGGCCCAAACGAACCAATCATTTCAGCCACAGTCGTGTGGCAGACCCTGGCGCTGAAATGATTGGTTTGTTAAAGTGTGCATGTCCTGTTTATACAACATAACGGTGGGTGGGAGGGCCCAAGGACAATTCCATCTTGCACTTCTTTTTTTTCTTTGCATTATGTACTGTTTGGGGCCTAGTTTTTCAAACTGCCATTCTGTCTGCCACTGCAGTGTCACTCCTAGATGGGCCACGTGTTTGTGCCGCCCACTCGTGTCGCTTAGCATAGTCATCCATCTACCTCGGTGCAACCTTTTGGACATAAAAACACTATTGTGAGGTGTTCAGAATAGACTGGAAATGAGTGGAAATTAAGGTTTTTGAGGTTAATAATAGCATAGGAGCAGAAAAATCAACACATTCTGTGATTTTAGCTGTTTTTATGCTTTTATAAAAAAAAAATACAGATCCAAAACCCAGAACCCAAAACACAGAAGGGTGTTTTTGGCAAAACCAATCCAGATCCAAAACATGAAGAAAGATCCAGATCCAAAACCAAAACACGAAAAGTGGCCGGTGCACACCCCTAATATATATATATATATATATATATATATATATATATATAAATATATATAAATTGTAGCCTCTCTCTAATCACCAGAACATACCTTTAGTGATACTGACACACTTGTGTACATCTATGGAAACATGTCCAATCTCATCTTCAAAAAATTGTACTACGAAAATAACGGTTGGGTGCTTCCCAGGTTAAAAAAAATATGAAATACTATTAGATTCATGTAAAATCTTGTAATTACATTATTAGATTAAAAGATAAACATGGGCAGAATTCTTCTTAAAAATGTTGAATTATTAAATACAGTCTTCAAGTTACATAGCTTGTAGAAAATAATTCATATTCATGGTATATTATAATCTATGGCAAAAACACATAGTTGAAAGCAAAATGTACTATCTACTATGACAATAGTGATTTTTTTAAAAAACCTTGTGAAGAGCTACTTCTGCATTTGAAATCTAGTCTCTAGAAAGTTTAAGGTAGGCTATATATTTATGTGTTCAATCAAAACCAAATTCTCTATATCTCATAATAATGCTTATGGAAATAATCACAATGTCAGAATTAAAAATATAAAAATATTAATAACATAACTCTTCTTGATTATTGAGTTCATGCATAGTTAAATCCCCCATGTACTGTTCCCTATACCCCACACCAGGTATAATAGTAATCTGGGGCCAAATGTAATAGGGTCAGAATTTAGAAAATGTGAGAGTTTAGCAGTAAACTCTCACACTATTACAAGTTATATCTTCACAATGGGAAAACATCTGGAAGAGAGTTTAAATTGTGACAGTTTTTGGAGTCTGAAAACAAGAGAGTTTGCATGTTCTCAGACTCTTATTTTGGCCGATTTTAAAAAGTGTGAAAAAACTCTCACATTTTCTAAACTCTCTCCCTATTACATTTGGCCCCTGGTGTCTATTATATGTTGGCACATCATTGGCGTTGTAGAAGTGTCTTCATCTGAATGTAACATTATGTCCCTCAAATTACTGCATTACAATGGATGTGAGATTAAGGATATGGGAAATCAATTTATTTGTAGTATATTAGAATAATCAAAGAATATCTAGTTTACAGATCATCTGGGTTTATGTACCATGTTATAATAAACTATTTAATTTCTAGCTATTAGAAAAAAATAAAATATTTTTTTAAATTCCCAAAGCACTCGGATGGACAAAAGTCAGTGCTTTTGAACAGGAAACAAGTATCACTCAAGAAATATGGAAACCCATGGAGTTCTCATCACTAATATCATTACATCCTGGGAAAGAGCCAGACAATATTAATGAGAGCACTCCAGGTATCAGCACATCAGGTAATTAAGAAATAAACTAGGTTGATTAGCAGGAACTCGGTAGTGCTCATGACATTGTCAATTATAAATAAATCCTGTAATAAAAGTATCTTTTAACTGCAATACACACAATTTTCTTTATTTATTAGCGTACCCTTATTTGGGTGAAACATTGATTTCACTTTTAACACAAGATATATTTCAGTTCATTAATTGAATTATTGATTAATAACTTAGAGTAGATTTTTATTTAAACACTGAGCTTCTCATGTTTTTATTAACGTGTAAAAAGTGCAATAAAAGCGGATAGGTGTGAATGAATATGTTATTTCCCAGCCCTACCTGGAGCAGTCTGGGGAATACTCTGAACACACTGGAGCTAGAAACAAGTGGTATAATACCCAGAAGGAGAGAAATAATACTACATAGTAGTTATTTATATACTTTGACCAAGATACATTTGACATAGAGCCGAGGTTTGTGGGAGAGGGTATTTTCTTGATCAGTCCCTTTACGATGTTAAGGGAAGGGGCTGATCAAGAGGATATACTCTCACACAAACTTTTGTCCAAAATATATTGGTTAGAAAACAAAACAAACATCCACTCCACCCTCTTTAAACAAATATTTTACTAAAATAAACATCAAAGCTCTAAGTGCATTCAAACAACACCCCAGGTGCTTTTTTGATAAAATCATTGTTGATCCTCCAGTCCTGAGAAAGTTCTTGTGTTGAATCTTTATAAGGAACAAATGTGGGAAATAGGCAGAGTGGCTAATACATACATCTATTACCAATCCCACAGTTATTTTAGGGCACCTACTGTACATTAGAGTGAGTTCACATCTGATCCTGACTAGGTCTTTTTTTCAATCAAGTATGGGCCTGATTAAGAGTTGTATGCTATGCATGTCTTTGGACACAGCTGCTGTGGGCTAACATGCTAATGCTGCAGGAGGCATCTGAGGACAAAAGATGCAGCATCGGATCACCATCTGAGTAAGCCTAATGCTGGGTACACACTGGCCGATATATTGGCTGATCAATTGATTGGCCATTATATCGTGCCCCCGTCGGCCAGTGTGTACAGACGATATGTCTGTGAACAACGTCGTTCACAGGCATATCGCATTGGTTGTGCTGCATAGCCAATGAACAGATATGTCTGCAGACATATCTGTTCATCGGCAAGTGTGTACGGGCGATAAGCTGATCACCCATACACAGGGGTGCAGAGAGGGGGGGTAGCAGCGAGTGGGTACTACTTACCCGGGTCCGGCACCGCTCCCCATCCACAGCAGCCCAGCACATGCTGCTGTGTGCTGGGCTGCACTGGGAGACTGTCCGAGGCTGCTAAAGCAGCAGCCCGAACAGTCTCCTATGCCAAAGCGGGGAGCAATCACGCTGATCACGCCCCCCATTGGTTGTGCGCCGGCTGATGGGCACACAGCGCCCCCCTCCCCGGCGCCGCAAATGTTTTTGTTTTTTTTCTCGAAGGGGGCCTTCCACAATTGGGCCACGCCCCCCGGCCCTTGGCCGCTGGGACCCGCTGCAGCATGCAGATGATGGTCGTACAGTGTGTATGAATGACCATCATCTGCAGATATATCTGCAGATCACTCGATCTGCAGATATATCTGTCAGGTGTGTACCCACTTTAAGGCTTGTCAGATTGGCTGCCTCATCTGCAGTCCCGAGGCTATTAAATCCCCTTATTTTTGAGAGTGCTGCCCAGCTCCACCCCCAAACGGCCGCGGGTTTGCATACATTTATTATTCAGGCCCTATGCTCTAATTCTGAAATTGTTTAATCAGGGCCGAAACTAGGATTTTTGTCACCAGGGGCAAGGCCATAATTTGGCACCCCCAAAAAGAGGACGAAAAGGGTATGTGGTTTTGTGACACAGTAATGCCCCTTATAACACATTATGCCACACATTAATGACCCTTATAACACATTATGCCACAGTTATACCCCTTACAACACAGGTAGCACCTCCCATTATATATATTCAGGGTGTGCAGTCCAGGAATCTTTCCTATACAACACATGCCACACAGTAATGTCCCTTATAACACATTATGCCATAGTAATGTCCCTTACAACACATTATGCAACACAGTAATGCCCCTTCCAACACATTCTGCCACAGCAATTCCCCTTACAACACATTATGCCACAGTAATGCCCCTTATACATTAAGCCACAGTAATGCACCATATACATTATGCCACAGTAATGCCCCATATATATTATGCCACAGCAATTCCCCATATACATTATGCCACAGTAATACCCCATACACATTATGCCACAGTAAGGCCCCATACACATTATGCCACAGTAAGGCCCCTTACACATTATGCCATAGTATGGCCTCTTTTACATTAAGTGACAGAAAGGCCCCTTCTCCCTTCTCTTACCTGCCAGGGCTGTGCGGTGGGTGAGCTCGGAGTGGCGTGGGTCGGGACTGACACACGCTGGGAAACAGTCAGTACTGCCGTCATAATAATGTGGTGCCGCTCACGAACCAATTGGAGCTCACGGATCGGCAGCCTCTGCTGATTGGATGCCGGTCCGCAAGCACTGATTGGCTTGCGACGGCACCACATCAGACTGATGATGTCTCTGTGCCACTCAAGGCCGGGGTGTGGCTCCAAACCCACAAGAGCAGCAACCTAGTCTCCCAGCAGCCATTCCCCGGTACCCCCTCAAGCCGGCACCCGGGTCATGTGCCCCCTTAGCACACCCCCCCCCAGTGCGGCCCTGGTTTAATATACTCATCACTCTAGCCTGCATCAGTATAACAGCCTAATTTGTAAATAGAATGTGAAGTAAGGAGCCAGAAAAATGAACAACCATAGCACATTTCCAGTAGTAAACACAGATTCCCCCAGCACTCAGCTATTACCTGCAACTGATCGGCCAATATATCTGGTGCCCGTCGGCCAGTGTGTACTAACGATATGTCTGTGAACAACGTCATTCACAGACATATCGCATTGGCTGTGCTGCACAACTGATGGACAGATATATCTGCAGACATATCTGTCCATCAGCAAGACATCCTGTACACATACAGCAGCAGCCACAGGGAGGGGGACAGACCCACCACCACCCCGCCCCCCAGCCAGAGGGACCCACCCCCTCCTACACACTGAACACAGATGATGGTTGTTCAGTGTGTACGAACAATCATCATCTGCAGATATATCTGTTTAGTGTGCACCCAGAGTAGGGGTGTGCACCGGCCACTTTTCGTGTTTTGTGTTTTGGTTTTGGATCTGGATCTTTCTTCGTGTTTTGGATCTGGATTGGTTTTGCCAAAACCACCCTTCCGTGTTTTGGGTTCTGGGTTTTGTGTTTTGGATCTGTATTTTTTTGAAAAAAAGCATAAAAACAGCTAAAATCACAGAATTTGTAGGTTTTTCTGCTCCTATGCTATTATTAACCTCAATAACCTTAATTTCCACTCATTTCCAGTCTATTCTGAACACCTCACACCTCACAATAGTGTTTTTATGTCCAAAAGGTTGCACCGAGGTAGCTGGATGACTATGCTAAGCGACACGAGTGGGCGGCACAAACACGTGACCCATCTAGGAGTGACACTGCAGTGGCAGACAGGATGGCAGTTAGAAAAACTAGGCCCCAAACTGTACATAATGCAAAGAAAAAAAGAGGTGCAAGATGGAATTGTCCTTGGGCCCTCCCACCCACCCTTATGTTGTATAAACAGGACATGCACACTTTAACAAATCAATCATTTCAGCGCCAGGGTCTGCCACACAACTGTGGCTGAAATGATTGGTTCGTTTGGGCCCCCACAAAACAAGCTGGCAATTAATGTGTCCCTGCACAAACTGGCTCTACGGAGGCAAGATGTCATCCTCATCCTCCTCATCCACCGATTCCTCACCCTCTTCAGTGTGTACATCCTCATCCTCACAAAGTATTAACTCGTCCCCACTTGAATCCACCACCACAGGTCCCTCTGTACGTTCTGGAGGCTGGTCTCCCTGGAAGAGCTGATAATTCATTTTGATGAACATCATCTTCTCCACATTCTGTGGAAGCAGTTCCCGGCTGCACTAAACACTCTTTCGGAGTACACACTGGAGGGGGGGCAACTCAGGTAAAATAGAGCCAGTTTGTACAGGGGCCTCCAAATTGCCTCTTTTTCCTGCCAGTACAGGTATGGACTGTCTGACATGCCTACTTGGATGCTGTCACCGATGTAATCCTCCACCATTCTGTCAATGGTGACAGTATCATATGCAGTGACAGTAGACATGTCAGAAATTGTTGCCAGGTCCTTCAGTCCGGACCAGATGTCCAAACTTGGTCCTGCCTGCCCTGCATCACCGCCAGCGGGTTGCTTAGGATACCTAAGTTTTTTCCTGGCAGCCCCAGTTGCGGGAGAAAATGAAGAAGGAGCCGTTGACGTGTCACGTTCCGCTTCAGCTGACAGTGTGTTCACCAGCAGGTCTTTGCACCTCTGCAGGCTTGTGTCGGCCGGAAAGAGAGACACCACATAGGCTTTAAACCTAGGATCGAGCACGGTGGCCAAAATGTAGTGGTCTGATTTCAACAGATTGACCACCCTGGAATCCTGGCAAAGCGAATGAAGGGCTTCATCCACAAGTCCCACATGCCGAGCGGAATCGCTCCGTCTTAGCTCCTCCTTCACTTTCTCCAGCTGCTTCTGCAAAAGCCTGATGAGGGGAATGACCTGACTCAAGCTGGCAGTGTCTGAACTGACTTCACGTGTGGCAAGTTCGAAGGGCTGAAGAACCTTGCACAACACGGAAATCATTCTCCACTGCGCTTGAGTCAGGTGCATACCCCCTCCTTTGCCTATGTCATAGGTGGATGTATAGGCTTGTATGGCCTTTTGCTGCTCCTCCATCCTCTGAAGCATATAGAGGGTTGAGTTCCACCGCGTCACAACCTCTTGCTTCAGGTGATGGCGGGGCAGGTTCAAGAGTGTTTGCTGGCGCTCCAGTCTTCGGCACGCAGTCGCTGAATGGCGAAAGTGGCCAGAAATTTTTTCGGGCCACCCAAAGCGTCTCCTGCACGCCCCTGTCGCTTTTCAGAAAATTCTGCACCACCAAGTTTATTGTGTGAGCAAAACATGGGACGTGCTGGAATTTGCCCAGATGTAATGCCCGCACAATATTGGTGGCGTTGTCAGATATCACAAATCCCCAGGAGAGTCTAAGTGGGGTAAGCCACTGGGCGATGATTTCCCTCAGTTTCTCTAAGAGGTTGTCGGCGGTGTGCCTCTTACTGAAACCGGTGATACACAGCGTAGCCTGCCTTGTAACGAGCTGGCGTTTCTGAGATGCTGCTACTGGTGACGCTGCTGCTGTTGCTGCGTAAGGTGATACATCTACCCAGTGGGCTGTCACAGTCATATAGTCCTTAGTCTGCCCTGTTTCCACTTGTCCACATGTCCGTGGTTAAGTGGACATTGTGTACAACGGCATTTTTTCAGGACACTGAGGACACTTTTTTCTGACGTTTCTGTACAGTCTCGGTATCGCCTGCCTAGTGAAGTGGAATCTAGACGGGATTTGGAACCGGGGACACACTACCTCCATCAATTGTCTAAATCCCACTGCACTAATGGCGGATACCGGACGCACGTCTAACACCAACATAGCAGTCAAGGCCTCAGTTATACGTTTTGCTTCAGGATGACTGCTGTCGTACTTCATCCTCCTCGCTAAGGACTGTTGGAGGGTCAATTGTTTAGTAAAAGTAGTGGTGTTCCTACTTCCTCTCTGGGATGATGAACGACTCCCAGCAGCAGCAGCAACAGCAGCAGCGGCAGCAGTAGGCGTAGCAATGCAGGATCCTCCGGAGGAATCCCGGATAGGAGAGTCAGTCATGCCAGTGATATGGCCTGCAGGACTACTTCCGATCCTGACTAAGGAGGAAATTGACGAGGAGGGAGTTGACGGTGTGGTTTGCAGGCGCTTGGATACAACAGGACAACGGGATTTAGGTGTCCCTGGACTGCTTACGGTCTGAGCCAAAGTTTCTGAACTTGACAGTAACTTTTTATGAACGCGCTGCAGGTGCCGTATAAGGGAGGATGTTCCTAGGTGGTTGACGTCCCTACCCCTACTTATTTTCACCTTTACATATGGTACATATGGCAAGACAGTTGTTGTCCGGATTTGGATAGAAATATTGCCAGACCAAAGAGGTGGAATGTTTTGGTCTTCTGCCCAGGCATGACCGTGATGGGCTTTTTCATCCCACGGACAACAACTGTCTCCCCCCGGAGCCTGATTTAAACAAACCACATCACCATCAGAATCCTCCTCGCCAACTTCCTCCTCAGCGCCAGCTACACCAGTATCCTCATCCTGTTGTACTTCAACAGTGACATCTTCAATTTGCATATCAGCAAGTGGACTGTGGGTGCTCCTTTCAGCACTTGCAGGGGGCGTGCAAATGGTGGAAAGAGCCACCTCTTCCCGTCCAGTGCTGGGAAGGTCAGGCATCGCAACCACCACCACACTTGGACTCTCCTTGGGGATTTGTGATATCTTCTTAGAAAGCACAGTTCTTCGCTGTGCTTTTTGCCAGCTTAACTCTTTTGATTTTTTTTAGTGGGGGAGGAGTGCTTCCATCGTCATGTGAAGCTGAACCACTAGTCATGAACATACTAGGGATCGACCTTAGCCGTTCCTTGCCACTCCGTGTCGTAAATGGCATATTGGCAAGTTTACGTTTCTCTTCAGCTGATTTAAATGTCTTTTTCAAGGTCATTTTCCTGAACTTTTGCCATTTGGGATTGTATGTGCCCTCTACTATGACATTGGGCATCGGCCTTGGCAGACGACGTTGATGGCATGTTATCGTCTATGTCATGACTAGTGGCAGCAGCTTCAGCACTAGGAGGAAGTGGTTCTTGATCTTTCTCTATTTTTATTTTTATCGGAGAAAGTTTGGTCCTCCATTTATGTTATATCGATTTGATATATACGTGCGGCTAAACACAGAAAATAATTTTTTTTTTTGGTTTGGACTGGAGTGTACTTTGTGGGTTACAGCACCCTTTAACGGTCAAGCCAGCCGGCCCTTTACTTATGACACAGGCGCACTCTTGGCACTACTTTGTTGATGCACGTGCGGCTACTGCGCACACAATTCACAAACACAGAAAATAATTTTTTTTTTGGTTTGGACTGGAGTGTACTTTGGGGGTTACAGCACCCTTTAACGGTCAAGCCAGCCGGCCCTTTACTTTATGACACAGGCGCACGCTTGGCACTACTTTGTTGATGCACGTGCGGCTACTGCGCACACAATTCACAAACACAGAAAATAATTTTTTTTTTGGTTTGGACTGGAGTGTACTTTCGGGGGTTACAGCACCCTTTAACGGTCAAGCCAGCCGGCCCTTTACTTATGACACAGGCGCACGCTTGGCACTACTTTGTTGATGCACGTGCGGCTACTGCGCACACAATTCACAAACACAGAAAATAATTTTTTTTTGGTTTGGACTGGAGTGTACTTTCGGGGGTTACAGCACCCTTTAACGGTCAAGCCAGCCGGCCCCTTTACTTATGACACAGGCGCACGCTTGGCACTACTTTGTTGATGCACGTGCGGCTACTGCGCACACAATTCACAAACACAGAAAATAATTTTTTTTTTGGTTTGGACTGGAGTGTACTTTCGGGGGTTACAGCACCCTTTAACGGTCAAGCCAGCCGGCCCTTTACTTATGACACAGGCGCACTCTTGGCACTACTTTGTTGATGCACGTGCGGCTACTGCGCACACAATTCACAAACACAGAAAATAATTTTTTTTTTAGGTTTGGACTGGAGTGTACTTTCGGGGGTTACAGCACCCTTAACGGTCAAGCCAGCCGGCCCTTTACTTATGACACAGGCGCACGCTTGGCACTACTTTGTTGATGCACGTGCGGCTACTGCGCACACAATTCACAAACACAGAAAATAATTTTTTTTTTGGTTTGGACTGGAGTGTACTTTCGGAGGTTACAGCACCCTTTAACGGTCAAGCCAGCCGGCCCTTTACTTATGACACAGGCGCACGCTTGGCACTACTTTGTTGATGCACGTGCGGCTACTGCGCACACAATTCACAAACACAGAAAATAATTTTTTTTTAGGTTTGGACTGGAGTGTACTTTCGGGGGTTACAGCACCCTTAACGGTCAAGCCAGCCGGCCCTTTACTTATGACACAGGCGCACGCTTGGCACTACTTTGTTGATGCACGTGCGGCTACTGCGCACACAATTCACAAACACAGAAAATAATTTTTTTTTTGGTTTGGACTGGAGTGTACTTTCGGGGGTTACAGCACCCTTAACGGTCAAGCCAGCCGGCCCTTTACTTATGACACAGGCGCACGCTTGGCACTACTTTGTTGATGCACGTGCGGCTACTGCGCACACAATTCACAAACACAGAAAATAATTTTTTTTTTAGGTTTGGACTGGAGTGTACTTTCAGGGGTTACAGCACCCTTAACGGTCAAGCCAGCCGGCCCTTTACTTATGACACAGGCGCACGCTTGGCACTACTTTGTTGATGCACGTGCGGCTACTGCGCACACAATTCACAAACACAGAAAATAATTTTTTTTTTGGTTTGGACTGGAGTGTACTTTCGGGGGTTACAGCACCCTTTAACGGTCAAGCCAGCTGGCCCTTTACTTATGACACAGGCGCACGCTTGGCACTACTTTGTTGATGCACATGCGGCTACTGCGCACACAATTCACAAACACAGAAAATAATTTTTTTTTTAGGTTTGGACTGGAGTGTACTTTCGGGGGTTACAGCACCCTTAACGGTCAAGCCAGCCGGCCCTTTACTTATGACACAGGCGCACGCTTGGCACTACTTTGTTGATGCACGTGCGGCTACTGCGCACACAATTCACAAACACAGAAAATAATTTTTTTTTTTGGTTTGGACTGGAGTGTACTTTCGGGGGTTACAGCACCCTTAACGGTCAAGCCAGCCGGCCCTTTACTTATGACACAGGCGCACGCTTGGCACTACTTTGTTGATGCACGTGCGGCTACTGCGCACACAATTCACAAACACAGAAAATAATTTTTTTTGGGTTTGGACTGGAGTGTACTTTCGGGGGTTACAGCACCCTTAACGGTCAAGCCAGCCGGCCCCTTTACTTATGACACAGGCGCACGTTTTGGCACTACTTTGTTGATGCACGTGCGGCTACTGCGCACACAATTCACAAACACAGAAAAATAATTTTTTTTTTGGTTTGGACTGGAGTGTACTTTCGGGGGTTACAGCACCCTTAACGGTCAAGCCAGCCGGCCCTTTACTTATGACACAGGCGCACGTTTGGCACTACTTTGTTGATGCACGTGCGGCTACTGCGCACACAATTCACAAACACAGAAAATAATTTTTTTTTTTGGTTTGGACTGGAGTGTACTTTCGGGGGTTACAGCACCCTTAACGATCAAGCCAGCCGGCCCTTTACTTATGACACAGGCGCACGCTTGGCACTACTTTGTTGATGCACGTGCGGCTACTGCGCACACAATTCACAAACACAGAAAATATTTTTTTTTTTGGTTTGGACTGGAGTGTACTTTCGGGGGTTACAGCACCCTTTAATGGTCAAGCCAGCCGGCCCTTTACTTATGACACAGGCGCACGCTTGGCACTACTTTGTTGATGCACGTGCGGCTACTGCGCACACAATTCACAAACACAGAAAATATATTATTTTTTTAGCACTTGGGGGGAGCACCCCTGATGGACAGAGCACCCCCTGGACAACACTACAGCACCCCTTTAGGACTGGGACACTGCACAGGACTTTGGAGTGGACACAGCCCCTATGGAGAACTGACTGCACAACACAGTCCAGCCAGCCCCTATGGACTTTGAAGTAGTGGACACAGCCCCTATTAACAACAGCAGCACAGCACAACACAGCCAGCCCCTATGGACTTTGAAGTAGTGGACAACAGCAGCACTACACTACACTACACTACACAGCACTAACTCCCACCCTCCCTCTTCACTGTCCACAGCCGAGTGAGAAAATGGCGCCGACGCGGGTACCTTATATAGGATCCAAAACCCGCGAGACTCGGAAGGCGGGATGATGACGTTTTGCCTCGATGTCAGATCCGAGTCAGGCGGGAAAAGTCGAGCCTGACTCGGATCGGACTCGGATCGGGGGGGCTCGGGGGGGTTCGGATTTCAGAAATCCGAACCCGCTCACCCCTAACCCAGAGTTAATGTAACTGCCCTGAAAGTGGCTGATGGCTTATCATGTATTTGCAATTGTATTCGCCTCAGACATCTGCATGTTATCTGCGTCATAGGAATATTCTGTGTTTATCTGTTCATATGTAACCTCTCCCTTTCAAGCACCTGTTGCTATTTATAGATTGATTAGGCACTTGCTTGACATATATTATATAAATATGTTGTATGTAGCATGTGACTTTTTGGCCCAGTTTACTGTCTGTTTAAGACATAATTATTAAACACCTTTGTGTTAAAATTGAATCCACTGGATCAGCACAGGAATAGATGAACAGTGTTTGTGCATTGCAGATAATGAATGCATCTACAAACTCTTGAATTTAAAATTGTACTGTTCAACTGCTTATGCATATGAGCCCATGCAGACCATACTGTTATATTTATTAAATACTTATGTCAGCATCTGAAATGCGCATATAGATGGCATGAATAAAAATGCTTATGTTTACTTGCCCTAAAAGTTATTATTTTTGCTTTACTTTGAATTTTAACAATATGTTATTAAGTGTAGAAATGTATAAACATCTGTACAGACTGCATTTACTGGTATTTACGCCATTACAGTGGAACACAAGATCAAGCTTCTGTGTATGTGTCAAATTTATTAACTTAATAATAATATATCCTAGGATTACGTGATTCAAGTATTGAGCTAACAGTGTATGACCCAACAAAGCAATATCAACACAGAATAAGCAATTTAACTGTAGAAAAGAGGTAAGAAATAACTTTTTGACATATTTGTAACTCAGACAAAACAAAGATGTTTGTGAAGAGGTGCAGAAATAACAAATACCAATGATCACATTATAGTACTAAATGTACTTACTTTGTTAATCACATCAAAACAAATTATTGTAACAATGCATTAATAATTTACTTATACCATTTCTTCATTTCTTTTATTGTACAAGAGAACAAGACATACTTGTTAGATGCCTAATAATACCCAATTTATAGTCCTTTGCACACTTACCTCTCTTTATGCTTAGGACTGTAGCAGAAATGAACCCATCATCTTTACCACCCTGGGTGCAGCATAATGAATTAACTTCATTGCCACATCCCTCAACCTTGCAGGAGCCCTTTGACTTATATATTGATGTTTTGCATTATATACCTGACTGTGCCACTATTACTAAGGTGAGTGAATATATGTGTGAGAGTTGAAACACATAGCAAAAATTGTATTTGTATTTGTGAACAAGGCAGCATGGTTGCACAGTGCTTAGCACTACTGCCTCAGCACTGTGGTGATGAGTTTATTCTCAACCAAGTCCCTATCTGTATGCAATTTGTATGTTCTCCAAGTGTTTACATTGGTTTCCTCTAGGTGCTTTGGTTTCCTCCCACACTCTGAAAACAGGTTAGTAGGATATATTGGCTCCTGACACAAAAAAAGTAACCCTAGCGTATTTGTGTCTATAGGAAAATAACTGGTAATAATATAGATTTCAAGCGCCACTGAGGCAGGGACTAATGTGAATGACTGCATAGTCTATGCTGCACCAGGGGCGTATATATAATGGGTGCAGGGTGTGCGGTGTACACAGGGCCCCGGGTCCAGGGGGGCCCGCACCGCACACCCTGCACCCATATTATCTAAAACGTACTTCTCTGAGGTCCCGCGCTGGGTCTCTCAACGCTGCTCAAAACGCCAGAAAATGGCCGCCACGGCCATTTTTCCGGTGCTTTGCGCATGCGTTGTGAGGAAATCGCCGGGGAAATGGCGATCTGCGCATTCTAGTACCCAAAGTCTACTGATGATGCGGTGGCCAGCCAGCCGCGTCAGTCGGCTGCTGGACGCCGGGGTGAGTGGAGAGGGCCCCGGACGGGGAATGCACATGGGCTCCCTCCTCTCTTGAGATTCCCCTGTGCTGTGTAATATATGTGCACTATATACTGTAAATGAGTTAATATATAAATATGTGAAAATTACATGTTGTAGCCCCTGAAATGGCACTGACAATGCACTTATGCCAGTGGCTCTTTATTACTGATATTACATGTCGATGCAATGCAGTTAAAGGATTTGGACACACAAACACAGTTTTTCAATACTGTGGTACTCTTTCGAATGCTCTGTGGGATCGTGCTTCAGAATTGCATAGAGAATGATGCCCACCCCCAAGCAGAAAGGGCTCTCGTGATCCAAGAGGTATATATATTTTAAGAAAGCGCTAACTAACAATCAGCCTGCCGCTTATCACAGTGATACAGATTGTAGCTGCCAGTGAAGGGTTACACTATACTAGTTTGACCCGCCAGAAAACCAGCAAAGTCTCTCTCTGTTACTTTTGCTGGTCTGCGTTTTTGGGAATATCTAATGCTTTTCCCTTGCACCTACGTTTGTTCCCTTGGCGTATGCTATGCATGTCGCTAGTTCACTATTTTGAGTACCCGCTATTGTCCAGGTGTAGTTATAAGGAGCCCCTAGATCTATGCCATTGCTGTTATAGTATTACGTAGCCCACCACTGCACCAGATTTTACCTCAAAGGGTCAAGTTACTTTCCAGCACCTACTGTGCATAGGAGTGAATTTACCCCTGATTCAGAATGGCTATGTTACAATCATCATATTGTTTTCATAAATGTGTCACTGCTCTTGCATCAGTAAGAGCCTTCGGCCTGCAATCATAATCTGAAATAAGGAACCAGAGAAATAGGCAAACATAGCACATTTTTAGTAATAAATATGTTGTGAAAAAAAGATCATTCCCCAGCACTCAGCTATTACCAGCAAAAAAAAACCAAAACTAATTAAAATTGCAAGTCTTAAAATTCAGAAGTCTCAGCTGCATACATTTGCAAATATATGCTTACAGTTCTTCATTGTCTTTTATAGTACTGTCAACTGTGTTCTTGTATCCACTTGCCATGACCATTAGTTAAGCTTCATCTGACCTTGCTTTTTACCTGCCAATGTTATACTTGATATCTGATCTGACTCCTGATCATGTTTTTTTTTTTACCTTACTTTCACCTCAATTAGGCAATATACCCCTTTAATACACAAACCCTGGGTCAGAGACGCTATAATGAACACAGGATCATGTTGCATCTTTTCACACCATACATACTGTGGTCCTGGGTAAATCCTGGGTCATAGCCTTTCACACTGGACCATTGTCTGTCCTGCAGAACAGGGTCATCTCATTGTTATGTTATTAAAATTGGATGTTTCAGCAACTGTTTACAGTGCTATCAACATGGCAGATGAGGTATATATGCAGCTTAGGATTTCCTATATTTTTGTAGATATCTTGAGGATAGCTTTTGTTTCAAAATGCAAATGAAAGCTTAATGCAGCTAGTTACAGTCTGCAATTATGGCCAATCTTATTTCTAGAGATGAGCATAATATGTACGCAGGAGCATAATATTTACGCATACTAGAGCGCTTCCGATCCACCAATAAGGATCCTTAATCATAACCCATGTAGAGTAACCCAGGACCCCCCTTTTCTTAACGCAGCCTATCCGACTCCAATCCAAGAAAATCCCAGGTCATGACAAGGGGCATGGACCCGGGTCTGATAACATGGGTTGAACCATTTACACCAACACACGACCTGGGTTTATCCCAGGTCCTTGTCTATTTGAGAAAGGGGTATTACTCTGGTTGATTCCAGTAGTGCCATGCAGAAGCCCTGGAGGTAATGGAATACAAGCTAGCTCTAAGGCAAAATGAGCTGGTACAGGTTACGAGCGCATGTAACAAATACTTGAATACGACCCCAGGAATGTCCATTGTGAAGGGGGTGGGACATGATGATGCAATTTGCTAAGAATTGCATCATCAGATTTGCCCACTGCTGCGTGCTATGGACATGATATCACAAATTGCATTTACCTCTTTTACTAACCCCCTGGATCCCCCCCAAGACTCTCACAGGGGAAGTCAAAAATATCAGTAAGTATGGAGCTGTCTCCTAAGTAGGCTATTATTACACTTACCTACCGACCTGTCATGTAAAGTAACTGATATCAATTTCTCTTCAGATCTGTGCACAAATTTTAAATCCTGGAAGCAAATCTCTGCCTGCAATCGTTGTCTTACCAAGAATCAACAGTTCAGCCCGAAACCCTGTATTCAATTTCTGCCAATTGCTAAATATGGAAGATGAAAAACTAAATGTTAATACAAATGTTCTGTTCCAAGTGACTACTGTGGACTTAGATTCAGGAAATGTAGCTGTAATTGGTAAATTAATCCCTGATCTACTAATTCTTAAACAAAGTTTGCTTTAAACAAATGGATAAGTCTTCTTCCTTTAATAATAACTAGCATTGCTTAATATTGCCAGCTTTACACGGCATAGTACAATTATTTGTTTACTTATTTTATTATTTTAATTTCTTCTTGTTCTTCTTTGCATACTGAAACAATTCAGATCCATTAAGAGTATAGTGAGGAATAGATGGGAATCAGGTAGACATGGAGCTATTTCATTTTTGTCAACTTTGGTTCAAGTCCCACACAGTACAAATAGTAACCTTTTTAAATTTGAAGCGGACTATGGTCATCTTTTATATAAAGGACGTATTAGTGTACCTCATGCTAATTATGTCCTAAAAAAACCCTCTGGTGTTCCCTCTGTGGGCCTGATTCATTACGGATCGCAACTGCAAATACAGTTCAGCTGCTATAGTATGCTAATTCATTGCGATCTCTATCCCGTCGCAGCACTACATAAGGATGCCCACTTTACTTTGCACACATCCATAATGTTTATCAAGACTGTGAAACCATCGGTACAATTGAGTACCATCGCAGCCTCACGCACACTTGCACTAGCTCCCACCTTACTCAGAAATTGCTAACTTCCGTGCACGCTATGAGTCCTCAGACTGCATACGGCATCGCAGTGGCTGATTTATGCATGCCTCTCCAACAGCGTCCAAACGCACTGCGATGCCTGCGTTTCGCAGGCCCCCCCCATCGCCACCCACAAACGGCACTTCCTGTCAATCACTCTGCGATGGGTTTGCGTAGTCACTGCAATTGCAGTCCAGATCGCAGTGGAGCGTTCGCGAACGCGCTCTGCGTCACGTACACATTCGCAGTGCGTAACAATTGGCCAATTGCATGCATATTCGCAGTTGCGTTCCTTGCTGAATCGGGCCCTGTGCCCTCTATGTAAGTGGCAAATATCACTGATGATGATAACCCCATTTTAAATCAATATATTTGGGAAAATAAAAAAACACGTTACTACAGTAAATTCTCTCTGTTCCTCTATATTGTTTTAGCAGAGGTTCCAGTCATTTGCATTTTAATTTGTGACTGAAATTATTTCCCTGAAATATCAATGCATATTGTTTTCAGGAAGTATTGATTTGAGTTAAGAATATTTTATTTGTTGTGTTTTTATTTTTTTTACATCAACAATATTTATTGAAAATTTTTCAAGTACAGACAAATATACAGGGGAAAGGTGGGGGAGGGGGAGAAGTAAACAAAAAGATAGTTATCAGTAATACAAATAAACATCCCAAATTGTGTTTTTAGCGCATTTACCTTTTGTTTGTTTCTTATTTAGGGAATTGTATGCTCCGTGTTTTCACTAATGAAGGGAAGCTTAATGTTGGAGGGTTTCAACTAAAACTGAGAACAGGTTTGCCCCCCAAAAAACTGGACTCTCTTACACCATCTGATTTACAAGAGTATCCTGCTTTCCCTTGCTGTTCCCTCTTGGTGCGACTCCTGCCACATGCCGAGGCAAGTACTGTATAAAATTCATTTTAAGACGTTTATATGAAAGGGCACGTAAGTCAAAATTGAAGTGCATTCAGTATAAAATAGTACCTAACCAACCCCCAAAAAGTTAAACAATATATTCTATAATGATTATGTAACATGAATTGTAGTGATAAACTATGGCATCTTCAGTAATTACAAACCATATTTGTCAAGGTCTAAGCAGGGACCCACCAGTCTCTTGCAGACAGCAAAGATTTATCTTAATTTACTCTTTTTTTCTACTAAATTAAATAGTAGAGGAAAATACAACCATTGTTCCCCACATTTCAGAATTACTGTCATAGTTTTAAACAGGGCCGTAACTAGTCATTCTGGCGCCCTGTGCGAGATAGAGCACTGGTGCCCTTCCACCCCTCCCCCCCCCCAAAGATGCAGCACTCAGCACTCACCTGCCCAGTAAATTAGAATTATCTCAACTGTGTCAAGTATAAGGTACCAATGTAGCAGATGACCACCAAATATACAATACTGTCTTCTTGTTTGCCATCATCTTATTTAAATAAAGACACAGGATGATCCTGTGTCTTCATTTAAATAAGATGATGGCAAACAAGCAGACATTATTTTTTATTGGTCACCTGCTACATTATAACCTTATACTTGGCACAGTATAACAAAATAAGGATCATTTTAACATTAATATAATATCAGGTCATGTTTTGAACCAACTCCCCCCCATGCCCCCTTCTTTCTCGGTGCTCTCTTGACACCTCTATTTGGACTGGAGTACTGCCCAGACCGGATCCTACATGCCAGCCGCCGTGTCTGCGCCGAAATACGAGTCCTCACTCTTGTCAGTGCAAGTGGGTGTGTGGAGAGGAGACTGCGCGTGCTGGCCGGGGGAGGTGGAGCTGAGGGAGATTGACAGACGGCAGGAGCTGCTGTGAAGGAGCCTGGACACACCGCTGCTGCTATATATGGCAGTGGGTGGCCGGGCAAATAAAAATTGCGGTGGGTGCAGGGCCGTCTCTACCTATAGGCTAAATGGGCAGTTGCCCAAGGGCTACAGGATTCCAAGGACCCGTGGCCGATAGCACCACTACCCCCCCATCGCATAGCTGCCACCGCTGATAGTCCTGCATGGGGAGCCTGGAGGAGTCAGAGGCGGGTACCGGGTCAGAGGGGAACTAGCGGCATGGCAGCCGGTGCATTGCTTCGGGCCCATAGCCACCGCTGCACCCCCGCTAGTGTCCCCTGGACTCCAAGTGTAGGGCAGACCGGAGTGAGTAGCGGTCCGCCCTAAACAGTTTACAAACACACAGCTGTCAGCGTCGGCTGTGTTTGTTATAGCAGCCAATGAGAGTCTGACAGACTCTCATGGGCTGCCGCGTCGACCACGGAGGGAACCGGCTGGAGCTCACTCATGAGTTCCACCCGGAGGAGTGGACAGCGGCGGTCGTTGGCAGGAGTGGGGATCAGGTAAGGTGCTTTTTTTTGTGTGTGTAAGGGGGCACAGGGACTGGCAGAGCATAGGGGGGCACTACTGGGGGCACTATATAGGGGGGCCGCTACTGGGGGCACTGTATGGGGAGTGTGGCCGCTACTGGGGGCACTGCATGGGGGGGATTACTACTGGGGGCACTGCATAGGGGGTGATTACTACTGGGGGCACTGCATAGGGGGGCTACTACTGGGGCCACTGCATAGGGGGTGACTACTACTGGGGGCACTGCATAGGGGGCACTACTACTGGGGGTACTGCATAGGGAGGACTACTACTGGGGGCACTGCATAGGGGTATTACTACTGGGGGCAATGCATAGGGGGGACTACTACTGGGGGCAATGCATAGGGGGGATTATTACTGGGGACACTGCATAGGAGGGACTACTACTGAGGGCACAGCATAGGGGGGACTAATACTGGGGGCACTGCATAGGGGGGATTACTACTGGGGGCACTGCATAGGGGGGACTACTACTGGGGGCACAGCATAGGGGGGACTACTGCTGGGGGCACTGCATGGGGGGACTACTACTGGGGGCACAGCATAGGGGGGACTACTACTGGGGGCACAGCATAAGGGGGATTACTACTGGGGGCACTGCATAGGGGGACAACTACTGGGGGCACAGCATAGGGGGAACTACTACTGGGGGCAATGCATAAGGGGGACTACTACTGGGGGCAATGCATATGGGGGACTACTACTGGGGGCACTGCATAGGGGGGACTACTACTGGGGGCACTGAGTAGGGGGGACCACTTCTGGGGGCACTGTATAAGGGGAACTACTGGGGGCACTGCATAGGAAATTTGTTGTACTGTACATGTTTAGACTGTGACTTGTGTTTTTTTCCTGTAAATTACTTCTGTTTTTCTGCCGATAGTCAATACCCCCCCTCCCCTCCTACGGCACAGCCTCCACCAATAGCATCCCAATCCTGGCAGAGGATTGTTTAATAGGGCCCCCAGTGCATTGCTTTGCCCAGGGGACTGCACTGCTTTTAAGACAGCCCTGGGTGGGTGGCCGGTTTCGCCCCAGGGGTCCCTGTGCTCTGTGCGGTGGCATCGGCCGCACCACCCTAGTTACGGCCCTGGTTTTAAACATCTTTTAGTCCGTTACCGTTACATACTGTAAAAGTTTTTTGTTCATTGTGAATCAGCCCTCTTTAGTCAAGCATGGTTCCCCAACATGTAGCAAAGTGAGAGGAATTACATGGATTGGAGAGTTAATAATTACAGCAACTCTAAGCAAAGGAGTCAGCCATAGATATGCACTGTATGGAAGAGCTGCAGGTTTGTACAGTCATGTTCACAAAGCTGCTGGCTCTCTGGTTACAGGGTAGGTTCCCAGGTGGAATCCCCCTATTTGTTATTTGGTAAGTATTTTTATTAAGAAAGCATGCCTAAAATGGGACAACTCCTTTACAAGTTCATTAACAGAAAATAAAATGATCTTGATGCATTTATGTTTGATATTAACTCAAATTTGAGAGTTTCTAGTTGTCTTTTAAATGTAGTGTATTAATAACAGACCCATGGAATTACCCAGCTATAGTGAGCGGCCAAAGTGATGGTCGCGATGGTCAAGACCATCGCGACCATCGGGCTTGCGACGAGACCCTAAGGCAGGGTCTCGCTGCCGCAAGCCCTGGAGTGCTTTTGGCTCTATCAGAACCAAAAGCACGTCCACTGACATCACTAGTGATGTCAGTGGGGCCGGCCCCAGACGGTAGGCGTTCCCATGGGAACGCCTTCGTCTGGGCAGCCACGCCCCTGGCACGCCCACCAAAGGGGGCGTGCTGTCAATCACCATCGACAGCACGCCCCCTTTGGTGTGAGACCCATAACGACGGCCTGGCCGTCGTTATTCGGGTCTCGCGCATGCGCATGACGGAGCAGCCTCCGTCGTGCGTATGCGCACTTGGGCAACATCGACCCGCTTGCGAGCGCTCAGCGCTCGCGAGCGGGTCTGAATCAGGCCCAGTATCACAGCAAAAACAATGTTGACAATATGACCATGTCGACATTTTCATACCAACATAATGAACATTGTGAATTTTCACTAAATATACCACACCTGATCAGCCAACAGTTTGCAACACTTGTATGCAAAAGCCCCAAAGGTCAGTTTAATTTGTTAAACAGAATTAAACTAACATCACTCAGCTTATGGTGCAACTTGTGCAAATCTCATGCGTTTGTACTTGCTTGGCCAGTAGCAAAGTCCAGATTTTACTTTTTTGCCCTATAAGGCTGTCTTCATTACAAAGCTCAATTAGCGTAATTTCAACTGTGTTATAGTCAAACATTTAAAATGGTCTTTGTTTTTTGTTTCATGCCAACATATATTAGTAACAAGTGCAGTAAAATATTAAATCAATGGGTGTGTTGACATTATTATTATTTTTTATTTTTAAGGTGCTTCAGAGTGTCTGCAGAACCATACAGGAAGCTGGCATAACAATGTATATTTACATATCATACATAAAATAACGTAGCATAGTAATATACACAGCTGTAATTGCTAAGAAAAGCATAAAACATAGACAGTATAAGACAGACAGGGTAATATATGCAACAGGGACAGACGTAGGGCACTTTGCTATAGCTTCTTTTGGCAAGCAGATGTGAACCGCAATGAGGGGAAAGACAATTCAGTTCTCAAAGAGCCTGTAACCAGCGTATAGACCAGTGATTCCCAACCTCGGTCCTCAAGGCACACTAACAGTCCTGGTTTAAGTGATAGCCATGCTTAACCACAGATGGTTAAATCAAAATAACTAAGCTACTAATTAAGTCACCTGTGCTGAACTATGGCTATCCTTAAAACCTGGACTGTTAGTGTGCCTTGAGGACCGTGGTTGGGAACCCCTGGTATAGACGAACACTCACGGAGAGTCGCTTAGAGGGAACATGGAGGCAAAAGGCCAGCCTCACATATTTCCTGATCACTTCCTATTCCCTCTACAGTCTCTACCCTCCCCTACTCCCCCTGTACAGTCTATGCCCACCCCTACTTCCCCCTCTATGGTCTCTGCCCTCCCCTATCCCCCCTCTACAGTCTCTGCCCTCTGCTATTCCTCCTCTACAGTCTCTGCCCTCCACTATTCCTCCTCCTCAGTCTCTGCTCTCTCCTATTCCCCTTCTACAGTCTCTGCCCTCCCCTATTCTCCCTCTACAGTCTCTGCCTGCCCCTATTCCCCCTCTACAGTCTCTACCCTCCCCTAGTCCTCCTCTACAGTCTCTGCCCTCCCCTATTCCCCCTCTACAGTTTCTGCTCTCCCCTATTCCCCTCTGCAGTCTCTGCCCTCACTTAATCCCCCTCTACAGTCTCTGCCCTCCTCTATTCCCCCTCTAGTCTCTGCACTCCCCTATTCCCCCTCTACAATCTCTGCCCTCCCATATTCCCCCTCTACAGTCTCTGCCCACCCCTATTCCCCCTCTCCAGTCTCTGTCCTCCCCTATTCCCCCTCTACAGTCTTTGCCCTCCCTTATTCATCCTCTACAGTCTCTACCCTCCCCTAGTCCTCCTCTACAGCCTCTGCCCTCCCCTATTCTCCCTCTACATTCTCTGCCCACCCCTATTCCCCCTCTCCAGGCTCTGCCCTCCCCTATTCCCCCTCTACAGTCTCTGCCCTCCTCTATTCCTCCTCTACAGCCTCTGCCCTCCACTATTCCTCCTCTACAGTCTCTGCTCTCTCCTATTCCCCTTCTACAGTCTCTGCCCTCCCCTATTCTCCCTCTACAGTCTCTGCCCGCCCCTATTCCCCCTCTACAGTCTCTACCCTCCCCTAGTCCTCCTCTACAGTCTCTGCCCTCCCCTATTCCCCCTCTACAGTTTCTGCTCTCCCCTATTCCCCTCTGCAGTCTCTGCTCTCACCTAATCCCCCTCTACAGTCTCTGCCCTCCTCTATTCCCCCTCTACAGTCTCTGCACTCCCCTATTCCCCCTCTACAATCTCTGCCCTCCCATATTCCCCCTCTACAGTCTCTGCCCACCCCTATTCCCCCTCTCCAGTCTCTGTCCTCCCATATTCCCCCTCTACAGTCTCTGCCCACCCCTATTCCCCCTCTCCAGTCTCTGTCCTCCCCTATTCCTCCTCTACAGGCTCTGCCCTCCCCTATTCTCCCTCTACAATCTCTGGCCACCCCTATTCCCCCTCTCCAGGCTCTGCCCTCCCCTATTGCCCCTCTCCAGGCTCTGCCCTCCCCTATTGCCCCTCTACAGTCTCTGCCCTGCCCTATTCATCTTCTACAGCCGCTGCCCTCCCCTATTCCCCCCTCTACAGTTTCTGCTATCCCCTATTCCCCCCTTCCAGTCTCTGCCCACCCCTATTCCCCCTCTCCAGTCTCTGTCCTTCCCTATTCACCCTCTATAGTCTTTGCCCTCCCCTATTCATCCTCTACAGTCTCTGCCCTCCCCTATTCTCCCCTCTCCAGTTTCTGCTCTCCCCTATTCCCCCTCCAGTCTCTGCCCTCCCCTATTCCCCCTCTACAGTCTCTGCCCTCCTCTATTCCCCCTCTACAGTCTCTGTCCTCCCCTATTCCTCCTCTACAGTCTCTACCCTCCCCTAGTCCCCCTCTACAGTCTCTGCCCTCCCCTATTCCCCCTCTACAGTTTCTACTCTCCCCTATTCCCCCTCTCCAGTCTCTGCCCACCCCTATTCCCCCTCTCCAGTCTCTGTCCTCCCCTATTCCTCCTCTACAGGCTCTGCCCTCCCCTATTCTCCCTCTACAATCTCTGGCCACCCCTATTCCCCCTCTCCAGGCTCTGCCCTCCCCTATTGCCCCTCTCCAGGCTCTGCCCTCCCCTATCCCCCCTCTACAGTTTCTGCTCTCCCTTATTCCCCTCTGCAGTCTCTGCTCTCACCTAATCCTCCTCTACAGTCTCTGCCCTCCTCTATTCCCCCTCTACAGTCTCTGCACTCCCCTATTCCCCCTCTACAATCTCTGCCCTCCCATATTCCCCCTCTACAGTCTCTGCCCACCCCTATTCCCCCTCTCCAGTCTCTGTCCTCCCATATTCCCCCTCTACAGTCTCTGCCCACCCCTATTCCCCCTCTCCAGTCTCTGTCCTCCCCTATTCCTCCTCTACAGGCTCTGCCCTCCCCTATTCTCCCTCTACAATCTCTGGCCACCCCTATTCCCCCTCTCCAGGCTCTGCCCTCCCCTATTGCCCCTCTCCAGGCTCTGCCCTCCCCTATTGCCCCTCTACAGTCTCTGCCCTGCCCTATTCATCTTCTACAGCCGCTGCCCTCCCCTATTCCCCCCTCTACAGTTTCTGCTATCCCCTATTCCCCCCTTCCAGTCTCTGCCCACCCCTATTCCCCCTCTCCAGTCTCTGTCCTTCCCTATTCACCCTCTATAGTCTTTGCCCTCCCCTATTCATCCTCTACAGTCTCTGCCCTCCCCTATTCTCCCCTCTCCAGTTTCTGCTCTCACCTATTCCCCCTCCAGTCTCTGCCCTCCCCTATTCCCCCTCTACAGTCTCTGCCCTCCTCTATTCCCCCTCTACAGTCTCTGTCCTCCCCTATTCCTCCTCTACAGTCTCTACCCTCCCCTAGTCCCCCTCTACAGTCTCTGCCCTCCCCTATTCCCCCTCTACAGTTTCTACTCTCCCCTATTCCCCCTCTCCAGTCTCTGCCCACCCCTATTCCCCCTCTCCAGTCTCTGTCCTCCCCTATTCCTCCTCTACAGGCTCTGCCCTCCCCTATTCTCCCTCTACAATCTCTGGCCACCCCTATTCCCCCTCTCCAGGCTCTGCCCTCCCCTATTGCCCCTCTCCAGGCTCTGCCCTCCCCTATTCCCCCTCTACAGTCTCTGCCCTCCTCTATTCCTCCTCTACAGCCTCTTCCCTCCACTATTCCTCCTCTACAGTCTCTGCTCTCTCCTATTCCCCTTCTACAGTCTCTGCCCTCCCCTATTCTCAGTCTACAGTCTCTGCCCGCCCCTATTCCCCCTCTACAGTCTCTACCCTCCCCTAGTCCTCCTCTACAGTCTCTGCCCTCCCCTATTCCCCCTCTACAGTTTCTGCTCTCCCCTATTCCCCTCTGCAGTCTCTGCTCTCACCTAATCCCCCTCTACAATCTCTGCCCTCCCATATTCCCCCTCTACAGTCTCTGCCCACCCCTATTCCCCCTCTCCAGTCTCTGTCCTCCCATATTCCCCCTCTACAGTCTCTGCCCACCCCTATTCCCCCTCTCCAGTCTCTGTCCTCCCCTATTCCTCCTCTACAGGCTCTGCCCTCCCCTATTCTCCCTCTACAATCTCTGGCCACCCCTATTCCCCCTCTCCAGGCTCTGCCCTCCCCTATTGCCCCTCTCCAGGCTCTGCCCTCCCCTATTGCCCCTCTACAGTCTCTGCCCTGCCCTATTCATCTTCTACAGCCGCTGCCCTCCCCTATTCCCCCCTCTACAGTTTCTGCTATCCCCTATTCCCCCCTTCCAGTCTCTGCCCACCCCTATTCCCCCTCTTCAGTCTCTGTCCTTCCCTATTCACCCTCTATAGTCTTTGCCCTCCCCTATTCATCCTCTACAGTCTCTGCCCTCCCCTATTCTCCCCTCTCCAGTTTCTGCTCTCCCCTATTCCCCCTCCAGTCTCTGCCCTCCCCTATTCCCCCTCTACAGTCTCTGCCCTCCTCTATTCCCCCTCTACAGTCTCTGTCCTCCCCTATTCCTCCTCTACAGTCTCTACCCTCCCCTAGTCCCCCTCTACAGTCTCTGCCCTCCCCTATTCCCCCTCTACAGTTTCTACTCTCCCCTATTCCCCCTCTCCAGTCTCTGCCCTCCCCTAGTCCCCCTCTACAGTCTCTGCCCTCCCCTAGTCCCCCTCTACAGTCTCTGCCCTTACCTATTACCCCTCTACAGTCTCTGCCCTCCCATATTCTCCCTCTACAGTCTCTGCCCACCCCTATTCCCCCTCTCCAGTCTCTGTCCTCCCCTATTCCTCCTCTACAGGCTCTGCCCTCCCCTATTCTCCCTCTACAATCTCTGGCCACCCCTATTCCCCCTCTCCAGGCTCTGCCCTCCCCTATTGCCCCTCTCCAGGCTCTGCCCTCCCCTATTGCCCCTCTACAGTCTCTGCCCTGCCCTATTCATCTACAGCCGCTGCCCTCCCCTATTCCCCCCCTATACAGTTTCTGATATCCCCTATTCCCCCCTTCCAGTCTCTGCCCACCCCTATTCCCCCTCTCCAGTCTCTGTCCTTCCCTATTCACCCTCTATAGTCTTTGCCCTCCCCTATTCATCCTCTACAGTCTCTGCCCTCCCCTATTCTCCCCTCTCCAGTTTCTGCTCTCCCCTATTCCCCCTCCAGTCTCTGCCCTCCCCTATTCCCCCTCTACAGTCTGCCATTCTCTATTCCCCCTCTACAGTCTCTGCCCTCCTCTATTCATCTTCTACAGTCTCTGCCCTCTCATATTCTCCCTCTACAGTCTCTGCCCACCCCTATTCCCCTTCTCCAGTCTCTGTCCTCCGCTATTCCCCCTCTTCTCCCCAGTGTTTCTACTACACTCTCCTCTCTAGAATGTAAACTGTTGCAAGCAGGGTTACCTCCTTCAGGTCTGTTGCTGCCTCTGTCCATAACGAAGATCCCTTGTCTCACATCGCCATGGATTTTATCGTCGATCTTCCAGTTTCTGCTCGATGTTCTGTGATCTGGACAGTGGTGGATCGTTTTAGTAAAATGGCACACTTTGTACCTTTGCCCAAGCTACCCTCTGCTAAAGAACTTGCTGATCTGTTTACCCAGGGATATCGTTTTGGATCGTGGGACACAGTTTGTTGCACAGCTCTGGAGGGCTTTCTGTGCTTCCTTGACCTTGTGTTAATTCGGGATTTCGGGATACTCAGAGCCCTTTGTCAAGCCTTGATTTCTTAATTGCTACACAGTGTGTTGTGTACCATACTTGCCAACATTCTGGCTGTCCCTTTCGGGAGGGAGCAGCCAGGTCGGCATAGCAAGGGGGTGAGGCCGGCATAGGGGGGCATGGGCGGACATATCGCCCAGCATTTGTGGGCGGAGTGGGGGCATGGCCACAAGGGTGCAACTTTTTGGTCCCGCCCCCGCTACACAATGCCCAGATTACTGGCATTGTGAAGCGGGGGGTGGGGTCATGATGATGCAATTCAGTGTGAATCGCGTCATCGGCCAACCCCTGCTGCAATGTTTTTAGTTGTAATCGCGGGGGGCTCCAGAGGGGTCAGTGGCCGCCGGGAGGCTTGCCTGCCTTTCTGGGAGGGTAGGCAAGTATGTTGTGTACTAAACCTTACTATACACTATGCTGATATCTCTTTATAAATTTATTGATCCATAGTTTACTCATTGTTGAGATAAAGTCAATAAATAGTATCATTTTATATATATATATATATATATATATATGTGTGTACTGACAGCATTCAAATCATTCAAATGTATTTCTCCTTTTACACATTAGGTTAATTTAGTTAAGTAAGTTTTTTTAAACTGTATTAATATTTAATCCAAAAACTTTGATTTGTAGGTAGGGTTTTTTTTTAGGATTTCTAGAACATAATTTTAACAAATCAAAGATATTTTAATCTGTAAGTTATATTGTTTGCGGCTCCTTTGGATTGGTTTTCTATTTTATTCCTTATTTGAAATAATCCACATCTGTGGCCAGCACTGTGGCTGAGCAATGAATACCAACAACGATGTAGGAGCCTCTGCGGTTTTCCAAATTTGGTGTCAGCAATTGCGGCTCATAGACTGGCAGCCAAATAGAAGGGCCCATGGCATGATGTCAGTATGATGGCAGAGAGAGAGCATAGAAGAGCTCCGAAGAGGCATAGAAACACCACATAGAAGTGGTAATCTGTTGGGAAGAAGATCAATGGCCCCGGAAGACAGAAAATGCCAAGTAGCAGAAAGAAGACAGAAGATGCCAGGTCAAACCAAAACACTCCAGGATGCCTAAGCCCTGGCGGCAAGAGGGATCTTGCAAAATATCTCATTCTGCCCCCATTGCTGTGCAGATGATGTCCGGCAAGAGTTAAGTAGCCAGCTGAGTCTAGCCACGTCAGAGATGTAAGAGAGAATCCGGCACTTGGAAAACTGAAGAGTGGTGCTGACCCCTGCTCCAAGATTGGTAGAGCGGGTAAGATTTCCTCATTCCACCCCCAGCACAGTTGAGTGGTAAACAAACACGTATGGTAGTGGTGGAGAGCACCAGGTAATTTTTTGCCTAGGGCACCAAATTGGTCAGGGCCCTGTTATGCCACAGCACAATATTTTTTGGCTGGTCTAGGGTGCCTGCCATTGTGAGCCAGACAATAATGTAAAGCTCACCTGCTAGTAGACCTAGGATGGGTGCGACAACTAGGACCTGCTATTCTCCAAGTCTTAGGCCCCGAATGGACTCATGGGTAATACAGCCCTGGAACTAGGGCATTGCTTTAATATACTATATAGGTATAGGTGTACTGGTCCATGGTACATCTAGTTTTGCAGAGCAGTGCAAAACTTTGTTTTGTGTAGTGAGATTTTTGAAATTGGATGAAGAGTGGAAATGGGCTTTCCTTGCTGTGTGAATGAGCAATCTGCAATTTACACTGAGCCAAAGGACTTGAGTATTGCATCTTCAAGGAGTTGGTTGTCTTCAGGTTTTGTCATATACTTACAATGGAATATATTTTGAATCTTATCTTTCATGGTGAAGAAAGTGAATTTGGAGGCACACTTTTAGCATACTTGCCCACATTACGGAATTTGGAATAAGGATGGGGGGTGAATGGCTCCCACACATTGGATCGGCATTTGCTATTTTATTGGAACATGCACTGAAAGCACCTGCCACAGGCATCTGTCTCTAATAAAGCTGATATGATCAGTAAAACAGGCTATTCCTCAATTGGGCTACCTATGGGGAAACATTTCCATTCATTGCATAGTTTGGGAAGTTGCTGCATGATCAACAGTAAAGGAGATATTTTTCTCATATCCCATGCTAACATTGCCAGTCCTCCGTCATTGGAAACACTCTGGGTTACTCTGCTTCATCCCGAACGGGACTGTACAGAGCTGCAGCAGCAGTTTCATCCTTTTCCAGATCCACATCTTGGTCACAGACCACCATGTAACTAAGGTCTGCTAGGATGATTATCTTTGTGGAACTGGTAATATTTATCTACATTTCCCTTAGTGGGATATCCCAGTAATATTTCTATTGGAAACTCATTGATGCTACAGTACAGTAATCATTCAGTGGTAACTAGAAGTCATTGTGATGATGGCAGCTTTTACTATATACTGCAAACTTCCTGTCAGTAAAACCACCAAAGGACATGGCAACCAGCCACTTTGCAGAAACTAGCTGACAATAGGAAACAATAGCTTGCACTCATCTGCACAGCAAATGTAAATAGTACTTATGTATTTAGCTTTAAAAATCCCAGCGCTGTGAATCTTAGAGTGACTGACAGCAGATGACACAAAATTGATGGTCAACTGTATGCATAGCACATATGCTGATAAGGAGAAACATTAGAAATACACTCTACAAAAATACAGATATAATTGATTTTATTCATCCTTTTACATAACCTTGAACATAACCCCTTTTTTACTTTCCCATACTTTAAAATATCCCCCCTTAGTAATTACCCATTTACAGAGCCGTAATTACCCATTTACAGAACACAACGAAATTACAATCCAGTACGCCCACATATGATTAAAAATTACCATTACAGATTGATTGATTTAGACTGACAATGACAATAAGATGCTCATCTGAAAAGGGGGCGTAGCCTCATGGGGAAGGGGCATGACAGATCTGATTTGTCCCATACAATGCTGAAGGAGTACCGATCCCTTTGTACCACTGTTATCCAGATATCACTGCCAAATACAGTGTGAATCCAATGACTGCAGTGATGATACACAATATTTAGGCAGAGGTGATGGGTTAGAGTCCTGGGTATGACAGTATTTTGAAATGTTTGTTAAATAAAGAAGGATGTGACTGGAGGTGCTTAGGGAGGTGTCCAGATGGAGGTGGAGTCAGCCAGGGAGGAGATAGGGGCAGTCAGGAGATGCCAGAATAAAATAAGAGAAAGCTACAAGTGAGAATGATTATAAACAGAAAATTGAATGCCCAAACAATGCCCCCTGCCATGAGGTGCCCTGTGCCATGGCACGTCGCACCACCCTAGTTACAGCCCTGCCCATTTATTCTGCTTACAGTGCTCTTGATCCTAAATAATGTGTTAAAGTTTTAATTTCTTTAATAATGACATGTACTACTTCAAGTTAAAAAATGGACAAATACGGTTTTCCTACCATTTCACACGTTTCTGATTTATTTGCAGTGTTGTAAATATATTTCCTTAAAAACTTTATAATTCAAACATTAAACCAATAACCACTGAATTCATACTGAAAACCACATATCTATTCGTAAAAGGGTTAAACACATCTTATATCCAACACATATATATCTCAAGTGTGTTTCCTATACCACACAATACAGTGATCTACACATGCCATGGTGAGCTGCTGCATAGAGCTGTATGGCGATAGTGGTAAATATAAAACGACGTCCTTTTCAAGAGCAGCTGCAGTGATCAGAGATACATGTGGAATCTAAAACTGTTTTCATTTCGCAAATGATAGTCATTGGCATATTTAGGTCAGAGCACTGGAGCAAATCTCTGTATTCATCTGAAAAGTGCTCATGCATGCTGTATTGTGTCACAAATGCAAACTGTAAAGGGGAAGCAAATGAATGTCCTCTATCTCAGAACAGAATCTGCTTGGGGCCAACAGTATCACCAGTAAGATCTGCACAAAGGGTAGATCACAGTATATAAGAGAAGAAACTACAGCCAGGAAAATGTTTAAACTCTGATGTTTGTCCCTGGAAAGAGTGATTCTTAGATACTGCCCTGCTACAGCACACACTATAGAAATGACTTGCATATGTAGAAAGGTTCTCATCTCTCTAGAATCTACATGATGAAATGATCCAAAACTCAGTGTGCTTTTAATCAGGTGATACTTTTGATCAGTTTAATTTTTTTTTTCTTCAATGTCTATTCACTTTTTAATTTAATCAGAATTCCTCCCAACAGTATACCAACAATGGGTATACAATCGGGAAACCGGCTGCCGGAATCCCGACAGCCGGCTTCCCGAGTGCTTTATCCCGGCGTGGGATAAATGACCGGCATCTATATCTAGACGCCTTCATCTCCCCGCCGCCGGGAAACCGGTTGCCCGCCGTCCCGATCGAAGGGATACCGGGCGCCGCGTGCGGACAGCCGCGGGGGGGAGGGTTAGGTTTAGGGCACCCGGGGGGGACTTAGGGTTAGGCACCCCCCCGGGAGGGTTAGGTTAGGGGGAGGGGGGGTTAGGGTTAGGCACCCCACGGGGGGGGACTTAGGGTTAGGCACCCCCCCGGGGGACTTAGCTTCAGGCAGCAGGGAAGGGAGGAGTTAGGGTTAGGCACTTAGAGGGGGGATTAGGGTTAGGCACTTGGGGGGGAGGTTAGGGTTAGGCACCCTTAACGAGAGTTAGGGTTAGGGGGTTAGGTTAGGTTAGTTTATACTTACCTTAGCGACGATCGGGATTTCCGGCGCAATCGGGCTTCCGCTGCCGGGAACTCTCCTTTTGTCGGCCAGGCGCTGCCGGGAATCGGCCGGCGGTATTTCATACCGATTCCCAACAATGGGCCTGATTCAGCAAGGATCTCACTGCGATAGTATGCTAATCCATTGCGATCGCTATGCCGTCGCAGCACATCATAAGGGCGCCCACCTTACCTTACACACATCCGTAATGTTTACCAAGACTGTGAAATCATCGGTAACATAGAGTACAATCGGAGCCACATGCACACTTGTTCAAGCTCTGACCTTACTCAGGAATTGCTAACCTCATCGTACGCACTGAGTACTCGAGCTGCATATGGCATCGCAGTGGATAATTTATGCACGGCCCTGCAACGGCGTTCAAATGCCCTGGCACGCCTGCGTTTTGTCGACCAACCCCCGTCACCTCACACAAGCGGCACTTCCTGTCAATCACTCTGTGATGGGCCTGCATAGTCACTGTGATCGCAGTCCCGATCGCTGTGACTGGTTCGCGCATGCTCACTGTGATGCGTAATCGCAGTTGCGATCCTTGCTGAAACAGGCCCAATGTCACTATACATCATTGAGAAGAATTTAGACTGTGAGAGTCCTGGTCTGGGCCTGAGAGTTCCAAGGTTGGATGTGGGCCCATACATTTTGAAGTGATTAAGGCTCATATAAGAGTCACAAAAAGTATGGCCATACCATGGTTCTTTCTCACTGCAATTGCCTCTATTTGTCTACTTTTGAAAGTGAACAACCACTTTACAGTGTTTGGCAATACCCTCATAAAATCATTCCAGGTTTGCTGATGAACCTGAAAATGTACATTTTGGTAACAGCAAAAACTCACAGCAAATTTAAAGTCCACTTTACAATCACACTCTTTATTATATTAAACAGCAATTCTGGTATTAGTGGATTCTCTTACAAAGATTGCTCATTTTAGCCCAACCAAAGGAGAACCCATCGATAAACAGACTACACAATGAATGATTCGGGAAATATTCAGACTTTATGGCATTCCCCATGATATAGTTTCAGATTGAGGTGTTTCATTTATTTCCAAGGTCTGGAAGAGTTTCTTGGAGTGAATGCTAATCTGTCTTCTTTCCATCCTCCCACAGTCAAAAGAGCAAATGAAAGAATGAATCAGTCTCTAAAGCAATACTTACAATATTTCATCAGTAGCCTTATAGATGATTGGATGGTCCTTGTACTCACTGCTATATTCCGTTACTTCAAGTCTGAACATGTCAACTTCCCAAAGTCCTCTCGTTGCCAATTTAGGATGTCTTTAGAATTTTCCAGTCTCCTCACTTCTAACTGTAGCTGATAGAATCACATTTTTACAGGAAACCCAGTAAAACATTTTAAACAAGCTGCAGCCAGACAGTGTATGTAGAGCAATGCATATTTTTCAGATTAGAGAGAAGGTACTGTATGGTTATCCATTAGAAATCTCTAACAACCCATATCTTCAAAAATCTCAGTTTCATTGGCACCATCCCCATGAATGGGTGGTTTCAAGAAGAGGCCTACTGTGTGAGCCAGCATTATTTTAAATCACAATGAGCAACCCTCTTTATCTCATACCATACTTGCCATCTCTCCCTGATTGTCAGGCAGACTCCCTGAAATAGTAGCAATCTCCCTTTCTCCCTGAAGAGTCTAGCAATCTCCCTGATTGCACCTTACCCTCATTATGAAGCTGTTAAATAAAAAAACAGAGTTATATACATTCAAATGGGATCATTAGTATCATTTCTCTGCATTGGGTATAAGGCACAATGATCCCTATGACTACATTAATTTTTTTAAAAGTATCAGTGTGTTTTCATCAACAAGTAGATCTCACTAACTGCTTTGGGACTCATTTACATTTGGATGTAAATCAATTTTATGACACACCTCCTAGATGTAGCAATACACACCCACTTTACCGCCGCGCTCATAGGTGTTGCTTTCACAATCTCCCTGAAATGCTTTTTCAAAAGTAGGCAAGTATGTTTCATACACTACGGAAAGCCTGAAACCCTCAATAAAGAACTTGATGAAAAAATTCAACATGTTCCTTTACACGTTTCTAAGTTTATTGATGCTTTACTCATGATCAGCCATATCCACATATCTCCTTTTCCCCATACTTCTGAGTCTGAGCTATTACTGTGGTACACAACATTACATGTACACCTTATTTAACAGTTTTGTCACACTATGTTGCCTATGTGACCTGCCATGTTTTCATGACCAAATGTTTTTGTTAGGATTCTGAAAATGGACAGCCTAACTCTGATAAAGCTGGCTTGTTATGGTCTGATGACCCCCTTGCTCACTAGCAGTCCCTAACACTAAGGGGTTCACATCTGGGGCACAGTGAACCCCTTAGTGTTAGGGACTGCTAATGACAGAGAAGCCGTGACGTGGCCTAGCAGCTTCCCATGTATTTGCAAATGCATGCAACTAATATCTCTGATTTCTATGACCATATAGTTTTCATATATTGTTGCAGGTACTATTCAGTGTGCTGAGGAACAATAGGGGGTTAAACCCCCCTCCTTTTTCTACTTAGTATGACCCCTCCCTTTCATGCACCTGATTAGTGCTGCTAGACTGATTGAGCAGCCGCCATTTTTTGTTTGTTTAGTATAAAGAGGGGGCCTATTGTGATCTAGAAAGAAAACGGCAGCCAAACATTTTATTAGGTGGGTAGTTATGCATAAAACCTCGTACTTACCAAGCGCAGTACTGTGTTCCAGATGGGGGTACAGTATGTCATGTTGTGATGAACCCCCAAGATATGATGGTATGGGGAAATGGGTTTCCTGATTAGTGCTAGGCTGTATGATTATGGCCACTGTCTATTCCAGGAACATATGCGGAGGCTAGATACTTAGGGAGAAATTGGATGGAAAGCAACAGTTTAGCTATTTACCTTCTCTAGGGGGTATATTTACTAAAATGGGGGTTTTTAGAAGTGGAGTTGTTGCTCATAGCAACCAGTCAGATTCTAGCTATTATCTTCTTTAAAGTGCTACATAAATGATAAGTAGAATCTGATTGGTTGCTATGGACAACAACTCACTTCTAAAAACCTGCACTTTAATAAATATACCCCTAGGACTGTTGATCCAGAGCACGTTATTTTATGATGTCCTTCTTTGTCCAATGGTCTTACTGGTATTGAAAGATGAATAACAAGTAATTATAGTAAAATGTATTATTTTTTCTACGGTCTCTTCTGAAAGAAACTATTATTAGTTAGAAAATAAACAAGGAGCTCTAAGGAGAAGAAAGACGGGTTAAGTGATGTGTTGAGTGGAAATCGTTTAATACAAGTAATATGGCGGATAATTCAGCAGTTTTGGGAATTAGTGTAGATTCTCTGCAGCATCCAATTTTTAAATCCATAAGTCTCCTAACATACACCTGCCTTCCCTCCATTTACGTAGCACAATACAAGGACTGTGCTGTCTTTGGCCAAACCCTTTTTTTTCGTGCCGTAAGTCAGTTGGCCCCTTTAATTTAATTGAGCTGATTAGTTGGAAAGCAGACAGGTCTGTACTTTGTTCAACATTATTTTAACACGCTATCCTCTGATCCCATTGTTCTAATGTAGGAGAGTAGAACTTCATTTATCACCTTTCATTAATTACACCCTCTGTTTTCTTTCACCTCTCCCACTTCTCATTTATCCTATATAAGCAAATGTCACCTGCTTTTGACTGGCATAAAAGGTAATTTTAGCTCTTGTAATTATTCGGTAGGTACTTTTCTTGGGGGCAACGAGATTTAGATATATGATGTAACAGATGCATTATTATTATTAGTGTCCAAACAAGGGCAACTACTTGTAAGCCTCCTAGTCACAATAAAAGTATCTCCTTCGCTTTTCTCCTTTATCCAATACTAGCAAAATTGATCTGCTATCGACTGATACAAACAAGAGCATGTTACATAGCTCATCAAGTGACATTAAACCATCTCACAAAATATAGCTCCCCTGAAATGCCACAATCAACTATATGGGAGGCACACAGGGCACCCATCTAAGGCACATTCATTAACTTAAAAACAAATCTTTAAAAAATTTAGAAAAATGGATCAATGTTCTACAAGTGCCAATCAGTACCTTATCTTCAAATCAACAATGGCTCCCTAAGCATGGGTGTATCTATAATGGGTGCAGGGTGTGCGGTGCGTACGGTCCCACACTTCACACTGTGAATCCATACTTTATACTTTCTTCTCTGGAGTTCGGCGCTGCAAAAATCACTGGGAAAATGGAGCTGCCACCATTTTCCCGAAGATTTGCATTGGGAAAACAGCATGGGCACAAAGTTACTGGAGACCTGCATATGTTCAGTGCAGTAGACTGTGACAGTCTAATTGCAAAAAACACATAAAGCTCCTTGTTCTTAAGCATCAGATCAACCACATGTTGCCATGTAAAGTTGCCAGAACATTACAATTGCTGCAGCAAAAGTTTTACAAGATAGAAGACAGTAGAGCTGTCCGGCTGCCGATATTTAAAATTATGAATGGGCCCCTCGGAGAAAAAAAAGCAATAAGGTGGGATAAAATAGGAATAATACTGGCACACATGCAGTGTCCCCTAAATTTTGTAGATAATCATACATGCAAATTACACGTACAAGTAATTAAATTTTTATATAATATCCTTTCAAATGTTTACTAATATCCATAAAAATAGGCTAAAGCTGGCCACACATCTAAAGATTATTTGTCCAACCAGCCAACTAGTTGATTGGTTGGAATGAAAATCTGGTAACGTATGGGAGTAACTGATGATCAGCAGTTTGCTCCTCAATGCCAGAAAACAGATTAAAATGGTCGTTCAGACAAGTTTGTTAAATGTTTGATCTAAACAATTTGTTCAAACAACAGTTTTTGTCCATTTTCCGGTGTTTGGGAGCAAATTGCTGATTGTCATTTGCTTTCATACCTTACCAGATTTTCATTCCAATCAATCAACTAGTTGGCTGGTTGGACAGAAAATCTTTAGATGTGTGGCCACCTTAAGGGGGAAATGTAATAACCTGCTATATGCAGGCATAGGTGTGATTCCTGTAAGTCTGCCCAATGTTTTAAAGCGGCAATAATTTTAAAGGCAAAAACAAGTTGGTTTCGCCATTTAAATTATTGGCTGCTTTAATACATCGGACGCACTTGCCAGAATCAAATTTAATAGGTCCGTTGGGCGCCCATTATTATGAGCACGCAAAAAACTATTTAATTTCCTCCTAAGAAAGGAGATACTAACAACATTGGTGTATTCGTAAGAAGATGAGTACATTTAGGAGCATTTATATATCCTCCATATATATGAGCCTTTATAGGAGGTCGATATAGGTAACAAACCTTTGATGTATACTTACTAAACTATTATTGCTGCCTCTCATACTTTTTTAATAGATACAGTATGTCCTATGATAATTATGACTGTTGTTACAATAATTGTTAATATAATTGCTTGCAAATTGCCTAAAACTGTAGATAGCCAATTTGGGGTAAATTTATCATGTGGTGATTTTGTATAATCACTGATTTTTGGTGTGTTTTAGGCTGGCTAAATACCGTTGTATTTGTTAAAGCAAAACCTCTGAAAAACCATTTTTAAATCCGACACGTTGCAATTTAAATGTTATACAGATCGTCATTTTATCAACTGCGGTGGAAAACCCCCCCAAAAATCTGTTTATGTCAAACGAGATAGCTGAAGCCACAATTATCTTGCCTGGCAGCATGTAAATAAAAAGATAGCTTCCTCAATGTCGGGTAGTGGTACTTAACATCAATCCCGGTCCCCTAGAGGAGGCTTCTACACCTAAGAATGCCGGTCCCTACTGGTAGCTCTAGTAGGTGGGTACCATTGCAAATAATTAGACACTGTTCCTGATTGGCTGCCTTTTCACTGAGAAGGTGGCCTTGCCAAAGTGTAATTCATTAGCTTTGGCAGCTCATAGTGAGCAGGTTGTTTCACTTCTAAAAATATATTTGTTTTTTTTAATCCAGTGGATAAGGAGATGAAAGCTAAGTATTATTTTCACTATATACAGAAATTATTAGGGAAAATTTATTTTTTATTATTATTATTATTTTGCAAAGATTTATTTAAACAAAATAAGTATTAATCTACTAATGGGACATTATTATTAATTATTGTCCTAAAGGAGACAAAGATAATATTTATTACACTAAATGGTGCACATTTACAATTTTCCCCTGGTACCCACCTGCCAGGGGACCAGGAGAGGGCCAGTGTTGCTGGGAGTTAGCCCAGGCACTCCGCAGTGCAGGGGCCCAAACTAAGGTCTAGAGGACTAGGACTGGTGGTAGTCGTTTTCCATAGGTGGCATGTGGTTTGTCTTAAACTGCATGCGGTTCTGGGGTTTTAAAACCAGTGGACATCATTAGAGACTTCAGCTTAACCCTCCGAACCGCTGGTTAATAAATTTTGTTTCAAGGGTAAAATTGCAGTGATGTGCAGAGGAGAGCAAAGTCACAGAGATGTGCGGGGATTTAAAAAAAAATAAAAAGCCCAATTGCTTCTCTCTTCTCTATAGTGATCCCTCTACAGACATCTATTGTAATATGAGTATTTGCGAATACTTGTGAAGAAGCTGTAGTTAAATATGAGATAACAGTGATGGCATGAGAGACAGTGGCAAGCAGCAAACCTTCTCATACTGTAGTGCAATGTCATTGTTTTCTTACTGTCCATTTATGCTTCTCTGATAGTATTTTATTGAAAACTGCTGCAGCTGAAATCCTTATAAAAATAGTTCCAAGTGTACACAGTGCTAGCATGAATGCAAACCATTACAGGCATCATTATGTTGATTTAGTGGTGCTGAACCAGCATAACATATGTCAGTGTGCAGAGTGCCAAATGCTCAATATCTGCCAATCTTTTCTCATTCTCTCTATGTGCTCTCTCCTCATGCAGCACTCACAGCTAATGCCCAGCTATACTTCCGGCTACTACTTCACAGATGAAGCTAAGCCCACAAGGTCAGAACTTGCGATTATGTCCACATTTCAACAGGATGTCTTGTTTCCCAAGAGTGTGAATGACATGGCAGAACAATTAATGGAGAAAGATCAGAGCCAAGGTATATATTCTACAGAATGGCATGCAGTATGGAAATAACCATTTGTTCCTACCACTATGTAGCTATCTCATCTCCTTTCACAATTAAACAAATAACATAATGAGGAACAGTATGACTACTAAAGGGAAAAAAACAATCAATATCAGTCTTCTTAGAACAACGCAAATCAACTTTACACCATGCACCTAAGTTATGTTTGGATGACTTATATATTAATATTTAATTCAGCAGGAAACATACAATTTTTATAATATCACAGCTCTATTGAGATTACAGAGATATTTTGGGCAGTTTCTTGATGAAACTACAATCTCTGTGTTTCCCATGTGCCACTACTCTACTGTTAAGAGAGCTGTGTTACTATAAGACTAATAATCTGTTACCTGTATATTAATTTTCACAGTCATAAATCTGAGACACATGTCAAATTATTGTTTGAAGTGGTTAAGTAGCTGGTCTGTATGAACTATGATATCATAACTACATTGCTATTGGATTGCAAAATTATAAGCAATCAAACATATTTGTTTTATTATTTTCTAAAAAATATGAACTACTGTTCATTATAAAAAAGGATAATTAAACAAATGTTCTAAGATTTGTATACAAGGGAAAGCAACCGCAATAGAAAAAGGGGGCAATAAGTGTTTGTACATATGAACAAAAGAAGTACACAAAATTGAACAAAGTGAAGTGAACCCAGTAACAATCATAGAATAAATACATGATCGAACAAGAAAGAGTAAAAAATACAGTAAAAAGGGGAAAGGAGAAAGACAAATAGAGGTTGGGGTGAATTGGGCTGTTAGTTTGTGTGGGTAATGCGGAAGGGGTGAGTCAAAAGACTAGGAAGTAGATTCTCATGGCTGGAAGGAACCTAGAAATCCAAGCTGCGGAGAGCTGTTCAAGTCTACTCAGTCCATGCACTCCCAAAGCAGGAGAATAGATTGGGACAGTCAAGACTAACACTTGTAATAAGTTACAATTTATACATTAGCCAGACATTCTTGATAAGGGCTGAAATTGCTATTTTTTAATTCATAATATGAGAATGGTGTTACCAAAACTGAGACTACCTGTCACGACCGGCTGTATGGAATCCCCTGAGGGGTGCAAGCTGAGGTTCAGGGATAAAGAGGAAGTCTGAGACGTGGGGCCTGTACACAAGGTCTCCTCATCCACGAGTACCAGTCATTGGCGAGACCTGACCAAAGGTGCGGAGTCTAACCAGCCGGGAGGTGTTCACCAGTGACCCCTCCAAGCGGGTTTAGCTGCACTTAGCTGGCAGATCACGGTCCTTTGGTCAGGTGACTGGTACTCACGGGAATAGAGAATCTCGCTACAGTGGCCCTAGTGGATGTTTCCTACAAGGATGATGCTATACCCTTGTATAGCTTCCAATATATACACCGGAGGATCTAGGAAGCTCAATGGCACTGAGGATTGGATGCTGTAGTGACAACGTTACTGAGGCTGGACGCTGTGGTGACAGTGGTGCAGAATCTGGACGCTGTAGGGGCAGCAGAACTGACAATTGCTCTGATCCTGGGTAAGATGTCTAGGACGCACTTCTGCTCAACGAAGTGGCAAATGAGTCGCAGACAGGCGAGGTGTAGTGGACGCACTTCTGCACAACGAAGTGGCAAATGATCCGCAGACAGGCAAGGTGTAGTGGACACACTTCTGCACAACGAAGTGGCAAGTGATTCACAGACAGGCGAGATGTTGAGGATGCACTTTTGCACAATGAGGTGGCAAATGATCTGCAGACAGGCGAGGTGTTGTGGAGGCACTTCTGCACAACGGTCGGCACTGGTAAGCATAGGGAAAACACGAGGTAGGACCTGGAACAAGATCTTCAGTAGACACCGGAAAAGGACAACATTGTTCAGGTAACTTCCTGTGATCTGCAGTCTGACTTTATCCCCTGCAGTAGCAGATCATTGGTGGACAGCGTCAGCTGACCACAGTCATGCTACCATTGGGTATGGAGTCGTCAGGTGATCCAAACTGTCATGGCTGCGTCCATGATGGCAACCGCAGAAACCAGGCACGGCGCAGTCCAAGGCAGTTCACATGGCACTAGGTAGAATACTCAGCGCATACCCTCCACTGCACCTGACGTCTGACCCCATGGGAGATCAGGGTAAGCCAGCGCAAAGGTGAGTAACGGCCAATCCTGGGCCGCGACCTGACACTACCACCTTTATGCTTGTTAAATAGGTGTCCCCAGTCAAGTTATTGTGAGTGTTATCACCATCAATATGAGAGGCAAAGAGTAATCAAACAAACAAAGAGTAAATAAACATTTTCACAGACTAGAACACCTGTTTTCTCCATCAAAATGTCTTTTAGCCCTTTGATAAATCAGCCTGTGTCCTATACCGAAAATCACCATTTAAGGATGGTCTACTGCTAAATGGACAAGTGGTTGTGAATGCCCCCATGCTCAGATTTGTGAGCCATCTCTTGATTAGGTTAATGGCTTTTCTTGTATTTTCCACAGTCTTGACTAAGGATAAAATCTATTTTTTTGTATGTATTAATGTACAGTAGTTATGATCAAAGCCAACTTGTTAAAGTTTGGCAAATTATTTAGATCTCCATTTTTATAAAATCTGCTGTGAAGCCGTCAAGTCCTGAGGCAGCGCCGTTTTTCAGTTGATTGATGAGTTGATTGTCTGCTTTTGCTCTTCAGTGGAAATTTCCACATTAAGAGATGCTATCTGGGCATCTGAGAGGGACAGAAGTTGGAAATCTGTTAGCTCAAACATTTAAACAGGTCCCAAATTATTATGAAGGAGATATCTGGAGTAGATTTGAGCTCTCTAACCTCACGATTACCTTTGAGATTTTGTGTTCTTTTTTTATATATACGTATTGCCAGTGAAAGTAGGGAGGCACCAATTTATGGTTATTGAGATCTATAGTAATTTCCCAGTGGTGGATTCAGAGTGGAGGATGCCACATCTTGGTATATCTGGAAGTTATGTCCTGAATATGTAATTGCTCAAGTATTGCAGACTGAACAAATCATGAGTTTTAAATAGTGGAAATGCACCACTATGTCTCGGAAGATTGATCAGAGGAAAGGTTAGCTATCAGCGCGTTGTGGTCCAGCTGAAAATTTGTTACAGACAGATCATGGAGGAGCTGTTGAAAGAGACTTTCCAGGTAATTTGAGAGTGTGTCAATATCCAGGTCAGGAATATTTTTGAAAAGGACATTATTTCTGCATAAACGATTTTCAACTCCTATGTTTTCAGTCTCTCATTGGGTCACGTTGGGGTAAATAGGCAGTGAGCCCCATTGTCAGTTATAGCTTCTGCCTCAGTTGTGCTTCCTTGCTCCAAATATATACAAGTGTTGCATATCAGATGAATAAGCACAGTCTCCTGGTGCATCCTAGTACAGTACATCACATTGTGACTAAGGCGCTAGGAGAGTCTCACGCCAGGCATCTTGCACCACATTGTATATTCAGGCTAGATTTATTAGGATACATCTGTAGCAGAAGGAAGAGAGTACCTACATTATTAAGGATATTACCTGTGGGTAATTGGTCAATATAGAGCAGGGTCATCCAAACTTTTTTTTATTATAGTGCTATATTAAGAAAATTTCCCAGCAATTAGGTCATGTTTTTTTTGCTAAGTAAATCTTATTTTAAGAAACACTAAAGATACAAATATTTTGAAATAAACATATTATGCCACACATCTGTGCCCCAAATTCATGTGACACACAGTAAAGCCCCCAATTCATAATATGACACACAGTAATTCCCCAGTTGGCTATATGCTACACATCTGTGCACTAAGGGCCTGATTCAGACCCGCTCGCGAGCGCTGAGCGCTCGCAAGCGGGTTGATGGTGCCCTAGTGTGCATGCGCACAACGGAGGGAGCTCCATTGTGCGCATGCGCGAGACCCGAATAGCGACGGCCAAGCCGTCGCTATGGGTCTCGCACCAAAGGGGGCGTGCTATTGATTGTTTTCTGTATGAGTAGTTTGAACATGATATAGAGGGAAGCACTTCTGAATGAGTGATGAAACACTGATGAATTGGACTGCTACAGATGTGCAAGTGTACTTATATTAGCAAATATTAAAGCTGAGACAAGAAAAGATGATTTACTTTGTCTGTGATACTCCTGGCTCTAATAAGAGCCAATGGATACTGTAATGTGGGAGACTGTCATTAGGTGGCAAAAGAAAGGGATTTGGTGTTTGTTGCTGATGCCAAGGAGTGGAGCTGGAGAACAGGGTGAGGTGCTGCAGGTCTGTGAGCAATACATAAAATATAACTTTTATTTCTCTTTTTAATAGTAATACTCCATGTGTTTGTGGTGACAATGTTGGCACAATTAGTATATACCTCTTCAAATGTAATATCTAAAAGACATTCATATATTTTAATGGGAGGATAACCAAATTATAGGTAGTGTATTAACCAAGTTCCATCCATTAAATGGTAAAGATAATCCAAATTCTATTTAAACGAAAATTTCATAAGTTGTTTACATTTATGTATATAATTCTACCATAACACATCCAAGTAACACACAAATGTATGTGAGCAGTTCTTATTTCCCTTCAAGATGGTTATGGTGAGCATATACAGTAAATAGTATAAATACTAATATGGTTTATTGTTCAACTCTTATATACCTCCAAATATACTGGAGTAGGATCAAGTAGGATGTACCACCGCAATTCTCAGTTGTGCACATATAAGCCAGTTACGGTCCCTCCGATCAGTATGTATATGGTAGTCTGGGGGGTAAATTTACTAAGATTCGAGTTTGGTCGAGATTGCAACCTCGGGTGAGTTTACGCATGTTTTTCATCTCGCAAATTTACTAAAGGCAAACTCTGGTGAGTTTGGCAGAGAATTCTTTAATTTCACTCGTAAAACTCGGGTGAGATCGCGAACTCGAATTTTATCACCATCAGGCAAACTCGCAAGCACTTTTCATGAAAAAGATGTTGTTTGCAAATTTACTAAGAATTGAGTTTTAAGTCTCGGGTGAGATTACAGCAAACTCGCAGAGAAATTGAAGTTTTAAACACTCCTGAGCTGCGAGTTTGCCAGGAACATACACAGATCATTGTGATTTGTGTATGTTTCTGCATGTGTACTTAGGGCCTGATTCTGACCCGCTCGAGAGCACATAGCGCTCGCAAGTGGGTCGATGGTGGGGTACTGCGCACGCATGACGCGGTCCGCGCGCATGTGCATGCCCTGCAGCGAGAGAGAGATTCTCTCGCTCCGAGACTCACTACAAAAGGGGCGGCTGTCGATGTTGATTGACAGCTCGCCCCATTTTGTAGGTGGGGAGGGGGGTGGCTACACAAACAGAGGCGTTCCCGAAGGAACGCCTGCCGTTTGTGGGAGGCACCACTGACATCACCAGTGATGTCAGTGGAGAGCTTCCTGCTCTGTTAGAGCAGGAAGCTCTCTGGGGCTTGCGACGGACGAGACCATACCACAAGGGTCTCGTCACAAGCCCCGATGGTCGCGATGGCCGCGACCATCACCTGGCCGCTCGCAAAAGCTGTGGGTGGTCGCTACCCAAAAAAAAAAATCCCCTGATTCAGAGCGAGCACTCTTCAAGAGCGTCCGGCCCTGAATCAGGCCCTTAATGTATAGTGTTTTTATTTAAAAAAAATTACATAGGGCCCCCCCCCCCCAAAAGCCATAACCAGCCCGTGGACTGGTCAGGCAGACCTGGTTCCAAAAATTACAGGGAACAAAACGAGTAGGGTTCCACCATAATTTAGGAACCAGCACCTGGCTGCAGAGCCAGTGCTGGTTTTAAATATAGGGGGGAAAAAATTGCGTAGAGGTCCCCCTATATTTAAAACCAGCACCGGACCCAAATTGACCGGGGTGTAATGCCACGGCCAGGAGACCCTATTACCGTGTCTCCATGGCCAAAGCATTCTCACCCCCAAGCCAGTCAGGCCAAGACGTGGATCTCAGGGGTGGTGGGGACCCCCCTAAAAAGGGGTCACCCCTCTCCGAAAACCACAGTCTTGGTATGAAGCCCGGGACTCTTCCCCGCACCCCTGGAGAGGTGGGTACGGGGGTAATAAAGTGTAAAATAGAAGAAAACTATTGTATTTTACAGTGGAACTACAGGTGCAGGCATGCCTGCCCTTTGGCACTTGGAACTACAAGTGCCAGCAGGCAGCCAGCACCCATACCCCCACTGTAAAATAAATAGTTAAAAAACCACAGTACACACACCGTATCTAGTAAAACTTTATTCCATACACCTAACCCACTCACACATACTTACCTCCCATGTAGATTCCACGATTGTACCTGGAAAAAAGATCCCATACTCTCTCCGTAGCATCCACGATCTTGGCAAAATAATAAAACTACTTACGCAAACCATGCCGAACAGGTCTAAGTATATGTTGTTACATACAGTGCCACAAGCTTGGCACACCTATCTTTGGGCAGTTTCACCCATTCCTCTTTGCAGCACCTCTCAAGCTCCATCATGTTGGATGGGAAGCGTCGGTGCACAGCCATTTTTAAATCTCTCCAGAGATGTTCCATTGGATTCAAGTCTGGGCTCTGGCTGGGCAACTCAAGGACATTCACAGAGTTGTCCTGAAGCCACTCCTTAGATATCTTGGCTGTGTGCTTAGGGTCGTTATCCTGCTGAAAGATGAACCGTCACCCCAGTCTGAGGTCAAGAGCGCTCTGAAGCAGGTTTTCATCCAGGATGTCTCTGTACATTGCTGCATTCATCTTTCCCTCTATCCTGACTAGTATCCCACTTCCTGCCACTGAAAAACATCCCCACAGCATGATGCTGTCACCACCATGCTTCACTGTAGGGATGGTATTGGCCTGGTGATGAGCGGTGCCTGGTTTTCTCCAAACATAACGCCTGGCATTCACGACAAAGAGTTCAATCTTTGTCTCATCAGACCAGAGAGTCCTTCAGGTGCATTTTGGCAAACTCCAGGTGGGCTGCCATGTGCTTTTTGCTAAGGAGTGGTTTCCGTCTGGCCACTGTAATATACAGGCCTGATTGGTGGATTGCTGCAGAGATGGTTGTCCTTCTGGAAGGTTCTCCTCTCTCCACAGAGGAATGCTGTAGCTCTGATAGAGTGACCATCAGGCTCTTGGTCACCTCCGTGACTAGGGCCCTTCTCCCCCGATCGCTCAGTTTAGACCGCCGGCCAACTCTAGGAAGAGTCCTGGTGGTTCCGAACTTCTTCCATTTACGCATGATGGAGGCCAATGTGCTCATTGGGACCATCAAAGCAGCGGATATTTTTCTGTACCCTTCACCAGATTTGTGCCTCGAGACAATCCTGTCTCGGAAGTCTACAGACAATTCTTTGGACTTCATGCTTGGTTTATACTCTGACATGCACTGTCAAGTGTGGGACCTTACATAAACAGGTGTATGCCTTTCAAAATCATGTCCAATCAACTGAATTTACCACAGGTGGACTCCAATTAAGCTGTAGGAACATCTCAAGGATGATCAGTGGAAACAGGATGCACCTGAGCTCAATTTTGAGCTTCATGGCAAAGGCCGTGAATACTTATGTACATGTGAATTCTTAATGTTTTTTTTTTATTAAATTTGCAAAAATCACAAAAAAACTTTTTACACGTTGTCATTATGGGGTATTGTGTGTAGAATTTTGAGGACAAAAATGAATTTATTCCATTTTGGAATAAGGCTGTAACATAACAAAATGTGAAAAAAGTGAAGCGTTGTGAATACTTTCTGGATGCACTGTATACTTGCACTTCACGAAATGACAGATGATCGAAATCATCTGTTATTTCTCACAGGCTGCTAGCCAATCAGCGGCTGCTTTACATGTAGTGGCCACTCATAGGCAAACGCAGGGGGGGTAGTTTCCATCTACCTGGAAACCTCACTCCCCAGCACACACCACGACTACAATAGAAATAGTAATTAATATAATTTTACAAGTGCTGCATGTTCTTCTCACTATCACAAATGAAATAATTAGCACCACCTGTGGATCTTTTAACATGTATCAGCTAGTAATAAATAACCTGTGCATCAACTTGGAGATCTGGAAAACATTCACTGTTAGGGATGCACTGCTATAGAGCCCAATATGTACATATATGTCCAGGGCAGTACTAGGTTGCTCCCAGGCTCCCGGACTTGCTCTCATACTCTGGAATGGTGCCCACATCTAAAATAAAAACATTCAGCTCTGGCAGGATGGTCCTACTGCCACATCTAATGGCTTACTGTGATCACTGGTCCTGTATATGCTGGAATTAATACACACAATACACTTTGTATGAAGCATATTAAAGCTGGATAAGTGCTAATTCTACCCTCTTCGTGGACTGGCCCACTTACTCTAATATCAAGCATTTGGAAACCCCCCTCTAGAAATCCTGCGTTTGCCGCTGACACTAATTGGCTGGGACCAACGTTATACAGTATGTAAAGCGGCCACTGTTTGGTTAGCGACCTTAATCTTAAACATAATAAGAGATGCTATCATGCTGAGACTTGCATTGTACTACAAGTCTCAGCATGGTGGCACCTCTTATTATTCTTAAAATTAGGGTGTGCAATCCAAGCTCCCTCCCCCTTTCCTCTGCATTTGCGTATATATTGTACACTTGAAGGCTGAGACTCATTCTGCTTGGTAATTAGCACCCCTCCCATCTGCCCTTAGGTGTTTTTCATCAGCACAGGTTTCTACATTGCTGTCTACATATTAGAATGGGCACTAGTATAGGTAAGTCCTGGATAAATTGATTTAATGTGCTAGTATTAGGGTTGTTAGGGACCCATCTTATGGGGTTCACCTTGACGCGGTGGACAGGCAAACATTTTTGGCCAAACATGTACTAAGAACCTCACTTATACTCCATTTTAATTCTTATCAGGTCTGATAGAACTACATCTCCTTTATCGGTGCATGATCATTGGAGAGTCACAATATGACCACCATTTCATTTTGCTTAGTTTTTATCCTTATCCATCAGGGGGATTTAATTGTTAGTCTGTATATATCCAACTTCAGTTATATTTACATTTGTCTTTTTATTTATCAGTACCGAAAAATCAGATGAATGACTGGTATGAGAAAAGAATAAGAGGTGATGAGTCTTCTTTGTTACAACCGTCCTTGAATTTTTGTAACATTCATCAAGTAGCAAGATACCGCCAGCATATTGGTCTCCGCATCCAAATCAGACAAGCATACGGACTGGAAGGTAAGTGACAGCATCTATAAATTACAGTGCATTGTTTTGTGTTGTAACCATAGTAAAAATGTGTCTGACATATTAATAAATGCAAATGTTAATCTATACAGTACACAGACATTTTTTAATCATATATTCAACATTAGTGATATACTTTTTAGTCACTATTGTTTTTACCTTCTAACATTTTAGAATTAGTTTTTATTACAGCGGCCAGGTAATTATTGCACATGATCCATGCATACTTGATAAATAATTCTGGGTAACTAATTCCTATTTGCTCAGTAATATGAAATGTTAATTTGAAGTATACATTAGATCCCATTAGTCTTTAATCATGAGAAAGCCAAATGATGTTTACCTTATAAATAGGCTTTGCCTGCAACGTGTGCATGATTGCGATTTATGGTCATTACCATCATGTGATTGGCACGCAAAGGTTTACATAAATATAATTAAAACAGAACAATAGTTTATTGTTTCATGCACTATCTAGCTTAAATTGTTCTTCCTCTCTTTGTTTCCGCTGGCACTAATACAAATACAGTGGAAGGTCTTTACATCAATGCCTTTGCTAGAATACTAAAGGGAGCCCAGAGTAGTCAACTTTCAGAGCTACCACAACACTGGGGAGGAGAGGAGAAGCTACTAACACGGCAGCATGACTTCACAAGTCTGCAGAGATCACCCAGGTGGACTGATCCTTCTGTGGTAGGTGACATAATTATCTAGATTATTAAGATTCTTTTCAGTATTAGGTATAATTTCTCTCTAGTAGATACAATGCCTCGCTAGTTGTTAGTCTAAATTATCTTTTCTAAATGATCTCAATTCACTTTTTATTTCTGAAAGCTTTTGCTTGTACAGTAAATCTAGATTGAAGTACTAGTAAGTACCAAAATCTTCTTTTACCACACAATTTAAATATTCACCGGGAATGTGTTTAGAGTTGGTACTGTGTTTTATATATATATAAATTTTATTATATACACTGTCCATCACTAATTTTATATATACATCCATACATTCTTATATACACTTATGAGTCTAGGTATGACTGTCACTTGTCTTTTAACTGTGTTTTTACTTATACTACTTTTTCCTTAAATATATTTACTTATATAAGTGCCAGGTTTTTATCAGTATACATTGATGACTGCCTTATTATAGGATCCCCATCATTTGTGATACATTACACCGACGCTTCCATCACAACTCACAAGTAATTATACATATGGCTTCCGTTGTACCTCTTTGGTAATGTCTTAGAATAAGCAACACCTGGACATTTCAGCTCATGAATTTTGATTTACTGTAATAAAATGTTATCTCCCCATTAAGAGGTGGGCTTACAAATTACTTCCACCTTCCAGAGAGACCAATAGTATTACTGCTGTTCTGGCTGCTCCTACATAGTGTAATTCAGTTTTCTAATTACTTGATATAAATTTTTATGTATATTTGCTAATTTCTATTACTTTGTGAAGTTAATAAATCCTCTTAATAGTATTAGAGTACTGCATGAATGATTGATGACTCATTTTCTTATGTGAATAATATCAAACATTCTATACCTTCCAACACTGGTTCTGTGTGCCATTTATTATTGGTTCCTAAGATCTAGAAATCTATTATGTGCTAGCAATAATTTATAATCATGTCTTAATATAATTTTGTAACTTCTATCCACCACTCCATGTTTTTTCCAAACATATAATTATTATTATTTTTAACCTTTATTTATAAGTCGCCATGACATGTCTGCAGTGCCGAACAGGGTAAGCAAAGAAACATATTTCAGCAACCCAACTATATTGTAGATGTTATTAATTTAATTAACAGAAATAGAAGACTGAAGTTGACAAAAGGGTTAATCGGTTTGAAAATAATGTTCTAAGACTTTCTTATGTATTCATTTACATGTTTGCATGTAGCATGCAAGTTTGCAAGAGAATGATCCATGCCTACATTAGGAGAGCATCTTCTACTGTAATTCCCTATGTCTTTTTCCATGACATTTGGCACAAATGAATAGCAGTAGGAGAGCAGTGCACTTTCTGCATGATTAGGCCCTTGTTGTTCAGGGAATTTGGCCAACAAAACCACATTCTGTTTCAGACTACTTTAAATTAATTTGGGCAGACTTGATGGTTAAGTCTAGCAGCATTTGGGTTCACAAAACACTAACTCTGTTTAAGATAATGTTGTTCTTTCAAATATAGACATGTTGCCAATGTGATGATTGGCTTGCAGCTGTGAAGCACTAGATCTAACTTTTAAAACTCCCCAGAGAAAAATACACTTTTCAGTTTAAAGAAACAGTAAACCTGAAATCCAAATGTATCCAGCATGGAAATATATCTTATAGCATTGAAAAAGGTGTATGTAAGAGTAAACATACCATGTCACTCAGAAGTTAATATATCTTAAATGCTATGTAAACTTATTTATGTACCTCACGGCCATTTACACTGTCCACCATTTTGCACTCTGGTTCCTTGATGTGTCATTAAGCATGTCATATATGTCATAACATTTTTTAAAAACCGTGATTTTTAAAAACCCTTTAAATGTGTACATATATTTGTGAAATATATTAGTAGCTTTGTTATCAAAAGAAAAATGTTATTTAAATTTAAAAAAATTGGGAAATTTTTAAAATTTTCGAAATTGCATCACCAGTTTTGCTGATCTTGCACTTATTAAATGCAATATTTCTGGGCGTTGATAAGAAGGAAAGTAAAATGTGTAAATTTCATCATTTTAACAGGTCAAAAATTCAAGCAGTCTTTAGGATACATAACTTCTTGAATAAATTGGTAAAGCAATCTCTTTGATTGTATTATGTATCAGAAATTGTCTCTGAGGAAAAGATGCAGATAGCAGGCCTGGCATCTATACTGAGAGAGCAGCAGGTGTAATCCTTCCTCTAGCTCATCTGACACATACACATAGGCCTCAGCCTTATGTGATTGTGACTGACTATGACGCTGATTACACACTATACAATGTGTGTAACTAGCAATGGAACAACGTGATGTAACAATACATCGCACGCGTCTTACAAACTTCCGGATCCGGTGTATGACAATGCACTGTATAATTTCATGCTACATGTAGCAACATGGGATTGTTCATTGCATCGTCCCATATGCTGTGAACAGCAACACGTGGGACAATGTAATGAACGACCATCGCGAACGATGGACAGGGTGTACACACTGCACAATCCATACGATACATCATTCCGATCCACGTCGGAAAAAAAATATCGTACAGTGGATCGTATAGGTTGCTACTAGAGATGTGCGCAGATGGCCGTGTTTTGATTTTGGTACTAAATCAATGTTGTGTTTTGGTTTGGGCAAAATCACCCTCAAGTGTTAAAGGTTCAGTTTTGCTTTTGGATTTCTTGAAAATTGAAAAACAACTAAAACCATGTAATATGCCCTATTTATTGTTTCTATAGTTTTATTAACATCAATAACATTTATTTCTAATTATTTCCAGTCAATTTTGAGTACAGCTTACAATATTGTTTTATCAATATTGGCCAAAGGTTGCAGCGTGTTGGCTGGCTAAACTAAGTGACTGAGCAGCGGCACAAACACATGGAAAAAACAAAACAAAACACACAAACACATTTAAAAGAATATAGCACATCTATGAAAAGCAACTGTAAATGCAGCTCACTTCAAGTTCACATCTAACAAACATACACAAGAGCCTGTTTGCACTGGATTGCAGGTGCTTGCTTGAGTCTGACAAACATACAGTTTAAGGCGAGCTCAGGGAGGACAGAAACCTCCCGTGGAGCAGAAGGGCAAACAGTTTAAGGCGAGCTCAGGGAGGACAGAAACCTCCCGTGGAGCAGAAGGGCTGTAACTAAGATGTCTACAGTCTTTTACTTGCTTCCCACCCACTCCATCTACCTACAACTATCTCTACTAGTGACTAGTATGTAGTATTGCAGTATGGACTACAGCTTCATACCCCCTCCATACACTCTCTCATGTGATATGGCACCTGAAATGACGAGGAAAGGACATACATGCAATCTAAAACATGCAAGATCCATTTTTGAGATCCGAGTTCTGAACTTGGCGAGAAGGCCCGAGTCAGGACTCTGTTCTACTCAGAATCCCAAAGTGATCCGAGCTGGGACTCAGTTTGACTCAGAACCCCAAAGTTTTCCAGCAATACTGAACAAATGTTTTTGTCACGACCTGGCCCTTGAGGTTCCCTGTCAGAGGACTGGGAGTCAGGGTGACTAGGTGGGGAGGCAGTAGCCGACGAGGAGGAAGTATGTATGACTCCATATATGACAGTATGTATGACAGCGATCCGAAGCTAGCAGCTACTGGAGAAGAGAAGTTGTTCAGGCGACTTCCTGTTTCCTGGAATCTTGCTTTATACACATTGAAAGGACAGGACAGTGTTGTCTTTGATTGTGGAGCACTAGATTAGATTATTAAAATATAACTTTTATTCTGCAGTATGTAAACTCATATGTGTATATTTGACAGACAGCGAAATATTAAAAGGAACATATTGTTTCTATACATGAACATACATATATTGTGTTGACACAAAAACAAAAAAATAAAAAATGTGTATTAAAACAAAGGTCCTGTTGTGTGTTTTAATTTATTATTTTCAATAAATGTGCTTTATTTGTGTATCCATGTGTATTCCACCTTAATTAAATTATGTTCCGAAAAGGAGAGGAAATAGAACAATTATATTTAATTATCTAATTTCTATTACTCAACTATATGCAATAAATCATATGTATAAAAATATTCAATCCCTTACATAATCTTATGAAGTGCATTAGGTTTCTAAGTTAAGGGGCCTATCCATTACCCGACTTTGTGAACAAACCGACCAAAACCGGGAGGTTTTGGTTGCATTGTTCACAAAGTCGGGTAATGGATAGCCGGCAAGGACCAGCAATGCGCGTGCACGCTGGGTCCTTGCCATCCCCAACTATCTACTGAACATGCCCGTCAACCTGACTACGCTCGTCAGGTTCGGCATGTTGAGAGATAGGAGGTCGGGCTCCTGCACTGAATGACGTTCAGTGAACGCCCTTCAGTGCGGGCACCGCACCTCGGCGACCTGAAAGTCTGAACGCTAGACATTGTCTTTCAGGTCGCCTAGTGGATAGGCACATTTAGTTAGAGAAATGCAACCTCATATTATTCACAATGTTGCAAGCTGTCCTGGTAGCATAAATATCCAAACCGAAAATGATACACAGGCTGTCTGCGTCTGCTCAAGTTTATGAGTTCAGCCTGATTGTCTTATATGTCTGCTTATTACTCTATACTTTTAATAAAAGAGGGAAACAGAAGGGGTGACTGGTATATCACAACACCCTATTCTGTCTCATAGGACAATTATGTTTCATACATCAATAAGTTATACTCTCACAGCATACAACGCTGCAGTCCTATTATCTTCACAGACCATCTAATTATACATTCAGTACGTACTTTTCCTGTCATACGGTATGGATAAATTAAATTAGATTGTATTATGTCCTAGACAGCTATATATTGGTACACAGCTATTAATCGATACAGGAATAGGGGATATCAGGCTTGCTCATAAAGTGCTTGTATTATATCGGCACTGAATGTCCTTTTTCATAGGACACATGCGTGTTTGCCCATCATTAATCAATAGGTTATATTCTCACTATATTAGCTCATTCACTATCACAGAGCGCTACACTACTATTGTCATCAGTACATTTCCTGTGATACGATATATAAGGGATATTAGGCTTGCTCTTAAAGTGCTTATATTGTGCCGGCACCGAGTGTCCTTTTTCATAGGACACATACAGTATGTATCTACTCACCATTAACCATTCAATAATATATAACCATACAGCTAAGTTCTCATTCAATGCTTGGTGATTAATCAGTGTATAATGCAGCATGCTGTCCATTTCCACAAGGCAGATATGCACTTATTTCTCTCACATTGAGACATGAGATATTTAGTTTGTCTGACAGTATATTTACAGCACTATTATGCTTGATTATGCCAATGTATCTTTTCCCTTCCTGAATGTCTAAATATTATATGACTCTGCACGTAAAGATCTTTATTTGATTCATTCCATACAACATTGCTCCTGTCTCCTAGTATGTCTCGGTAAACCAGCTGAGTGTGCACTTAAGCACACATCGTATAGGTAAGGACTTTCATGTATATATTATAACAATTTCATTATTGCTGGTCCTTTACATATCACATATATCTGTAAATACACAATCGCTACATATTCCTAAGTACTGTCGAAGCTGAATAATTGGCTGAGACAAGTTCAGTTTAAAATGTAATTGCGGTGACGCCATCTTGTGAATGGCCACAAGACGCCATCTTGAAAATTTGATCGCAAGACGCCATTTTGCGAATGGCCGCCTAAGCGCCATTTTAGATAAACTCACATTTTAGTACATGTGGCGATAATATTAATAGGACCATGCGTTTGCATCTTTCACCATTTCTCATACACACATTAATACACACAATTGCGCTGTTAACTAGTCGCATATTAGCGAATGCATAGGACTTTGTATGAAACCGCTGTTTTATTAGCTTTATGCGCATGCATCTGCCCCAAGTTAACTAGCGTCCTTATATCAAACCCTGAATACCCACACATTACATATTCACACATAAGGTTCAATACGCTTTAAAGTGTATGATTTAAGTTGGTTCAGTTAGTTTAAATGCTGAGAAATAAAGATATTTGATAACTAAGGTATTATACATGCTAAACAAGTCATGTTTGGAGTTGTACTGATGCGTACTCTTTTTACAGTATTCCGGTGTTTACGGTGGGGGGGTAGATCACATCATGCATTCTCGAGTTATGGATCGCAGAGCCTACAAGCAACAAAATGTATATTTCAGGAACAACTGTTAGGATGTTGCAGGGGGCATGAAGAGGAAGATCCCCAGCTGTTAGAGGCAGGGAGAGTCTATTTGAACTAGCCTGTTAAATGTGCTGTAACAGATGCTTCTCCCCTGGGAACCAATGACATCAGCAACAAACTTCCCTATTGTCCTGTTTATTCTGGGGGGGTATAAATATGTGTGCACGAATGCTGGTTCTCAGTCTTCGTGCTGAACGCTGTATGACTAGGGGTCTCTTGCTGATGCCTATCTCCGAGTCCGGAAGCGCCTGCGTATGTATACTGTACTTGGGTCTGTATTATTTTCCTTTTGCACCTAAATTGTGTCTTGATCAATTGCGTGTAACTGTCTGAACTTTTACTTGAATAACACTTGTGCTTTGGAACCACAGATTCCACGTCTAAGTCTTTATTTATGGTATGACTGCGTACGCAAATTAGCGTCATCCTTAGAGGTTTATAGGAAGGGTTTTAGAGGGTACAGGCAGAGGTATATAGAGGTTCTGATCCAGTATCGTTAGTACAATTCGGCAACACATGGCAGGGACCAATAGCCAACGCCCGTTTCGCTGGTATTAGCTTTTTCATGGCCTTACGTGCAGAGTCAGATAATATTCAGACATTCAGGAAGGGAAAAGATACATTGGCATAATAAAGCACAATAGTGCTGTAAATATAGTGTATAGGTTCTGTGACTTTATTCTAGCCCAATTATGCCCTTGTAAATGTGCTTTCCCCACCCCTTATATCTCATTCAAATATTTTGTCCTGCACCTCCAAATCTCTATTTTGCATGTGGCACAATACAAGTATTCCATCCACATTTAGATACACAAAATTGGGATACAATAAACCCCATCTCCGATCTGCTCAAACTCCACACTGATCACCCAAAATCCACCCTATCTGCTCAGAAATTACGGATTTTAGTTGAACTGCTGCCCATTTAGATGTCTGCAAATTTATACTATCTGGCAAAACATGAGCAGTTGGAATATATGATACTAAGTGCAAAAATATGCCTAGCCCTTATTTTGCTATGACACCCCTATTTGAACAGCTTTTCCTATCAGAAAATGCACCATGTTGCAATCCACAAATGCCCTTATCTTGACATACACATCCACAGCTGTATGTCTAGATACAGCTTTTCCTTGTCACAGTACTGGTTACTCTTAGGAGAGCACCACTTAGCTGGAGTTAGCAGAGATACACAATGACCAGCCAAGGTGCTTAGATCTGAGAGGATGGGTCATGAGTGGCAAAGCAGATATTGGTGGTTTGGCGCGGGTTGAATCATGAGGGACAAAGCCAAAGTTATTGAGTTGGAGACTGTAGAATGGTGATTGATGATGCCAAAGTTTATAAACAAGCAAGCTTTAAAGCACTGACGGCTTATACACACTAGACTAGGGGTGGGCAATAAGCGGCCCCCCAGCTGTTGTAGAACTACACATCCCAGAATGCCCTGCCACTGTTTTGCTATTTGGCCATGCTAAAACTGTTGCAAGGCATGCTGGGATTTGTAGTCCAACAACAGCTGGTGGGCTGCTTATTGCACACCCCTGCACTAGACGATGTGCTGTATGAACGATATTGGTGAAAGATTTCCCTTGAACTTTCTGTAGTGCAGGACAAATGATATTGGGTGTACACACTGATAGATATCTTTTAGTGAAGTCATCCTGCTACATCTCTGAACAGGCAATTCTTGACGATATAGTCAGATTGGCCAGCATGTACGGACGACAAAAGACATTGTTAATGACCCACGGGAGTGCACATCGTTGGTCGTTCACTGCAAATACACTGGGCCTGAGTCAGATGGACGGAAATTGCACAGCCGTACACAAGCGGCTGTGCAATTCCGTCCATTTAAATTGCAAATGCAGAAGGAGGTGTCACGCACCTCCTTGCTGCATTTGGGTGATCCCAGCGCTGCGACCCAGGTCGCAGCCTGGGGTCACCATCGAAACAAATGCAACCATCGGTCGCGATTGTTGTTGATGTTCCATTGGCCAGGCTGCGGGAGCTAAAGCTTCCCACAACCTGGCCGGGTCCTGGCAGCTTGCGAGGCAAGGAAGTCATCGATGACATGCCCCTGTTTCCGGGAACGCTGCCAGGGAACAACCCCGCTCCGCATCCCAAACGCCGCAGCCTGTCAATCAGGCTGCGGCTGGGACACACTGCGAGCGGGCTTGCAGTCAAAGAGCTGCACATGCGCATTACACTTGCTGTGCATGCGCAGTCCTACAAACATCGGAGATGTGCACTAACCATTGGGTTAGCGTACATCTCTGAATCAGGCCCACTTAACGATATGAACAATATATCATTGAACGATATTGTTATCGTCTATATCGTTCATAAAAATCGTGTAGTGTGTATGCGGCTTAACTCAGTAGTGAAATTCCAACTATGGGCATGGAAAGAGTGTAAGCCTTTTAATGCTGCTTGCAGGTGAGGTCTGCTAGTCCTGACTGACTATCATATACTATCATCACGTTTTATTTTCCATACACACAAAGGGGATTTCCAGTGCAAGTTTTTCAAATAGTACTTCACAGTGCTCCTTTTTGTGTTTTGTATTTTATTCCTATTTGACACCTGGGAGCCACCATACATGAAAAGAAGGACTAATGTTTACAGCTATTGGAACAAAGGGCCTGATTCAGAGCCGTTCGCTATTTGCGGTCGTTCGTTCAAAAACAAGGGGTGGCTATTCAAATGATCCGTTCGCAAATTGCAGTCTGTTCACACCTCTAAGTCTGAACGAGCGAGTAAAACATACGCTCGTTTATTTGTTAAAAACGCCCCCTGGCCGCTCGCACCATACGTCATATCCGCTATTTATTAGATTAATCGAGTACATCGACCAGCGTATGAACTGCTCGCTATTCTTGTGGTTGGTTTTTGCTACCACAATTTTGCGAACAGTTCTGGCTTAAAAAAAACCCAGTGACGTGGTCAATGACGCTGCTGTTTTAAATATGCACACCCATAAAACGCCCGTTTTGACCTTTAAGCACGCCTGCGTTCTGATTTCCACTCCCCGTTTTCAAGCACCTTCCCCTGTTACCACCCACATACGCCTCATCCTGTCACTCAAATTATCAGGCATTCGCTATTTTGCGAGCACATGAATTTCGGCCGCACTGACTGGTTCGCGCATGCGTATAACGATCCGTACGCATGCGCAGATGTGCGAACATCGCTCGGAACGAGCGTACTGCCGCTAGCGAGTGGCTCTGAATGAGGGCCAAAATCTGGTGTTGGATTTAATCGGGTTTGATTATATGTTTTTTTTCATATTTTTATATATATATATATTGATATTGTGCACTTTTATCACCTTTCATCTTATTCCTAGTTTTGAAGTCTTCTATACCATCTTGCACACCAGTCTGGTTTTACCACTGAGAATTTTTCTTACAGCCACCATTGGCCCTCATTCAGAGCCGGACGCTATTTGCGGTCGTTCGTTTAAAAACAAGGGGTGGCTATTTAAATGATCCGTACGCACATTGCAGTGTGTTCACACCTCTAAGTCTGAACGAACGAGCAAAACATACGCTCGTTTATTTGTTAAAAACGCCCCCTGGCCGCACGCATCCTACGTCATGTCCGCTATTTATTAGATTAATCGAGTACATCGACCAGCGTATGAACTGCTCGCTATTCTTGTGGTTGGTGTTTGCTACCACAAATTTGCGTGCAGTTCTGGCTATAAAATAACCCAGTGACGTGGTCAATGACGCTGCTGTTTTAAATATACACACCCATAAAACGCCCGTTTTGACCTTTAAGCACGCCTGCGTTCGGATCTCCACTCCCCATTTTCAAGCACCTTCCCCTGTTACCACCCACATACGCCTCATTCTGTCACTCAAAATAGCAGGCACTCGCTATATAGCGTACAAAGGATTTTCGGCCGCACTGACTGGTTCGCGCATGCGTACTAAAAAGCGTACGCATGCGCAGATGTGCAAACATCGCTCGGAACGAGCGTACTGCCGCTAACGAGCGGCTCTGAATGAGGGCCATTGTTTCCAGCCGATTCCTCCAACTATCGGTCTCAACATCGGACTTATTAAGTTCTTCAATTCGTCAACATCGGTCCTAACCGACCAAGTTCATCAATTCATTAATATCTGACTCATATCAATTAAGTTCTTCAATTCAACAACATTGGTCTCAACCCGATCAAGCTCTTCAGTACAGCATAACCTGTCACTCCGGCCCTACTCAACAATCCAGCATCATCGGTCCCAACCTGATTCTGCTCATCTATACACTATTTTTATTTCCAGTTCTCATTCCTAATAAAGACATTGCATTCCTGTCCTCGCCTTCGGGCCCATCATCCTCCATTTCAGCCTCCCACGCCTGTTCCAACCCTCAGGCGTGACGATAAATAGACACATTTATGCAAAAATAATTGCATGGTATCACAAAATTTCTGCTCATGCGTAATATGAGAAATTACATTTATTGCATGCACCACCTGGTGTCCATGCTTATTATTGCAATTCTAATAACACTACAGATTCAACCTGTGTAGGCCTTAGGTGACCTAAATAAGCCATATGTGCTTGCACTGAGTTGCACAATTTATCCAAAAGTAAAGTGCTCCATTTTTAGTTACAGTAACATGCCGAATAGAATTAAAAGAATAACCATGAGTACTGTTATCCCCTCATGATCTATTTTTACAGTATTTATTCTACCATGATACCCCAATACAATTCTACAAGTTATGAGATATAATTTATTGCTATTTACTGATTTCCTGGGAATATTGCTGCTGTTTGTTTCTTCTTAAAGTAGTTTGTTCTTTCATTAAAGAAAATTAAGTTCACAGGATGTGCTATGAATATGTTTACAATGTAAGGTATACATCTGCTATTTTAATTTGCCTAAATCATTTTCTTTAGGTGCTGCATCCCTATTTGGATAGTAACACTGTGCTTCTAGTTCAAATATTTGGTATGGCTGCTACATATATCCCGCATGCCAGAAGTGACCAACGTGGCCATGTGATATCCCAGAATGGACAAGAGCTGGAGCTCCATGCACCACTAGGATGGGCTGTTTTCCCCCTGTTTGATAGGTACTGTATTAAAAATCATATGAATGTAAATAATTGTGCACCAGCTTTTGTTAAGTATCATTTTACACGTAATTGCATAATTTTAAACAAAATAAATTGTTTGGAAAATAGAAAACCTATATATGGTATGTTTTTACATGTATTTGATAATATTTATGGACACCCATAGGAACGGCTGGTATTTTCCCTAACCCCTACCCTAACCTTAATCCTCCCTCTCTGGTACCTAAACCTAACCCCCCCTCCTTAGTTCCTAAACCTAACCTCCCCTTCCCCGCATCCTAAACCAAACACCCCCTCCCCGGTGCCTAAACCTAACCCACCCCTAATGCCTAACCCTAACCCCGCTACCTAATGCTAACCTCCCCCTAACACCCCAATACTTACCTTTGGGATGCTGACGGTTGGGAAACTGGTGCCGGGATCCCGACTACATCCCTATATAAGATATATTGTATATGTATGCATTTGCAATAGCCTTAGAAATAGGCTGTGGCTGCTAGAATAATCTGTTTTGAACCAGAGCTTTGCAACTCCATGTGTGATGTGTGGTAAAGTAAATCATCTATATTACGTAGTAAGTGAAGCAATTATATTGACTGCCACACATATACATATTGCACAGTAATATTCTTGTTACAAGTATATTGTAAAACGTGAAGTTAAGTTGTAACTTCCAGACTTGCTCTGCAATTCCCAAGGACTTAAAAAATATATCTTATTTGCAAAGATGACAAACTGTAAAAAACAAAACAGATTACTGCCATATAAGACTATGGGTGATATCGTTTTACGACAATGTTTTAGGTCGAAATAATAGGATAGTTCTCCCGAAAACACACAGGACCCGCGATAAGCTTGCGGACCTATGTGTTTTCGCTATGTAGGTAGTAAAAAAACAGCACATTATGGATTATTTTTCAGGACACATCAGGGCCAGAAAAATAACAACGATAAGTGCCGGCGTCGGGCGGCACTTCCAGGCTAATAGGATAGCCCCGCTGCGATCAATTAGCAGCTCTACTTTAGTGCTGCTAATTGGATACCCCTTGTTTGGCAAGCAAAAACAATCTTAAATGTTCATTTAAAAAAATATATTAGCATTTACTGCTTCAGTAAAAGTGGGTTCATGGTTAGCAATTCCCTAGAGAAATAGAAAAGATAAAAAACAGATACAGGCATACTGGTTTAAAGTCAGATATTGAGAATTGACAGTTCCACTAATCAAGCAATAATTATCCCAATGCTAATGGCAGTATTATTTATTTCCCAACTTGTGGAAGGGTATACGTTCAGGAAGCCGGCGGACACAATGCCGACCGCCGACTTCCCGACTACTTAATCCCAGTGAGGGTTTAATGACAGGCGTCTAAATCTAGATAAAAGGGATGCCGGGTACCAAGCGCGGACAGCCGCGCGGGGGGGCGGATATTAGGGTCAGGCTAGGGCTAGGGGGGGTTAGGGTTCGGCACCTCTGGGGGGAGGTTAGGGTTAGGCACCCATCGGGGTACTTAGGCTTAGGCGGCGGGGAAGGGGGGTTAGGTTTAGGCACTTAGAGGGGGGATTATGGTTAGGCACAGGGGGGGGAGGTTAGGGTTAGGCACCCTAAAGGAGGGTTAGGGTTAGGGGGTAGAATTAGGTTAGTTTATACTTACCTTTAGGACGATCGGTAAATCATACCGAATGCCTTGTGGAGCTCCTGCCTGAGCTGCCCCACGGTGATGATCTTTAATCCCTCCTAGATATAGGGCTACAAGATGTGGAACCAATCTTTTTGAGTCACTAGTGTACATACATGTTCCACCCATGTGGTGTGGTCCCATTCAGCAGTAAAAGGGTTAATGCTCCTTGAGGTAACCCTACTAGTTTAATGTGATGTGCATTAAACTAGTGATTTAGCAGTTACCAGAGTTGAGACGCGTTTCAATGTAATTTACCCACTCCAAGAGCTGTCCAAATGCCGACACTCAGCAGTGTGGTAATTGAGTGCTAGAGTGTAAACTTGATGTGTATTTATGTTTCTCAGCATGCCTAGACCAGAGAGCCATTGTCTGGCTAATAGTAATCTGGTACCCCCTCGCTAGAAGTGTCTCCCCCACTATTACACTACTACTTCTGTGAACAAAGAAGCGAGACTAATGTTCATATGGACCATTGATGTTGGTTGGCTTTCTGCCTATGTTGTCAATGCGGCCCTCAATTGTCTGACCCTACCATGATTGGTCAGGACACACGCTGTGTCAATACATGTCACAGTCCCTCTGCACTGATTTGAGAACAATAGAACTTAGTAATTGTTAAGGAGTAGGTGGCAGTCTCGCTGTAACACTGAGAGCAGAGGAATAGTATGATATAACTATTTGATGTGTCAAAGAGGATGAGTGATGGATTTTGCACCAAAAATGCAGACATAAAATGCAGCTTATCCATCCAGTGGAAGGCCCAGAACAGGCTCCCTGGGTCAAAGTTCTATCCAGCATAAACCAACAGGAGGTCAAACCGGGATCTCAACCCCCAAGTATGTCTTTTGGGATGCAATGTTACCACTCTGTAATGTTTTCGTCCAAATCTATCCAGTGGAAGGCTCAGAACAAGCTCCCCCGTGTCAAAGTTCTGCCCAGCGTACACAAACGGGAGGTCCCACCGGGACCCTAACCCCCCTAAAACCTGGACAGGATTCAACTGGACCAACTCGCTTTGGTTTCATCCCAATTGATGTAGAGGTGTCCAAAAACATAACCAGACAAACAAACCAATGCATTTTATATATAAGATTTTCCACCTTCGGAGGGGATGGACCAAGATTTTTTTCCACTCGTGGCTTTGCCTGCATTGGAAATCTTTGATTTCACTGCTGTAATTTCTGCACAGAAAGATTGGACGGTTGATGAGAGAGTTTTGGGATGTTAACTTTGGACATAAAGATTCTAATGTGGAAGAAATCTCTGAATGTTGGTATAATCAATGATGTTAGGGTCATAGGTGAGAAATATTCTGCAGAGTTTTTATTAGCTTGGAAGTTCTTTTCTGCTGTCTTGTAAAAGGTCTCTTTGAGCCATTTCAACTAATGTGTATTGTGTTCAGAAATAACTAGGTGTAGTTCCCTTCGAACTCTCTTCTCTGTAGGATTTCTGGATTTCACTTGACGGTTAATTCTGAAATTTTCTATCTTAAAACTCTTTAGTCAGTTGTATTGTTTTGACTAATGGATCTCTCTGAGCTTTCAATTATATCACTTTTTACCCAAGAAAAATATCTAGAGTGTTATTGAAAACAAAACAAAATATCCTTTATGAGTTTGCAAAGTTGTAATTGATGAAAAAGTGAGAGGTGAAGAACCTTGTAAGACAATAATAGACAAGGCGCTCAGAGAGGCAAGCTTGTGAGTTTTTGGAGGATGGAGGCAAAAGGAGGTTGGTGCAAAGATGAGTGGAAGAAGTCAGTGAAGAGAGACAAGTTGAAGTGGTTGGCTAGGTGCAGGCAGGCATTGGGGTAAGCATTAGGAATAATATATTTCATACTGTCATATTTGAATTATTGGAGTTTACCCATCGAGAATATTGAATATAATCCTTATGAATATACTCCTCATGAATCTCTGATCTTGTACAGGGATTGATGTGTAATATCAAGATCATGGTTTTACCATACAGAATCACTATCTCTGATATCCATTATTTAGGTCTGTTGTTAGAATCGGCTAGCAACGTTTATTCCTGCCTTACAAATCTCTGTTCTTACGGAGCTCCGATTGGCCGGCAAGGAAAGGTAAGGGTAAACCACGCAGACACACCCATCAGGTTGAGCCTTTGAAAAAGCCGTAGGCGAAATGCGCATCGGACCTTGCTAAGGGTCCTCCTCACTGCATGCTAAACAAATTATGCCGATCACGGCTTAGAATACTTAAGCATGCTGAGCAGAAGCCTCTAACGTCTTAGAGATGATAGACGAATGCATAAAAATGAAAACAGTAATAGGGACTGTAGCATGGAAATGAGCACTGAGCTAGTGTGCTCTGTGAATGTGCTTCATGTCCCGTGCCATTGAATGTGATCATGATTAATTAACTCTGTGAACAGAAACTAAGCTGTATATTTGTGAGACATCAGTGCTAATATTGTATATACTATCAGTGTGAATATATCACTAAGAAGGAAACTACCTTATTGATGATATTATGCCTAAATATAAAGGTAGTACATTATCTTTATGATACCAATGCTTTGTATCCAGAAATATAACCAGTAGATACTAATAGCGATTTATTTGCTGACATTGTAGAATTAATCGAACGCACAACAGCTTTGACACAATTAGATACTAGCAAGAATGTCATCACTTGCTTAGTAGAACTGTGCTGAATACTAATACTATACAGTGAATCATTGAACATCAATTTGGAATCAGCTAATGATTGTGGCGACGATTAATGTTCAGACATGAAAGTAAGATCACATAAGATATATTTGTTGTGACACGCACGGTCTAAATGCAGCTATACTATCAGTAGATACTAATTGTTAGATAGTTACAGATGTTGCAGATTCAATAGAAGTTGCAACAATTTGATATTAATGATCAGCAGCAAGAATGTCACTATCTGCTCAGTAGAACTATGCTGAACCATAACACCATACAGTGATTCAACCTGGAATCAGTCAGCTACATTTAAGATTCCTTATTATAGACAACGTCTGCATTTAGGATATGTCTACTGTATCTGCCAATTTAAGGGTATAACCATATGACTCAATTTAGAGTTGTTATTAAAGATAGTCGCAGTATTTACTCACATGCATTAAATACTTTGAAAACTCACAAAAAGGATTCAATATATGGACCAATACAGATGTACAATTAATTGAATTATTGATCACAGATTGGACAGTTGATCTCTCAAGAAGAGTTTATTAATATTAGTCTGCCCAATGCAGTCACAAAACCCTTGGCTTACTATTTTTAATTCTCAATTTCTTTCTTTAATCTACATTATTTTAATATTTCACCGTTAATAGTTGTAGAGGGGTTTATATTCTAATGAATACTAATAAAAGTAATGTTTTAATAAATTACAAAATTACTCGACTGGTGCACCTATATACTACCTCTTTCCCCTTTTCTGCTGTATGTATGAATCATGGCAGTAGGTAGCACACCCCCTTCACACATAAATTATTGAGACAATATATCAAGTGTGTATTTTTAAGAGGGTTGTCGAGTAGAATCTGTGCGGTGTTCTACATTTTCAGGTGAAGAACCTTGTAAGACAATAATAGACAAGGCGCTCAGAGAGGCAAGCTTGTGAGTTTTTGGAAGATGGAGGCAACAGGAGGTTGGTGCAAAGATGAGTGGAAGAAGTCAGTGAAGAGAGACAAGTTGAAGTGGTTGGCTAGGTGCAGGCAGGCATTAGGGTAAGGGGGCAGATAGAAGGCTGAAAAGATTACATATATATGCAATGATTGCAAAATACGTGCTATAGGCATATTTACATGCCCCAGGTGGTGAAAAATTCACTTTTTAAAAATGACAGGGTCCTGCAGGATGTGCTGTGTGTGATGCAGCAGCCAGCCCAATAACATCCTCTGCTTCTCCCAAACCAATCACCATGAATGGCAGCATCTCCTCATCCAATCGCTGCTTGAGACCTTCGCCTCCTGGTCATGTGATGCCACTGGGCTCACACGGACCTCTGAGTATTCAGCTTCATATTGCGACAAGGATGTGGTCTGACTCCATGAGGTAACTCTGTATTGAAAGGCTGTGACCCTGTGCTGACAAGACCATTAATATTCAAGCATTCTGGCATCTGCAGAAAGCCTGTAGTGCCATCTAAATGGACTGCTGCATCAGCGCCATATCTCTTCTCCTGCGACACCCTGAGGGCGAATGCTCTCTGCTGCAGTACTAACCCCCTCACTGCCAGAGCACTGCACACAGTAGCATAGCTACTGCAGGAGGTGCAGGTGCTATGGGGCTTGCTGTTTGGGCCCGAGTTCCAGCAAGCAATCTGCACCTTTTTATTTTCAGATTTTTTTTTTAAAGATGAGGTCAATATAATTTTTATTATTTAAAAAAAAGTTTATTTAATCCTTCAAGTCTTACCTGGAGTTCCGTACTGAGGAGAGCCAGAGCCACCCACGGCAATATCTCAAAGACTCGCAAGATGATGATGTTATCATCTTGTGAGTCCAAAAGCAGTGAAGGAGAAGCCCGCGTTGGACAGACCAGACTCTGGAAACACTCTCGCTTCTGCTGATGCTGGTAAGTACAACCTGCCCCCCCCCCTCCCCCAGTGCCAGCCCGAGACCCAACCCTAACATAGTCTCCCCACTGCTGCCGGTCATAACTCAGACAGTCTCAAACACACTCCCGAGTCCCGCTGCTGAGTACATGCAGACACCCCCCCCCCCAGTGCTGGCCAGACTGTCCCAAACAATACACTCCCCTCCCTCGGATGGCTGAGGGGAGTCAGTGAGGTGCTACAGGGAGAGTGAGGTTCTACATGGTGAGGGTGGTGAGTGAAAGGTGCTACATGGTGACTGAGGGGAGTGAGTGAGGTGCTACAGGGGGAGAGAGGTGCTACATGCTGAGGGGAGTGAGAGGTGGACCTCACATTACATGGGCAGTTTTTGTCTGATTATTTTAAGAATAAAAAGATTCCAAGAGGATTCTGGGTCAGTAATACCCCCACTATTGGGTGGAACAATCTCGCCTTTGCACTAAATGGTGCGGCATCCTTAATAAATGTTCATTTGATCTCACCTTATTGGTCATCAAAGAGGTTGGGGCAGAACTTACTAAAGTGCATAATGACATCTCAGTATTTAATATCGCCCATTTATCTGCTTTGTCTAGCAACAAAACAGACGATTGGGTTGGTAAATTAAAAGATCAACTAAATACCTACCAACAAGATTTAGTAGCATTCAAACGTAAAAAACACATCTGCCTCTTGATAAAGCCGCCTAGTGCGGAGAAACACGTTGAGGGCACGGTTGTGCTTGCCGGTGAAGTGATCCCATCCCCCAGCGGCTGCCTCAGTGCAAGATATTCGTCTGCTGTTCTTCTCTCCCTGAGCTGTCCGACTGTTTATTCCACGTGCAGCGATTGCCAGGACGTATGTGAGGGAGCAAGTTCCATCGGGCCACGGGACAAGTAGAGCTGAGCAGTGGCCAGCCCTCCATTCGGTTCCGGAGCATAGCCACCACAGTCACTGACGCTGCACGCAGCTCACGGCCAGAGCGGTTCAGAGAACAGGGGACCCTGTTGGGACAGCAGCTCCATTTCAGTCTGATATGACTGCTGACAGTAATGGAGGCTGCATTTGATATCAGTGCAGCGGCTTGGACTAACAGAGGATCGTGAGTACTGTTGAGCTTTTATTCATACTATTGCTCCAGTACTGTTTGACCATCAGCGTTTCCTCCATCTGAAGTCCAGCTTACTTGCACTGGGGTCTACACTAGTGTTGCCATTACCAACTGTGGCGTGTTTGCAACATTGTATCTCTGGGAAACAGCAAACTAGTGACTAATTGTGCATAGCCCCATATCATTGGATCCAGATAGGGGCAGTTTTGCACCCCGCATTAGTGGGAATCGGAGATCACTCTTCACCGGTTGTTTATTCATATGCTTTATTGTCCATTTTTGTTTATATATGTCTTTTAGGATTATATATTTTTAGGAATCCCTATTGGGATTATTTATTCATATGTGTTTATTAACATTAATTAAACATTCTTATTGAAGAGATATATATATTGTTTCCATTATTTTTATCTGCTGTATGACAATAGCGCCGTCTATCCATTTTTGTGCATTCCCCTCCCTCGGATGGCTGAGGGGAGTCAGTGAGGTGCTACAGGGAGAGTGAGGTTCTACATGGTGAGGGTGGTGAGTGAAAGGTGCTATATGGTGACTGAAGGGAGTGAGTGAGGTGCTACAGGGGGAGAGAGGTGCTACATGCTGAGGGGAGTGAGAGGTGGACCTCACATTACATGGGCAGTTTTTGTCTGATTATTTTAAGAATAAAAAGATTCCAAGAGGAGTCTGGGTCAGTAATACCCCCACTATTGGGTGGAATAATCTCGCCTTTGCACTAAATGGTGCGGCATCCTTAATAAATGTTCATTTGATCTCATCTTATTGGTCATCAAAGAGGTTGGGGCAGAACTTACTAAAGTGCATAATGACATCTCAGTATTTAATATCGCCCATTTATCTGCTTTGTCTAGCAACAAAACAGACGATTGGGTAGGTAAATTAAAAGATCAACTAAATACCTACCAACAAGATTTAGTAGCATTCAAACGTAAAAAACTCAGCACAGTTAATGCTGATTACTCTAATAATTAGGTATACAGATGGTTAAGAGGTGACACTAGAACATCTACACTTGTAGAAATCCTACATTCCTTAACTTAAGAATCCAACAATTAGACACTGCCTCTCCCCAGTTGAACTCCGACAGTGATGTCTCTGAGAATAGATCCCTAAGCGTTTTTGTTTAAGCCCACAATACCAGGACCAACATAGATACCTCAAAAAATCGCGATATAGATATCCCACGAGGAGGGGCGGTTCCAAAAAGAATAGGAAGGGGGAGGAGATTATAACCTCGGTCTTCAATTTATCTAGCATTATTTTATCTGAAGCTGAAACTAGTCTGCTTAGTATGGGCCTATCCTTTGTACCCACTGTCAAACATGATAACTTCCGCTGGTCTGTTGACCATTTCAAATTTGGAAGAAAACTAAGGTTAAGGGAGTTTTTCTCAGGCAACCCTGGAGACATTGAGACTACTAAAAATAATTTTGTTAAACCAAGTATGTTTGATCCTCCATCCTTAAATACCAGTATATAGGCCTTTTTGAGATTAGCTGAACCTGAAATGTCTTACAGTTATCAGCTAGATATAACAATCTATCTGCTGTACAAAGGTCAGCCTTTAGAAATCTAATGAGCAATGATAGGCTGGTAATTCGACATGCTGCTAAAGGCAGTGCTGTTGTCGGTCAAGGCTGGCATGCCTATGATCGAGAATTGAGCAGACAGCTATATGATACTACAGTCTATACAAGGCTTAGTGTTAACCCTATGTTTGAGGCTAAACGGACTGTTGACCGTACGATTGACCTAGTGGTTCAACACAACTGGTTGGATGTTAAGATTGACAGATTTTTGAAGGTTGAGCACCCAGTGTGTCCTATTATCTATACGCTCTCTAAAATCCACAAAAGTTTGGCTGAACCACCTGGTCGTCCGATAATATTGGCTCGAGTTTCAGTATTACAACCACTTGCTGTGTTCATGGATAGCTTCTTGCAAACCTATGTCCATAAGATGCAGGGATATATCCACACCACCACTGATTTCTCTATAAACTTTTTGAGTTGGGTGAGATACCTGAATCTTCTTGGTTGGCATCAATTGATATCAATTCTCTTTATACTGTTATACCCCATGATGGAGGTATCAAAGCATTGCATCTTGCTTTGGTCAAGGGTCCTCACAATGGTCCACCTATTGAATGTTTACTTGAGTTGGCAAGGTTGGTCCTCATGAAGAATCACTTCATGTATGGAAGTAATTTCTTTATCCAAAACATCGGAACTTCCATGGGGTCCAAACTTGCCCCCTCATATGCAAATTTGTACATGTGTCAGTATGAAAATACATTCATATTTCCGGAATTTGGTGCTAAGATATTTTTTTATGGGTATTACATAGATGACCTTTTTTTGATTTGGAATGGCACACAATCTCAGTTTAGTGATATGGTAAATTACCAAAATGCTCTTGACAACCCAATACGCTTTACACATCAAATTGATAAGCTATCTATGAATTTTCTTGATGTGACCGTTTACCATGAGGACTGTCACCTGGGCTCTAAATTGTTCCATAAGGACACAGATTTTAACACTCTGTTGCATGCAAGGAGTCACCACCCAGAGAGTTTAAAAGACAGTATGCCCATATCGCAGTTTATGCGGGTGTTACAAAATAACACTTCTTTTGAGACTATGGAGACCCAAATCTCTGAAATGAGACAACATTTTCTTGCAAAAAGCTATTCTACATCTACAATACAGAGATGTCTCTCTAAGGTGAGATCTAGGCACTCACAGGTAGTAAATAGACCTAAGGACACTCTGGACAAAGGTAGAATTATCGGAACAACTACCTTTGACGTTGCATCCAACCACGCACATAAGACATACAAAAAGTTTTGGCCTATTATCACCATGGATCCAATTTTTAAATGGATTAGTGAAAGACCTCATATGTGTTCCTATCGCTGAGGTGCTAATTTGAAGCAACTTCTAATGAACCAACAAATCATTCACAACATTTGCAAAGTTCCTGGTTACCCTCACGCAAGAATGGCTGTTTTAGATGTGCTGATTGCATAACTTGTCACTCAATGCTAGTTGGCACACATTTTGCACATCCACATAGTGGAAGTAAAATAAAGATTTGCCATAAATTACATTGTACCAATGATCATGTGCTATACTTAATCATCTGTCTTTGTGGACACTATTATGCGGGGACAACCGAAATTTTAGGGAACATATGGCCAACCATCGTTCTTCTATTAGAAGTGTGTTGTCAACTAACGACTCTAATAAGCCAGTTGCTCGACACTTTGCTATCATGAAACACTCTGTTTCTAGTCTCAAATGTATGTTGATTGACCACATCCCTAGTGGTGACTATGAGGAGTTTTTATGCAAATGAGAAGCATGGTGGATCTACGAATAAGACACTGTTGCCCGTAGGGTTCTAATTGAGTTCAACTCCTACAATGCGTTAATGAGTTCTAGTATTTCAGCAAAATCAGTATTTGTTTTTTTACAATTTTTTTTCATTTTTTATTGTTTTCAAATAGTTTTTTGATTTTTTTAAATTATCTTTATAATATATTTGGGTACGCAAGTAATTGTTTATGTGTACTATTGCTGAGGTCCATTGTCCTTTATGTTTTGATGTTGCTGATTTGTGCCATATTTTGACCTACCAGAACTCATTCTGCACTACAACTATTTTTGGTATGACAGCTCCCACTATAAACAAGTTCATGGCACAGTTATGGGGACTAAATTTGTCCCCAGCTAGGCAAACCTGTTTATGGGAAAAAGGGAGTCAGAGGTCATTTGGGACAATAACCCATTTAAAGATCACAATATATAGATACATAATTATTATATGAAAAGAAGCCACACATCAATTGGAGGAGTTCACAACTTACATCAATAAACATGATAGAAATCTAGAGTTACACTACAAACAGCCCACATACAATTGATGTCTTTTACTCACCATCTACATTGAGGATGGTTCCATCCACACAAAGAGGGCCTATTGTGAGATATATTTTAAAAGAGACCAAAGTTTGTCTTTACAGCTGCAACAGATGTAAGGCCGCAAGGTGACTGGAAAAAAACATACAATACCAACTCTAAAATTCATCTTACATACTACTGATAAGGAATTTCAGATTAAAGAAAAACTGAGCTATATATATATAAGCCTAAAACAAAAACAAAATAAAAAAAATAATAAAATACATTAATACAATACAGTTAACAAAACAATACAATATTTGTACACCACTATACTTTACAAAAAAACTATGTAACATCACCTGAGTTAAAATTCAATACATCACAACATATCACTAAAATTGCTAAGTCATCAGAGATGAATACCATCAGTTGATGTTTAATGTATTTACAACACACTATTAGATATATTTTGTTGTACTGTATAGAATGTGTCTATTCAATAAAATGTATTTAATTTCATGTTTGTAATATTTTGAATGCAACATGTAAAATGCATCATAATCATATGTGCAAGCATATATCTGAACATTAGTTTCAGACACAACAGTATAGATTTTCTTATTTATATTATGACCTGCAAACTCATGGCTGAATAGAAAGATGCACAACATTTATGGAAAGAAAGGGTCTATTAGTCCTCACCAATGAACAGGCATATCAGCATATAAGACCATCTACACCTGCCCCCCACAAAAACATCCCATGTTTTTGAGAAAGCCCAGTAATATTAGTTGGGAGAAATGCGTTGTCACGCCCCCATTATGAGACCCACAAACAACACTCAACAGACAGCGGACCCTGCACCCATTGCTCCACCGCAACGCTGGCAAGAGCTCTGCCAAAGGCAGAGTGAGAGGTACACAGAGAAAACCAGACAGATGAGTGTACCTTCAGTCAAAAGAACATACACCACCAGGAGGTCCATTCTCCATTCAAAAATCCCTGAGAAGGTAACCCGAGTGACACCTAAGAAGACAATCAAAGGTACACATGAAAGGTAGGAGGTGCGCGCACCAAGACCTTTACCAGAACAAACACCTTATTGTTTGGGACAAAAACCTAACAGCAATTACTGGCAATCCATATGGACAGTTTTCAACACTGCCACCAGTTTGATCAGGAACTTTGAACTTCCCAACACAGTATAAAACTGCATTTTCCATATATTTTTTATTGTATTTTGTATTGGAATATATTTTTTCATATATTTATTTTTGATTATTACATTATATAGAATATATTTCAGTCTCTGAGATTTTATATTTTATCACTTTGTTTCCTTGAAAACCTTTTTACTCACCCTGCTTTAATAAACATATCTATTTGTGTCAATCAATATTAGTGCATAACCAGTACATTATTTTATTTCAAAATGTGTATAACAACAATAAACAATAAAATTCACAATTTTACATATCAATATTTATTGTATAATATATACATACTTGAGACCTATTTGCACCCACTACAGCTACTCATATAGCTTAAATTCACAATATTACTTTAGTGACTAGGAAGGGACCACAGGTATTAGGTCTAAACATTTCTTAAATACTCAGTCAGGCACAGGAGCGCAGAGCACCACACTCCACATAATAGCTCTAAGAAAATGTGGGGGAGCTGTAAGGTTTACTAGCTTATTGTAAATGTGAGTATATTCCAGATTTGCAGCCATAGCATGTTGAATAATTTCAAGAACTGCAATTTTCTATATAATAATTAAAGGTTGAAAAGTCAAGTAGTGACAATTTTAAAAATGACTGTGAATGTACGGTAAATAATACATGCAGTTTATTTGTATTTTATAAAAACAGATAATGAAGGACTCACAAAAGTAATCAATCACATAATTATTTTATATATAGATCTATGTACAAAATCATGATTCTCGTTCTGTACTCTAAAATAATGACTGTAATTAACATCCTTCTTATAAACCTATGGTTGAGAGCTTGGCCATCAAAAGTTAACTTCAAAAAGATTATTATTTCTTTGTGGTATGAATTCCTAATATACCTCATTTAAAATATCTTATTTATGTCCAAAAAGTTGGATGAATATGAGGTTCTTTGTGTGGGAAAAACCTAGACAAGCCATTGGTGTTTGCCCAAGGCATTAGCTGGGTGTGTATCCCATTGCATCCCTGCTTAATTAATTGGGATCATGTTGAGGACTTGCCCGAGCATAACTTGTACTCAGTCATTAAAATTCCAACACTGCTGTGTTTGGCCACAATAGTAATGTAAAATGGAGCATAAGTTATAAATCATATCCTGTCAATTAAATTACAATTAATTTGCTGTTAATGTTAGAATTACTTTTATTCAGTTTTCTGCTCCACCCTGATGGAAGTGAAGCATAAGCAGATTTCTTAAACAAATATAACATACTATACTTGCGTGTCAGAGAATTGAGCTGACCAGAAAAGATAGTGATATGGGCTCTTCCATCACCCACCTTTCCATTTTCAGTACAGTAAAACTTGGCCGCTAGCCAATGAACCACTGCCAGTCTTTATAATCTGCTGACACAATGTTGCTGCACTCTTTTTGAATTTACAGCAAGAAAAAATGAACAGATGTTTGCTTTTAGTTTATTTATTCACACTTTATTTTTATACATTGCCTTTGTATTCTGTAAAGGACATGTGCTAAATTTAATTTTTATCAGTGGTAAATATCAAGCTAACTTAGAAAAATACGCAGTGAGAAAATTCCAAACATCAAAGCAAATAGAAATCTTTATAACCGTTAAAGCCCTCCGACTGTTAGAAATCATTAGTAACATAAAGTGACACAGACGTTTCAGCTCCAGGGTTGATGTTATACTGAAGTTTTGCTCATCCATTCAAATTGCAGCTATTTAGGTTATGTTGTTAGTCACTACTACTGAACAGTACATGATTAACTTCAATTTAAAGCAGGGTTTCTTTGTTTACCTTTTATGTCCCTTTAATTTGGAATGACCTTATTTAATTCTACATGATCATTGCACCTGATCTAAGCAAATAGTTACCCAATGGTGTGTATCCAATTAGCCCCAAACATTGTTCAGGCGCTAATGGATAGCCGCGATTGGCGAAAAACTGTGATTTTCTGCGAGTTATCCCCATTTTTCAACTATTTTTTTTTCACCCGAAAACACATAGGACCTGCGATAAGTTCACGGACCTATGTGTTTTCGCCATTTAGGTGGTGAAAAAACGGCACTTATCGTGGATTATTTTTCGGGACACATCAGGTCCCAAAAAATATCCACAATAAGTGCCGGCGTCGGGCGGTACTTCGGGGCTAATAGGATAGCCCCGCCACGATCAATTAGCAATGCTACTTTAGTGCTGCTAATTGGATACCTCCCAATGTATGTGTAAATTACTTTGCAGGTACACATTTTGGTAATAGTATATAATAATAATAATAATAATAATAATAATGCTGTCCTGAAGAAAGGGACATCAGTCCCTAAGGCATTTGTAGCAGAGATACAAATGAGAACAAATTGTTACCTACAGAAAGACTGGCCACCAAAACATTAACCTTAACTAAAAATGTTATACAGTTTCTAATCTCTTCCAGCAAAGAACATTTCTGTGCAAACAGTAGTAAAGTAATTTGCTACAGAAATTACTGCAAAGAGCAATTAGATCTTCATTAATATGCAAATGTGGTCCACTGCACATTTATCTATGTATGAGGTTTAAGTATGCAAACAGTGCTGAGCAACAGACCCAGATGCCTTTATTTATTCGGAAATCGAGGGGCTTAGTTAATGGTGTTGTTGACAGAAATACTTGAGCACACAGGATCTGCAGCAATGTCATCATCTAGCCAAGATCAGAGACAGAACTGCCTTTTCCTTTTTTAGTTTGTCGTTTTTATACTAACAGGAGAGAATTAAGAGCAGCTATTTGTGAGTTATCTTATCATTGGAATATGTTCATCATGTAGACTTAAGAATGTCGACATTCAGAAAGTTAAAACAATAATGTCGACATGTGGGGTTATGTAATAAATTCTGATTTTAAGGAACTGGCAGGATTTCAGCGAGATTGCTGCTAAATTAAAAAAACTTAGTCACCTTATGTCTTATGCATTAATCCATAGGAATAGTGCTAGCCCAGCATGAGGTTGGTGTCAAAGAGGTAGAAAAAAGTTTTGAATCAAAAACAGTTAATGTTTATAATGTATAAAATCCACTAAGGGCTGTTCAGAGTTTAAGAAAACCCAGCAGAAGCTCCTGAGTAGTACCAGTCTCATCTCTTCTTCCTTTTTGGAGAGGCGATCACACAGATCGCGCCCCCCCTGGATTTGCGCCGGGCTGAGGGGCTCACAGTCCCCTCCCCAGATCTTTTTTTCTAAGGGGGTGTGGCCGCAACACCCGCAATTAGGCCACACCCCCTTCCCCTGGGCCAGCTCTTTACGGCCCTGGTGATATGTGAATTGTACAAAAGGTGGTCAGTGTGATTTTAACTCTGAGAGCGATTAAATTGTTTTGCAAGGCCCCCCTCGGGCGGCTATACAAATAAGCGCTCAATGGAGCAATTCAGTTGTTGCTCTGTTCGGACGCCTAAAGCCGCGGGGGGGACACATTTCATCACGCAGCCTACTGAGGTGCAAGAAGAGATATGTGCAAAGTCTGTTGTTTTAGGCTCCCTAAATACTTCTTTTCTTTACACAGGTTTAGCAGCTTTGTGCAGCTAAACCCGGTGCTTTTAGGCATGTTAAATACTAATAGGTGCCCGAACAGATAAACTACTAAATTGCTCCATGGGCACCTATTCATATAGACGCCAAGCGGGGGGCGTGCAAAGTAATTGAATTGCCCCCTCCATCTGTTGAATGGAGAAAAAAGTTTACACTTGATAGAAGATGTCGGTAAGGGTTTTGTTGGTGATAGCTTACCCATGTAAAGCATTGGGGAAGTCTATTTAACGAACATTGAGGTGGTACATTTAATGAAGCCAGAATCAATTTATTTGGGTAGAGGTTAATACAATTACTAGAAGAGCTGATTGGCCTGTCTGGGATGGTTGTGATCTTAATGAATTTTTGGAAATGTTCAATTATAGACCATAAAAAAATCAGCAGCCTGATATTTAAATTTGTCTAAAGATACCCATTCTCTTCAAAATTATTGTGTCAATGTTTTTTGTATGTGTGTTCTGTTTGGAAAGTTATTCTGTTGCCATGTATCCTGAGGATGAATTTCACACCAGTAACTAGTCTTTTTTCATATTTGATGAAATTGCATACAAGACAGCTGTTGATTCACAACTATATGAAAACTTTTTATAGAGTTAGGGGCTATTGTGGCCTCACTTCTACTTTTGAGTTGAAAGAGTCAGGAGGGCTGCTGGTGTATCTGTAACATGCACCTCAAGACACAAAGATCTCTGAACGTGATACAAATCAACTTGGACTGTTGGTTGCAGGTTGCAATTGGTTTTCCCTCTCACGCCCCACCCCTGATATTTGGCCAAGACTGTAAGAAGAACCCTGTATTAACAGCTGCACAGAGCAGCCTCTTGATACTTCAGTTAGCTAGGCTCCATTAAATATGCAAATTCAGAACAAAATCATAAAGTTAGTTGGACCGGGAATGGTAAATATTTTTTTTTAGGAATCAATGAATGAAAATTGCAGGCCAATACTGCAGGCAAACTTGTATTAGTCTTGGATAGTTAAAATAATAGTTAGCAAAAACACAATGACAAGGCTACATTTCAGTGATTCAAGGATAAGAAGGGTTATGTTCTTTATTGGACACGTCTTATCAATTATTGAATTACTGTTTGAAACTTGTCGTCCCCATCCATGTCCAAGAAATTTGAATGAATTGGAGAAAATAGGAAATCATTCCTAAGCATTGTGCATAGTTCGTAATACAGGATGAGTCTCTTATATCCAAATATTCTAAAATACGGATTTTTTTGAGTGTGACTGAGATGGTTCAATGTACTTAAGCTGTTAAATGCACAATATTATTAGAATTATTATATAAAATTATATTCAAGCTGTGTGTACAAGGTTTATATGAAACATACATGAATTTTATGTATGTACACAAACTTTGTTTTGATGAATAAAATAATTAAAAATATTGTATAAAACTACCTTCAGGCTGTGTGTATAAGGTGTAAATGAAGCATAACTGAATTCTGTGTTTAGATTTGGGTCCCATCCTCAAGATATTTCATTATGGTATGCAAATATTCCAATATACGGAAAAATCCGATATCCAAAATACTTCTGTTCCCAACTGTTATGGATATGGGAGATTCAACCTGCATACACATTCCCCATTACACTAGTTGTTGTTGTTATTATTATTATTATTATTATTATTATTATTAACAGTTACTTATATAATGCCAGCATATTCCAATGCTCTTTTAGAATTTGGAACAAAACAGTAATAAAACAAGACTGGGTAATAACAGACAAAGATATATGAGGGCCCTGCTCTCAAGCTTACAATCTATATGGAAATAGGAATTAATACACAAGGATAAGTACTACCTATTGCATATTGGTCCAGCCAGATTGCAGAGATTCTGGGTCAGTAGGATGTGAAAGTGAAAAAAGAAAATATATGTAAAGTTATGTTTGGACTGCTTAGAGAAGATGTAATTTGGTAGAATAGATTATGGAAGTTATTACTATTATTGTCCTTTATTTTTATGGTGCCACAAGGTTTCTGCAGTGCCTAACAAATGAGCAAAACAGAAAACAGTGGCTTACAGTATAAAACAATGCTGGTCAAGTACAGTACATGGTCTATAGACATTGGTGCATTCGTGATTGTAACACTCAAATAAGCAGCAGGATGGCAGCATCCAAAGGTTTGGTGCTGCTGTAGGCAGTATAATATAGTGTAAGTAAGGAAAAGGAGAAGCACATGAGAGGAGAGGGCCCTGCTTGTGATAGCGTACGATCAAAAGGGGAGGGGCAGACAGACAGGAGTGACACAGATGTGGTAGACAGTGAGGAAGGAGCAGGGAGTCAACCATGTCAAGAATGTGGTGACTATGGGCCTGATTCAGTCCTGGACGCTAAGCCACGGATGCACGCTATGGCTGATAGTCGCCCGTCTGTGCATGCGTATGCATCAATATGCGCATGCGCGAGACACTCACTGCGCTCATAGTACACAGACTGGTCGCTACTTTGAGTGACAGTGCCGTTTGTGGGTAGTAACAGGGGAAGGTGCTTGTGAACGGGGGAGTGGTGCTGCGAACACTGGCGTGTCTGGGCGTCACAACGGCATTTTATGGGTGTATAATTAGCATGGAAGCGTCATTGTACACGTCACTTGGTTGTATTTCAGCCTGCAGTGATCGCAGGGCTTGCGGTGGTGTAGGGTCGACCTCAAGGGCTGCGAGCAGCTCCGATGGTTCTCGATGGTTCTGATTAATCATACACTTTCTGGAGATGACGTATGTTAAGAAAAAAAGGTGGGCATCTTTACACCGGCGTGCGTTCACTCTGCCGTCGCTCTCTAAGATATATAGGGGGCGTCCTTAAGCCTTGCCGTGCAATCGAGGAATTTGCATACCCTGCCCCTGATGGCTGCGAAAGTGTGCTGCATTGCGTCCGGGTCTGAATCTCCCCCTATGAGTGGTGCGGTAGAGTGCAAAAATGGCATTAAGGTAAGATAATTTGCATACATGTTCATTATTTTACCCACAATACATCTTTTTCTACAATTGTGTGATTTAAACTACCTCTAGTGTCATTTTAATATTTTTAAATTTTCCCAATGTGGGGGCTAGGGTAAAATCATTATGGGCTACCCTCTCTCCAAGTCTAATGAGATTTCCCCTTCTGGGGAGAGCTGAATAATCCTTTCTTCAGAGGACAGCCTTGACCAACCTAGGGGTTACTTTACTGTGAGTTGTGTGGCAGAGGAAAGTTGGAATATCTTTCTGTCTCCCAAGTCATCCCCAATTTTCTCCCTTGCACATTTAAAATATGAAACTTTTGAAAAAGGACATGTTTGTAGGAGGGTGCATATTCAGTTTGCAGAGTGGCGCTGAACACCATAGCATCGGCCCTGTGTGTGTGTATGTATGCTATATGTGTATGTATGTTGTGTACATATATACCGTGTTTCCCCGATAATAAGACACTGTCTTATTTTTTTTTTTGGTCAAAAAAACACCATAGGGCTTATTTTCGGGGTAGGTCTTATTTTAATTAACATTGACAGCAGTGCCCCTTATGCAGGCCCCCTTGTAGAAGTTCCCCTTATGCAGGTCCCCCCCTGTAGCAGTGTCCCTTATGCAGCCTCCCTTGTACGGTAGCAGTGTCCCTTATGCACGCTTCCCCCTGTAGCAGTGTCCCTTATGCAGCCTCCCTTGTACGGTAGCAGTGTCCCTTATGCACGCTTCCCCCTGTAGCAGTGTCCCTTATGCAGCCTCCCTTGTACGGTAGCAGTGCCGCTTATGCAGGCCCCCCCTGTAGCAGTGTCCCTTATGCAGCCTCCCTTATTGCAGTGCAAGCCCCCCTGTAATTGATCCCCCACCCACCAGTACAGTACGGTACTTACCTGACTCACCGCCGTCCGGGATGTCCCTCTCACTTGCATGCTGACTGGATCTAACATGATCCAGCAGGCGCGGCCTCACAGGATCCTCAGCGCGCGGGTGACGTCATGACGTCACCCGCGCACTGCATGACTAAGAACGCTGGCCTCTGAAGCGTTCCCAGCTGAAAATGGGGATTTTAGTAGGTCTTATTTTCGGGGTAGGGCTTATTTTGGACCGGGTTACAAAAGTAAGGGTATGGCTTATTTTCAGGGTAGGTCTTATTATCGGGAAACACGGTATTTATATATGCATATATATTTTATGGAAACCCCCCTTAAAAATCCTGCGTTTGCCCCTGCACAGCGCCACTGCTGACTCACACATCACAGCAGCACCCTCTGTGTTCTTTTCAGCTCCTGAGATAAGACAGACCAACCACCAATGGCCGTCTCCACAGTGCTATAGTAAAAGTTTTCTAAGCTCACTGCCTACACTCCTGACATAGCCGCCTCACGTATCTCAGAGCGAGGGACTTCAAGATTCTTCTCCTCTCGCACTCCCGTAACCTAGTAGAACCCCACAGTGTCAGCAGATACAATAACCCAGCACAAAGCCCAGAAATCACACCCCACACACTAATACAGATAGGATATGGCAATATATACATATAATAGCTACAACAAACAATGAATGAATCTAGTGACCAAGGTTCACAACAAAATCATATTTGTTTAATGTATTTAGCACGGAATGGGTAGCCCGACAGGAGCAGAGTGCGACGCAGCAGAAGCCCGACAGCGCTGGAAATCGTGGATAGGTAAGTATCCACTAACCTAACCCCCCTAACCCTAACCCTCCTTAGGGGTGCCTAACCCTAACTTCCCCCCCAAGTGCCTAACCCTAATCCCCCCTCTAAGTGCCTAACCCTAACCACCCCCTTCCCCGCTGCCTAAACCTAAGTCCCCCGGGGGGGTGCCTAACCCTAAGTCCCCCCCGGGGGTGCCTAACCCTAACCCTCCCTCCCCCTTGCCTAACCCTAACCCTCCCGGGGGGGTGCCTAACCCTAAGTTTCCCCCGGGAGCCCTAAACCTAACCCTCCCCCCCCCCCGCGGCTGTCCACTCGTGGCGCCCGGCAACACTACGATCGTGATTCCGGGCGCCGGTCTCCAGGCGTCGGGGAAATGCGGGCGTCTACATCTAGACGCCCGGCATTTCACCCTTGCCGGGATAAGACAGTCGGGAAGCCGGCTGCCGGTATATAGGCAGTCGGCTTCCCGATTGCTTCCCTTTAGCACACATAAGTAAAATTTACATATAAATGTGCTTTCATTTCACTGATCACTTTGCTAATCTGCTTTTGACATTTATTTTTTATTTTATTCTGTACACACTTTTATAGCAATTAGCCAGTTTATGTATCTATATGAGTTTTATATCATTCTTTTATAGAATTTTTTTTTTCTTTTTCGGGAAGGGGGAGGGGGGGGGCGGAGTGATGTTTTTTAACCCTAGTTACGCCTCTGTCCATGACATGGAAACTGCTTAGTCCCCACCTTCAAGGAAATTCAAGACACCTTCATCAGCAAAGAAAGTCATGGCTACCGCGTTTTGGGACCACAAGGGTGTGCTTCTTGTTGATTTCCTCACCAAGAGACATACTGTGATTGCTGTCCGCTATTGTGACACATTGAGCCTGTTGTGGAGGATAGTTTATTAAAAACAACCTGAGCTGCTGTGAACAGGTGCCGTATGCCTGCACGATAACGTCAGGCCACACTCAGCCAGCTGCACGCGTGAGTTGTTATGGCATTGGGAGGTAATGGACCATCCTCCCTACAGCCCTGATCTGGCACCGAGGCATTTCCATCTCTTTGGACCTTGAACAAGCACCTGGGTATTCAGCAAGCCGTCATGTCCTGGGTTCAGGCGCTTGACACTGATTTCTTCTATGCCGGGATAGATGCCTTGGTGTATCGTTGGAACAATGCTTAGACAAGTATGGGGATGTGGAAAAATAATCTGTACCAATGCCATTCAATTGATTGTAAGGATATGTACGAGTTATGCAACGAGAGGTCTTGTTACTTTATGTAGGAACAACCCTCGTAAATTATTAATCCCAAATTGACAAAATAAGTCCTAAGGCTGACTCATTAGTTAATAAGCTCTGTGTAATTTACAGATCTATTTCTGATAAGTAAATAATGCATCTTCTTTGTGCACCTTAAAAATATATTACTACAATAATGGTAAACCAAAAACATTGTTGTGATATTAAATGTGTCTTAAATGAGTTTTACAGGAGTTTGCATGGATTACTGTTACATTTGCAATGTTTGACAGTTTCCATTTCTTGTTATTGATTTTAAGCAGTTGTCCTAATGCAGACTGCAGTAATTGCTCACAATAACCTAAACTACATGCAGTGCATCAGCTCAGCTTGTAAATGGTCATAGGGAAATCTGTTTTTAATTTGTACTTGGAAAATAAAAATACTCCATGATTTTAGACAGATGTAACTGCCTTTCTGTGTGATCTACAACTAGTTCTTGTCTAACTTACGACAATATAAGACTGTACAGTGATATAGAACTGACTTGTACTTGATGTTACATCTACACTGTCTATTAAGCAAAACTATATACAATGAAGCTTAGATATCATTGACACAGTTTAGCACTAAAACACTAATGCAATCCATACAACTATGAAAAACTGTTGAGTTTTAAGTTTATCTCTTTTGTTATCATATAGTTAGACATATTTGATTACATGCTTAAATGTATCTTTGAAATGACCAGTAAACCTAAAAAACCCTGTTTTTTTAAATATATAACAATTGTTAATAAATACAGATAGATCAGGAACTAAAAACCTGAGACAACAATGATTGTTATTATTTTTTACTATATATGTCCCCCTAATTTCCTGATAGGCTACTACATACCACATAGGAGGGTCACCTATGGTTAGATACATAGGATAAAATAGGCAGATACCTATAATTTCAAGATAATGTACAGATTCAATTATCTTAATCAGAATAGTTATGTAGAGGTAGCCTTGGGTTCCAGGTATTCTTGAGGGCTGTGACCACTGCTATGAGAAGGCTGGATATGAAGACACAGATATAAGTAACTTTGACTGTGGAATGCTTGTAGATAGTTTGAGTATCTATGAAACTGCTGATCTGCTGGAGTTTCCATACACAACAGTCTCTAAAGTTTACAGAGAAAGATATGCAAAATGAAAAACCGTCCAGTAAGCTGCATTCTGTGGATGAAAAGCCTTGTTGAATAAGAGGAAAATGTCCATACTGGTGCAGGCTGACAGGAAGGTGACAATAACTCAAGTAACCATGCATTACGATAGTGGTACAGGTTGAGTCTCCCATATCCAAAATGCTTGGGACCAGGGGAATTTTGGATAACGGAATATTCCGTATTTTGGAATATTTGCATACCATAATGAAATATCTTTGGAATGGGACCCAAATATACACAAAGAATGCATTTATGTGTTATATACACCTTATACACACAGCCTGCAGGTAATTTTATACAATATTTTGAATAATTTTGTGGCTCAAGCAAAGTTTGTGTACAGAAATGAAATTCATTTATGTTTCATATACACCTTATACACACAGCCTGAAGGTAATTTTATGCAATATTTTTAATAATTTGTGCCTTAGACAAAGTTTGTGTACATTGAACCATCAAAAATCAAAGGTTTCATTATCTCAGTCATGCCAAAATAATTCTGTATTTCGTAATATTTGGATTTGGGAGACTTAACCTGTATTCCAGTGGGCAGTGCATCTACTTTTTGACAGGGCTTCTGAGTGAAAAGAAATAAACCAATTAGAGTGAACTAGAACATTGTTCTACTTCTGGAGCTAATCTGTCTTCAGTCGCAAGATTGTTTACCAGAATCCGGCCAATACTATTGTAGGCCTACATGATCACCACGATATATAAGGTATATTTATCAAACATGGTTACCAAACAGCCATGTAGGGGCAGCACTTTCATATATTTTCCAGGTCTTTTATGTATTGTCTATATTTATTATAGTGTTACTGAGATATCAGAAATATCTACTGTGTTACTTATGTATTGGAAACTCATTGTGAGAACACCACCATTTTCATATCCTGTGTCTCTGCACCCCAACTCTCCTGCCTCCTGCTCTCTCCCGAAATAGTCTCCCAGACAGTTAGCATATGTATTTGTACTTGTACAATAGCTGAGATGAAAAGCCCCATAATAATAACAATCCACTTCTTGCTGACCCCAGTGACACTGTAAAGTACAGAACAGACACAGTGGTACACACAGCCCTTATCATTTTCATGTCTTTGGGTTATGCTAGCACCACTCAATAGGATTCTCCTTCCTAAATGACTGCTAGGGAGCGGGGAGAGAAACAGTGTACCATTCATTGACTATAAAGGTAACATTAATGCAGGGGATTGTGAGCAATGAATAGCCAGCTCTGGGCCTGATTCAGAGGTGTACCACCCCTATACATCTGCATTGTCATTATCAGCAAGCATGTGCACCTGAGTTATTCTAGATGCAAGAGATTGGTCTGATATTGCTGGAGCTTTGTATATGCTTACCTCTCATGTGCACCCATTTAGCAGCTGACTTCCATACTACTATGCATTGCCCAGCAGATCCACCTCAGACTGCCTCTGACACACACAAAAATCACAGATGTGAGCGCTTTGCATGCAACTCTGAATCAGGCCCTCTGTGTCCATGAAACAATGATAATGAGGATAAACAAGGACTGATGCTTCCAGCAACTTGTCACATCACATATACTCATTATACTATTATTAATATTAATCAGGCTATTATTATTTTACCTGCTTTTGCTAATGACCAAACTTGATTCTGTGCATGCGCACATTCAGGGGCGTAACTAGACCTAGGGTGGTCCCATAGCAAAATTTTAATGGGCTCCCTTAGGCCCCTCCCCCCTGGTCCACCCCCTCGGTTTGTGGCCCCTCCTCTGCAATCTCCCCCGCCCCCTCCTCACTTCCCTCTACTTGGCTTACCTGCTCCGTTGGGAACGATCACAGTAGACAACTCCCACACAGTAGACAACTCTTATATCATACACAGATTATTTATCAATATATTAGATGGAGGACAAAGCCAATAATTATCTATAACCTTAAAGGGGGAGCCTACTGATCAAGCAACATCTGCTACTCAAACAGCTTTGCACATACTACATAGGTTTACACATTAAACACTATTACTTGTGGAGAGCTATAGAGAAAATTTGTGCCAAAGATCTTGTCCAATAAGGATTCATTACCCATCTATTAGAATAACACTGTAATAGATGTATTATTACAGCACAGATTGTGCATAAAGCAACTCCTTGTGCAACATTTATTGAGGTGAAGCAGGAAGCAAAGCCAACATGCATTGATATGTTAGCCAGCCCCCAGTACGGTGCAGAGAAAACGCCCCCCTCCAGCTGTCTCAGCAAGTCCTGTAGCACATCAGCCTAGTGTCACTGCAATGCACTGTTTCTTCCTGATTCCAGGTTTTCATTAACAATGGGGTCCGGTAGTAATGGCATGGTACAAGGTAAATTAACATTTATGTAAAATAAGGTACAAAAGTGTAGCTTTTGTCCCTGTTGTGGTTGGGTACGTGGTGACCACAAAAGTTACACCATTTATTGAAGATGATGGTTGCTGGTGGGTGGAGGATAGGGCAGAAGGCAGACCCTTAGGGAGGAATTCAGTCAGATGCGAAAAGTTGAGTTTTGGTGAAAAGTGTTTGCATGTCCGAAAACTCCAATAACAGAAACAGGAGAAAAGTTTTCACCATCTCAGAGTAGGTGAAAAAAAGTGCAAAATCTCTATTTTAGGTTAAAAATGTGGAGACTTGGGCCCTGATTCAGAGCCGGACACTCTTTTTTTTTTTTTGAGCCGGCCTTCTGGCCACTCGCTAAGCTGTGGGAGACCACCCACAGCTTTAGCGAGCGGCCAGGTGATGGTCGCGATGGTCCTGACCATCGCAACCATCGGGGCTTGTGACGAGACCCTTGTGGTAGGGTCTCGTCTGCCGCAAGCCCCAGTGAGCTTCCGGCTCTAATAGAGCCGGAAGCTCACCACTGACATCACTCGTGAAGTCAGTGGGGCCGCCCCAAATGGCAGGCGTTCCTTCGGGAACACCTCCGTTTGGCAAGCCATCCCCCGACCCGCCTACAAAACGGGGAACTTCTTGTAGTGAGCCCAGGAGCGACGGAGCTGCCATCGCTCGCGCATGCGCACGCCAAAGCCGGCTCCGGTGTGCGCATGCGCAGTGGGGGACCATAGACCCACTTGCGAGCGCTGTGCGCTCGCAAGCGGGTCTGAATCAGGCCCTTGGTTCAGAACCCTTTGGACAACACCCCTTATGACTAATAAGGCAAAACAAATTTTTTATTTACTTTAATTCCCCCTAATAATGTCATGTCATTTTTTGCGGTGAAAATTTAAAAAGTGTTAGAAAATGGATTTAACGTAGTGGGTCAGGTAATTTTGGGGGCTGTATGGATGCAACAGGTGTTTAAAACATTGCAGATGGCTGCAGCAGGTGTATTTTTAAAAAATGTAAAAGTGCATTTTAAAGACACAAAAATATACTATCACCCATTTTAATGTACCCCAAATTTAACTGCAGCAATTATTTACTCCAAAAATGTTGCTTTTTATCAATTTCCCACACTTATGCAAATATGCATATAACAACTTAAGAACCCCTAATACTTTTATTAGAGCTAGTAATACACTTCTATATTGATTTCCTATGTCAGGCTTTTTATGGGGCACAGACTGATTTCCCCAAATTGTGCTGTCGTTTTCGTTAGTTTCCCCATGCACAATTATCGCACATATGCGCTTTCACGTATTTTATAATTAGGATGAAAAACGGGAGCGCTTATTGCGAAAATACGTGAACAGATTGTACCAAAACTGGCGTATAGGGCAAAAACTTTGGCGAATAGTTTTAGTTTTATTGTGGCTAATTGAATCCGGCCCTTAGCCTAGTGGTAGCACATCTGTTGCAATCAAGGGTGGATTGGCCATAGGGGTTTACAGGAGTCCAGGTGTGCCTCTGGCCTGATGGGGCTGCCTGAAGGCTGTTTGCTTTAATTTTTTATTTTATTTTTTAAACTAGCGGACAAATACTATATTATGACTTAGAAAATTTACCTTGAGAACCTACTGGTTTGCTATTAAAATACTGTCTGGAACAATATGTGTCACCTGTAATAAAGGCAAAGACAAATCTGTTGACTTTTTAGGGGATTAATATAGTGTGTGTATGTGTGTGTACAGTATATGTATATATACTGTATAATACACATTACAGTATATACACACACACACACACATATATTTATATAATCCTGTTCAGTGTTAGAATCTGCAGGCAGCGCCACATTGGTCAGGACGGAATGGGTTCGATTCCCGTCAGCGGCAGCCCGACAAGAGCAGAGTTAGAAGCAGCAGAAGCCCGATAGCACTGGAAATCCCGATCGTGGATAGGTAAGTATCTACTAACCTAACCTAACCCCCCTAACCCTAACCCTCCTTAGGGGTGCCTAACCCTAACTTCCCCCCCAAGTGCCTAACCCTAATCCCCCCTGTAAGTGCCTAACCCTAACCACCCCCTTCCCCGCTGCCTAAACCTAAGTCCCCCGGGGGGTGCCTAACTCTGTCCCCCCCGGGGGTGCCTAACCCTAACCCTCCCTCCCCCTAGCCTAACCCTAACCCTCCCGGGGGGGTGCCTAACCCTAAGTCCCCCCCGGGAGCCCTAAACCTAACCCCCCCCCCCGCGGCTGTCCGCTCGCGGTGCCCGGCATCTCTACGATCAGGATGCCGGGCGCCGGTCTCCCGGCGTCGGGGAAATGCGGGCATCTACATCTAGACACCCGGAATTTCACCCTTGCCGGGATATGACATTCGGGAAGCCGGCTGCCGGTATTTAGGCAGTCGCCTTCCCGTCAGGACAATGCAGCCTAAATTTGGTTGTTAGGTTTTTCTCTCTTTCAAAGTTCAAATAATTAAATGCAGCAAAGTATCCCAGGAAACTACTCATATTAACATATCAGCAACTATACATTTAGGGCTTGATTCTGAGTTACACGTAACTTACAGCAATTATGGGCGATTCAGAGACGTGTGGAGAGCAAAGACTCAGGTATTGTGCATGAACCATCTTCCCGAATAAGACCAGTAGCATGGGGGAGATACTGCACACAGGCCCCACCTGGGCATTAATATGCCTCTGAGGTAAGAATCTGATGAGTTCCATCCAACTTCAGGGATAACGTTGGAGATCCAACTGATAATGGGTATTGATAGGGGCAGTGCAGACGCAATAGATGCTGCTGACTCTGAATACAAGCGGAAATCTGCATTTATTCCTGAACGCGAGTGAGTACAATTACTGCCGCTTTATGTACAACTCTGAATCAGGCCAATATTGTCAGATAGTACCTTAGTTACATGGGACTAAATTACATGCACTGACTAACCTTTATTTTTTTTGCAGGCACTATGTATATAGTGGAATCCATAGTGCTCCCCTATTTCCAGGCCTTCCTAATGCTGTAAGTATTTGCTGTTTTATATACATTTTCACAATGATATTTGACTGTTTTAGATTTTATGAGTAAGGTATTAGTTTATTTATGCAACACTTTTTCTAGCCAGTCCCTATTATTTACCATTACATATGCCTTAACCCTCCCCCTCTCCACCCCCCTAACCCTAACCCTCTTTAGTGGTGTATAACCCTAACCTCCCCCCGGATGTGCATAACCCTAAAATCCCCCCAGTGGTGCCTGCACCCTAACCCCCCTGCCTGCACCCTAAGCCTAACTCTCCCGGGGAGGTGCCTAACCCTAACCTCCCCCCCGGTGGTGCCTAACCCTAACTCCCCATCCCTGTAGCCTAACCCTCCCCGGGGGGGTGCCTATCCCTAATCTCCCCCCGGGGGTGCTTAAAGCAAACCCCCACATCCCTGGAGAAACTGTGTTACTTACCGGCATCCGCATGTTTGGGATTCCGGCGTTCGTTATGCCGACGCCGGTATCCTGATCTCATTCGGGATAGCGGCGTCGGCATTTTGCTGGTGGTCGGGATTCCATCCGCCGGCATTTTAACTACATCCCCTTTTAGGTATGTTCCTGGAAAGGGAGTTTATCTATTTTAAAATAGTTTTAGAACTTGCCAAATATGAAAGGGGTAAATGTATTGTAAAGCGGGTTTCTAAAATCGCCGTTTTTAATTATAATATAACAAAATGGACCTGCGCACTGAGCTTGCCTATCAAAAGGTGAGCTGCTGACAACTTGTAGGTACCCTTACCTACAAAATATACGTGATCAGAGAAAGATGTTGTGAGAGAGTTGTTTATGAGAGCTAATATGATACTGAAATGACGTTCTCAATCATTCATTCCATATGATGTAAAACTAAATATATGAAACTATAAATCCCTGATGACAAAATATATATGGGCTGGTAGTAAACTTATTTGGCCTATATGAAATCACGTACAGATATGGAGGTAAATGCAGTGTACTTAGTATGATAATATGAAAATTTGCCAATAAACAGTAAAAAATAAAATTAATGTGATTTATTGAATTATGCACTAAACCATAGTGAGCCAGAAAAGATGCACATGCAAGATGGTGACAATGTTAATCAATTCAGAACATAGCCCAGACTGATGGGTAATGCAAATCCAGACTGTTATTAGCTGTAAATCCAAGTGTATGTTTGAATGAATACTGTTCAAAAAATGAGGATGGGGCGAAAAACGGGGGGAAGAAGGGAGTAATTCCGTGAGCGGCGTCCCGCTAAGGTACTGTCTGTGTGGAATATGAGAGTTGAGTTATAGATGCCCGGGATGGTCTTCTTAGGTCAGGGAGTACGGTGTGTACTGTAAGGGAGAGGCTGCTTAACTCCAGCACGTCTGTACCCAGCGGCTCAGGCGCCGGATGGTGCCTGACTGAACAGGCTGCCTCAGGCAGACCGCACCGGGGCACGCGCTGTGGTCTAAGGAGGGGACAGCACGGCTACACCGCTTGTTAGAGCAATGTGCCGAGCGTCTTCCACCATAGACGGGGGACTTACCTCTCTACCCCAGCGGGCACCGCTCCTGTCCTGCCGGCTCTCGTTTGGTTGGTGATGATGCTTGCTTCCGGGGTTGGTCACGTGACTCGAGGGTTCCAAGTAATAACGTCCTGATAGGCATTGTGGATACTTGATATCAGTTCCTGTTTCTTGCAAAGTGCACGCTGGTCTGGGGTCTTTGATAATAGCACAAAATAGATAAAAAGGTTGAAGATAGCTTGTTATGCAGTGGTCTCCAACGCGTTTCAGCCTTTAGGCCTCTTTCAAGGAGGTAGTAGTTGCAGTGAAGAAGTTTCAATAAGTAGTTGTGGGGCGGTCTTCACATATGCAAATGCAGCTGTGGTGATTGGTGTAACTGGTAAACACTCTGGATGATGTAAACTTCTGTCCATCATACATTCTAACAAGGTGGCAATAGATGTGGGTGTTTAGTATCATGTACCCTTTTGAAAATGCAGCTAGTAACGCTATAGTGTCTATCTATGAGGTAGTCCCCTGTATGTTGAAAAGAGACAACCAATGAATCAGTACATTATAGACCCTAACGGACTCCATATACATTAAATTCTATTCACCACATATTAAATTGCTGTATAGATCAAAGTAGATATGTATAATCATACTGGGCTACAAAAGTGAAGTATAAAACGGACCAGTTGATACTAACAGAACTATTTACATATGATTGACATAACTTCATTATGTTTATTTAAACCCCTTGGTGCAAATGTCCTCAATTCATGCATCCACTTGAGTTACTGTTTGTTTATTTTGTTTATGAAATTAGGTCCTCTCCAATTCAGTTTTATTTCCTGTATCCCTATAAATATTAATGATTTAGGGCAGTGTTGGCTAACCTTGACACTCCAGCTGTTGTGGAACTATATATCCCAGCATGCCCTGCCACAGTTTTAGCATGCCCTAATAGCAAAACTGTAGCAGTGCATGCTGGGTTATGTAGTTCTATAACAGCTGGAGTGTCAAGGTTAGCCAACACTGATTTAGGGTCACTATTGTGGAAGTCTTTAAAGTGTTTTGATCAGTTGTGATCATCCAGGTCTTTTTTTATATTCCGTATATGCTCGCTAATACGGATTCTCAATGGTCTTATAGTGCGGCCTATGTACTGTTTCTTACAGCCGCATTCGAGTAGGTATATCACTCTCTTGCTATTACATGTAATTCTATCTCTTATTTCATATGAGGTGTTCGTATATTGTGATTTAAAAGTGTTTATGGATTTGGTACTCCGTTTATGGCCGTTCAAACATCCTGGGCAGTTGCCACAGTAGAAGAATCCGTTCTTTGGTTTATCGTTACTTATAGTGGTTTATCGTTCGTTAGTGGGGACGATATGGTTACGTACCAGTTTGGATCTTAGATCTGGTGCTTTTCTATATATGATGTTTGGATATGGAGGTAAGTGATCTGCTAGTGCTTCATCCTCTAATAGTAATGGCCAATGTTTTTTAATAATTCTCTGTACATCTTTGTATTGTTTGGAGAAATTTGTTATGAAAAGGATCTTACTGTCTAATTGAATTTGCCCCTTGTCCTTATATTGTAAAAGTGTGTCTCTCTCTATATGTTCAGTTTCCTTGAAAACTTCACCTAATGTAGTGTTATCGTACTTTTTTTCGATGAACTGGGTTGTCAGTTCTTGTCCTTGTTTAATGAACTCTTCCTTCTTTGAGCAGCTGTTTTTAATTAGGCAAAACTTGTTTGTTTTAAAAACTCAATGCTTGTGCCCCAAAGTTTCTATTGTATGTTCTTTTCTCACAAAGACTCTGTGCTCTCTGGGTATTCAGACATATGCCCATTTGCTTAGCGTAAAATACACACATTTGTACTGTGCATGCCCACAAGAAAAAGGTGAAGAAGGAACTAGGGACCTGATTCAGACCTGCTCGCTAGGATGCGATCGCTCGTAGCTGGCCGATATTTGCATTCTGTGTATACGTATGCATCACAATGCGCGTGCACGAACCACTGCGACAGATCGGGAAGCGCTCGCTCGCCCAGCATAGACAGCCCAGTTGAATGAGTGATAGAAGAGGCCATTTGTGGGTGGTAACAGGGGCAGGCCACTAGAAATGGGGGAGTGGAGGTGCGAACGCAGACGTGCCTGTGTGTTTCAACGCCGTTTCATAGGCGTGCATAATTAACAGGCAGCGTCACTGTACACATCACCTGGTTGTATTTCACACTGAAGTGATCGCAGTGCTTGCGGCCAGGTATAGTCAACCTCAACGCCGCGAGCACATCTAGGGTGCTCGATGTACCAATGTTTTCATGCTCTTCCAGGAGATGACGTGCGCAAGTGGGCGTCTTTTGAATGGCTGGTGGGCATCTGCATACACAAAGTGATCGCATGCCAAGACATAATGGGTGTGCTAATGCCTTGCTGTGCGATCGCCTGCCTTGCTGGGCGTGCGCTGGTTTTGCATACGCTGGGAGTGAGCGACCACATCTAGCGAGCGGCTCTGAATCAGGCCCTAGGTCCGCATGCAGTTTTGGACCTTGCGCCTTTTTACTCTTAAAACAGTCAAACCAGCAATGGACAGGACATGCAATCACAGAGCAAAAACAGTGAGGGGTGAATTTACTAAGAATCATGTTTGACTTCTTAACGTATTCGCTGGTCATCGCTGTAACATTTTTTGATCAAAACCCAAATTTACTAATCAGTGTATTTGAATGTCTTTTTACATTCAATGGATATACTCACCAATTTCTGTCATATGCAAGATCAGTCATTTGTCCAGTTTACAATGGACTGCTGATAAATCAAAGCATGGTGCTGCCAAAGAAACCATCCGCTGATTGGCTGAGAGTGTCCAAGTCTTAGCCAATCAGTGCCTCACCATTGTGTAGTGGAGTGACCCACTTGGGAACTATCAGATTTCGGTTAGGGCTGTACAGCATGTCCTTGGGCAAAGGGTGTGTGCGGTTTTTTTTTTTAGTCTGCTAAGATCCTGGACTTCTACATAGACAAGGGGAGCAAGCACATTCAAGGACAATGTAAGTATGAAGTGTGAGTGTGTGTAATAAAGTGTTACAATATTCGGTGTGTGTGTCCTGTGGTCTTTGTAATATTTTTTTTACAGTGGAACTATAGGTGCCAGAGGGCCCTTAAGGTCCGTACATTCTGGCACTTGTGGTTCTCCAAGTGTGCATGCGCGGCTGACCGATCAGCAAACTGACAATAAACCATCAGTGCATGCAAATACTGAACATGTGTGACCATTGGCCCGCTCAAGCATCAGTCAGACCGACAGAGAGGCAAAAAAGTAGCCCATAGGCATTCCGGAGTTTGGTAAATCCATCTTACATAGCTATCAAAGATGCAAGGGGGGCAGCTGTTATGGGGCCCAGAGCTGAGGAGGCTCCATCTTCCTTGTCAAAGTTACGTGTTATATACATTTTTCACCATTGGGTGGTACATAGGGGTCCTTACAAACTTTTGCTATAAGGCCTTCAAATACCTAGTTATGCCCCAGGCAGCCCCCATAGAAACCTATGGGGGCTTCTTTTCCAGTGGAGGGACTGGGGCAGATATTGGAGATATCTGCTGTACTCTGGTTAATTCTAGGAGATGCTTAGATTTTACAGGTATCCCCTGAAAACGTCTTCCAAAACAGCTTTACTAAACATGCCCCTCATATGCTTAACTTGAGAGCTATCAGTGATGGTGTGATTGAGAGCTATCAGTGATGGTGTGATTGAGAGCTATCAGTGATGGTGTGATTGAGAGCTATCAGTGATGGTGTGATTGAGAGCTATCAGGGATGGTGTGATTGAGAGCTATCAGTGATGGTGTGATTGAGAGCTATCAGTGATGGTGTGATTGAGAGCTATCAGTGATGGTGTGATTGAGAGCTATCAGGGATAGTGTGATTGAGAGGTATCAGTGATGGTGTGATTGAGAGCTATCAGTGATGGTGTGATTGAGAGCTATCAGTGATGGTGCACCTTATTATTTAGTTACATCCTCCTTTATGTAAAACACATATTTCTCAGTGTGTGGCTGCAAGGTATTGGATGTATGGTTACACACTATATAGATCTGTTTGGCTACAATGGTAATGGAAAATCATTCAGATGTTATTAAAAAAGTGCACTTATGCGGCTGCATGTTTTTTCACACATTGGCAGGATTGCCTGCCGATATGTTTGGTATACTGCAATGGCTGGGCAGCTTCTGTGGGTTATCAGGCTGCGCACAAGATCTCACAATTTGATCACGCATGCACAATGGGGCTGGTCAGGAGGTAAGACACATTGCCTTGGCACTAGCCTGATGAGCTGTGGGTCTTGCACGGATCGCCGGAGGTGGGACTTTTCTCACCCTCACTCTGGCGTCCGGGATGTTAATACATCTCGGCGTTATTAATTCCTGCAGGAAGTGCCATAGTGGCATGAAAATATGCTAATGATTCAGCCGTTGTATTGTGTACAGAGACCCCTCAGATCCACCACTTACGTACAAAAGGCAAATCATTGGAAACATCAGTTGCACAAACCTCTGAGCAAGCCTGTGCTATCTCAGAATGTCCGTCTCATCTAAGACACTGAGGTCTCTCCAGCTGTGTACGAATTCGCAGAGGCAATCTAGGGCACATCCAGAAACTGGTTCCAACACTCCATGCATTATTGTAGCCACCCTCTGTTACCTCCCACAAACACTATCTGTCACTCACTTTGCAAATATATCCTAACTGTGTCCGCCGTCTGAAACTCATCGATCATCGATGCGTGTGCGCAGTGTGGCTTTGGTGCATGTGCAGTAGCCAAAAATCGCTCCACTGCGTCCAACATTGACACTGCATTCACCTCTGAATCAGGCCCTGAATGCACGGGAATCTGCCTGTCTGCCCGCCTCACATACAACAGCAGGACATCAGACACTGACGGGGGTGAGCCGTAGCGTGGCAATGATTCTGACAGCAAACTGCTTCTTACTCACTGGCAGAGATCTGCCTGATGGAGCTGTGCTATAAACAGAAAATGAACGAGCTGAATCATGAGAAGAGGTGCCAGAACAGAACTTGTGGGGTGGCCACTGATACCATATTAACGGGCTTACTAGTAATATTATATGTAAGATAACACAGCTCTGCGAAATTTAAGCCGGCACAGGGCAAAACTGTGTTGCTTCTGTTGTATTTGGTTCCACCTTCGCCAGCTCACCTTGTAGTTGTAGTTGTTGGTGTGTGTGTTCAATGTTCCTTTAGTGGGGTTTAGGCCCTTTGTAAATTTTGGCTCCAGGACATTGTGGACCTTAATCTGGCACTGGGCAGGGGGAAGTTTTTTGACGAGAACTGAATTGCAACGTTCTATACTACCGACTGAATTCATTTAAGACAATGTTTTATAATAAATGTAGGCAAAATACATTTATTACTTTAAAGAATATGAAAAAAATGACTCATTCATAAATACACGTTTTTCAGAAAAACGTGATGTGATATGCAAAATTGGGAGTCATTTTCGTGTTCAGAAGCCAAAAATCTATAAGTATCACATAAATTAGTTAAAAAAGCTTTTTCATCACAGACCTGTGTAATTGTTACTACAGCATTGTATTGGACATTACTGAGCAGTTCTAGAGTACTATTAGCTTATTATTGGGCATTAGTTCTAGTGGTGGCATATTATTGGTTATTACTGCTATTTTGATATTTTACTAGGCACTAGTTATAGTGATGGATTTTTACTCGGCATTACTGTTACTGCTGGCATGAATACCGTCAGAGGCATGCGAACAGTCAAAAGTAAGTATTTTAACCCAAATCTTAACCCTTACACCAACCCCTGCCACAACCTAACCCTACCATTCCATCCCGCAATCTAACCCTAACCCTCCTCCTAGTGCTTAACCCTAACATTAAAACCTAACCCTAATACTTACCGTGGGAATCTGTCTGTATTGTGACCATCAGCTTTCTGACAGTCGTGATCCTGACTACATCCCGGCATATTACTGTGCGCTAATATATATTACTCTTAAAATGTTTGGAAATTACTATTTCTAGTGACTTTACTATTTTTTATTGCTTGGCCCCATAGCAAATAAAGGAAAAAGAATGTGAACCTCTTATCCTTAATTTTAATCAATTAAAACATTTATTATGAGTCTCAATAATCATAAGTGTATCAATACAATCATAAATCAATTACATATAATCACAGACTAAATATAAACCGATCCCACTCATATGCATGTGCAGTACGCACCATATGCCAATCTGCTTACGCTGTTGCAGTTGCGATCCATGATGAATCAGGCCCACACACACACCACCAGCCAGCCACTGCTTTACACTACAATCAGTATACATATAATCACAGATTAAATATAAACCATTTGCAATAATGTTCTACGTGGTGTATGTGGAAAATTCGCATACCATGCAAAAGCATAAACAGCCTCCAGGTGTTATATTGGGCTGATCAGATAAACATTGCACTGAGGGCCTGATTCAGCAAGCATCGCAAGAGCTGAGACGCACGCAGTCGGCTGTTTTTCGCGTTCTGCGCATGCATCACAGTGCGCGTGCACGAACTACCGACTGCGATCGGGAATGAGAGCACAGTGTGTATGTAGACCCATTACAGTGATTTACAGGAAGTATTGTTTGCGGGTGGTGACGGGGGGTGGTTGGGCGAACGCAGGCACGCCAGTGCGTTGGGACGGCGTTGCGGGGGTGTGCATAAATTAGTCACTGCAATACCATAGGCAGCCTGAGGCCTCATAGCGTACATTGAAATTAGCAATCCCTGAGTGACCTGCCTTAACTGTGCGTTTGGGTTCGATGTTACTCGACGTTACCTATTCTTTCGCTATGTTGCCCAAGTGTATGGATGTGAGTAAGGGGAAGTGGGCCTCCTCATGCTAGGCTGAGATTGCAAACATTTGCATATCCCCGCTGATATTAGCAACTGCATTGCGTGCATATAAGCAGAATTGCGATCCTTGCTGAATCAGGCCCTGTCCCGTAAATTGCAATAAAATATATACTTTCACTTACAGAGAGCACTCATTTTCACAGTGGCTCTGATACAATGTATTGATGAAATAAATGTTGAAAAAAAGCACCTTTCAGTAAGGAAAATGGTCTTGTATCCTTGTAGCCTTTTATTAACAGCATTCCCATAAGAAATCAAAGTAACCAGTGAGAGTTCCGATGCAGATATAATTGCAACTAGCGTTCCATTTAGGAATAAAGTCACTTTAAGATGTTAACTATAAATCCAAGTAATCACAGTTCACAGAATAAATTTATATCCTTTTTGCAGCACTTACATAGCCACTTGGCACTCCATTGCAAACGCTGACTCAGTCCTTTGCTGTTCCCCGCGATGTTAGAAAAGAAAAACACCACTAACAAGTGTCCTGCAAAAAAGATGGTTACCGATGCACTATGTCCTCCTGAGGCCCTAATTCTGCTCTTCTGAACATGCACAGGGGTTTGCACGTAAAACCTTGCAATCCTGCGTTTACATCGGTAGCATCAAGTAACATCGGACCCTCATGCTGAATTACAGCAGGTATGACCTGACTCAAAAATTGCAACTGTTGTCCCATGCAGTGAGTACTCAAACTGAAAATGCCATTGCAGTAGCTAATTTATGCAAGCCCAGGAAACGGCGTTCAAACGGGCAGGTATGCCTGTGTTTTTCCAACCACTCCCCTGTCACGACCCATAAACGCTGACGTCCTGTCACTTATTCTGCAATGGCTTCGTATCTGCGTAAGTGATCGCAGTACGATCCCAATGCTAACCTACTCATATGCATGCACAGTACACACCATAAGCCAATCTGCGTACGCTGTTGCAGTTGTGATCCGTGATGAATCAGGCCCACATACACACCACTGGCCAGCCTCTGCTGTACACTACAATCAGGGTTGTCTTAACAGCAGTGAGGGCCCTGGGCAAAGCAATCCACTGGGGCCCCTACCCACCCATTCACGGGAAAAAAAATTTAAATTGTCAATTAAATTAAACCCTCCTGCATGCCCATCAGACCTCCCACACATGCAGAGAGACTCTGTCTGACTAGTCTGAAGCCGGCGGATGAAGTGAAACTGGGACTGAGGTGAGTACTCGTCACCGGGGAAGGGGGGAGGTTAGATCAGAATATAGTGCACCAGCGGCCAACTTATAAAAATATCACAAATTTTCCAACTGGCCGCAGCTGCAGGGGGGCGGGATGGTGGGCCCTTAAAAGCTTTGGGCCCTTGGGCAACTGCCCAACAAGCCCAATGGAAGAGATGGCCCTGACTATAATCAGTGGTGATGCTTTATTGAGCATTACAACCACTGTAATGTGTTTTATAGTGTTTTCCTGGTGTATAGTGTTTATTACCTAGGTGTATTACTGGGATTGCTGGGCAATCATTTTAATAGCGAACCTTTGCTCTTACCAAACCATGGATTATGGGAACTGTCACAATACACTACAAACGCTCTACAATCGCATCCAGGGCAGTTTCTAGGGTCTAAGGTTCCCAGTGCGAGCAGTCAAAATGCGCCCTCCCCCCCTCCTCCCCCAAGAAGCAGTAAAATTGTGGAGTTGGCATGGCCTCATCGTGAGGGGGTGTGGTATCACAGAAAGGGAGCCTGGTCTCGAAAGACCACAGAATGTCAGCCACTGTGACTACTGAGCCCAGGGGTGGCTAACCTGTCAGAGGCAAAGCGCTGAAAAATATATGTAGTTAAATCAAAGACAGACAGCATGCGCGCACCGGTGGCGCACGCTCAAAAAATGGGGTGTGGCCTAGCTGTCACAAGCCCACGCCACATTTGTGTGCGCATGACTTTGGTGTGACATTTGCAGAAGTATGACCTTGTATCACACCCATTTTTATTCGCGTTGGGAGCGAGCCCAGCACATTGAAAATACAAGCCAGATCCACATAAAATACACTGAAATAAACCAGGTCCACATAAAACACACTGAAAAAGCCACTTCAGGATTACACTGCAACAAACCACTTCCACATAAAATATATTGGAAAGCCAGATGCACATAAACTACATTTTAAAACCACATCCACCTCAAATACATTATTAAATCCAGAACCACATAAAACACATTGAAAAAACAAGATTCACATAATACACACTTCATTCCAGCCCTCTCCCTTGCCATTCCATTCCAACAGGTCTTAGGCTTCCCCCCCACTGGCTCTCAGGCAAAAGTGCCCATTATGCAGTGCCCCCCTGTAGTTGTCCCCATATGCAGTGTCCCCTGTATTTGTGCCCCTTATGCAGTGCCCCCTGTATTTATGCCCCTTATGCAGTGCCCACAGTGGTAGTACAACTTATGCAGAGCCCACAGTAGTGGTGCCCTTTGAGGATATTAAAATGAACCTCTATATACCCCTGCCTGTACCTTCTAAAATCCTCCCTATAAACCTCTAAGGATGACGCTAATTTGCGTACGCAGTCATACAGTAAATAAAGACTTAGACTTGGAATCTGTGGTTCCAAAGCACAAGTGTTATTCAAGTAAAAGTTCAGACAGTTAAACGCAATTGATCCAGACACAATTTAGGTGCAAAAGGAATTATACAGACCCAAGTACAGTATACATACGCAGCGCTTCCGGACCCGAAGACAGGCATCAGCAAGAGACCCCTCGTCATTCAGCATTCAGCACGAAGACTAAGAACCCAGCGTTTGAGCACACATATTTATACCCCCCCAGAATAAACAGGACAATAGAGAAGTTTGTTGCTGATGTCATTGGTTCCCAGGGGAGAAGCATATGTTACAGGGCATTTAACAGGCTGGTTCCAATAGACTCTCCCTGCCTCTAACAGCTGGGGATCTTTCCCTTCCCGCCCCCTGCAACATCCTAACAGTTGTTCATGAAATATACATTTTGTTGCTTGTAGGCTCTGCGATCCATAACTCGAGAATGCATGATGCGATCTCCCCACCGATAACACCGGAATACTGTAAAAAGAGTACGCATCAGTACAAAACCAAACACGACTTGTTTAGCATGTATAATACATTAGTTATCAAATATCTTTATTTCTTAGCATTTAAACTAACTGAACCAACTTAAATCATACACTTTAAAGCTTATTAAACCTTATGTGTGAATATGTAATGTGTGAGTATTCAGGGTTTGATATAGAGACGTATTAATGTGTGTATGAGGAAGGGTGCACTTAACTCTCACTAAGTGAACATCTTAACAGTGTGACATGCTGAGCCAGATAGTTCCACATGCCCACTCTGCCAGCAGTCCCCCCCACCTGTCCCAGGCTTCAAAAGAATAACTCTTTATTCTCCCAGTCTCTTGTTTGAAATGCAAATACCCCAGCTTCAAGAGACAGACCTAAGATGACACTCTAGTCTTTGAAGTCATGTCATTGCAGGAAGCTTGCTAATGTAGGTGTGTATTCGAGCCAGACCACCTGTAGTGAGGGCAGACACTGTCCAGGAAGCTTATCTACACAAGCTAGTTGTCACGTAGCCATTTCTGAAATATATCCTTTATAATATGTACAGTCATGAAATAGGCTTCTGGTGAATCGCCGTAACTTATGGCGATAGTCACAGATGCATTCGCATGATGCTAATAGTATTATCGCCACATGTACTAAAGTGTGAGTTTATCTAAAATGGCGCTTAGGCGGCCATTTTGCAAAATGGCGTCTTGCGATCTCATTTTGAAGATGGCGTCTTGCGGCCAGTCACAAATTTTTTTTTCAATTTTAAACTGAACTTGTCTCAGCCAATTATTCAGCTTCGACACCTTAATGCAGTGCCCCCAGGAGTTGTGTCCCCTAAGCCATGCCCCCATTAGTAGTGCCCCCAATAGTAATGGTCCCTGTAGTAGTGTCCCCATTGTTGCCCTCTATGCAGAGCACCCAGTAGTAATGCCTCCAGGAGTGGTGCCCCCTATGCCCCCATCAGTAGTGCCCCCTGTAGTCGTGCCCACTGTAGTCATGTCCCCTGTAGTCATGCCCCCATCAGTAATGCCCCCAATAGTAATGGTCACTGTTGTAGTGCCCCAGTAGTAGTGTCCCCAGTTGTATTGCCCTCAATAGAAATGCCCCCTGTAGTAGTGTCCCCTGTATACATTCCCCAGTATTAATGCCCCTGTATTAGTGCCCCCAATAGTAATGCTCCCTCTGTAGTAGTGCCCCAAGTAGTAAAGCCCCAAGTAGTAGTGCCCCCAGTAGTAGTGCCCCTGGGCCCTGAGTAATGCCCCCAGTAGTGGTGCCTCCTAAGCAATGCCCCCAGCAGAAGTGCCCCCAGAGTAATGTCCCCAGTAGTAGTGCCCGGGTGCCCCCAGTGGTAGTGCCTCCCCCAGCAGACGTGCCCCCAGAGAAATGTCCCCAGTAGTAGTGCCCGGGTGCCCCCAGTGGTAGTGTCTATCCCATCATAAGTGCCCCCAGAGTAATGTCCCTAGTAGTAGTGACCTGGTGCCCCCAGTAGTAGTGTCTCCTCCAGCAGACGTGCCCCCAGAGTAATGTCCCCAGTAGTAGTGCCCGGGTGCATGCAGTGGTAGTGTCTCCCCCAGCAGATGTGCCCCCAGAGTAATGTCCCCAGTAGTAGTGCCCGGGTGTCCCCAGTAGTAATGTCGCCCCCAATGGTAGTGCCCCCAGAGTAATGTCCCTAGTAGTAGTGCCTGGGTGCCCCCAGTAGTAATGTCACCCCTAGTGGTAGTGCCTATCCCCAGCAGACGTGCCCCCAGAGTAATGTCCCCAGTAGTAGTACCCAGGTGCCCCCAGTGGTAGTGCCTCCCCCAGCAGACGTGCCCCCCCAAGTATTGTCCCCAGTAAAAGCCGCCTGCACAAAAAAAAACCCACTAATACCTACCTTAAGCCCCACTCCAGCATCTGCTCTGCTCTGATACTCCTCTGCACTATGGGAAAGACGTCATGACGTCTCTCCCATAGTGCACACTGGGGTAGGCGGAAGCCGGAGCCTCTGTCTCCGGCTGCTCTGCTCTGGCGGGCGCCCGCTGATAACTGAATCTCAGCGGGCGCCTGGCAGTTCACAGGCTGTTTCTACAGCAGGGGTCGGAGGCGGCGCGCCCCGTGCGATTGCACGGGTCGCCCGCCCCTAGAAACGGCCCTGATCGCATCTATCTCTGAACCATTAAAAGGGTGCAAACTAAGGAAATCAAATTTACTTATTGTATTTTCAGACCATGGTCATTTCATGACAATCTAGTAAATTAAACACAGTACAGTGTTGATTTTGAAGGATGAGAAAAGGAATGATTGCGTCCATACCCCTTCCAACTTTGCAGAGAAAAAATATAGGTTAAAGTGGCCATGTATTTTAACCACCAGCCTGTAGGGCAGGGGCGTAACTAGGTATTTGAAGGCCTTATAGCAAAAGTTTGTAACGTCCCCTATGTACCACCCAATGGTGAAAAATTTATATAACACGTTAATTTGACAAGGAAGAAGGGGCCCCTAAGCCCTGGGCCCCATAGCAGCTGCACCCCTTGCACCTATGGTAATTACGCCCATACTGTAGCCCCAGGCACCAATCCATTCAACCATGGTTAAATTTTCCAAATGCCACAGCCAAATTTCTTGGCTCTGACCCTTTCAAATACTACCATTGAGGATTGTCCTGCCAAATTGTAATTATCAGCAGGGACGGTTCTAGGGTCGGGCAAACAGGACCGTCGCTCGGAGCGCCGGACCCTAGAGGGCGCTGCTAAGCCTCCCTGTCATTTTCAGGCTTTTTTTTTTGCATTATACTATAATTTCTGGACGCCGGGCAGCTGCTGCTACTGGCTGCCTGATTTGTATAGCAGCAGCAGCATACTTGGCGTCTCGGAATATGGAAGTGTGTGGGAGGATGACAGCAGTCCAGAGACTACACAACCGACCGGAAGGTGAAGACCAGCATCAGGTAAGGATGTTTTTTAACTAGTGTACTGCTGTAAGTGATGCTGGTGCTGGGGTGTTGGTAAGAGGGGGGGTGTGGTGCTGTGGTGTTGATAAGGGGAGAGTGTGCTTGTGGTGCTGGGGTGTTGGTAAGGTGGGGGAGTGTGCTTCTGGGGTTTTAGTAAGGTGGGGGAGTGTGCTGCTGGGGTGTTTAGGGAGGGGATTGTGCTGCTGGGGTGTTAGTAAGGTGGGGGAGTGTGCTCCTGGGGTTTTAAGGGGGGGAGCTGCTGGGGTGCTGGTAAGGGGGGGAATGTGCTGCTGGGGTGTTAAGGGGGGAGTGTGATGCTGGGGTGTTAGTAAGATGGGGAAGTGTACTGCTGGGGTGTTAAGGGGGGAGTGCACTGCTGGGGTGTTAGTAAGGTGGTGGAGTGTGCTGCTGGGGTGTTAAGGGGGGTGCTGCTGGGGTGTTGGAAAGAAGGGGGCAGTGTGCTGCTGGGGTATTGGCAAGGTGGGGGGGTGTGCTGCTGGGGTGTTGGTAAGGGGTGTGTGTGCTGCTGGGGTGTTGGCAAGTCAGAGGGGGTGTGTGCTGCTGGGGTGTTGCTAAGGTGGGGAGTGTGCTGGTGGGGCTGGGGTGTTGGTAAGGTGGAGGAGTGTGCTACTGTGGTGTTAAGGGGGGAATGTGCTGCTGAGGTGTTAGTAAGGTGGGGGAGTGTGCTGCTGTGGTGTTAGTAAGGTGGGGGAGTGTGCTACTGGGGTGTTAGGATGGGGGAGTGTGCTGCTTGGGTGTTAGTAAGGTGCGGCAGTGTGCTGCTGGGGTGTTTAGGGGGGAATGTGCTGCTGGGGTATTAGTAAGGTGGGGGAGTGTGCTGCTGGGGTGTTAGTAAGGTGGGGGAATGTGCTGCTGTGGTGTTAAGGGGGGGATTGTGCTGCTTGGGTGTTAGTAAGGTGGGGGAATGTGCTCTGGGGTGTTAGTAAGGTGGTGGTGTGTGCTGCTTGTGTGTTAAGGGGAGGAGTGTGCTGCTGGGGTATTAGTAAGGTGGGGGAGTGTGCTGCTAGGGTGTTAAGGGAGGGTGCTGCTGGGATGCTGGTAAGGGGGGGAGTGTTGCTGAAGTGTTGGTAAAGGGGGAGGAGTGTGCTGCTGGGATGTTGGTAAGAAGGGGGAGTGTGCTGCTGGGGTGTTGGCAAGGTGGGTGGGTGTGCTGCTGGGGTGTTGGTAAGGGGGTGTGTGCTGCTGGGGTGTTGGCAAGTCAGAGGGGGAGTGTGCTGCTGGGGTGTTGCTAAGGGGGGGAGTGTGCTGGTGGGGCTGGAGTGTTGGTAAGGTGGAGGAGTGTGCTACTGGGGTGTTAAGGGGGGAATGTCCTGCTGGGGTGTTAGTAAGGTAGGGGAATGTGCTGCTGGGGTGTTAGTAAGGTGGGGGAGTGTGCTGCTGGAGTGTTAAGGTGGGGAGTGTGCTGCTGGGGTGTTAGTAAGGTGGGGGAATGTGCTCTGGGGTGTTAGTAAGGTGGGGGAGTGTGCTGCTGGGGTGTTAAAGGGGGAGTGTGCTGCTGGGGTGTTATTAAGGTGGGGGAGTGTTCTGCAGGGGTGTTATGGGGGGAGTATGCTGCTGGTGTGTTAGTAAGGTGGGGGAGTGTGCTGCTGGGATGTTAAGGGGAGATGCTTGCGGGGTGTTAAGGGGGGAGTGTGCTGCTAGGGTGTTAGTAAGGTGGGGGAGTGTGCTGCTGGGGTGTTAAGGGGGGAGTGTGCTGCTGAGGTGTTAGAAGGTGGGGGAGTGTGCTGCTTGGATGTTATGGGGGGTGCTTCTCGGGTGCTGGTAAGGGGGGTGGAGTGTGCTGCTGGGGTGTTAGTAAGGTGGGGGAGTGTGCTGCTGGGGTGTTAAGGGGGGCAGTGTGCTGCTAGGGTGTTAGTAAGGTGGGGGAGTGTGCTGCTGGGTTGTTAAGGGGGGGTGCTGCTAGGATGCTGGTAAGGGAGGGGATTGTGCTTCTGGGGTATTGGTAAGGGGGGGTGTGTGCTTCTGTGGTGTTGGTAAGGGGGAGGAGTGTCCTGCTGGGGTGTTGGTAAGGTGGGGGAGTGTGCTGCTGGGGTGTTAGTAAGGTAGGGTAGTGTGCTGCTATGGTGTTAAGGGAAGGTGCTCCTTGGATGCTGGTTAAGGGAGGGTGTGTGCTGCTGGGGTGTTGGTAAGGGGGGGAGTGTGCTGCTGAGGTGTTGGTAAGGGGGGAGTAGTGTGCTGCTAGGGTGTTAGTAAGGTGGGGGAATGTGCTGCTGGGGTGTTAAGGTGGGGAGTGTGCTGCTGGGGTGTTAGTAAGGTGGAGGATTGTGCTCTGGAGTGTTAGTAAGGTGGTGGAGTGTGCTGCTTGGGTATTAAGGGGAGGAGTGTTCTTCTGGGGTGTTAGTAAGGTGGGGGAGTGTGCTGCTAGGGTGTTAAGGGAGGGTGCTGCTGGGATGCTGGTAAGGGGGGGAGAGTGCTGCTGCAGTGTTGGTAAAGGGGGAGGAGTGTGCTGCTGGGGTGTTGGAAAGAAGGGGGCAGTGTGCTGCTGGGGTATTGGCAAGGTGGGGGGGTGTGCTGCTGGGGTGTTGGTAAGGGGTGTGTGTGCTGCTGGGGTGTTGGCAAGTCAGAGGGGGTGTGTGCTGCTGGGGTGTTGCTAAGGTGGGGAGTGTGCTGGTGGGGCTGGGGTGTTGGTAAGGTGGAGGAGTGTGCTACTGTGGTGTTAAGGGGGGAATGTGCTGCTGAGGTGTTAGTAAGGTGGGGGAGTGTGCTGCTGTGGTGTTAGTAAGGTGGGGGAGTGTGCTACTGGGGTGTTAGGATGGGGGAGTGTGCTGCTTGGGTGTTAGTAAGGTGCGGCAGTGTTCTGCTGGGGTGTTTAGGGGGGAAAGTGCTGCTGGGGTATTAGTAAGGTGGGGGAGTGTGCTGCTGGGGTGTTAGTAAGGTGGGGGAATGTGCTGCTGTGGTGTTAAGGGGGGGATTGTGCTGCTGGGGTGTTAGTAACGTGGGGGAATGTGCTCTGGGGTGTTAGTAAGGTGGTGGTGTGTGCTGCTTGTGTGTTAAGGGGAGGAGTGTGCTGCTGGGGTATTAGTAAGGTGGGGGAGTGTGCTGCTAGGGTGTTAAGGGAGGGTGCTGCTGGGATGCTGGTAAGGGGGGGAGTGCTGCTGAAGTGTTGGTAAAGGGGGAGGAGTGTGCTGATGGGATGTTGGTAAGGTGGGGCAGTGTGCTGCTGGGGTGTTGGTAAGGGGGTGTGTGTGCTGCTGGGGTGTTGGCAAGTCAGAGGGGGAGTGTGCTGCTGGGGTGTTGCTAAGGGGGGGAGTGTGCTGGTGGGGCTGGAGTGTTGGTAAGGTGGAGGAGTGTGCTACTGGGGTGTTAAGGGGGGAATGTCCTGCTGGGGTGTTAGTAAGGTGGGGGAATGTGCTGCTGGGGTGTTAGTAAGGTGGGGGAATGTGCTGCTGGGGTGTTAGTAAGGTGGGGAGTGTGCTGCTGGGGTGTTATTAAGGTGGGGGAGTGTGCTGCAGGGGTGTTAAGGGGGGGAGTATGCTGCTAATGTGTTAGTAAGGTGGGGGAGTGTGCTGCTTGGATGTTATGGGGGGTGCTGCTCGGGTGCTGGTAAGGGGGGTGGAGTGTGCTGCTGGGGTGTTAGTAAGGTGGGGGAGTGTGCTGCTGGGGTGTTAAGGGGGGCAGTGTGCTGCTAGGGTGTTAGTAAGGTGTTGGAGTGTGCTTCTGGGTTGTTAAGGGGGGGTGCTGCTAGGATGCTAGTAACGGGGGGGATTGTGCTTCTGGGGTATTGGTAAGGGGGGGGTGTGCTTCTGTGGTGTTGGTAAGGGGGAGGAGTGTCCTGCTGGGGTGTTGGTAAGGAGGGGGGTGTGTGCTGCTGGGGTGTTGGTAAGGTGGGCGGGTGTGCTGCTTGGGTTTTGGTATGGGGGTGTTTGTGCTGCTGGGGTGTTGGTAAGGGGTGTAGTGTGCTGCTGGGGTGTTGGCAAGGGGAGGGTGTGTGTGCTGCTGGGGTGTTTACAAGGGGAGTACTGCTGGGGTGTTGCTAAGGGGGGGTGTGCTGGTGGGGCTGGTGTGTTGGTAAGGTGGGGTAGTGTGCTACCGGGGTGTTAATGGGGGAATTTGCTGCTGAGGTGTTAGTAAGGTGGGGGAGTGTGCTGCTGGGGTGTTAGTAAGGTGGGCGAGTGTGCTGTTGGGGTGTTAAGGCGGGGGAGTGTGCTGCTGGGGTGTTAGTAAGGTACAGGAGTGTGCTGCTGGGGTGTTTAGGGGGGAATATGCTGCTGGGGTATTTGTAAGGTGGGGGAGTGTGCTGCTGGGGTGTTAGTAAGGTGCTGCTGGGGTGTTAAGGAGGGGATTGTGCTGCTGGGGTGTTAGTAAGGTGGGGGAATGTGCTCTGGGGTGTTAGTAAGGTGGTGGAGTGTGCTGCTTGGGTGTTAAGGGGAGGAGTGTGCTGCTGGGGTGTTAGTAAGATGGGGGAGTTTGCTGCTAGGGTGTTAAGGGAGAGTGCTGTTGGGATGCTGGTAAGGGGGGAGAGCGCTGTTGAAGTGTTGGTAAAGGGGGAGGAGTGTTGGCAAGGTGGGGGGGTGTGCTGCTGGGGTGTTTGTAAGGGGGTGTGTGTGCTGCTAAGGTGTTGGCAAGTCGGAGGGGGTGAGTGCTGCTGGGGTGTTGCTAAGGGGGGAGTGTGCTGGTGGGGCTGGAGTATTGGTAAGGTGGAGGAGTGTGCTACTGGGGTGTTAATGGGGGAATGTGCTGCTGGGGTGTTGGTAAGGTGGGGGAGTGTGCTGCTGGGGTGTTAGTAAGGTGGGCGAGTGTGCTGCTGGAGTGTTAAGGTGGGGAGTGTGCTGCTGGGGTGTTAGTAAGGTGGGGGAATGTGCTCTGGGGTGTTAGTAAGGTGGGGGAGTGTGCTGCTGGGGTGTTAAAGGGCGAGTGTTCTGCTGGCGTGTTATTAAGGTGGGGGAGTGTGGTGCTGGGGTGTTAAGGGGGGAGTATGCTGCTGGTGTGTTAGTAAGGTGGGGGAGTGTGCTGCTGGGATGTTAAGGGGAGATGCTGCTGGGGTGTTGGTAAGGGGAGAGTGTGCTGCTGGGTTGTTAAGGGGGGGAGTGTGCTGCTGGGGTTTTAGTAAGGTGGGGGAGTGTGCTGCTGGAGTGTTATTAAGGTGGGGGAGTCTGCTGCTGGGGTGTTAAGGGGGGAGTGTGCTGCTGGGGTGTTAGTAGGTGGGGGAGTTTGCTGCTTGGATGGTAAGTGGGGTGCTGCTGGGGTGCTGGTAAGGGGGGGAGTGTGCTGCTGGGGCGTTAGTAAGGTGGGGGAGTGTGCTGCTGGGGTGTTAAGGGGGGCAGTGTGCTGCTAGGGTGTTAGTAAGGTGGGGGAGTGTGCTGCTGGGTTGTTAAGGGGGGGTGCTGCTAGGATGCTGGTAAGGGGGGGATTGTGCTTCTGGGGTGTTGGTAAGGGGGGATTTGTGCTTCTGTGGTGTTGGTAAGGGGGGAGGAGTGTCCTGCTGGGGTGTTGGTAAGGAGGGGGGAGTGTGCTGCTGGGGTGTTGGTAAGGTGGGCGGGTGTGCTGCTTGGGTTTTGGTATGGGGGTGTATGTGCTGCTGGGGTGTTGGTAAGGGGTGTAGTGTGCTGCTGGGGTGTTGGCAAGGGGACAGTGTGTTTGCTGCTGGGGTGTTTACAAGGGGAGTGCTGCTGGGGTGTTGCTAAGGGGGGTGTGTGCTGGTGCAGCTGGGGTGTTGGTAAGGTGGGGGAGTGTGCTACCGGGGTGTTAAGGGGGGAATGTGCTGCTGAGGTGTTAGTAAGGTGGGGGAGTGTGCTGCTGGGTGTTAGTAAGGTGGGGGAGTGTGCTGCTGGGGTGTTAAGGCAGGGGAGTGTGCTGCTGGGGTGTTAGTATGGTGGGGGAGTGTGCTGCTGGGGTGTTTAGGGGGGAATGTGCTGCTGGGGTATTAGTAAGGTGGGGGAGCATGCTGCTGGGGTGTTAGTAATGTGGGGGAATGTGCTGCTGGGGTGTTAAAGGGGAGATTGTGCTGCTGGGGTTTTAGTAAGGTGGGGGAGTGTGCTGCTGGGGTGTTAAGGGGGGGAGTGTGCTGCTGGGGTGTTGGTAAGGTGGGTGAGTGTGCTGCTGGGAAGTTAAAGTTGGTTGCTGCTGGGGTGCTGGTAAGGGGGAGTGTGCTGCTGTGGTTTTAAGGGGGGATTGTGCTGTTGGGGTCAGTAAGGTGGGAGAGTGTGCTGCTAATGTGTTAATGGGGGAGTGTGCTGCTGGGGTGTTAGTAAGGTGGGGGAGTGTGCTGCTGGGGTGTTAAGGGGGGGTGCTGCTCGGGTGCTGGTAAGGGTGTGAGTATGCTGCTGGGGTGTTGGTAAGGGGAAGAGTGTGCTGCTGCAGTGTTGGTAAGGGGTGAGGAGTGTGCTGCTGGGTGTTGGTAAGGAGGGGGAGTGTGCTGCTGGGGTGTAGGTAAGGTGGGGGGTGCTGTTGCTGGGGTGTTGGTAAGGGGGTGTGTGTGCTGCTGAGTTGTTGGTAAGGGGTATAGTGTGCTTCTAGGGTGATGGTAAGGGGGGATTGTGCTGCTGGGGTGTTTGTAAGGGGAGGAGGTGTGTGCTGCAGGTGTGTTGGTAAGGGGGTGGCGCTGCTGGGGTGTTGCTAAGGGGGGGAGTGTGCTACTGGGGTGTTGGTAAGGGGGGAGTGTGCTGCTGGGGTGTTGGTAAAGGGGGGATTGTGCTGTGGGGTGTTGGTAGGGGAGTGTAGTGTGATGGGGTGTTGGTAAGGCTGGGAGTGTGTAACTGCTGCTGGTGTAAGGGGGGTATAACTGCTGCTGTTATTAGGATGTTGGTCAAGGGGGAGCAAGTAATGGAGGCAGGCTCAGCAACATCCATATACACCTGTAGCACCCTACACCTCCATAAGTGCTGGGCACACCTCAAAGTGTGATGAACTGGTGGTGTTCCGCAAGGATACGCCCCCTTTCTGGAAACTGTAATAACTTTATTTTTTTTGGGGGGGTGGGGGGCTCAAATGGAAACTTTTGCCCTGAGCTCCACAATGTCTAGAACCGGCACTGATTATCAGGGGATAGAAAAGGTACTGCCCGAGGTTGAAGGTGGTCTTAAATAATTGTATACAGTATACCTGTTTTAAAAAATATGGAGGTACTTTGAGATTAAACAGAAGACAGTAGTTTCTTATCTACAATGTTCAGATGGTAAAAGGAGTGAGCAATACCTATACTGATAGAAATGAAGTAACATCAGATGATTGCTGAGTGCTTAGTGCAGTAACCTAAACATTTCCATAGTTTAAATAAAATAGAAATCCTGAGTAATCCTTCTGTAATCTCATTACCCTTTTCATATCTTGAAGCTTCCATTCAGATTTAATAGGATTACTGTGTTATGTCAGATTTATATAAATTGTTTATGAAGCAGCATGTTTTCTTTTCGCTCCTTGTGATGAGTTCTTGTAATGCGAGACGCAGACATACAATCTGTGAAATATGTATACCGTATATATAAATACATGCATCAGAACAGGCTGGTTTACAGATTGTGCTTTAGTATAATTTCCTCAAATCTGTTCAATACATTAATTACCTTGTATATTTATGGATCCTGTTGAGAAATGCTCTCTTAAATTAGAAGTCACAGACAAGAGGGATGGGTATCTCATTTAGTAATGTCAGATGGGTAATTACTGTTGGAAATATGGGCCTGACAGCATTGCAGATCTGAGTGCTGCGGCCAAAGATGCGGCATGGGATCACCATCGCGACCATCGGTCATCTGAGAAAGAATGGCCATCTTACCTGCATAGTCGAGGTCAGGAAATATGTGTCTTCCAACGCTGACCCTGGCCTCAGCACTCCCTCAAAACAGGGTAACACGTCCCCATTTCCAGGAGCACAGGCAGTACATGCCCCAAAACAGCTGCAGCCTGTTAATCAGCAGATGGAGTCCTCCACATTGCTCAGTACACATCCTGTGCATGCACAGCCCTCCCACCATCTGAGATGTAATCAAACCATTGGGTTTGTATACATTTCTGAATGAGGCCCTATTTGTGTATGGACTTGTGGATTTAGCAGAGTTTTCATACACAACAGTGGATGCCTCAAAACTATGATCAGCCCAGTTGCTTAACCACTAGCGTGGTTTATTAATGTTACACAGCGCACAGATGTACTCACTGTTATACACACACTGGTCAGGATGGAGTGGAGCACGTGCGGAGCGGGGTGTCATACAGATCACCAGCTGGATGCAGGTAGCAGTGCAGGAGCACTGAACCGCAGGGAATACCGATTCACTTTAGCGCTAAGTGGTACACAGCCGTGTTCCACTGCGTTGATCTTACACAGTGATAAGATGGCGCCAGGCATGCGCAATACTTAGGTCGGCAGCCTAAGAAATGAAGTTTTCCTGAAGGAGCACCAGCATGGAGTCTGCACAGTAGCTCACTTCACTTTCAACAATTACCACACTGAAGAATGCAGTTATGCTTATTTAAAATAATTTTATAATCAACCATAAAGTTGACATTTTTAGAAGTCCAGAGTAAAATGTAATCATGCAACAATTCCATTCCTAACCACATTTCCATAAGCTAGCATGTTGGAGATAGTATAGATCATAGAGTATTATTATAGATTATTAACTTTTATTTATAAATTGCCACAAGAGTTCTATGGCGCCACAGCAGGAATTGACAACAAAATAAATAAGTAGAGCCTAGTGCAGACTGTATATAAATTCACATTTATTTATAATTACAGTGAGCAGTTAGCATAATTATGTAGAGAAGACCAAGTAAAGAGGGCCCTGCTCATATAATCATACAAGCTTACAGTCTACAGAGGATATGGGTGGACACAATGGGAGAATAGGGCAGATACTGCAGAGTTAGGTGGAGGGGTGATAAGCTAGAATGAAAAAAATAGTTTGAAGGGCATGCTTGACGTCTCTGATGCTGGATGAAAGTCTAACGTGGTGAAGGAGGGCATTCCAGAGATTAGAAGCAGCCCAGGAGAAATCCTAATTGCGAGAATGGGAAGTGATGACCATGGAGTAGGTGAGGAGAGGAGGGGGTGTGTATGGAAAATAGGCTGAATATGTAGGAGGAGCAGTGAGTTTAAGACCTCTGTAGGCAAAGAGGAGGCTGAATTTAATTTTGAGTAGTATACAGAGCCATTATAGTGACTGGCAAAGAGGGTAGCAGAGGTAGAGCGACGAGGAAGGAAAATTAAATACATGCGGATATGAAGAGAGAGAAAAGTCTGTATAGTTAAAATATACTAGGGCTTTTGAAAGTAAATAAGGATAATTTTTTATTACATATAATAATGTAAGAAAATATGAGTCAAATGTGAGGAAAGTAAAAACAGGTATACAGGATTGCAGGGAAATGTATTTGAAGACTTTCAGCCAAGTTTAAATTACAGATGAGCCGTTTGGTTTTGAAAACCGAGCACACCCCAGTTTTAGGGTTAGAGTGATTCCCGGTTCAGAATCTCTGTGGGTTTCCGAGTAGAACAGTCCTGACTCGGGTCATCTCGCCAGTTCGGAACTTGGATCTAAAGACTGGATCTAGCTTGTTTTGGATTACATGTATGTCCCTCCCTCGCAATTTCAGGTGCCATATTACACAGGAGAATGTATGGAGAGGGTTTGGGCTGTAGTTCTTGATGCAATACTACATACTAGTCACCATTACAGAGAGTTGTAGGTAGATGGAGTGGGAGGGAAGTGTGTAAAATACTGCCGGCATCTTTGTCACACAGTATGTGTGTCACACTAACTAGCACATGCAATCCAGTGCAAACAGGCTCTTCTGTATGTTTATTAGAAGTGAACTTGAAGTGAGCTGCATTTACTTACAATCTGTCGCTTAGTTTAGCCAGCCAGCTCGCTACAGCTTTTGTCCAATATTGTGAGCTGTGAGGTGGTCAAAATTAGCTGGAAATTAATGTTATTAATGTTAATAATACTGTAGGAGCAAAAATCCAAAACCAAAACGGAAACAAAACACTTGAGGGTGTTTTTGCCAAAACCAAAACACGATGATGGTTTAGAACCAAAAGAAAGACATATCTAGTTTAAAGTGTAGTTTTGGGTGAACGTTACTGTGTAAACATTCCATTGTATATTTTATTTTCCTCTGATACACATTTGCAAGTCGCCCAAAAACTCCAATAGGTCCCCATTTCTCTCTCTTCAAAGCAATTGTGTGTTTGTTTGAATTTTCTAGGTGAATTTTTAATTTTCATTCATAAGTGAGAAGAAATATATCTGTATTATAGGTTTTCCATTGAAATCAAACCTAGTAACAAGTGCATTTTTTGCTATCCAAACAAGTGTTATATATTTCTTGAGCTCATGACTCGGTGGATAAAAATGTTTATGGGTGTATAGATGTCTGATATGAACCTGACGCATATGCTAATGGGGCTGAGCTGAATGTGTCTTGCAATTCCTGGGCCTCTGCATATGGGCATTAATACAGTATGGGCCTGATTCAGTGGAGGACGCACTGCCGGTGTTGGACATAGTGGTGCGTTTCTTTTGCTATTGTGCATATATCCCGATTGTGTCCATGCAGAGTAGTAGTTGCGATTTTAGAAGCATGCATGGAGAAGTGTATTGAAAATATAGTGGGCATTCAATGACAGGGAGGTGCCTTAGCGCACACACTAGATGGTCCTCCTTATGGTTGTTATGGGAATGTTGAGAGGGTGTCCGTAAAAGTGGTTGCGGACACAGACCCTCAACCACTCACATAGGAGGTATATTTGGGTGGAGAAACTACACTTGCCATTGGGCTGGTGCAATTCTCGATTATGCGACCGATGGTGCATCTAAAGATACACTAATCAGTATTTCAGCGCCTGTGGGTGCAGAGCAGTGGTGTCACAAGGGGGGTGCGAGCTGCACCTGGGTGTCACCCGCCAAGGGGTGACACTAAAGTGCCGACTCCTCCTTAGTGACGGGAGCTGGAGGCTGAACTGTAGCCATTTGGAGGTTTCTGGGGCACCTCCTAGGTGAGTCAGCTCTCGGCTTATATATATCTATATATGTGCTGTTATTATGCAGTACATTAATATGTAATTATATGACCCAGAGTGGGTGCTACTATTAGGTAGCATTCATTATTTTGGGGTGAGCGTTTTGGGCGTGGGGCCCCCGGTCTTGCTTTGGCTGGGCTTTTTCAGGGCATCACCACTTAACTCACAAATACTTTTTCATCACCTTTTTATTTGTTTATTATTCATGTAATTTTAATTCTTTCTTACTATATTAACACTTATTGATTATCTTTACACATCTATACTTTACACTTCACTATCACCTTCTTTCCTTTTTTCATGTGATGCCCTGGGGATGGTCTTTGGCTGGAATCTTTTGGGGTGCCCTGTGCCTCGGACGTGAACCCCTAAATGTTAGGGACACGGGTATAGAGGAGCCTTGATGCTGGCCAGGCACTTAATCATATATTTGCAAATGTTTGCAACGAATACCTCTGAATTTCTATTATCATGTAGGGTTCAAGTATTTTTGCTGATATTGTGTGCTGTAGAGAACACCCTTTTTTTCTGTGGATCAGAATAAACCCCGCCCTTTACACGCACCTGTGCAATACCATTAAGGTGGCCAAACACATGGCGATCTGCACACGATCAGCCGATGTCTACGATTTCCCTTGAAACTCTCCCTGGCAGCTCTGCACACGATCTCCACACGATCTGCACATGATTTGGTGTCCAATCTTCAAACAATCTCTCCTGCATCCAGACTTTCACAGTGCATCGCCTCCTAGATTGTCAGATCTGTCCTACTGCACGGCAGATCTGAAGATGCGATGTGCGACCAGCGGGGATGCGCATCGCATCGTGATCGTGAGTGGGGACTCACGATTTACTGAGGATTTGGCCATATTTTACACGATCTGTCGTTCCAATGTGTCGGAATCGGCCAGATCGGGTAAAATATCGCTATGTGTGTGGCCAGCTTAAAGCTGATGTGAGCGACCACTATATTTTTTATTGCCGTACTGAACTGTAGCATTACAAGCAGCACTCGGCTCCTGACACAGTTAGGGAGCTGGCCCTGCACACAGTATGGTCCCCAGGCGCAGTCCACATCTCCGGGACCCCCATAGTGACTAAAACTGGGATTCGGGTCGCGAGGCCACACCCCCTACTCGTGAGGCCACAAACCCTTTTTGCCGACACATGCAGGGCCGGATTAAGGCTTGTGGGGGCCCCAGGGCAACTAAGTTGCGGGGGCCCCCTTCAAGCCACACAGAGCTGAACCCAGCCCAGCCGTGCCCCCAGTAGCAGTCCCCCCAGGAGTACCCCTAGTAGTGATCCTCCCTCTATGCTCTGTCCCCAAGTAGTGGTCCCAGCAGTGTGCAGTGTCCCCATTGTTATCCCCAGCAGTGCCCCTAGCAGTGCCCCCCCCTCTATAGAGTGTCCCCCAGTAGTGGTCCCAGCAGTGCCCTTAGGAATAGTCCGTCCCCTCCCCCCCAGCAGTGCCCTTAGGAATGGTAATCCCCCCCTAGCAGTGCCCTTAGGAATAGTAATCCCCCCCAGCAGTGCCTTTAGGAATAGTAATCTCCCCCCCCAGCGGTGCCCTTAGGAATAGTAATCCCCCCCAGCAGTGCCCTTAGGAATAATAATCCCCCCCCAGCAGTGCCGTTAGGAATAGTAATCCCCCCCCAGCAGTGCCCTTAGGAATAGTAATCCCCCCCCAGCAGTGCCCTTAGTAGTAGTAATCCCCCCCAGCAGTGCCCTTAGGAATAGTAATCCCCCCCAGCAGTGCCTTTAGGAATAGTAATCCCCCCCGCAAGTCCTTTAGGAATAGTAATCCCCCCCCAGCAGTGCCTTTAGGAATAGTAATCCCCCCTCCCGGCCAGACACACACAGACACACGCAGGAAAAAAAAAAATCACCTCTTACCTTAATCCCCATTCCTGCATCTGCTCGTCTGTCCAGCGTCCTCCCGGGCCGGCCCGCTCTGCATGATGGGAGAGACGTCGACGTCTCTCCCATCAGCCACTGCGGGAGCCGGAAGACGGAGGCTCCAGCAGTGGGCCACAGCGCAGCAGCCGAAGAGAGTCTGTCTGACTCTCATCGGCTGCTAAAACAAACACACAGCTGCCGGCGGCGGCGGCGGCTGTGTGTTTGTGCTGTGTAGTGCGGACGGCACTTATGTGCACTACCACCCTGCCCCAAGCACTACCACCCTGCCCCAAGCTGATGCAGCAGCACTGACTGTGCTGCTGCATGCTGCTGCAGGGCGCCCTCCTCCCGGGAACAGGTGCCGCCGGCACCTGTTCTCGGCAGGGTCACATCGACCCTGTGTGGAGGCCCACTGTGTGTGGGGGCCCAGGGACGACCGCCCCTGTCGCCCCCCCATTAATCCGGCCCTGGACACATGGCTCTACTATCCTCTCTGGAGTCCACACCGGGTGTCACCAAGGTGAGTGACATCATTAATGCAGAGAGTGGGCATCTCAGTCCTTGCATATTCAGACACACAGACTTAAATAAGGGGAGGACTTTGTAGCTACTGTACATTTGCATAAAGTCGCATATGAGTGACCGCCAATAGACTCAGTTGCAGGCTCTTCTGTGCCCACCTCCTAATTAGGCCCTATGTTTTACCTATGGCTTTTACAGCCAGCTCAGCATCAGCTCCTATTAATCTAAGTATTGGTATTTTTCTTTTCTTTTTTTTAGATAAACTATATTTTGCTTTGTATTAAAAATAATTGTCTTGTTTGACCTCTGTTTCTTTGTGTTTGAGAAGAAAAGATAAATGTACTGAATTGATGAGCTAAAAAACAGCCATCTGACAGAAGCTCCCCTTCAGCCTGTTTATATCTGCCTGTGTCTCCTTGCTGTGACGTGAATCACCATGACAAGGTTGTATCCAGAAGAAATCGCTGCTCCTGACCAGCCATCCACAACAAAGCTAAGCCAATTACTAACACAGTTCACACGTGGCTTTAAATTTCATATGCATACATAATGTTGTGCTGATTGGCTGGAAATGATCATTTGCACAAAACAGGAAGCTACGGTCACAGACCACTAAGCACAATTTTAATTCATAGGGCTTCATCGGTCTTAAACAATATAATAAAGCCACTGCAATAGCATGCCAGTGACTCACAGTTCCCTTAGTGCTAATGTCACATGCTGGCAGCATCTATGACTGACAGCGCACATCATCAGCTTTGTAACGTCAATGATTTTTGCTGTCTGGAAAATAAATTACTTTTTAGACTTATGAAGTTTCTTTGCTGTTCAGCGGTCCTGTCCTTTATAAAACCTGTAGTTTACATATTGCTGAACAGATGAAATCCTAGGAATGGAAGTGAATTCCTACCATTAGTGGTAACAAGTGATATTATGTACATGACCAGATCAAACATTTTTGCGGAAAGAATATCATCAAACTATTCCTTTTTTGTATTTTTAGCCTTCTACCTACTGAAGTGATGTGAATAGCTCCTTTTCATACATATGAGACGTTTATTAAACAATAAACTATTCTACAGGGATTTAGCTCATTATCATCATTGATTTAATGTACACGGGCCCTGATTCAGAGCCGGATGCTCTGACAGAGCGCTCGCTTTGACTCAGGGCGTCTTTTTTTTTTTTTTTTTATTATGGAGCGGCATCCTGGCCGCTCGCATTGCTGTGGGTTGCTACCCACAGCTAATGCGAGCGGCCAGGATGATGGTGGCGATGGTCAAGACCAACGCGACCATCGGGCTTGCGACGAGACCCTTATGGTAGGGTCTCGTGGCCGCAAGCTCTAGAGAGCTTTCGGCTCAAACAGATCCGAAAGCTCTCCCACTGACATCACTTGTGATGTCAGTGGGGCCGCCCCCAAACAGTAGGCGTTCTCATGGGAACGCCTCCGTTTTGGCAGCCACGCCCCACATGTTACATGGTGATGAAGGGGAACCAAACCTCTTGCGCTATGTAACTTCAATTAGGTGCCTACACTAGCTTTGCACTTGCAGCATAGGTGTCAGAGGCTGATTTCTGCTCACATCCTATGGAGGTGCGCAGGGCCGCCATCAGGGGGGTACTGCCGGGACTGCAGTCCCGGGCCCGGACCCTGGCTGATCAGGGGGGGGGCCCACCGGCTCCTACCACCACCTGCTGCAGCCCGCACTACCCCGCCGCCAACCAGGTCCCCATTAATTAAAAGGAGGAGGAAGCCAGGGTCCACTCGGGCCGCTCCTCCACCAACATACAGGTCTCTCCGTCCTGGCCCTTTTGTTGTCGCGCATGAGAGGGAGAGGTCAGAGGAGCCGTGTCTGCCAGGGAAGAAGGAAAGAAGCAGCCAGGCGAACTCGGAAAGGTAAGTGTGAAAAAGCGGGCAGGGCAGAAGACCAGCTTTAATAACGGGGGGGGATTGTGAAGTAAACTGCACAAAATAGATAGTACAGTCTGTATTCAATACGGGGGGGCAGGGGCAAACACAGGAACTTTAGAGGGGGGCTTCCCAGTGGCAAATGCAGATAAGTGAGGGATAGGGACACAATGCAGGCACATGGTGGCAGAGGGCAGAGTGTGAGGGATGCATATGGGGAAGCAGGCAGAGAGTTAGTGATGCATATGGGGAGAGGGCAGAGTGAGGGATGCATAAGGAGTAGAGGGGGACTTCTCAAACAACATGGGGGAAAGTTGCCCTAGCTCTTTGGCTGGGAGGACACCACGCACATGACCCCTGGCTGGGAATGCAGGACAGACCTGGGTACACGGCACAAAGGCGATCCACTCCGGGGGGGCTGTTGGCTGGGTAGGAGACAGGCGGCGTCTACCAGCCAGTGGATGCCGGAGCCGGGCAGCAGGGAGAACGGCTGGGAGCGGTGAAAGTCTGGCAATGTGAGCAGCTGATTGAAAGGCTGTCTTCTGTGCCCCACAATTCCTGATGGCAGCCCTGGAGGTGCGTGCAGAGATCAGCCTACGGTAATTAGTGGTTATATGGCTCTGTACATGCCAACATTAAAAGATTATCCCTGTCACATGTAGCGTTTACCTCACTTTTCAATCACACAAGGGACAGAACAATGGTTCCATCAAGATCTGCGCATTTACATACTAAAATAAACAGTGTTACTGTGAACATTCTCATAATCTGATGAATGAATAGGTATTTGAAATAAAGTTGCAAAGTAGCATTATAATAAGTGCAAAAGGCCTGATTCACAGTCAGTCTGAAGTGCTATATGCAAATGTCAAGTTACAACTTTTCACATTGCGCATTCACACTTTTCACAGTCTGTGCTGTGCAGCTAAGGTGCTGGGTACGAGGCTGCAATCACAGGGAGTGGGTATGCACGATCGCATTGGGTGTGCAGTTGACCAAAAGTACAGTAAGGGTGATATATGGACGTACATTTGCAGAGTACGACTAAAATGGCCACCGAAAAGTCTTAAATCCAGCTTTCCAAAGTTGTGTGTGGTCTGACCCCGGTGTAAGTCAGTTGATAATGCTGACTGTGTGCGATTGGTCACAAATGGTAAAAACACACCCATGCAAAACCAGTTAAACTGATCCAAGTGTTTCACAAGTGATTTTACAATGCATTACACAATCATTTTACACATAAATAACAAATGTTTCAGACTCAAATGGGGATAGGGGAGCCTGCACATATACTGTTAGCGCCACATACACCTAGCCTCTATAGGCCATACGTAGTTTAATTTAAATTTTGGGTCAAAGTCGCAGTGCAGATGCAGTGAAATACCACTCAAAGTGTACTAGAGAACTGGGCCAGGGGCGTTTCTAGAGAGGAGGGGGCCCGTGTGCAGTCTCCGACACGGGTCCCCTCCTCTCTGTCCGGCGGCCGGCAGCGCACTGAGCTGTGCGCGGCCAGTGCCGGAGTTATAGACTCTGGGCACTAGAGTGCGCCCAGAGCCTATAGAATATGCACAGGTCACCGGGAAAATGGTCACGGCGGCCATTTTCCCTGTACTGCGCATGCGCAAACGACGGGTAAATGGCCGTGGCGGCCATTTTCCAGTCATTTTTAGAGCGCCGAACCCCTGCTCCAACGTGGGACTCCGGAGAGGTAAGTATGCTATGGGTGCAGGGTGTGCGGTGCTGGGCCCCCCTGGACCAAGGGGCCCGTGTGCCCTGCACATCATGCACCCATTATAGATACGCCCCTACGCTGGGCTGTGATTTTAACTGCACAGGAATTAGTTTTAAACACATACAAAGTCGCAGATGAAGCACAACTCAGCTTACCGTGAGGAAAAGCTGCGGCATCTGCATCGTAGCACTACGTACGCAGATTCAATGTCAGTCGCACACAGGTATATGATGTTGCACATCAGGTTGATCAGTGCAAGCTAGCAAAATAGTTTTGTCGCATCCATTTGTTTACTATATGTGAATAAGATGCATGTTTTGAATTAGAAAGACGCTTACCGCAGGCGAGACACCTGGAACCTGGCACACCGCAGGGGCTATTTGCCGTGACTTGAGCAACAGTGTACGAGGACATATCTGTATTCTAAAGTGTTGTCTGTTTCACAGAGCATTGCGGATTCACCAATCCACTTGGATTACCTCTGGGTAACTTGTACCCCCCTCTCCTACTCTAATGGTGACCCTGCTCACTCTCAATTATCTTTGCAGAATAATATTCATTTGGCAGAAACTTTCCATAAACCACTGGTTGCTCTTTCCACACTTACAGTACATGAATCACGGCACCCAAGAATATCAGCATTTTTTTCATGGGATCCCTAGGCCAAAAGTTTCAGCAGAATTAACTAAATTGAATTTACCTGTAATCCAGTGTTGTGGCGCTGGACAGGGTTGTACTTCTGTTTGTCCACATATTTTATGATAGGCAAAACTAGTACTGATGGCTGCCAATCACATTGACCAGGGTGTCACAGCACCTAGGGGTCTATGTACTAAGCAGTGTTAGGAGACAGAGTGAAAAGTGATAAGTCTGTGATAAGGTGCCAGCCAATCAGCTCCCAACTGTCATTTTTCAAACACAGCCTGTGAGATGGCAGTTGGGAGCTGATTGGCTGGCACCTTATCACCGACATCACTTTTCACTCTGTCTCCTAACACTGCTTAGTAAACAGACCCCCTAGTTTGGGAACCACTGCCATAAACAATTTTTGTTACGGCGGCCATTCTGAGCATTCTGACCATAGACTCACTCAGGAAGATGATGTTTGTTGGGGGGCTGAATACTTTAGCAAGCCACTGTATGTATATTTGTATATACTGTATTATTTAGCATGAGCAATGCAAAAAAAGCACCACTGTAAGTCCAACTTTATGAAGCCCTCAACTAGTATCCAAAGTAGTCACCCAAATAATAGCTAAAGGGGATAAATGAAAATGAAAGAATTGCATTACTCACCAAGCAGACTAACAACAATAAACAGTCTACTGCTGAATAAGTAAACTGATAACTTAAAAATAAGTAGTGTACAATCATCACTAATTAACTTGTTATCAATATCATAATTATAACTCTTATTTTACCCAAGGTTTTGTATTGGATATTTTCCAGTACCCGTCCAGAACACATTCAGGCAACTCTGGGGCCTATTCATTAACACATAAAAATCGATGGAGGTAATTAGGTTTAGAACTCGCATGGAGTTCTACCTAATTACCGAAGGAATTCATAATTCCTCCTCCCCATTTTTGTGATGACAGCTTTTCAGGAAATAGATAGTTTTCCCTACCTACTCTACCTTACCGCAGCTGTAATCAGTGCTGTGCATGCACCGTTACATCTGTAAAAGCAGCGCAAGAGCAGCACTGCCTACAGGTGCGATAATTGTGTGTGTGTCCCAACCCTCCCTCCCCCCCTCCCCCCTCCGCTCACCTCCCCCCTTGTCCCCCACTTACCTGGCCGCTGCAGCCGCCTCAGGCTCCGTCTGCTGTGCTGATACTGTGTTCTCCAGGCAGAGCACAGTAAAGTTTAGAAGAAAAAAAAAACGTGTTTTTTTTTCTAAACTTTACTGTGCTCTGCTGGGAGAACACAGTGTCAGCACAGCAGACGGCGCCTGAGAAGTGACCAGAGTGACGGAGGGAGCCGGCGGAGAATCTGCCCAGCTGACAGCAGATAAGTGTAACCTGCTATATGCCACCTGACAGTGGCGTATAGTAACACCATCAAATTCCGAAAATACATAATTTTCGGAATTTGATGAATAGCATAATTTCCATATCCCCATACTAATGTATGGGGAGTGTGGAAATTAACGCAGGCAGACTTAACCAGGAGATATCAGTGATATTGCCTGTGTTAACCCTGCATCAGGCGCAGCTGGCCTGACAGGCGCCACAAAGCTGTTCTCGCTCACCTCTCCGCCGCAAGGGGGCACAGCGGCCTGCCCCTCCTAGTACCTTCCTATCTGTAGGTGCTGTTTGAAACCCCCCTAGTAAGCTTTCCCGCCGCCTGCGTGGAGTGCAGTAGTGCATAGCCTGGCCTCTCAGGCTCATTGCGCCCAAACTCGTCCGACTTTTGAAGGTACATATTTATTTTTATTTTCTCACAATTTTGTGTATTTTGCCTATTTTATGAATGAAAATTACAAAGGTTGTTGGTATTTTGCGGAAATATGTAGGGTGGTCTCTTAAAATTTAGTAATTTTTGTTTTACTTTCTTTATAGCTAATAAATGTGGTTTTGTGAATCAGATTTCCATATATTCTCTCTTTGTACATCCTAATGAAGGTCACTGATCACTTTAAGACCGTTAGAGTTAATTAGGTGCTAATGACTTTTTCATAACAGGCGCCTGTCAGGCGCACTGCGCCCGAACCTGGGAGTCCCAGAGGTGTGCCTGACACAGGGTTAAGTGTCTTAATGAATACTAAAATAACGGTAATTAAGGAAAATGTCCTTAAAAACTTTATTTTAGAGTTGATGAATAGGCCCCACAGGGTTCTATTAATCAAACCTAAAATATAAAGTGTGTTAATTAAATTTAGAACTCGCATCGAGGGATTCAGCTTTTCAGAAGTTAGGGAGTTTTCACCTGCAGCAGTCTGTATCCGTTGTTCTTCGCAGCAGGACAAGCACTATGTGCATCACGCGCATGCGCTGTCTGCTGCCCGGGCACCAGGGGTCAAACTGTCAATCATACAGGCCCCGCCTGACTGGATCATGGGGAGCCAGGTGAGTGGCCCACTGAATGTCGAGGTCATGAGGAGGTTGCACAGGGGGCCGGTACACGGACACAGCAGCTCTTCAAGAAAAAATGCAGAGATCGGGACACAGCTGGAGGCGGAATTTGAGGTGAGTACAGAGTGGGGGGAGCGGGGGAAGCGAGGTTGATCTGAAACAATCCACGCTTGTGCAGACTATTGGAGGCTGTACGCCATCTCAGAATGCCGTACAGTTTCATACACAAATTCTTAAAAATAGCTTTTTCGGAACTTGATGAATGGCACAATTTCCACAACCCCATACTAAAGTATGGGGAGTGTGGAAATGAACGCCTCAGTACTGTAACTAGGAGATATCAGTGATATCTCCTGCGTTACAAGCTACATGAATAGGACAATCTACTTAAGTATGGAAAACAGGGGGTAAAAACAAAAATTATAGGATGAGGAATAGACCCCACATTGACAACTGCACATCAAACAAAGCTGTCGGAACTTATTACAGCTACAGTATATATCATATGTGTTGTTGCTCTGATTAAACTTTTGAAAAGGTTTATACTGTAATTACTGTTCAGATGGAAAACATAACAAAATTATTTAACTTAATATTTAAATGTAGTCTGAGCTCATTATCAAAAGTGTCCAGAATAATATATTACTATTAGTTACATTACAATGCAGTAAATTCTGTAGTTTTCCTAGATTAAGTCTAGGGACTGTGCTAGAATAGATGTGGATAAGTAAGTGATGGCATCTCAGTCCTGTGTCCATATATTTATCTTGTTTGATTTATCTTCCCTGTTGTAACCTATTTAAGAGTTCCCTTTATGTCATAGACAATTACTCAGACTATACACTTAACATATTTGCATGATTCACTCCTGGCAATAAACACTGCTGTATCTGGCAGGGTAGGCCATGTGCCTTCATATCCTTCAGATTGATGCCTCTCCAGCCACTGGCAGCAGCAAGGGCCCATATGCCATGAGTTGGAACTGGCTTCCGGCCTTTTTTTTCTAATTTTCTTGTTCTTTGCTAACTTCATTTGTTTCACTTGTAGTGTCTAATGTGTTCTAAACTTTCTGCACATGTTTCTGAGCCCAACTGCTGAGTTACTTGTTTTGTTCACTTGTTTTAAAGCTATGATTTTCCTGCATGGAAGTTTGTATCTAATACATTTCCATATGTAAAAACAGGGATGGGGGGGGGCGGACTACTTCAAAATGTTTACAAATAAGCATTTATTGTTCATATAAAAGAAAAAAAAACAAGCATATGGGGGCCTGTACATCAACACTAAAATAAAGTTTTTAAGGACATTTTCCTTAATTAACGTTATTTTAGTATTCATGAAGACACGTAACACAGGAGATATCACTGATATCTCCTTGCTAAGTCTCCCTGTGTTAATTTCCACACTCCCCATACATTATTACATTACTATGGGGATATGGAAATTATGGTATTCATCAAATTCCGAAAAATGATGTATTTGTGGAATTTGATGGAGTTACTATCCGCCACTGTGAAGTGGCGTATAGTAGGTGACACTTACCTGCTGTCAGCTGGGCAGGTCCTTGTCCACTCCCTCCGGCGCTCCCTGGTCTCTCCTCTGGCTCCAGTGGCTGTTCTGACACGTGTTCTCCAGGCAGAACACAGTAAAGTTTAGGGAAAAAAAAACATTTTTTTTTCTAAACGTTACTGTGTTCTGCCTGGAGAACACGTATCAGAACAGCAGACGGAGCCTGAGGCGGCTGCAGCGGGCAGGTAAGTCGGGGACGGGGGGCACACAGAATTACTGCAGCTGTAGGCAGTGCTGCGCATGCGCTGGTTTTACGGATGTAACAGCGCATGCGCAGCACTGATTACAGCTGTGGTAAGTTAGAGTAGAGAGGGAAAAGTATCTATTTCCCGAAAGCTGTCATCGCAAAAATGACAGCTTTTCGAAATAGATAAATATGGAGAGAAGGAATGATGAATTCCTCCGGTAATTAGTTAGCAATTGCATTGCGATTACGGACGCACAGAGGAATCCATCAGAAAGTGAGTGACAGGCTGTCAGAATTTGGGGGGTGGTGACAGGGTGGCCGTAAAAACGCAGGCATGTCTATCCGTTTGAATGCCGTTTCATGGGCGTGCATAAATTAGCAACTGCGATTGCATACGCAGCATGAAAACTCTCTGCGCGCGAGGAGACTTGCAGTGTTTGTAGCTGTTTAGACTTATCGTAAATGCTGCATGACTGCCTGATGTATGTTGATGGTACCAATGCTTACGCAGAAGAGCGACATTGAACGGATATAAGAAGGCAGCAGTGGGCGTATTTATGTCAGTTTTGGCAAGCATTAGCATATTTTAGCAACTGTGATCCGTAGGCGACTGCAGTTGCTATTGCATTTCTGCAGTTCTGTTATTTAAGGGTGCGCTCAAGATCCGTGAAGTGTGCTCAGTTATGCAGAATATACATTCTTGACAAACCACGTTGAGACTAACTTCTGTATTGAGTATAAACTTTGCCAGATTACATTCATTAAGAATATGGACCTGCAAATAATGTTGGAGGACCAGTCTTTTGTATAAAAACTCCATTACAGTTTATTAAAAAAAATGTTTAATAAATCCTTTATATAATTTACCTAATAGAGGATGAATGTCCCCAGTACGCGATAAAACTGAGAGCAAATTGTTTAATGTCAAGAAGATCTTCCTGTATTTTATGACAATGCCAAAGACTGGCAGCCTTATTATGCCAAAGTCATAAAAAGATAGGCATAGATATAGGTTTATCTGAGCCATAATCTAATTACTATAGCCCAGTACTTATGAAGGACCAATTTGATAGAACAATGCTATGAGCTAAGAGTACTTTGAGCCAGAGCCGGCCCTAGCCAAAGCCAAATGAGTGCCCTAGGCAAGATTTTGGGTGGTGCCCCCCCCATAGGATCCTGAAAAAGCGTGTGGCCTCACAGAAGGTGCGTGGTCTCACTGTGCTATCGTAGACACTGCACAGTGACAGTAGCAGCTGCCATAGTCTCTGTTCAGGCAGCAGCATGTGCCCTGGCTGTGCCTGCCCCAAACCTCTTCTGGCCCTAGGCGGGCTTGGGTGCCCCTAGGCATTCTAAACACCTTAATTTGTTATGTTGCTGATTCTTTAAACACTTTGTCATTTTTTATGTTTATAAACTTCATGATTTTCAATACAATTCTACAAGCTTATATTTGTAATTGTTAAATTAATAATGGTGACTGTTCCGTCTGTGTGCTGTGCCATCACTGGACATTAATTTTACTACCTAATTATTACATACAAGGTTCTGATTAAGTTTTTTCCCGAAAATGAATAATAGCTCTAATCATTATCTATATATGTACGAGGGTGGTTCATTAAATAAGGTAACAAGATCTCTCATTGCGTAAATTTATTCAACTTGTACATATACATATAATCAATAGAATGAGCTTGGTACAGATTATTTTTCCACATAGTCCCCATACTTGTCTAAGCGGTATACAATCGGGAAACCGGCTGCCTTAATACCGGCAGCCGGCTTCGCGACTGTCGTATCCCGGCGAGGGTAAAGTGCCGGGCGTCTAGATGTAGACGTCTGACAATTCCCCGACGCCGGGAGACCGGCGCCCGGCATCCTGATCGAAGGGATGCCGGGCGCCGCGAGCGGACAGCCGCGGGGGGGGGGAGGGTTAGGTTTAGTGCACCCGGGGGGGACTTAGGCACCCCCCGGGAGGGTTAGGGTCAGACTAGGGGGAGGGAGGGTTAGGGTTAGGCACCCTTAGGTCCAGGCAGCGGGGAAGGGGGGTTTAGGGTTAGGCACTTAGAGGGGGGATTAGGGTTAGGCACTTGGGGGGGAGGTTAGGGTTAGGCACCTCTAAGGAGGGTTAGGGTTAGGGGGTTAGGTTAGTTTACACTTACCTTAGGGACGAACGGGATTTCCAGCAACGGGCTTCTGCTGCCGGGCTCTGCTCATCTGTCGGCCAGGCGCTGCCGGGAATCGAACATGCGGCCGGCGGTATTTCATACCGATTCCGTCTAAGCATTTGTTCCAATGGTACACCAAGGCATCTATCCTGCCGTAGAAGAAATCAGTGTTAAGCGCCTGAAGCCAGGACACGATGACTTGCTGAATTTCACTGTCTGTTGCAAATTGCCTACCCAGGTGCTTATTCAATGGTCCAAAGAAATGGAAATCACTCAGTGCCAGGTCATGGCTGTAGGGAGGATGGTCCAGTAACCTGCCAATGGTAGCGCCGTAACAACTCACATGTGCAGTTGGCTGAGTTTGGCTTGGCGTTATCGTACAGCAATATAACATCTGTTTTGCAGCAACCCAGGTCGTTTTCGATTGATTGCCCTCTGCAAACAGCTCAATGTGTCACAATAGCAGACTATTAGTGAAGAAATCAACAAGAAGCGCACACTTGTGGTCCCAAAACACGGTAGCCGTGACCTTCTTTGCTGATGGAGTTGTTTTGAATTTCTTTGAAGGTGGGAACGATGCTGTTTCCATGTCATGTATGCTTGCTTCGTCTCCGGTATCACATGATGCACCCACGTTGCATCACCTTTTACAAGAGGCTGCAGGAGCTGCACTCCCTCCTCATGGTACCGCGTCAAGTACACGAGAGACAATCCTATCCTATTGGATTTATGAACTTCTGTGAGTTGCATTAGTACCCAGTGTGAACACTTTTTCCTGTACCCCAATTGCTCATGAACGATGTTGTGCACAGTACCCACTGAGATGTTCAGTCAATCGGCAATATCACTAACTCAAATGTGCCTGTCCTCCTGAATCAGACCTTCAACGCAGCACAAATTGTCATTTGCGGTGGACGTGCTTGGCCGGATCGCTGCTCATCTTGAACGTCTGTCCTGCTGTTATCAGTGCACCAAACCCAAACCTGTTTCCGTGACTTGACGTTATCACTGTACACCTCAACAAGTTGGTGATGAATTTCAGTTGTTGATGTGCCCTTTATACGCAGAAATCTGATCACACTACGCACCTAAATGTTTGACCATGTTTCTGCCAGCCCCGCCATCTTACAACTGATGTTGGGACAGTATGACTGATTTAAGGTGCAAGCTAATGGCCGTGAAGGGAAACCGTGGTTTATATGCTCTGACCTGGTGGGAAATTAGAATGAAATAGAGAATATTACACATGTGAGAGGACTTTTTACCTTCTAATTGAACAACCCATATAAGTCAGGTAATTCAAATAGAATCCCCAGGATGTATAACAAAATGGGCCTGATTCAGACTTGCACTTTATTCTGATGTTCATGTGGTTCAGTGATTATCGGTGCACATGTGTCCCAGCCGCAATATGCGGCAAGTGAATTATTTATTATTTATTACCAGATATTTATATAGCGCACACATTTTCCACAGAGCTTTTACAAAGAATATTTGTCCATTCACATCAGTCTCTGCCCTAGTGGGGCTTACAGTCTATATTCCCTAGGGTTTTGTTCTCTAGGGTTTTGTTTACATTTTGTTAACATACCAGTATATTTTTGGAGTGTGGGAGAAAACCGGAGTCCCCGGAGGAAACCCACGCATATACAAACTCCACACAGTTAGGGCCGTAGTGGAAATCTAACACACGACCTCAGTGCTGTGAGACAGTAATGCTAACCATTACACAGTCTGCGACTACTGTTTCAGTGAGGGTTCAATCGCAAGTGATTAACAGGAAGCAAACATTTTGTGGAAGGTAACGGGGAGTAACAGCTAAAATCGAGGTGTGTTCCATCAGTTTTCGGGGCATGTTTCCAGCAGTGACTGTGATCCTACACACAGAGAACATGGCTCCAGCATCTCAGGTATGGCGGCAATGCTCACTAAAAGAGTTGATGTTTGCCTGACTTGTGTCTGATGCTTCTTGTGTGTACGCAGTTGTGGACAGCTACTAAGGCTCCAATGGGCATCACGAAAAAAGATTCTGTGGCTGTTGCATTAGCATATTAGCATAATCGCAGCTACGGTACACCATTTACCACATGAGTGGTTATGCTCCATCATCCATCACTGGTTGGATGTGTTGGGATAAATTTTATGGAGACTTATTGGGGTCATCAAGGGGGAACCTTATATGTTTCCCATGCTAGTTTGTAGGCATCTTTGGTGTTAGTGGTGCTAAAACAGCATAGATATGGAGCCTTTGTAAATGGGATTATAAATACTCCTAAATATCTGATTTTTAACTATTTGATATAATGCTGTGAATACTGCTGCTTTTGACTAAACGACCAATGATGGGACAAATAAAGACGATTTTGTTCTAAGTTGTTTCATAAACCAAGGGATATATTCAAGCTAGCTCTCTCCAACTACTGTAGCTAATTTTCCAGATCATCCCAGCACATAGCCTTAGGTATGGTATGTCAGGTTATAAGTTGAATAAGACACAGACGCGGGTGTGGCTACATCCTTTGGCTGACGTTCGCACTGGCAAAACATTGAGGCGGTCGTAGACCATACAGCCGCCTCTGAATAAGGTCCTGAGTGCTTTTTTCATCGAGAGAGATCTTGTTCAATGGTAATGGCAAAAAGGGTCTGGAGATTTAAATTAAGCGCTCGCACTGCGTCGAATAAGGTCGCCCACTATGTTTTAGCGAGCTACGGCAAAGTGCGCTCGCAAATGTCTGAAGACGCCCCCTTGCCACTCGCAAAACACACGTCATCTCTGGGAAATGAAGGATTAATCGGGACCATCGAGAGCCATCGGAGCTGCAGCCCTTGGGGTTGCCTTAGCCTCCAGCAAGCACAGCGATCAGCGCTGGCTGAAATACATGCAGCTGACGTGTACAATGATGCTACTTTGCTAATTATGCACGCTCTTTAAACTGCGTTTTGGCGGCCAGACACGCCTGCGTTCGCACATCCACTCCCCCGTTCACAAGCACCTTCCCTTGTTACCACCCACAAACGGCACTATCTGTCACTCAAAGCAGCTACCTGATAGTGGCTTACGAGCAACCAAAATCAGATCGCAACAAATGCCTTGCGCACGTGCACTGCGAATTATACGCATGCGCAGATGGGCGAAAATCGCTCAGAGCGAGTGATCGTGCCTTAGCGAGCGGGTCTGATCAGGTCCATAGTGTTGGAGTAGCACAGTTGCCTGTAGTAACAAAACTTCAAATTGCCTGAAGTCCCCATCATAGTAAAGTTGTATAGGCTTTGAGGAATCTGTAGTGTGATCTATGAAAACTTCAGTGAGAGCAGTCAGACCAGCTGTCCTGGATGGGTTCTGGTGGCAGCAGAGCAGCGGGTGAATATATTATGTGCACATGCGCACAGCATCTAAACAGTGTGTGGGTGAGACTGGTGGCACCATCTGCTCAGGGTGAATTGGGCACGCCCCCGAGTGATTGAAATGACCCCTTTCCCACAAGGCCACACCCCTTTTAGGGCACCCACATTTGGCACGCGCACAAAGTCCCTCTTCAATACTCCCATATGATGTCACGTAATAACATTGCTGCAGGAACCTGCAATAATAACAGATTCAATGCAGTCCAAAATATACAGGGATGGAATGTGAGATGAGGGGGCCTTTGTGCAGCTGCCGTGTAGGCACCCTCCTCTCTCCGTGGTGCAGATGCAAACAGACTCTGGCACTGTGCCAACGTCTACTACTCATGAGCGGGTCTCATGTTCCCAATGATTTATGTACTGCGCAAGCAAATTTTCCTGGCGATTTGCCCACACCTAGGCGGTACTCCGAGCAGGTAATTATACTAAATGGGTGCAGTGTATACGGTGTAGTCCCCCCTGAACCAACACCTTGCACCCATTAGAGATAAGACACTGAGGATGCAAAAGGCTATTGCTAACAGATAACTGAGCAGTAGTAACAAGTCCAAGATAGTCCAGAATATATAGTAATATAGCAATCTCCCTTACTCCCTGAAGAGTCTGCCAATCTCCCTGATTGCACCTTACCCCCATTATGTAGCAGTTATTTATAAAAAAAAACATATATACATTCAAATGGCATCATTAGTATAATTTCCCTGCATTGGTTATAAGAAGAGATGTACGCCGACCCCCATGTTTTGGTTTTGGTTTTGTATCTGTATCTCCCCTGGTTTTTGATCTGGTTTGGTTTTGCCAAAACCTCCCTTCCGTGTTTTGGTTTTGAATTTGGATTTTTTTTCTTAAAGAAACATAAAAACAGCTAAAAATCACATAAAATGGGCCTGTTTTTGTTCCTACAGTATTATTAAGCTCAATAACATTTATTTCCACTCTTTTCCAGACAATTTTGACCACATCACAGCTCACTATATTGTTTTCATCCAGTTTAGGCCCAAAATTTGCACCAAGCTAGCTAGCTGACTAAGCTAAGCGGCAGCAGTGGGCTGCACAAACACATGGCAGTTCAACTTCCAACATGGCACATCAGGAAACAAATGTTTTTATTATTCAAGAGAGGTCTGAGGGAGTTGGAGTATGTATGTAGTAAATTTAATTAAATTTTTTGATTTATGAGGGAGAAGGGGAGGAATTTACAAAAAAATATTTTACTCATTCACATCAGTCCTTGCCCCAGAATAATCCTTGAGTGCCATGCCTGCTGCTGCTGCTACTGCTGCTGGGAGTGGATTTTCTCATCCCAGAAGGGGACCAGGAAGACTTCTAGTAGTGCTTTCCAAAACAATTGCCTGTTAAATAATCCTTTGCAAAGCTTCCACATGAAGAAGCATTTCCCAACCTGTACAGGGACATTGAAAAAAAACATAGTTAGTGGCCTCCAAACTGCAACTTAACTAGCACAGATATGTGGACAAGCTCAAGATTTAAGATTAAGGGGTACATTTAATTTACTAAAGTGAGAGTTTTTACAAGTGAGTTTTAAAAGTGATGTTGCCCATAGCAACCAATCAGATTCTACTTAACATTTACCTAGCACTTTCTAGAAGATAATAGCTAGAATCTGATTGGTTGTTATGGGCAAGCAACATCACTTCTAAAACTCACTTCTAAAAACTATCACTTTAGTAAATTAAATTTACCCCTTAAGGTCTTACGTTGTGTCTTTCTTGAGAATCCTGCGCCTGCTTCTGCTGCTAGGAGTGGATTTTCATCCCAGAAGGGGACCAGGAAGAGTGCTACTACTTTCCAAAACAATTGACTGTTAATTAATCCTTTGCAAAGCTTCCACATGAAAAGCATTTCCCAACCTGTACAGGGACATTAAAAAAAACATAGTTATTTATTATTTATTACCAGTTATTATTTATAAAGCACACACATATTCTGCAGTGCTTTATTTATCCATTTACATCACTCCCTGCCCCAGTGGAGCTTACAATCTATATTCCCTACCACATGCTCACATTTAGTGGCCTTCAAACTGCCATTGTACCCACTGTCCACTTAACCAGAGCAGATATGTGAACAAGCGGAACAGAGCAGCAAATGCAACATTTCAGATTTAAGGTTTAAGTCTTAAGGTGCCCATACATGGGACGATTTTTTACACAATATGACCAGTTAGGTTGGACAGACCAATCGTGTGAAAATAGGTGTATTTTGTGTGTTCTGCGACCCCGATGCGCATCTCCGCCGCCGTCTAGTTGGATCGCAGTTCAGATGGTTTTGCAGAGAGATCTACGATCTTTTGAGTACAATGTGATACACTTCTATGCATCTTATCCTATGATCGTAATGATCAATCGTACACCATTTGACCACATCTTATGAAAAATTTCAAGGGAAGAATTTCAAGGGCAATCGTACAACTCATCTTACCAACTTTGAATCGCACTGTGTATGGGGGCCTTTACAGTCTTATGTTGTGTCTTTCTTGAGAATTCTTTAGCACCATGCCTGCTGCTGGGAGCGGAATTTCATCCCTGAAGGGATGAAGACATTGTTTCGTCTTCCCAACAGACACAGATCTGAAGAGATGTAAAGAACAACTGGCAGGAAAAAGAGGCAATTTGTAGGCCCTTACACAAACTGCCTTTGCTTTACTTGGGCTGCCCACCCTCCAGTGTATACTCAGAAAAAGATTTCAGCACAGCCGGGAATCTTGTCAGTGATCGGTCTATGAGACTACTTCCCCAAAATGTGAAAAAAATTATGTCCATCAAAATTAATTACAAATTCTACGAGAAAGACCTTTACCGTCAATTACATGCAAAAATTACAGAGGCATCTGTAATGCTGGATTCCAGTGGGGACAAATTAATATTGTGTGAAGAAGATGATGAATACATCACCCCAGATTATACCATCACCCAAGCCTATATCGTAATCCCATCCTGTGTTGTGTATAAATTACAGCTGCGCTCCCTGTTAGATTGGGGATTCATTGTCCACTTTAGTGGATGTGAGCTCCATTTTAGTCCATATCACCACACCCCCTACACATCAGCTGCACTGGAATACGGTTGCATGGAGTTGCCCCTCTGACTCGCTGAAATTCAGGTAGTGGGGTACAGTGTTAGCTGTTTTATTAAATTTTTCAAACCATATCCTCTATTTTCACCTTTTGAAAATGTTTATGCAAATCTCAGCTGAGGCGTTCGTGATATCATGGCTAACGCGTACACATACACAGAAAAAAAACCACATTGATTGATTGGATTCATTTTTTTTGGCACTTGGGGGGGAGAGCACCCCTGAACGAAGCAGCAGCCCCTTGATAAACGACACTGGCAGCACCCCTGCACAGCTATGTTGCTGGTGATTAGTGGGGCTAATGCGCACACACACACAGAAAAAAAACACATTGAGTGATTGATTGAATTAAATTTTTTTGGGGCACTTGGAGGTGAGAGCTCCCCTGAACGAGGCAGCAGCCCCTTGAAAAACGACACAGGCAGCATCCCTGCGCAGCTACGTTGCTAGTGATAAGTGGGGCTAATGCGCACACACACACAGAAAAAAAACCACATTGATTGATTGATTGGATTAATATTTTTTTTGCCACTTGGGGGGAGAGCACCCTGAACGAGGCAGCAGCCCCTTGATAAATGACACAGGTAGCACCCCTGCGCAGCTATGTTGCTGATGATAAGTGTGGCTAACGCGCACACACACACAAAAAAAGAAAAGCCCCCTCCTTCCTCTTCACTCTCCACAGCCAGAATGAAAATGGTGGCGATCGCGGGACCTTTTCTACAATCCAAAACCCGCAAGAATCCGACAGCAGGATGATGACGTTTTGCCTCGTTTTGAGATCCGAGTCAGGCGGAAAAACCCGAGCTGGCTCGGATCACTAAGTTTGGGTGGGTTCAGATCTCTGAGATCCAAAACCGCTCATCTCTAGTTATAAAGCACAATGATCCCTACAGCTACATGCATTTTCTGGAAAGTATCAGTGTGTTTTCATCAACACATAGCTCTTACTGTTTTGGGTCTCATTTACATTTCGATGTAAGTCAATTTTATGACACATCTCTCAGATGTAGCAGTACATGCCCACTTTACCGCCGCCCTCATAGGTGTTGTTTTCACAAACTCCCTGAAATGCTTTTTCAAAAGTAGGCAAGTATGGTCAAGCGGCTGATTGCAGGAATTAGATGTAAACAGACATGTTTCACTGAAGTAATGATATTAGGTACACAGGATCCAAATGACAGGAAATGTCCTAGCAAGGTAACTTCTGCAGCAAACATTTATTTAAAATATAGTAATTATCACCATGAGCTAAAGCTAGGAGGGAAATAACAGCTGCTTAAGTTTGTATATGATCTCTGTAGCGGCCACTAGTGGTGGGAATGCAGAATGCAATCAAAGAGAATGCAGAAAAGAGGTAACAAATGATGGATCATAACATCTAGCCACACCCATTTCATCCACATGACCACATTCATGTCACCTATGTTTTGAAGAATAAATAAAAAAGGTGCTCACATCTAAAAACAGCTTGCTTATACAGTTACTAATGGCAAAGACCACTTACATTAATTTACCCTACACTGAGTGTTCAATTATACTAATGCTTTAATAGTAATAGTGGCAGTAGCAGATGTAGTATAATTATTATATTGCAGTATATGTAGGAAGGGCCTGCAATGAGAAAATTTGAGTACTTTTCAATCCAATGTTTTGGCAATATGCAAGACAGATTCTACATGACTGTGTGCCTTCAACATATGACTGCTCTGAGCTGTGCTTCAATTATTTAAATCTTTTAAACTGCTTAAGATGATTGTAGATTAGGCCATGTTTAACTGAGACCATGTTTAACATCAGTGGCGGCTGTTACCATGTTCCATGAGGGCCTGCAGTCCGGACGGAGTTAGGTCGGAGAGGTCCAGACTGTTGAACTTGCAGCGCCTTCCAGGTGCATTGCTCATGTGCAATGGATCTAGCAGATATTGCAGCTGGCGCATGCATACACACACTGGCTTCTAGGCACTGCATCGACTGCAACCCCTAGAAGTCAGCTAGGGTTGACGGAAAGGCAGGGAGCGGCAAGCATTCTTTCTGTTAATCGCCGTCAAGGCTGGCAATCCCAGGGGGAGGAAACATCTTCCCCTGGGGCTGTCTTGTGTTTGATAAGCAGGTAGCGTTTCCAATGGAAAGCCACTGCCAGGGAAGACACCCAGTGTACTGACACACTGGTTACTTCACTGGGAGTGGCAGAGTTTACTTGGGGGGGGGAGGGCTGCAGACCCCATTATTATTTACTAGAGCTCACTTTGATGACCACTATTTTAATGACCTCTATGCAGAAAACCATTCTTGTGAACAGTATACCACACCAACTTTATTCATTGACCAATATTCCTTGCAGAACCAGTTCTGTTATTCACTATAGCAAACAGACCCAGTATACCATGCAGAGACCATTTTTCTTACTACTATACCATGTTGTCTTATATACCATTCTGAGCCATAATCTGATGGTCAGTATCCCCTGCAATACCTATCATGTGTACCCTCCAAATCAGTCTGTTTGGCATATATTCATTTTAATTGTATTTTCCAGGGATTTCTACAATCGTTATCTGAGACTTCAGGGAAAGCGGCCATTGAGGAAGGATTGAGGAAAAAAACTTTATCTCTTCAGAAAAATTATGCAAGTGTAACAGTGGAAATATGGGATGGTCATTATCTTGACGATGAACATTATGCTTTACCGGTATGTGTGATTTTTCACCAATGATGTTAAATAAACTGTTAAATAACACATGTATATTTAAAAAGCAGTTAAGATTTTACAGGTGAAATGATAGATTAAGAAAGCATATTATCCAGATTTTCTATGCCTGATTTCTAGATTCTCATATTCAGACACAAATGAATATATAGTAGAAATTAACTAATTTGCTTTTCCTGCATGTAGTAGGTAGTGGAGTGTGGACTAGGAAAACAGCTCACTCTTGCATTTCAAAAGGGTTCTGATGTCCACCAGTTCCTCCAGTATTGGCCCAGAACACTAGAAATTAAAGCAATAGCAGCATTTTTTTTTGTAACATGGCTTGTCCCACTTTATGTGGAGAAGCTCCTTACTGTTTTAGGACCTTGGTGAAATTGTATAGAGCTGAGCAGAACCCTCAATGCCAAATCTCCATACTGTGGCTTTCAATAGCAACAGCCAGGTGGAGAGATGCAACTGGGAACCATATCATTCAGTCCCTAGTAGTGTAAAAACGTAATGCTTTGGTACAATGCAATAGAACAGGATTTTGAAAAAAAGATTGGAATTCCTAGTGAAGACACACATCATGTGGCTAGGGATTTCCTCTAAGTGGCAGGCTTGGGACTTGTTGGGGATAGCTCAATCAGCCCCGCTAACATAGATGTATTAGTAATTGATATTGCAGCTGCTAAAAAATCCATTGTAATGTTTTATAGAAAAAGTCCTTATTACAGGTACACATATTTGTTTTCCCTATTCCTGACAAATACATGTCAGGGTTGTTTTGAGGGAGTACCCTGAATATGCAAAAGTATCTGTGGGAAAAATTATATTAAAGTATTTGCGTCTGTTCTTTCCCTGTCTAATAGGCATAAAATCAGAAATCATTTATTTCAAAATGTTTCAGTCAAGCGAATATGGTAGTGATGCTACCAAATACCAAATATTAATGGAACTCAAGTGTGGTCTAAGATTGCCAAGGGTCTGGTACAGGTATAAGCAAACAGTAGCAAGGATCAGTCAGGAGTGTGGTCTTTATAGTTCATATGCTGACAAACACTACTGGAAAAGCCAGAAAGAGTAAATGGAAAACACACAGCCAGGTCTGTACCCAGGAAATCACAACAACAGGTAATTGTAGTGATTAGCAGCAAGCTAGACTAACCATAGACTAGACAATCACCTATCACTGAGTGCCAGGTACCCAGACATCATTTATATAGAGGTGGAGACCAAGATTACAAAAGGTTGCTGGCAGCATTGCATATATGCAGTTCAATCTGAGAGATGATGGACAGCAACACCTGTAAGTCTTACTTATTTTCAGACTTCTTATCTAGACAATACTATGTTAGTGTCTGAAATTTCCTTGCCAATCTTTCAAAGTAATGGTTATGAGTATGAAATGAGGGACATAGAGTCGCAGACCCACAGTCAACCAAATATACATATATATATATATTATATATATATATATATATATATATCCAAAAAAGTACTGATATAAGCGCTAGTCCCTATGTGGATTCTGTATTTACCAGGTTTCTTTGGTAAATCAAAAAATATTCCACTAACTATAACCCCTTTGTCACGGTGACAGTCCTCCAAATGGACAGTTGTTGTGCAGTCCCAGGAATTATGAAATACAAAAGGTGAGAATGAGCGCCATATAGTGTAGTGTGTTTTATAATTTCACTGCACACTATATAAATTTATATGCATACCCTGTGTGCCTAATATATAGGCATATAGTGATATATCCCGGATCAACTATATTGCGTTCCTTTATAACATAGAGGAATCACTTCACTCCAGGTGGGATGATTGATGGGGAGAAAAGAAAGCTTGCATAGTGTAAAACATTAAAAAAACACTTTAATTACAAACACATAACACATAAAAATGCATAGTTACAATTTCAAAGTGATTTAAAAGCTTATCTGAAGTGATATAGCAGTCCCAAGTAGCAGGGGTCACCACAGCCTCAACGCGTTTCGTCCCTTATGCCTATATAGCTGGACTTCGAAGTGAAGTGATTCCTCTATGTTATAAAGGAACGCAATATTGTTGATCCTGGATATATCACTATATAGCTATATGTTAGGCACACAGGGTACGCATTTAAATTTATAGAAGTGTGCAGTGAAATTATAAAATATACTACACTATATGGCGCTCATTCTCACCTTTTGTATTTTATATATATATAAATATATATATATATATATATGTATATATATGTAGAAGAAACCACAACACCTGGCTTTTCCATACATTACTTGACTTGGTGCCCACATGACGAATTCAATATGCATGTCCCGGTAGATGTGGCACTCAAGGAACTTAGTAAATAGAACTTTAATACGGCAGTATATAATCCATAGCACTGTTTTAGTACCCAGTACCACTGTCATCAGGCTAAATACATACTGAAAATAGCTTACCTTATAGCCCCTAACGTTACACCACGTGAACGCCATCTCCGAAAATGGGACCACACATCCGGGCCGGTGATGCAAACAAAGTGATGTCATCAACAGGGATGAGTCATCAGTGTAGGCCCATCACCATAGAAATCCCATAAACTCTAAAAATGCTAAGAAGTAAAAACAAAGCATAAGTATTGAGCATACATTATACTAAATATCAGTAATTGACAATGCAACAATGTAATAATAGCTGCTAGATCATCATGCTTACATTAAATATATAGTATCTTATATTAGCCAAACTAGCTAATCATGCAATAAAGCATAATACAAATGTATATAAACACATATGCGCTCGCTAAGGAGTAAAAGGTTACAAGAAATACTGTAATGTATGACTCATAGCCACACAAACACCCTTATATGTAGAGTGTAGATCCAAAGAGTTATATCAATCTCATTCTATTCCTTCTTAACCTATAATAACATTTGCGCTCCATAGGTCTATAGAAAGTAATTCAGTACTAAGTGATCATTAAGTCTCTTGGGAACAAGGGTCCCTAATTTGTAGATCCACTTGCTTTCTAACTGGAGCAATTAAAGGCCCCTATTACTGCATCTTATAGAAGGGGGGATATGGTCTATTATCCTGTAACTAAGCGTTGACAGGAGATGTGGTGTCTTGCAAAAGTGACATGCAAACGGTTTGTCACTATTGCCACTGGCTAAACCATTTCTAATGGCGACCTATTATAAATTATTATTAATAAATGAAACAAAGCAATATCTGAACCAATATAAAAGCTGCCATTTTTATTGTACTGCTACCGGTGGTGTGGTACTGTTGGAATAAGGAGAGGCAGTGGAAGATAGGACACGAAATATGAACAATTAATTTCAGAAATCTTAAAACAGATGCTGGTAACTGACGGGCCTGCCTTCTTTCAAATGATGTGGTGATAATATGTACTCACAAGACAATGTTACCCTATGATACGGAAACATCAGATTTCTATTGATGGTATCTCCCCCATATTGATGAGCAACATATTGGGGCACCCTTGTTTGAAAGGTGGGAGTCCTCTCTTTGAAACAATTGGCCCCTTAGTAGTTATTAGTAGAAAGCTGTGGATTATCTAAAGCCCAGATCTCCCCCATCTTATCTATACAATAAGCAAGAAAGCATATCCGTCTGTCTGCTGTCTGTTTCTCCTTTATGTATGGCCAGAGTTTTGAACATGGCATGGTGGTGTAGTTTGACTAGGATTAGGTTTTTGCCTAGGTCTGAACTTCATCAGGGCCACACACTGTCACACAATCCCTAAAAATGGGGACACAGGTTCTTAAATTACACAGGTTCTGGGGTTGGCTATAGTGGAAATTGGCAATCTGCCAAAAACATGTGTGAAAACTGCAAAAGTATCCTTTTAACCTCACAGTCTAAGCAAGTGTCAAACATTATGACTCACACAAGTTTATATTAAATCCTGAGTTAGTCCTTTTTAAAGTGACCATATATATTAGTTAGCCCTCTGTGTTTCCATGCAAGTGCATAACTAGAACTTTGGGGCCACATAGCAATAGACACAGCCAATCGGAGCTCATGGGCCAGCACCCAATCAGGAGCTACCAATGCTGATTGGCTGCTGGTCCGCAAGCTCTGATTGCCTTGCGATTGGTGGCACTGTCTCTCCATGTCTCCATGCTGGTGTGCCAGCTTTATTTAGCTTGCGGGCTGGCACCAAATCAACACCGCTGACACCTTGGTCTCCCTCGGCGGCCCTGACTGGACCAGCCCACCTTGTGTGCGTGACTGGGTGCAGGGGGAGCGGCGTTCCACTGAGGCAACTCAGGCACCATAGCAGCTGCACCCCTGGTAGTTACACCACTGTTTGCATTCATGTTAGAGAACAGTGGTGTCCTTTTCAGGATCAATGGAATGGGGTTATAGATGAGGACAATGTAAACAAATAAAGGCTACAGGAGTACTTCAGGGTCCAGTCTTTTACCCAGGCAACGCCGGGTATACCAGCTAGTGTCTAATAAATAGAGCTTCATTCATGTAATGCAATAGGATTTCTAGTTTAAAAAAAATATAGGTCTTGTTGGGCTACTATTATATTATTCCTTTACATTGTAAGTATTTAAATCAAGACAACAAAAATAAGCTAAACAAGAATAATTTTCAAATGCAGATTTTGTTATGAAACTTACATGTAGAAGCCTGCTTTTTGTAATTTTGGAAAAGTGGTCTAATGCTGAAGAAGATCCACAAAGTATTAATTTGTGTTGTTTATTAAAAACAAAACAAAAAAAAAACATTTTTTTGCCCAGCTTGTTCAATGTTATGTGATTAGTAAGAACAAAAAGACTAGTGGTATTTTCCGAATGCAAAAAGTCTTCTGGAAAAAGCAAGATATAATTTGTGTGAGTACTGCATAAAAATAAAAATTAGTAATATTTGTGCGCTGTCTCCTTCTCTGAGCTGTGACCCCAGTGGGATGATGTCACAGCGCGTGCGCGACCCTGCGCCCATCACTGTGTTAAGTGTCACGTTGCTGCACAGCTGTGCAGTACTTAGCTCCTTAGAGGTGAGACTGATTACTGCTGTATATTATATGCATTACTGCTGATATAGCCACCACTGTGTGTGTTACCACTGTTACCATGAAACCTGCAAGGCTGGTTAAGGACCCACTGTGTGGTCTAACCTCCATTTCACATCCTACTGGTACCTATTGTAATCATCTAGGTTCTACACCAAAAGGTCAAATCAGGGCCGGCTCGAGGCATGTTCGACCAGTGCGGTCAAACAGGGGCGCCACCCCATAGAGGGCGTACCCCTCCCAGCCATTCCCGACTTCAGCGGGACAGTCCCATTTTTCGGGCACTGCCCCGCTGTTCCGCCTAGGGCGCGGCTGCTCCTGGAGCTGGCCCTTGGTCATATCTATAATATTGATTTTGGGAGGTGACAAGCGCAAATGTCAATAAATGGGCTCAGCACAAGAGTGAAAAAACTCTCGGCAGCGAAGGTGTTAAGGATGCTTTACTCCATGTTCTGCTTCCCATACTATAATAGAATATCACTTATACATACTATTATGAATATCATTATTATCATTTAGGTACAACACCTCCAAAACTTGCCTAATTCTAGTTATCCACTAGCCCTGCATTTGTGCATACCGCATGTGAACATCCCCGCATGTGTGTGCTAAACACAGAAGGGAAAGACACCTCATCCAGTAGTGATCCGAATCTAATAATTAAGGAAATCTGTACAAATTTAGTCCAAGCAGTGTCTCTTATAAACATCCAAGTGTATCGCTGGTATAATATAGAAAATCCAATATCATTATTAATCCAAAAGTGGTAAAAAAAATTTCAGAGGGTCCACAGACAGAGAAAGCAATGTAGCAGCTCTAACGTTGCGAACATTTCTGCAGTCTCAAAATAGCGGTAGTGTGCAGTACAAATCCATCAGACCCTTCCCTCACTCATAATGGTCTCTCATAGTAAAAACACAGGACAAGTTCTTTTCCACTATCCTATGGATTAAAATATATTAAGACATATGTCATGGATTTCCCTTTTGTAGACACATTAAGGACAAATCTGTTTGTGTGGTTTTTGCTTTTTAATACAAAATGTATATAAGTATATTGGGTAGTGCTTTATTCTATGAAAAAAGGTGCTGGTACTATGAAAAAAGGTACCGTACTCACATGAACTGCTGAATGTTCTGTGGCCAGGTTAGTGTCTCCCTGGTCTATTATGTAGCTGGAATTTACTAGTCCCTGATACAAGTATCAGACAACAGTGTTAAATTCCACCAGCAATGACGATAGGAGAACTTCCTGTTTCCAGGTATAATAGGTGCTGGTACTCAGCACTGATATTAGAATCTCAAGGTTTCCTGTGCCTTGTTCTAGCACTGGTTCCTGCAATGGGCTGCTTTCCACTGTATAACATGGGAACCCCATGCCTGTTATCCCCCACACCACCTTTAGTGGGAGCGAGCCCATTCTATAGTTGAGGAATTGGGGTGGGAGCACATTGGCTGTGGATTAAAATTATTTATTTCTTTACTACCAGAGCTTCTAGTCATTTTCAATAACCAATTTCAATAGGGTCTTTACATTCTGGAAACCTTATTGAAAAGAATAGAATATTGACATGAATGGGAAAAGCTCCATGTCATTTGTGTCTAGACGCATGTATCCTACATATCAAACACATAGCACTTGCATGTTATGACACAAGATCAACAGCAGTGGGTAACAAACTTTGCTTGGGACCGATTAATACATATCAATTACAGTGTCAAAGTACATCCAACAGAATGTATATCGTGACCAATATGATATTTGGTACATGGTTACAATTATCTAACACTTTACTAATTTAGATATAATAATATACTTAAATATAGTAGCAAGAAAAAAAACATTTATTTTTTGAAAGGCAATTAATGATTGGGGGAAATTATGTTTATTAATTTGTATATGGGGTAATAAATATTTATTTTTATCAGATTGTCAATGACCTGCTCAAAGTGAGCAATATCAAGAAATTCTTGGCCACCCAGTCCAATGAAAAAGGCAGAGAGATGTCTATGCTAGTTACAGAGAGCCTGGCTAAGAAACAGCGGAAAATACAGAGAAACAGCTCAGAATATCACAGACACCAACAGTTTTATGAAGAGGCAATGGGAGAGAAGTTCTACGACCTTATTGTAAGTATGAAAAACTCAATATTCCCTGTATACTTTCATTACCCTTATGGTTATGGGGAGAGTAGTCACTTATGCAGATAGAGCAATTTTGGAAACAGTTTTATCAGAAGAACAAATTAATTGAATTGTAATGTGTATGCCGGTTTCCGTTCCCCCTCCCCGCCGGCGTCCACTCCCTTGTAAGTGGACTGAGTTGCGTCATTGTGGCTCCGCCTCCAGCTGCGCAATGACGGTAATCTCGGCATTGTGTAGCGGGGAGTGGATGCGATGATGCAACTGCGCAGTCACACCCCCCCATCCCTTCTCCAAATTCGCATCACGCTCCCCTGCTGTGCCGATCTAGCTGCCAGATTGGTGGCAAGTCTGGATAATAGGTATATAAATAAGTACAAAGTGACCTGAAATGACAGTATCTGGGGGCTTTACTGACACCAGTGGTTGCTTGGATGTAAGCTACAATTTTTTATTTTACAAATATTTTGAAACTATAAGGTCTACTATGGAAGTGGAAACCTTGTCCAAGTGCAGTCATTAAGGAATTGTACAAAACACTTAAAGGTAGTACAGCTCAGCATATGAAATAACCAAAAATTCCTTAATTCTTTTATGTTTACCTATCATCTATTATATATTTTTCGATTGTAATCTGCATTGAGCATTTCTTCCTTTACAAAATACAACCTAGTAAAACTGAAAATTGTGCTATTATACCACACATTTTATTTTTGGTTAATTCATGCAAAATAAGGTAAATTTATTTGAAATAATACATTGTGATACATTTAGTGTTATAACATTGTCTCATAGGCTTAGGGAGTAATTCAATTCAGCACAATGGCCATGGTCATGGCTTTTCCAGAATGGCACACCACAAGTTTTCTCTCGTAGCCCATAGAGGAGTGTAGGAAAATGTGTGATGTACAACCTATCATAAATGGCTGATATGTGCTCAGCTGAGCATTGTGGTTATGCCTAGTGGAACACTAAATTGACCATTGGGCCTTAAGTAATATATGTGCAGACTTGGGGGCTGTTGTATAGTTGGATGCATTTTGTGCCAAAAAGGTGTCTCATTTTGCGCAGCTTGTAGAGCAGGATACATCTCAAGTGTTTTTGTGCATGCGAAGTACAATAAAGTACAATTCGCACCAAAAAGGACACTTACATCCAGTTCTACATCAACACCTCGGTGTCTGAAGTTGTATTTTTGTATTTATTTATTTTCTTCTAGATTTTATTAATTCAATGATTTCTTGCAGGAGATGGCCCTGCTGAATGCAGGATATGGTCCTTTGTAAGTTGTTTGTTTTTCAGGAGCACCTGGAAGAGAACAAAAACTGTCAAAAATTGTATATGACACATACTATAATAAAATACAGCTATAATAAAGTATAAATTGCATAATGTGTATTACTATTTATTCATATTATTTATATAGTACTGCAGCATTGTACAATTACATTTTTAATTTAATAAAGTTTAAAATGTATTTTCAAAAATGAATTGAAATAGGCCCTCAGTAAGAGAGCACCTCCTAGATGAAAAGATCTCTCAATGTAAAATAACAACACAAGCCATGTTTTGTTTCCACTCGCCTGCTCTCCAGCATGAAGAAAGGACATCTTGCTTAGAATTATGATTACCTTAAAATGGTGTTGGTTACTTGATAATCTCCCCCCCCCACCACTACAGACCCAGTACCCACTTAATTCCACACTAAATACTTGTGTACATTGTATCTGTGGGCAGGGCCGGCAACAGAAATCTCGGGGCCCGGTACACTGATGTCTATGGGGGTCCTACCTTCTCACTACCACCCCGATCCTGCACATCCCATCCCTGCATGTGTGATATGTGAAGCATGAGAATATTAACTCAGATGTACCAGCCTTTAAATAAAGTAAAAATACACTCTGACTTACCACACTGTCACTCTGTCACTGGTGATGCAGGCTGTATTTCTTGTCTGCTGTCTCTTCCAAAGTCTTCTTGATGACAGTGCTGTGGATGCCTCAGGGATGGCGTCTGCAGCCAGCCATTCTCAGTCACTCATCACCTTCCTCAACTTCAGCCTCTCATGACCATTCTCAGCCCAGAATCCCCCATCACCTTCCTCTGTCCCCAGCCCCATCACCTTCCTCTGTCCCCAGCCCCATAACCTTCCTATGCCCCTAGACCATGTCACCTTTTGCCCCCAGCCCCCTTCACCTTCCTCTGCCCCAGCCGATTTCACCTTCTGCCCCCAGCCCCCATCACCTTCCTCTGCCCCTTCATCTTCCTCTATCCCCAGCCCCCATCACCTTCCTCTGCCCCAGCCCATGTCACCTTCTACCCCCAGCCCCTTTCACCTTCCTCTGCCCTCAGCCCGTGTCATGTCACCTTCTGCCCCCCATCACCTTCCTCTGCCCCCAGCCCGTGTCACCTTCTACCTCCAGCCCCATCACCTTCCTCTGGCCCCAGCCCCTATCAGCTTCCTATGCCCTCTTCACCTTCCGTATCCAGGTCCCATCATTTTCCCCTTCCGCAGCCCCTATTCCTCTACCATCTCCTCCACACCGCAGCTTTGGTTGACGTGCGCCGAAAAGACCTATGACGTCACGCCGCCTTGTTGCTTAAAGATCAGGCCTGGGCCACAGCTGAGCCACCTGGAAGAGCCCAGCGCTTCCCAAGCCAGGCTTCAAGGACTTGGAGCTGGGCGGCCGCTATGGGGCCCGCCGACTGGAACAGCGTCTGCCGTCCGTGGCGCCGTTTTGTGCCCATCCGGTTCTCGGGGCCCCTCTGGAACTCAGGGCCCGGTAAGGGTGTCCCCTTAGTCCCCCCTCCTGTCATTGAGCCTGTCTGTGGGCACTAGCAACTTAACATGAAGGTAAAAAACAGATGTTATACATTTGTCACTGATCATTATTTCAAAGCCAGACCTTACAACTAGGAAAGATATGACACACTTGAATTAAGGATATTGCAATAAGATAGGATATTTCTTCTTGCAAACAGACATTAAACAATTGTGTCCAGGTAACAACCCTAGAAGGCACAGAAACAGACAAATCTCAGGTGCACAACTCCAAATTATTAATAATATATATAAATGCAATAAAATTTTGCAATCAATAGAGGTTTTTAGCATAATCATGGCCAAGCTTATGGGCCTACCCACCATATCCAGGTAACCTCTTTCGGGTAGGTCCCTAACATACTAGGGTTCAAATCCAGAGCGCAGGACCCCCAAAAAACTGCCCCAGCCAAGCCGCCCCAAGGCACCAGCATAGTAAGAAAAGTGCAGTGTAAAGAGATAGGGCCTGATTCAGAGCCGCTCGTAAGTGGCCGCTCGTTCGCTCCGAGCGATGTTTGCCCAACTGCGCATGCGTACGGATCGTTATACGCATGTGCGAACCAGTCAGTGCGGTCGAAATTCATGTGCTCGCAAAATAGCGAATGCCTGATAATTTGAGTGACAGAAAGAGGCGTATGTGGGTGGTAACAGGGGAAGGTGCTTGAAAACGGGGAGTGGAGATCCGAATGCAGGCGTGCTTAAAGGTCAAAACGGGTGTTTTATGGGTGTGCATAATTAAAACAGCAGCGTCATTGACCACATCACTGGGTTATTTTATAGCCAGAACTGCTCGCAAAATTGTGGTAGCAAAAACCAGCCACAAGAATAGCGAGCAGTTCATACGCTGGTCGATGTACTCGATTAATCTAATAAATAGCGGACATGACGTAGGATGCGAGCGACCAGGGGGCGTAGTTTTCCAAAAAATGACCGCAAGTTTTGTTTGCTCGTTCAGACCTAGAGGCATGAACAGACCGCAAAGAGCGAACGGTTCATTTGAATAGCCACCCCTATTTTCTGGACGAGCGAGCGCTAATTGCGTCCGGCTGTGAATCAGGCCCATAGTTAGGAGCAGCTGCATATAAAGAATGAAAATAAAAAAGTGAAGTACATATATATTAAACACACAGTGAAGGGTTAAAATGTGTTATAATGGAAAATGTGTTATAGTGCAGTGCCCTGAGACAAATCAGCCAATGCAATCCAGGGGGACCCAAGCCCCAAAAATTAACCAAAGTTACACTACAGTATATAACTTGTAGGACTTATCTAGAATTGTGCCTAATACAGTGTGCATATACATTACAAGACTCCATGCTTTTAAACCAATAAGGTAGGGTGCTAGTCCAGAATGAGGGCGTCTCATTTCCCTCAGAAGTGCAGTAAAGCACATTAAATGGAGCATATGGGAAAGATTTCTAGACTGCACAACCTGACTATATATATAATGGGAGGTGCTACCTGATGAGACAAATTGCAGGCACAGAAACAGACAAATCTCAGGTGCACAACTCCAAATTATTAATAATATATATAAATGCAATAAAATTTTGCAATCAATAGAGGTTTTGATTGGGTTAGGCTAGGGGAAGGTGGGGGATAGGGTTAGGCACCCCCCCCCCGGGAGACTTAGGGTTAGGTTTAGGCACTTAGAGGGGGGTTAGGCACTTGGAGGAGGAGGTTAGGGTTAGGCACCCCTAAGGGAGGATTAGGGGGGGATGTTAGGTTAGTCAATAGGAAAAATACCTGTCGGGATCTTCACTGCCGGGCTTCTGCTGTTGGGATTTGAACTGCCGGGCATGCGGCCGGCGGTAAATCATACTGATTCCCCCCAGGCACATTCATTGAATTTGATAAGGCACACATACCTCTGTGTCCAAATGTTCCCCAGTCTGAAAGGCCCCAGGATGTCACCTGCTGCCTACGTTACTACACTGTCAAAGAGAATAGCCTTCAGAAAATGTCAGCCTCTGAAAGGGATGTAGTCTGGAAGCCGATGGTCTAAATGCCGAACGCCGGCTTCCAGACTGCTTTATCCTGACTAGACGCCTGTCATTTGCCCGAAGTCGGTACAACGGCGCCCGGCATCCCGATCGAGCGGATTCCGGGTGCCTCAGAGGACAGCCGTGGGGGGGGAGGGTTAGGTTTAGGGCTCCCGGGGGGGATTTAGGATTAGGCACCACCCCCCAGGAGGTTAGGGTTAGGCTAGGGGGAGGGAGGGTTAGGCACCCCCAGGGGAAGGTTAGGGTTAGGCACCCCTCCGGGGAGCTTAGGTTTAGGCAGCGGGGAAGGGGGGTTAGGTTTAGGCACTTAGAGGGGGGGTTAGGGTTAGACCGGCGGTAATACATATCACACCCCCTCTGGAAGTCAGTTGCTTTAATTTGCATAAGATTGAAATATTCCAATACATCTCTAGTGCACACTGCAACAAAGGTGTCTTCTAAAGCTCCTCACAGATGAGTTACATAAAAACGCATATGGTTTAGGTGAGGTCCCCCTAAGCCCGCAGGTTAAATAGAACAGTGAAACAACATGGCTGTTGGGGCCTGCAGATGTGGGTGTATTCTGTAATGAATCTAACATGATTGGAGTAGCTCACGCTCCACCTTGGAACATTATGTTTTACAGCTGCAAGAAAAGTGGCCAATGGCCCAGCTAGTAGGGAAGCCTCCAGAGACTCCTCTCCTAAAATAACATGATGTTTGTGACAACCATCCTCCTTGAAACTTCACTGCTCATCAGCGACGTGTGGTGAGGACAATGGGGGGGGGGAGGCACACATGTATAAAAACACAGCTTTTATATATAACTCTGGAGCATGAAGGGAGTATGATAGAGGAGGGAGTATGACAGGGGTAGGGCTGCCATCAGAAATTGTGGGGCCCAGGACTAACAAAATGGGCAGGGCCCCCCTCAATATCCCTCAACCCCCCTTCTCCCGCCCCCCCCATCCACAAGCCCCCTACCACCGCCAACCCCACACCCCCCTCATAGTGTCATCAGTCATTATTATAATATATTTTGAGTGCTGGTATCTTCTTCTGAAATATATATACATATATATATATATATATAATGTAAGATATAACATTATATGGATGGCACCTGGGATAAATATAGCCCAGGTGACATCTATACTATTAAGCAATACATAGCAGGGAATGGTTGGCGGTAATCATGGCGTATATAAAATACAACCTATCTAGTTCATTTTAGTCGTTATAGAGTTTTGTCAGGAAGTGAAATGTTGAACTAGATAGGTTGTTTTTTATATGTGCCATGAGTGCCGCCCCAAATATTCCCTGCTGTGAGTGTGTATAAATATATATATATATATATATATATATATATATATATAGACATATACATACACACATACATATAGTATACACATTATATACATATAAGCATATATATATATATATATACATATATATACACATACATACATACATAAACACACACATATATATATATGTATATATATATGTACATATATACATACATACACACATTCAAAGTAATAGACCCTGGTGCCTTTAATTTAATACATTTCAATTGATAACAAAACTTAAGGGCCTGATTCAGAGCCGCTCGTAAGCAGCCGCTCGTTCGTTCCGAGCGATGTTTGCACAACTGCGCATGCATACGGATCGTAATACGCATGCGCGAACCTGTCAGTGCGGACGAAAATCGTTTGTTCGCTAAATAGCGAATGCCTGCTATTTTGAGTGACAGAATGAGGCGTATGTGGGTGGTAACAGGTGAAGGTGCTTGAAAACGGGGAGTGGAGATCCGAACGCAGGCGTGCTTAAAGGTCAAAACGGGCGTTTTATGGGTGTGCATAATTAATACAGCAGCGTCATTGACCACGTCACTGGGTTATTTTATAGTCAGAACTGCTCGCAAGTTTGCGGTAGGAAAAACCAACCACAAGAATAGCGAGCAGTTCATATGCTGGTCGATGTACTCGATTAATCTAATAAATAGCGGACATGACGTAGGATGCGAGCGGCCAGGGGGCGTAGTTTTCCAAAAAACTACCGCATCTTTTGTACGCTCGTTCAGACCTAGAGGCGTGAACAGACCGCAAAGAGCGAACGGTTCATTTGAATAGCCACCCCTTTTTTCTGAACTAGCGAGCGCAAATAGCGTCCGGCTCTGAATCAGGCCCTAAGTGCACTACTGTGTGTCTTACCTTATTCATCTGTTAAGATGATCCCTTTTGAACACAGAAGAGCTGCACTGCACAGCACGTTTCTCCTCTGCAGATCATCCTCTGTGTGCCTCTTCTTCCCTGCAGCCTTTGCGCTGGCCGGCCAATCACTGAAAGACTCAGGCTGCTACATCGCTTTCTATTGGACGGCCGCCAGCATCCCTGCAGTGCACTGCGGCGCCGTGATGATGGCAGTCAGGTCAGTGTGGTACTGTAAGTTAGCTGGTGCGCTGGCTGGCGGGGCCCTCTCAGAGAGGGGGGAGGCGCGGAGGTACTTGCCCCCAGAGTTTCCCCTGTATTCAGCCATGCGGCTGAGTAATAAGTGACTTACTGGTCACTTTTTATATTGCGGCAGCGGCGGGGGGATAGCACTGGATGCGGGCAGCCGAGTGATAGGCAGACGGGCGGGCCCCCCAAGTGTCCGGGCCCGGGACTAAAGACCCGGCAGTCCCCCCCTGATGGCGGCCCTGGACAGGGGACCTGACTGCACGGCCCTGCTGCTCATTTAGTACTGTAGCTATGACTGACTTCAGGGCCGGCTCCAGGGGTATCCGTGCCCTGTGACAAATCAGTATAAAGAGCCCTGTAGTTGCGCGTGTCAATAGCTGGGCTTTCCCCAGCTCTCTCCCGTCACTAAAAGGATGCTGCGCGCATCATCCATTGAGGTACTCCGGGGTCCGGCACCGCAGCACAGCTGCGTCGGTGGAGGTGCCTAATACTTTGGCCCACGGGTGGAACAGTGGGACAGCGCTGTCCCACTGAAAGTGGGATGTTGGGAGGGGTGCACCCTCTTTGGGGTGGCACCCCTATTCGTCCACACTGGTCGAACAACCATAACTGACTGACTTTAAGCTTAAACTAGTTATTGGAATTTTTAGCTTTTTTAATTCCTTGCTGTTTGGTTGTTGTTAACTATTCTGCTATCCTTACTGCAGACACACAGTATGTTTAGATGTATTGTATTGGACAATTTATAAGTCAAGATATAGATGTACTGCAGGCCAGATACAAAATAAAGACAGAGGGCCATATTCAGTCACCCGTAGCCCCACTGTAAAAAAAAATAGTAAAAAGAACCAGGGAGTTTTGGGTCTGTATCTCCTCGTGTTTTTGATCTGGATTTGGTTTTGCCAAAACTATTATGGTTTTGGTTTTGGATATAGATTTTTTTTTTAAATTGATAAAAACTGCTACAATCACATAATTTTATTTTTTTTTGTTCCTACATTATTATTATTGACCTCAATAACATTAATTTCAACTCATTTCCAGTCAATTTTGACCACCTCACAGCTGACAATATTGTCTTCATCCAGTTTAGTCCCAAAATTTGCACCAAGCTAGCTGGCTGACTAAGCTAAGCGACAGCAGTGGGCGGCACAAATATGTGGCAGTTCAATTTTCAACATGGCACTTGTATTTTCACCCTCAAGGCGACTTCTGCCTTTTTGAGGAAAAACATGTTAAGGATACAGAAGGAGTTTGTCTAAAATATACTCACTGGACCCGAGAATCAACCTATTTCTTATTGCACCTTGGATTTAAACCACAGAAAGTGTAGACATTCCATTTGAGGGTGAGAATACAAGTGCCAGACTTGGGACTCCACTGCTCTGTTTGCCCCTCACCTGATTACAGTTATTATATAAGCCATTATTAGAGGGTGCATGCTGCTTTAACTGAGAGTGAATACCCAGCAACTGTATTAAGAACACTGTTGTTCCACTGCAATTTATTGCGAATATGGACCCTGCTCTCATTATTTTGTTGGAAAAGCTGGGCAACTGCTGGAATACACTCAGGTCTCCTGACAGAGAGCCGCACAGTTTGTCTAGTGCATATGGATGATCTGAACACTTCAGCTCAATCACACATACAGCCTAATTAGTGTTGTCCGGATTTGGGTAGAAATAATTCCACACATAAGAAGTGGATTGTTTTGTCTTGTGCCCATACTTGACAAAGGGCTTTTCCTTATCATGGGCAATAACTGTTTCTTCCACTGTTTTTCTCCACTGGTGCCTGATATACACAAACAACATCCTCATCAATAACATCCTTATTAGCATCAGCTACACAAATATTCTGCTCATGTTGGTGCACTTCCACAGAAGCATCCTCGATTCCTATGTCAGCATGTTCACTTGTGCTTACATAATCATAAGAGGCAGAACCACCAGTCATAAATAAAGGCCAAGGCCTTACCTTTTCCTTGCCACTTCATGTGGTGAAAGGCATATTGCCAATTGTATGTCTTTCTGCAGCTAACTTTCCCTTTGATATTTTTTATTTACCACTCTAAAAGATTGGTTCTTGATTTTAGATGCCCTGATTTAAGCCCTGTATGCCCTTGGGCATCGGCTTTAGTAGATGATGTAGATGGATTAGTATTGTCCTGACTGGTGGCACTGGAAGCAGTTCCAGCACTATTATGTGGTTCCTGCTCTCCTCTCAACTGATCGTTCTCCATATCAACAAACACGAATGAAGTGGGGTATAGCACAAACATTTATTTTTTACTAATTTTAAATATTACACTGTGGTATCAATGACCTACAGTGTCACAAGACGCTGTGCAACAACTAATTGCCACAAGATTATTTATGAATAAGAATAACACACTGCAATACCACTTACAGTATCACAAGATATTTTATGAATAAGAAAAGAATGACACACTGCGCTACCACTTACAGTGTCACAAGATTTTTTTATGAATAAGAAAAGAATAACACTGTGCTACCATTTAGTGTCACAAGATTTTTTTATGAATAAGAAAAGAATAACACTGCACTACCACTTACAGTGTCACAAGATTATTTATGAATAAGAATAACACACTGTGCTTCCACTTAGTGTTGCAATATTATTTATGAATAAGAATAACACACTGTGCTTCCACTTAGTTTCACATGATTTTTTAAGAATAAGAATAACACACTGTGCTGTCACTTAGTGTCAGAAGATTTTTTTATGAATAAGAAGAGAATAACACTGCGCTACCACTTAGTGTCACAAGATTATTTATGAATAAGAATAACACACTGCGCTACCACTTACAGTGTCACATGATTTTATTAAGAAAAGAACAATACACTGCTCTGCCACGTACAGTGTCACAAGATTATGAATAAGAATAACACTGTCACAAACTCTCAGACGGATTGTGTATGCTACCCACAGTCAGGGAATTGGCTAGACCTATTCCTGAGGCACGGAGTCTAATGTGCCGGCAGCTTTCACCAGGGACCCGCGCAAGAAGGTATGGACTTGGCTGTGTCCGACACACAGGTCGCGGCACTCAGGTTAGGTTTCCCTATACAGGTGCTGGCGAACTTGGTTTGGAATGCAGGAGGCTTTAGCGTAGTCGACTAACTGGGTCAGAACCAAACAGACGAGACGGTACCAGGAAGCAGACTTAAATGGGTCACAGGGAATAGCCGAGGTCAGAACCAGATATCAATGCAGAACCAGGAGTCAGGCAGAATCAGAGTCACGAACAAGCCAAGATCAGAACCAATAGTCAGGATATGCACAGGAACACTGGAGTATGGTAATGGAGCCTATACTCTGGCACTGGAGTGCTCCCAGGAACTTCTTTATATAGGTCAGAGTTCACATAATCTCCAAACAGCACTTCCCTAACTATGCGCCTGTCTCTTTAAATCTCTAGCAGAGCAGCGTGCGCACTCCTAAGGAAGCTGCGGCCACCTACACACAGCAGCCGGGGAGGGAGGAAAGCAGCTGACAGTGGGACCTGGATTCGGCAGTGCTGTGACATTACCCCCCCTTCTAGGGTTTGGGCACCAAACACCCCATAAATGGCTTGTCAGGGAACTTTTGATTAAACTTTCGACGGAGTCTAGGTGCATGAATATGTGAAGCCTTGACCCAACAACGTTCTTCCAGACCATATCCTTTCCAATCTACCAGAAATTGAACTGAACCCTGGGACATTCTGGAGTCCAGAATCTGTTCCACTTCATACTCCTCTTGGTGATCTACTGGAATTGCGGAAGGAGGATTGCAATGTCTCGAATATCGATTGAACACAAGAGGTTTGAGGAGAGAAATATGAAATACATTGGGAATCTTGAGAGTACCAGGAAGTTTTAAACGATCAGCCACTGGATTGATTACCTGAAGGATCTGAAAAGGCCCAATGAATCTGGGAGAAAATTTCATGGTGGGGACTTTCAATCACAAGTGTTTAGTAGATAGCCAAAACCAAACTTTGTCACCCGGGTACAGTACAGGACCTCTCCTTCCCTTTCTATCTGCCACCTGTTTATACATGGCAGAGGCTTTACATTATTTCTTCTTCACCTCTTTCCAAATTTTGAGGAAGCGATTCACTGTGCCACCCACAGCTGGAAGTGATACTGACTGAAGAGCCGGCAACTCAGGTATCACAGGATGTAGCCCATACTGAAGAACGGAGAGTACCCCGATGTCTCATGGTACAAATTATTGTGAGCAAATTCCGCCCATGGCAACAAAGACCCAATTATCTTGATTGGCTGAGACGTACATCCTAATGAATTTCTCTAGATCTTGGTTCACCCACTCAATTTGACCATTACCCTGAGGATGGTATGCCGAAGAAAAACTCTTGCACAAGGATATCCAGAACCTAGAAGTAAACTGCACTCCACGGTCTGAGACAATGTCTTTGGGAAATCCATGTAGCTTGAAGATTTCCTTTATAAATATATTGGCCAATTTTGGAGCCGATGGTAACCCATTTACATTTAATGGCACAAAGTGAGCAACTTTGACCTGTCCACTACTACCCAGATTGTATTGAACTCCTGACAGGATGAAATTCATAGAAATGTGAGACCAAGGACGATCAGGTACCGAAAGTGGACATAAGGAACCCGAGGGAAGTTGAGGAAGCACCTTGTGTTGAGCACAGGTGATACAGGCTGCCACAAAGTCTTTAACATCACGACGTACCGTCAGACACAAGTACTTCCTGAGGACCAACTCCAATGTTTTCCCTACTCCTGCATGACCAGAAAAGCGCGAAGAATGGGCCCATTGAAGTAATTTGGTTTGCAGTTCAGGTGCTATAAATGTTTTCCACGGTGGAATCATGACCTTAGAAACCGCAACAAAACACACAGGGTTCAGAATAGGCTAGTCTTCATGTACATTCTCCTCAGCAGAACTAATTACTCGAGACAAAGCGTTAGCCTTCACGTTTTTACAACCTGGACGGTAAGTAATAATCAGATTAAAATGATCGAAAAACAGCAACCATCTGGATTGATGGTAATTGAGACAATGAGCGGTTTTGATATAGGTGAGATTCTTGTGATCAGTAAAAACCATGACCGGAAATTTTGCCCCTTCCAGGAGATATCTCCACTCCTGCAAGGCCAGTTTGATGGCTAACAATTCCTTATCCCCGACTGCATAGTTCCTCTCTGGGGCTGAGAACTTATGGGAAAAGAAACCACAGGAGTACCATTTGCCCCCTTTGTCCTTTTGGGACAAGACCGCCCCAACATCAATCGTAGAAGCATCCACTTCTAGAAAGAATGGCTGATCACAATTAGGTTGTCTTAAAATGGGAGCCAAAGTGAAACATTGCTTTAATCTGACACACATTTCCTCTGCGTCCTGAGGCCAAACCCTGGTATACTGACCTTTCTTGGTGAGTGCAGTGATGGGGGCTGCAATGGATGAATAATTTCAGATAAACTGATGGTACAAATTGCAGAAACCAAGGAAACGTTGTATGGCCTTTACTCTTGTCGGACGAGGCCAGTTAATGATGGTGGAAATTTTCTCTGGATCCATCTGGAGACTTGAACCTGATATTATATACCCCAAGAGTTTTAACTCTGTTTGGTCAAAGGAGCATTTTTCTGATTTGCAGTAGAGCTGATTATTGCGAAGCCGGGATAAAACTTCACAGACATGCTTTCGATGACTTGCTAAATCTTTGGATAACATCAAGATATCGTCCAGATATACAACTGCATACTGGTGCAATAGATCTCGAAAAATATGGTTCATGTATTTCTGAAAGACTGCAGGTGCATTACTTAAACCAAAAGGCATGACCAGGTACTCGTAGTGCCCATCTCGAGTGTCAAAGGCAGTCTTCCACTCATCCCCTGCTTGAATTCGAATCAAATTATATGCCCCATGAAGATCTAATTTGGTAAAGATCTTTGCACCTTTTATTTGATCAAAAAGTTCTGAAATTAAAGGCAGAGGATACCGGTCTTTGATAGTGGTAGCGTTCAAACCCTGGTAGTCAATACATGCTCTCAAGCCTCCATCTTTCTTCTTAATGAAGAAAAGACCGGCACCTGCAGGTGACTTGGATTCTTGGATAAACCCGCGTTCAAGATTCTTTTTGATGTACTCAGTTACTGCCTGGGTCTCCGGAAGTGACAAAGGAAGCATTCTTCCACGGGGTGGCAGTTTCCCCAGCAATAACTCTATGGCACAGTCCCACTCCCGATGGGCGGGAAGAGTCTCGGCAGCATTTTTACTGAAAACATCCCTGAAGGACTGGTACGGAGCTGGTAGAGAATCATTCGAGACAATGTTCGTATTCTGGATAACCCAATGTGGTGGTCGGATTAAAGGCAGACAATTTTGAGAACACTGAGGTCCCCATGACAAAATTTGAGGTTCATTCCAATCTAACGTAGGAGCATGTTTGCATAACCATGGAAGACCCAGGACAAAAGAAATGATGAGATTATGTAAAAAGAAATTAACTCTTTGTGAAGAGCGCCCACTTGGTAATTTATGGAGTTCTGGAGTTGATGGTGACCATAGGAAGTTTGTTGCTGTCTACCCCAATGACACTGAGTGGACTTTGTAGGGGTAAACTACGGATCCCTAGCTCCTGAACTTCTTTGGCAGTAATAAAATTTTCATCGGCACCTGAATCCAGGAAAGCCTTAAGTATCTTGGTGGGTTTCTCTAGACGTAAGATCACATCGATCGCAAACTGTGGTATTTTTTATTGATTGGGGTGTGCTGGATCGCACCTAAGCTGACCACGCCCCGATCAGTTAGGCCTTGTCATTTCCTGGGCGTTTAGGACACTGAAGAAGACGGTGGTCTTGATCTCCGCAGTACAGGCATAGATTATTTTTGAATCTCCTTTCTCTTTCCACCACTGGCAAGCGTGATTTCCCGATCTGCATTGGTTCCCCAGGAGACTCTGCCGAGGCAGTGAAAAGGAGTGCAAGTTTGAAACTGAAGCACTGGGATTGCTTCTGCTCTCGGGTTCTCTCTCTGTGGCGCCGGGCGATGCGGATGCATAAAGAGATTAAATCATCCAAAGATGTAGGCAATTCTCGGGATGCTAAGACATCTTTAATTTGCTCGGAAAGTCCTTGCATGAAAGCCGCAACCAGAGCATCATTGTTCCATCCTAATTCGGAAGCAAGGGTTCGGAACTGTACTTCGTATTGACCTGCAGTCTGGCTTCCCTGTTTTAGTTGCAGAATAGCTGATGAAGCAGACGATACCCTGGCGGGCTCATCGAATAATTTTCTGAAGGCTTCTAAAAATGTAGTGCTGTCATTAACTACAGGATCATTCCTCTCCCACAGTGGAGATGCCCAGGCAAGGGCCTGTCCGGACAACAAGGAAATAATGTAGGCCACCTTGGTTCTCTCCGAGGTAAAGTTTGACGCTTGAATTTCAAATTGGATCGAGCACTGATTTAAGAAACCTCGACAAGTCTTGGGTTCCCCATCATATTTGGAGGGATTTGGAATTCGCAATGGTGCTCCTGCCACAGGAACGGACACTGTAGATGGTGCTGCCAACTGTACCGGAGGAGGATGCAAACTGCCCACTTGTTGCATTAACAGGCACTACATGATCTGGGTCTGATCCCGTTCTTGCTTTTCCACTCGACTGAGCAAATTCTCCAGTAAATCGCGTGGCGAGGGATTACCAGCAGCATTGATATTTTTGGGCCAGAGTATTCTGTCACAAACTCTCGGACAGATTGTGGATGCTACCCGTATTCAGGGAATTGGCTAGACCTATTCTTGAGGCGCGGAGTCTAATGTGCTGGCAGTTTTTACCAGGGACCCACGCAAGAAGGTATGGACTTGGCTGCATCCGACACACAGGTCTCGGCCCTCAGGTTAGGTTTCCCTATATAGGTGCTGGCGAACTTGGTTTGGAATGCAGGAGGCTTTAGCGTAGTCAACTAACTGGGTCAGAACCAAACAGACGAGACGGTACCAGGAAGCAGACGTATATAGGTCACAGGGAATAGCCGAGGTCAGAACCAGATATGAATGCAGAGCCAGGGGTCAGCAGAATCAGAGTCACGAACAAGCCAAGGTCAGAACCAATAGTCAGGATATGCACAGGAACGCTGGATGGTAATGGAGCCTATACTCTGGCACTGAAGTGCTCCCAGGAACTTCCTTGTGTGGATGAGCTTTCCTGATTTGGACATGCCCACCCACTAATACTCTGGCCCCATTCAGCTCTCAGCGGCCCTGCTCAAGAATTGTTTATGTATATCATTAAGGCCAACAGGGGAAACTATCCTCATACCATGGAGGATATAGCTAAAGCTTTTCATTCTTACTACACTTTACAGCTTGCGCAAATCCCTATTTATAGTAATGTCTACCTTAAAGAATGAGAAAGTACAATATATCTACAGAAATAGTATGCTTCCCTCTTGGCACAGTCATTGGTATAGGTTCGTCCCAGTTGACAATGAAGTGACCTCACCTTACTTGTATGGATCCTTTGTTATCTGTGCTGTCGATAGTGAGCTGCCAATGCTTTTTTCTCATGCAGCATATGGGAGAAAACTACAAAAGCATTCTCTCTACTGTCATCTACTCAGTGGATTGTCCCAGGCTTTCTAGATCAACCAAGCTTTTCCTCCAGGCACGTATATTGAGAGCTTTACGGCCTGGAATTATAAGAACATTAATTTACTCTCAGATATTCTTCCTCTTGGCATATTCCAACATTTTGCAGAGATATTTCATGTTCTATTACAATGACAGCTACAGTTTATCGAAGATGGAAAGTACAGTACATACAGACTGCAACAAATTTGATCCCTGGACCTGTGGACTTGGGAAGGAGTAGTTCTGTCTTATGAGCCACAGCAGCAGCAGCTGCTTATCTCAGCCCTTATTTCAGAGAATGTATGCACTATGCATTTGCTAGGAGCCTGCTCATAACAGCAAGCACCCTCTTCCAGTCACCACCCTCTTCCAGTCTCCAGCCAATCCCCTGAATCCTGGGGGTTTATAAGTATCACAGTTAGTTGCACAAACGGCCAGATTATTGTGCTTTCTGACTTGTCACAGTGTTCTCTGCCTTCTGATTACCTATGTATGACTTTGGCTATTACTGACAATCTTCTTAGCGCTCTGACCCTCATTTTATCCACGGACTCCTCTAACTCTCTGACCCAAATGGCAACTACTATAGATCATCCCGTCTCTTCAACTGCATGAAACTACATATTGTTGTCCTACTCACAGATGCTTGTACCACTCCTGCCAATGAAATCCTAACTTTTAATCAAGCATGAAATTTCCTTGCATCCAGGAAAATACCAAACCAGTCTTTGCAAGATATTTTCGAGTTTCCAGCTTTAACCATCAGTTCTTTCCATCAATAATTAGAGATGAGCGGTTTCTGATCTCAGAGATCCAAACCCACCCAAACTTAGTGATCCAAGCCGAGATCTGAGTCGGCTCGGGTTTTCCTGCCTGACTCGAATCTCAAAACGAGGCAAAACGTCATCATCCTGCTGTCGGATTCTCGTGGGTTTTGGATTGTATAAAAGGTCCCACAATCACCGCCATTTTCATTCTGGCTGTGGAGAGTGAAGAGAAAGGAGGGGGCTGTGCTGAGCTGTTGCTGTGTGTTTAAGGGGCTGGCTACTGTTGTCATTTGTCAGGGGCTGGCTGCTTAATGTCAATACTGCATACTGCTGTGTATTTAAGGGGCTGGCTGCCTATTGTCACTTGTCATAGGGACTGGCTGGCTGTTGTCCACTCCATCCATACTAGGGCTGGCTGCTGTGCCTGTTGTCCATAAAGCCTGTGTTACTCTATATACTAGGAGCTGTGCTGCAGATAGAAGAGGGGCACTTCAGTGGCTCCTGTGTCACTGCAGTCCATAAGGGGTGCTGCTGTGTTGTCCAGGGGGTGCTGTGTCCATCAGGGGTGCCCTTCACCCCCAGTGTGAAAAAAATAAAGAAATTGGGTTTTTTTCTGTGTGTGCATTAGCCACACTGATCAGCAACAGAACTGCACAAGGGTGCTGCCTGTGTTGTTTATCAAGAGGCTGCTGCCTTGTTCAGGGTGCTCTCCCGCCCAAGTGCAAAAAAAAATAAGAAGAATTTTGTCTGCGTGTGTGCGCATTAGACACACTTATCAGCAACATAGCTGTGCAGGGGTGCTGCCTGTGTCATTTATAAAGGGTCTGCTGCCTCATTCAGGGGTGCTCTCACTCCCAAGTGCCCCCCAAAAAATTAACCAACCAATCAATGTGGTTTTTTTTCTGTGTGTGTGCGCGTTAGCCACACTTATCACCAGCAATGTAGCTGCGCAGGGGTGCTGCCTGTGTAATTTATCAAGGGGCTGCTACCTCATTCAGAGGTGCTCTCCCCCCCAAGTGCCAAAAAGATAAATCAATCAATGTTTTTTTTTTTCTGTGTGTGTGTGCACATTAGCCACACTTATCACCAGCAGCATAGCTGCGCAGGGGTGCTGCAGGTATTGTTTATCAAGGGGTTGCTGCCTCGTTCAGGGGTGCTCTCCCCCCCAAGTGCCCCCAAAAAATGAATCAATCAATCAATATTTCTTTTTTCTGTGTGTGTGTGCGCATTAGCCACACTAATCACCATCAACGTAGCTGTGCAGGGGTGCTGCCTGTGGCTGCACCAATTATCAAGTATCAACTATTGTTACTTCAGCCAGTAGCTGCACCAACTATCAATTCTTCAACCAGTGGCTGCACCAATTATCAAGTATCAACTCTTCTTACTTCAGCCAGTGGCTGCACCAACTATCAATACTTCAGCCAGTGGCTGCACCAATTATCAAGTGTCAACTCTTCTTACTTCAGCCAGTGGCTGCGCCAACTATCAATTCTTCAGCCAGTGGCTGCACCAATTATCAAGTATCAACTCTTCTTTCTTCAGCCAGTGATTGCACCAATTAACAAGTATCAACTATTCTTACTTCAGCCAGTGGCTGCACCAATTAACAAGTATCAACTCTTCTTACTTCAGCCAGTGGCTGCAACAATTATCAAGCATCAACTCTTCTTCAGCCAATGGCTGCGGCAACTGTCAATTCTTCAACCAGTGGCTGCACCAATTATCAAGTATCAACTCTTCCTACTTCAGCCAGTGGCTGTGGCAACTGTCAATTCTTACTTCAGCCAGTGGCTGCACCAATTATCAACTATCAATTCTTCAACCCTCAAGGGGTACCCCAACCATCATCTTTGCACAGTCCTCAATTCTATTTATCACTCAGTTTTGAGCCAGCTAGCGGGATGCAACCTTTTGGCACATAACAAGATGAAAAAAATCAATATTGTAAGCTGTGATGTGGTCAAAATTGCCTGAAAATGAGTGGAAATAAATGTTATTGAGGTTAATATTACTGTAGGAAAAAAAAACAGGCCCATTTTATGTGATTTTAGCTGTTTTTATGATTTTTAAGAAAAAATCCAGATCCAAAAACAAAAAGCAAAACACGGAAGGGAGGTTTTTGGCAAAACCAATCCAGATCCCAAACCAGGGGAAATACAGAGCCAAAACCAAAACACAGGTGTCGGTGCACATCTCTATCAATAATGTGAGCATGAGATTGAAGTGATCCTGGTCCCCGAGTACACATTGTGGGCCTGATTCAGAGCCGCTCGCAAGCGCAGGACGCTCGCAAGCGGGTCGATGGTTCCCTACTGCGCATGCGCACGACGGAGGGAGCTCCATTGTGCGCATACGCGAGACCCGGCTAGCAATGGGGTAGCCGTCGCTTCGGGTCTCGCACCAAAGGGGGCGTGCTGTCGATGTTGAGTGACAGCACGCCCCCTTTGGTGGGCGTGCCGGGGGCATGGCTGCCAGACGGAGGCGTTCCCATGGGAACGCCTACCGTCTGAAGCCAGCCCCACTGACATCAGTAGTGATGTCAGTGGGAGTGATTTTGGCTCTGATAGAGCCAAAATCACTCCAGGGCTTGCGGCAGCAAGACCCTACCACAGGGTCTCCGTCGCAAGCCCGATGGTTGCGATGGTCTTGACCATCGCGACCATCATCATGGACGCTCGCTATAGCTGTGGGTGGTCACCCACAGCTATGCGAGCGTCCAAGAGGCCGCTCCATTTTCATGTAGGAGGGCCCTGATTCAGAGCGAGCGCTCTGGTCAGAGCGTCCGGCACTGAATCAGGCCCTGTGTCCAAACATTTCCATGAGTGATACACCGACAATCTCTAATACATTGCATTACAGTAAACAATGCCGACAAGTATGACATATAGGGGCCTATTCATCAACACTAAAAAATCGATGGAGGTAATTAGGTTTAGAACTCCCATGGAGTCCTGCCTAATTACCAGAGGAATTCATCATTCCTCCTCTCCATAAGCATCTAATCCAAAAAGCTGTCGTTTTTGTGATGACAGCTTTTCAGAAAATAGATACTTTTCCCTCTCTACTCTACCTTACCGCAGCTGTAATCAGTGCTGCACATGCGCCGTTACATTCACAAAAGCGGCTCATGTGCAGCACTGATTACAGCTGCAGTAATTCTGTGTCCACCTCAAACCCCCCCCCTCCCTCCACTCCCCCACCTACCTGGCTACCTGTCACAGGCTGCAGCCGTGGTCCCCAACCTCTCATCTGAAGATTTTATTTTTTATAAACTTTATTGTTTTTTTTTTTAACTTTACTGTGTTCTGTCGGGAGAACGCAGTCAGAGCAGCAGCCGGAGCTGGAGGAGGTACCAGAGAGCGACGGAGGGAGCCAAGGAAGACCTGCTGATATCAGTGATATCTCCTGTGTTAAGTGTGTTACTGAATACTAAAAAAACGGTAATTAAGGAAAATGTCCATAAAACCAATATTTCAGTGTTGATGAATAGGCCCCATAACCTCACAAATATCCCTTTTCACACTTACTCAGTTTAATAGTAACTTCCCACTGAACTGATATAACTCACACACTGGTTTCCACTGGGTTGCTGCAAGTTGATCTACTGGTAAGTGTCACAATTATATTTTGGAATGGTGGATTTGTTTCCAGCTAAGAATTTGTGCTACATAGATCAGTGGCATAGAGTATAACACACCTATGGTTTTCATTGGGGACCCTGTGCAAAAGGATTTAGTCTTGACTACCCCGGAACACAGGTCCTGAACTGGTTCCTAGCTTTGACCTGTGTTTGTTCCTATAGTATTATTAACATCAATAAGATTAATTTCCAGTCATTCCCAGTAAATTTTGATCAACTCACAAACATACACTGTGACAAAGAAACCTGTAGTCTTTTACACGCTTCTCACCCACTCCTAGGGGTAAATTTACTAAGAATCATGTTTTGCCAAGATTAAACACAACCTTTTTCACACGAACATGCTTGAGTTTGTCCAGACCACACTCGCAAATTTACCAAGAATCATGATTTCTGATGGTGCATGTGATCATGTTTCCTGCCGTGCTCCCTGTGTCTGCCAAGCACACACAAACATGCAGCCTGCTCACATCAGTGAGATGTGTGCAGGCTGTATGTGTGTATAGTGCAAAATGTTAAGGGTTAAATTGTCAAAAAAAACTTTGTGGAGTCGCCCCCGAGCCTAAACAAGACAGGGCTCTTTGAACCGGCGCTGGGAGACAAAAAAACACAGGGTTCCCTCATATTTAATGAACCAGCACCGGGCTCTTGGATCTGCTCCTTGTTCTAAAAATATGGGGAAAAAATGGTGTGGTGTCCTCTGTATTTTTAGAACCAGCACTGGGCTCCACTAGCAGGGGGTGTAATGCTACAGCTGGAGGACACACTTGACAGGGTCCCGCGGCCAAAGCATTTGCATCCCACACTAGTCAGCCCAGGCCAGGGATCCCTGAGGAGGTGGAGACCCCCATATAAAGATGTCTCTTTTCAGGGTACCCCAGGCCCAGGCTGTCCCCCACATCCCTGGCCATTGATTGCGAGGTGGCTTAATTAGGACTGGGCAAGCAGGGCATGTGCAGGCTCAGCAGAGGGGGGCGCTGTCAGCCAGGACAGTGTACCCACCCACCCCGTCCATCTTATAAATTATGTTGCGGCAATGGCTACTAGTACTGACTTCCCGACCACCCTGATCCATCTCCTCTCATACCCCTCAGTGTGGTGATCTGTGAGCGGCAGATGCAGGTGGCTGCTAGTTAAGGGATGTTCCCCCGCACTGTACACAAGTACCAGCATGCTGGGCATTAGGGGCCCGCTGGTACCTCCAGTCCTACTGTGAAAGAAATAGTAAAAAAATTACATGACACACACAGTAGGGTTTTATATATTTCATTAAAAATATACACTCACTGAATCACTTACTCACATTCACCTGAACTTACACTACATATTTACCTTGCCCCTAGCTCCGTTCTGTCCCCTTGTCCAGTAGAATCCACGATCGATACCTATAAAGAAAACATACTCACCCACCCCTTGGTTCCATTCCTCTTCGTTCCATGTAGGCTTCCACGGACTTGGAAAAAAACATTTCCCCTGAACTATGGTAAGGCCTTTTAGAGAAAGTTATGCAGAATTAACTGAAGCCCAATTACTCATATCTAATCTTCTAGCTTTCAGATAGGGCAGACTAAATGAACCAAGTGGTTCTGATCTGCAGTCAAATTCTATGTCTCTATGATAATTAAGAATTTCATTAATTCAGAAAGTATTTAATTTATTCAACATTTGGTGGGAATGGTCTTCTAGTGGGAATTTATTAAGATCTCAGAAATATTAAGTAATATAATTTCAAATGACCCCCGGTTTATTCTACTCCTTGAAACAAATATTCCAATATCCATATTCCAATTTCCAGTAAAATAAAGCTAGCTGCACCATATTTTTAAAATGGATAAAAAAAAAAACGGATGTCTAATTCTCCCTTGAACCACAGCGAATCCTGTGTTTTCCCTGTTAATAACCCCATCTAAATCACTTAACTGGCGATTAGCAGGGAAACACAGGATTTGCTATGGTTCAAGGGAGAATTAAAGACATCCGCGTTCTTTTACCCATTGTAAAAATATAGTGCACCTAACTTTATTTTACTGGAAATTGGAATATGGAACAGCTCAAAATTTGTCAGGTTTTTTATGATTGAATTAGGTCAAGAACATCTCATTAATACTTATCCAACACGGTTTTATGAAGAAAAAAATAATAATAATTAAACATTTAACGTTAACATCGAATTTTACTATATCAGTCATTGATATATATCGGATTTTCGATGTTCAAAAATCGCGACTATCGCGATTTTGCTTTCCCCAGCAGCTGCCAAGTGCACACTGGGGGCCTGGGAGTGAGGTTAATTCACATTTCCCCGGCAAATGCTTCTACAGCCGCTGGGGGAGGGGTCCTGCCGTGCTGCCCAATCAGCAGTGACAGCAGCATGGCAGACAGGGTGCAGGGATGAAGAGGGATCAGCCACTAAGGGGTTCATTAGATTTACACTTTCATCCTAAAAAATGTCTCACAATGGGCGAGATGCATGACGCATCGCAACTTGCATGTCATGCATCCCACCACTCATCACCAGTGGCGTAACTAAGGGGATCAAGCAGGGCGTGTGCCCTGGACGCCATAGGACCGGCAGCGTGGGGGGCGCCAGCAGCCACGGTACCGGCCCGTCTAAGTCAGCCATTGTAGTGCCGACCGCAGTGAGTGCGGTCAGCACTACACATTATACACAGGATCGCTAAGCTTCCCTGCGCCCAGCACCGGTCCTGTGCTGCACTACCGAACCCCTTCCCTCCCCCTGAGCACTTACCCAATAGCGCCAGGCTGAGGGTGGGAGGCGGGCTCAGGCTGCACATTTTTACACACACATCGATGTGTGTGTGTTAACCAGCAGCGAATGAAGAGTCACACAGACTCTCATTGGCTGCTGTGCCCACTGCAAGAGCTGGGCTGGAGCTCACTCATGAGCTCCGCCTTCCGGCTCCTGCAGTGGGTAATGGGAGAGACATCATGGCGTCATGATGTCTCTCCCATAATGCAGAGCACGCCAGCCCGGAGGACTGACGTGCAGCAGGAGCAGTGGCCGGAGCCGGAGCGTGGATTCAGGTAAATTTTTATTTTTTAATTTTTTTTATTACTTGTATTTGTTTGCACTAATCGGAGGGGGGGTACTACTACTACTGGGGGCACTGCATCTGGAGGAGGGACCTCTACTGGGGGCATTACTAGGGAGGGGACTACTACTGGGGGCACTGCATCGGGAGGAGGGACCTCTACTGGGGACACTACTGGGTCGGACTACTACTGGGGCACTGCATCGGGAGGGGGGACCTCTACTGGGGACTACTACTGGGGGGACTATATAAGGGGCTTACTACTAGGGGCACTGCACTGGGGGGACCACTACTAGGGGCACTACATTGGGAGGATCTGGACCACTACAGGGGGCACTGGATAGGGGGGTCACTACTGGGCACCTGCATAATGGGGACCACTACTGGGGGCACTGCATAAGGGGGACCACTACCGGGGGCACTGCATAGGGTGGACTACTACTGGGGGCACTATATAAAGGGCACTGCATAGGGGGTACCACTACTGGGGTCACTATATAAGGGGCACTGCATAAGGGGGACCACTACTGGGAGCACTGTATAAGGGGAACTAATGGGGGTCTGCATAAGGGGGACCACTACTGGGGGCACTGCATAGGGGGGGACTACTACTGGAGGCACTATATAAAGGGCACTGCATAGGGAGGGACTACTACTGGAGGCACTATATAAAGGGCACTGCATAGGGGGGGGACTACTACTGGAGGCACTATATAAAGGGCACTGCATAGGGGTACCACTACTGGGGGCACTATATAAGGGGCACTGCATAAGGGGGACCACCACTGGGGGCACTGTATAAGGGGAACTAATTGGGGGCTGCATAAGGGGGACCACTACTGGGGGCACTGCATAGGGGGGACTACTACTGGGGCACTATATAAAGGGCACTGCATAAGTGATACCACTACTGGGGGAACTGCATAGGGGGGACTACTACTGGGGGCACTATATAAGGGGCACTGCATAAGGGGGACCACTACTAGGGGCACTGCATAAAGGGGGACTACTACTGGGGGCACTATATAAGGGGCACTGCACAAGGGGGACCACTACTGGGGGCACTGTATGAGGGGAACTAATGGGAGGCTGCATAAGGGGGACCACAATGGGGGGGCACTTTATAAGGGGAACTAACGGGGGGCTGCATAAGGAGGATCACTACTGGGGGTACTGTATAAGGGGTGCTACTAGGGACCTGCAAAAGAGGGACCACTACTGGGGACATTGTATACTGGGGTACTGTATAAGGGCACTACTGGGGTTAAGGTGCATATGGAAAGGAATGTTCAGAGTGACGAGAAATGGGTGTGTCATGTTGACACGCCCCATTTTAAGTGACCACGCCCCTTGTGACCAAGCCCATTTTTTACCGCACGTGCACATAGGGTGAAGGGGGGCTCCATTTTTACATTTGCACTGGGCTCCTAGTTATGCCACTGCTCATCAGATGCATGCCGGTGTTAATTATGCCGCTATGCATGTACAAAAATGCAAAGGACAGCTCTCCCACCAATCGCGATAGATGGACTTCCGGGTTAATAAGTAAAGCAAATAGAGAATGTCCTGTGGGGAGGGTTCCCAACCACATTCCTATTATTGTGAAAAAAAAGAAAAGATTTATTTTTTTTTAAAAAGAGAGAATTTTAAAATGAAAACCACTTTATGTATGCATCTTCCTCCCACTCTATCATGCAGTCATACTAAAAGATCCTGTCTAGTAATTTGCAGTTCTTGAAAATAAAGGGTAAGGGGATGGCCTACTCTCCAACATGACCCCTTCCATCAGGTACCCATACATCTGTGACGGATCGCCGCGATGCAGGGCTGCGATCAGAAATTTCCAATCGCCCACCATCGATGTCCTGCGATCCTTTGCCGGATCGCAGACATTTGACATGTTAAATGTCCACGATTTGACAATTGCGATAATTTTTGGATCGCAATCATCAAATCGCCGAAATCCAACATGTTGGATTTCTGCAATCCTGCGATGCCCGGTTGCAGCATCGCGGGATCGCTGCAATCCATCGCAGATGTATGGGGCCCATTGCACCCAATGTATGATTGCAGTCACCTGTGTTGAACTAGGTAATTGATGAGAAGAGTGTTTCACCACAGGTGTCTGCAATCATCAATTAAGAAAGAAGTCCAGGAGCAGATCTTTTTGTACCTAATGGGAGGTTGGAGGGTCTGGAATAGTTACTTCTACCTTGTTGCCAAGTGTGATATGACCCCTAATAGGACAACAGTTTTGCTTTTATTTCATGTGTCACACTTGTACATCTAATGACTTGTTTCTATAATAGCACTTTACTGTACAAATTGTGCCTGGTCGGCTTTTCATCTTTAACACATCTCCAGTCAGTGACATTATCTCATCATCTCCTTTGTAAAAGATGTAACTGGTAGTCTGGTGGCCATACTACGTGTAAAGAGATGCAAATGTAATGTAATACAAACAATTGCACTGTGTTTGGGAGATCTGTGTGCATAGCTCTTTGTCACTCCTCCCACCCCCCTGTGTGAGAAAAGCTAAACTAGGAAACTAGCATATGTCTGCAATCTCTATTCAGTCAGAAGATTTCTGGGCACAAGTAGATGAGCGTCTAATCAGCCACTTGTTTTCTGTTTCTTTCTTCCTTGCCCCTCCCGGGCCTTAAAATGGTTGATTTCATACTGAGGTCAAATTACATCGAACCTGGAAACATTTTACACAGCGAGACCCAATTTACATGGTAATAACGGAATAATCACTCTGATTAGTTCAGGTACCTCTTTAGATGCAATTAGGGACACCTAGTGTAAAGATGTTACACACCTTGATTACAATTCCTACAGTTTGTGTAACTTCAGTCTCCTTGGGTAACTGCCAACACTTCCCCCTCATTTGGATTTGCATATGCGGCACTGTGAGGTGACAGTCTAGGCTGTTTTTGCCTGTTTAAAACAAGAGTACGTGTAATGCTCTCAGGTAGTACAACAAATATGATCACAGCTTCACTCGTTTTCTCTTTTCAAATCAATAATGTAAAAAAAATAGCAGTAGGGATAAGCAACGCAGAAACATTTCTATCAGTTCTGTGATATGTCAGGAATCCATTTGGTAAAAATGTATTTTGAATAAAAAAAATAAAAAAATGAAGGATGGATCCCATTCAACAGATTCATACACACCGAATCTCCTTCACACTAATGCTGGGCATACACTATACAATTATCTGTCAGATATCTGTCCAATCTGGCTGGTTGGAATGAAAACCTGGTAATGTGTGGGAGCTAATGACAGTCGATAATATGGTCATAAACACTGGAAAACGGACAAAATACAATTGTTAAAAAATTGGTTAAATTCGTGTGTTTTAGCCAATTTGTCTGAACAAGCATTTTTGTCTGTTTTCCAGTGTTTGTGAGCAAATGGTCGATGGTCACTTGCTCCCATACATTACCAGGTTTTCATTCCAACCAGCCATATTGGACAGATAATTGTATAGTGTATGCCCAGCATAAGCCAGAGATTCCCAAAAGCGGTCCTCAAGGCGCCCCAACAGTTCAGGTTTTAGAGATATCCATGGTTGAGCAAAGGTGGTTAAATCAAATTGACTGAGGTACTAATTAAGTCACCTATGGTCAAGCATGGATATCCTTAAAACCTGGACTGTCAGGGTGTCTTGAGGACCGAGTTTGGGAACCTCTGCACTAAGCACTTATTGCGCGCATTTATTAAGAAAATATCACCAAGACAGTTGAGCAGTAGTCACCTGCCTCTTCAATACTAGCCCATAATGCAGGGGTATTCAACATGCGACCCTTCAGCTGCTGTGGAACTACACATCCCAGCATGCCCTGCCAAAGTTTTAGCATGTCCTCCTAATAGCAAAACTGTGGCAGGGCATGCTGGGATGTGTAGCTCCACAGCAGGTTGAAGGCCACATGTTGAATACAGAATACAACAAAACAATGATAGGTATAATAATAATGCAAATATTTATTAAAATTATGTCTCTCAGATGACATTGATGACAGCGAGGTAAGAAGACACCCTTGATACTTGTATTCTACTGTGTTCTAAGTGTTTGCTGGCAAACCACCTCTATCCATTGTTCCCACAAGCTACCCAGCTCAACACAAGAACGGTGAGACAAACTATTACTTACGACCCATTCAGTGGTCACTACACCTGTGAGGACATATACCGCACCTGTGCTTCAGCGGAGACATACCTCAGAGGTTTTTTCTATGATCTGAGGAGATATATCACATTTTATACAGTTATTAGAGGTTTTTTCAGTGCAGGGAGATTGACCGCACCTCGAACTTTCAACCACGAGAGAGGGAGAGTAAAACGCCTCAGTGGTGTATCTTGCCCTCTTTTTTCATTAGCGATACCATTCGTTAAATTGCACTGTCTGTTTTATGTTTCTTATGTATGTCTGTCTATTTTCTATATTGCTATATACCGGTATATCTTTAAATGCATACATCTGAGAGACATCATTTTAATAAATATTTGCATTATTATTATACCTAACATTGTTTTCTTATATTCTGTATATATTTTAAACTATAAGTGAATCGCCAGAGGTGAACTTTTTTTGTTCTGTTTTCAACACTTTATATTAGGGAAGGTGATTCCCTATTAACCTCAAGGCTGGCATCCCTTATAGAACATATAGGTTTAGCGCAGCCTTCATCCTTTTGTTTTTTATACGCATGTTGAATACCCCTGCCATAATGGTAAGGGTACTACTGCGTATGTTCTATGTTGGCTCCTTTAGGGAGGCTTGGATCCTTAGCCGCATGTAGGTCTGTGCATGTGCAATGCCATCTTGTGGTTCCTTACTGTGTTGGATTGCTGCAGTGGGACACGGACATATCCTACTTAGCTCCAGAGAGACCCTGATAGATTGCAATTGCGACCTGCACCTCTACCCATATTCAGTCACTGGCTGGTTACTTGTATCAGTAAGGAGCAGGAGCTGGTGTGCAGTACTCATCATCCATCACCTACCCAACGTCTGTGAGTGTCTGGATCAGGGTGCTGTCCGGAACCCCTGCTCTTTTAACTCAAACTGACACTCACCACCGGTATATGGTATGGACTACTAACCTTTTTTAATTCAAAGAATTTTTTAATTCAAAGGACTTATTTATTCGTGTTACTGATGTCCCATGGTAATTAGCATTGATTATTCTATTTACTCTGCAGTTGCACTTATAATACTGATATTTTCTACTATACTGTTATGCACTTTATGAAACCGTGTTCTACGATACATTATTCAATCTATGCACTTTGCAGCTTTATTTGCACACGCACTTTCTCTTTAGTGCAATTTGCTGCTATACTGTATGCACTTTATGGAACCGAGTTTTATGTCTATGAAATTTTATATGTTCACTGTGTTATCAATTTTTTATGCAATAAAATAGATATTTTTTGCCACCCATTATTTGAGAAAGTGTTCTGATCCACTATACCTGTAGTGCTGGTGCCACTATATTTCCATTTTTGAATCACTACTTTGGGGTAAAGGGATACCCCTCCCTTAGTGACTAACAGCTGCTTAAAAGGTGTGCGCTCAGGGACCCACCTCCTATTCTTTTTTGGTTTGGAACTGTGGGCCTGATTCAGAGGCGCTCGTAAGCAGCCGCTCGTTCGCTCCGAGCGATGTTTGCCCAACTGCGCATGCGTACGGATTGTTATACGCATGCGCGAACCAGTCAGTGCGGTCGAAATTCATGTGCTCGCAAAATAGCGAATGCCTGAAAATTTGAGTGACAGAAAGAGGCGTATGTGGGTGGTAACAGGGGAAGGTGCTTGAAAACGGGGAGTGGAGATCCGAACGCAGGCGTGCTTAAAGGTCAAAACGGGCGTTTTATGGGTGTGCATAATTAAAACAGCAGCGTCATTGACCACGTCACTGGGTTATTTTATAGCCAGAACTGCTCGCAAAATTGTGGTAGCAAAAACCAACAAATAAGAATATCGAGCAGTTCATACCCTGGTCGATGTACTCGATTAATCTAATAAATAGCGGACATGACGTAGGATGCGAGCGGCCAGGGGGCGTAGTTTTCAAAAAAACGACCGCAAGTTTTGTTCGCTCGTTCAGACATAGAGGCGTGAACAGACCGCAAAGAGCGAACGGTTCATTTGAATAGCCACCCCTATTTTCTGAACGAGCGAGCGCAAATAGCGTCCGGCTCTGAATCAGGCCCAGTGTTCCAAGTCCTGGGTCAGACCCTGTCCTTTAGTGTAAAAGGGGTATTAGAGACATAAGTGAGGAAAGAGGTAAAGAGGTCAGGGGAGGGAAAGTAAATTTGGGAGTTATCAGTATATAGGTGGAACTGAAGGCTTAAGTAGATGATGAGATCTCCAAGAACAGACCCCTGTGAACAGCAATATGTATGGGGGGGAAAATGGAGTCTGAGGAAGAGAGTGCTTAGGGAGTAATTCAAAGTAGTACACTGATCACATCGCTGCTGTGTCCAGGGCCGCCACCAGGGGGGGACTGCCGGGACTAGAGTCCCGGGCCAAGACACTTGTGGGGCCCGCTCCTACCCCCTTCTTCTGCACTGTAAAAGTGTGTGCCGACTGCAGTCCCGCTCTGCCTAATTGCTCCGCGGCCGGCACACACATCCCTTTGAAAAAAATTGTTACAGGTGCGGCCGGTGCCCGTTCTGACAACACGCTGCAGCCGCCCACCTCTACCCCCAGAGGCTGCCTGGCTGGGCCAGAGAACAAGGTGCCGATAACAGTCTGCAGCCAGATGCTGCACACACGTGCAGGACCCGGCATTTGCAGAGAAGCTGAGAGAGAGGAGAGAGGAGGCTGATCCTGAGCACTGTGAGCAGCACTGGGGTGGGGGTGGGGCCCGCTGCCTGTGATGACTCGTATATGTAAGCCAGTGATCTGAGGAGTCTGAAGTAAGCTTAGCTGTCTGCTTCAGACTCCTCTGTTCACTGGCTAAGAGAGCAGATGAGTCATCCTGATGCTCCACCCCCACCCCAGTTTGTGCCGTGTTCAGCTACTCCAGGGACCCGGGCCGGCTGCCAGCCGGCATGATTACAGCACTGACAGCAGGCTCTGCATGCAGAGGAGCCAACTGCCAGGGAGCAGGACTGGCCAGCATTATTATAGGTAAGTGTTGGAGGGAGGCACAGTGTGGGTGAGAGGAGGGGGCACAGTATGGGTGAGATGAGGGAAGGGGGTCACAGTGCGGGTGACATAAGGGAAAGGGAGCACAGGGTGGGCAAGATGAGGGAGCACAGGGTGGGCAAGATGAGGGGGCACAGGGTGGGCAAGATGAGGGGGCACAGTGTGGGTGAGATGAGGGAAGGGGAAGCACAGTGTGGGTAAGATGAGAGAATGGGGAAGCACAGTGGGTGAGATGAGGGACAGGTGGAGCACAGTGTGGGTGAGATGAGGGATGGGGGAGCACAGTGCAGGATAGGGAAAAGGTAGTACAATGCAGGATGTGGAGCACAGTGGGATACAGAAAAGGGGAGGCAGAACATATAGGGGACACAATGCAGAACATATAGGGGGAAGCACATGTGTACAGATATATGAAAGGACAAGACAATATATTTTATGATGGCATATATTTTATAGCGGCTTCTTTGCTGGTCAAGTTAAGTCTGCTGGGAGTCAAGTTGATGGCGAAGTCAAGCTACCGCCCAGAGACGAGTGAGGATCCAGCGCTTGACAAGCTGAGGGTACCCCTCTGTGCTCCCCAAGGTCAGCAGAGCAGGTAAGGTTCCAGTGGGACAACCCTACCTCATTACCACCCTAGACCACCAGGGTGTCAGGCCTTTTTCCCTGGGCATACAGTGGCACATAGCAAAGCTAGGGCCACTTGCTTGTCTTTGCCTCCCAATCTAAAAGTTACCAGCTCATCCCTCACTACCCCCCCCCTTCTGCGGCACAATAGAGTGAGTCAAGTCACTTCTCACTTAGCCGCCAAGGCCCGCCCTCCCGCTCCACCTCCTACATATGCTGCAAAAAAGTTTTTCTAGTGAGCCAGCACGTCAAGGGGAGGGGGGGTGGGGGGGGGGGCGGTTTAGGGGGGGGCTAGGAGGGGGGCCCTGCCTATTTTGTCAGTCCCGGGCCCCACAATTTTTGATGGCGGCCCTGGCTGTGTCTATGGATGTAGTGACAATGCGAAAATATGGTAATACTGCAGGAGACATCTAAAGTAAAAAGACATCTTTCACTAGTATCGCAGATCCGAGTGTTGCATCTGAAGATGCAGCATCGGACCACCAGTTGCGATGGTCACAGACACTGACAATCAGAATGGCTGACTCAGAATGGCCGCCGGGACTCCTCCAGGGCCAGGAAATCTGTGACATAAGACACATACCCTGGCCTCTGCATCTCTACAAAATGGGTGCGACACTCCCCTGTTTTGTAAAACAAACCCATAGCCATCACTTCACTGTCAGTGGCTGTGGCTTAAGGGGCACTGCATGCAAATATACAGAACTGGTCCTGTGTATGCACAGCCCTCCCACCATTGTAGTTGTATGCAAACCATGGGGTTTGCGTACATCTATAAATCAGGCCTTTAGACGTAGATGTATGAAGCAGTGAAAAGAGTGGAGAAGTGTGCCAGTGTATACGTTGCCCATGACAACCAATCAGCTTTGAAGTTGCATTTATCAAGTACATTCTATAAAATGATAGGTAGAAGCTGATTGGTTGCCATGGGTAACTTCTCCACTGACACACTTCTCCACTCTTTTCACTGCTTCATACATCTACCCTTTGGTGCGGTATGAGGACAGTCAGTTAGTTTGATCTGTAGGTATTGTGACAGTCGGGATAGGAGTCCCTCTCCTGGGGTAGATGGACTCCCTCTTTACACACACAGCAGCCGTAGAAACAGGACACAAGTCTGGGGTTCTCGTACAAACTGGTCGACACCAGTCTTTATTGTGCCAAATTAATATAAACATAAACAAAATATAAACATAAGTCCTAGCCCGGCTGGGCACTAGCTACACAGCAGATTCCCACTATAATAATGGTAGGGCCTATTGCCCTCACCATCAACAAAACACGTGCACAGTACTTATGAGGAAAGTAACCAAGTGTCTCTGAACAGGCAGTCTGCCTGCTCTCCCAGGTGTGTGACACTCAGCCACAAACAAACTCAGCTTATATTAGCCACTTCCAGCTGCAAGCCCTAATGAGCCTGTTACCAGGCTGAAAAGCCCAAAACCTGGAGTGGCCTGTGGATGGAGCCCACCCTCTCCTCACATCCACACCCCCAGAACCCATTCCGGCTTTTCTCTAAAGCAGACATTTCTAGTTTGTTTTTCCCAAACAGACTTCTCCTGGGGGTTTCAGAACACATATGACAGGAATCTGGGACATATATAGCAGTCATTCCACACTTCTCCAGTGCTTCTATCACAGTATCTAGAGTGACTACATATATAGCCAAGAGTGCACTGCAAACATCTGCATCATCCTCTCAGACTGGGATACAAATATTGGTGACAATCTGCCTCCTCGATATCATGCATCTTGCAGATGTATATAACTGTCCATTAAAGTCTCATTCATCATGGAAATGTTTCTATATCTCAGAAGAGGCCTTGAGCTGATGTCGAAATCCATCTGAAGTGTTGGATGCTGGAGGGGTTGGTAACTGAACAGGCACTTTCAGGGTATAGTGCATGGAACAAGCTCTCTTTTCGTTATGGTAACAGCCAGTCCCTAAACGTTCAAGAACCTCATTAAGAAGGGGACGGACTCTTTGGAATCCTTGTGACTGTGCACTCTTGAAGTATCTGTCTGTCACGACCCAGGTTTCGCGGCATGGAGGTTTGCGGTCCTCACCGGTGAGGGCGCTGTGGCACGGTCCTTCTGGCAGGGGAGCTGGCATGTGGAGAATGGCATTGGGTGTACGCAGAGGTCTGCCAGCGTTGGGCCGTCCTGACAGGGGTAAGACTAGTGGCGTCTCTGCGTCACAGCTGTCTGGGCACCACCATGTTGTCTTTGATCATGTGACATAGCAGACCAATCGTCTGTGGGTCACCTGCTCTCTCTGGCCTATCACATTCTGTTGCTGGGTACTTAAGGTGTTTGGAGCACCCTGTAGTTGCCAGTGCAACGTGTTTCACAGCGTCAGCTGTGAGAGAGAGTTCCTGTGCTCCTGAACCTGAGACCTGTGATCCGGTGCTTTCCTAGCTCCTTGTCTGTCTTCGGCTCCCTGCAGCTTGCACCGCTCTGCCTTGCCTTGCACTCTGCTGGAGATCGCCCTGCACCTTTCACCACACCCACTCCTGCCTGAACCTGTCTCTGCAGATAACCCATTCCTGTACAGCCATCATCATAGCATTACCTGATTCTCCTCTCAGTCATCATCATAGCATTACAGGATTTTCCCTTCAGCCATCATCACAACATTTCCGGATTCTTCCTTCAGCCATCATCACAGCATTTCCGGATATCCCTCTCAGCCATTACTCTGCATACCCGGATATCCATTTTACCTTTACAGTCTATCTGGATTCACCTTATTCATCTCTGTCACTGTGCTGGACATTTGTTTATTCCCACTCACTACAGTTTCCTCCTGCTACAGTTATTAGTTTGTTATTGCTGGACTTTAGTTATCTTATTGTTCATGTCCACCAACATTCACATTAAACAAACCTACTTTTCAGTTTAAACCTGTTCAGGTGTTTACTCCTGTTACCACCCAGGGTCCACAACAAACACAGACTCTAACACTGTCCTGTTACTAAGACACCCTCCTACATCGTCCATAACATGTCCATCAAAGTTGGCATATTCCTTCTTCTTGGTGTGTTTGGTATCTGAGGTATTACATCTTACGTTGCACACAACTCTCCATGTTACCTCTTGTTCAGTCAAGCCCTTTTTAGGGCTACTTCATCTCTACTCATGCTCTCTCTCTATAGCATTGTATGATTCTTTGCTAGACAGTGTTAAATTGCAATGCAGTGAACCCATTGTGGCATATTTAAACAACCTAGGACTAGTTAATCTCATTGCCATTAAATATGAGGATTCCGGGTAATGTTTAGCTCTTTTATCGTCAATTGATTGGTCTGACTGTAGCAAGACCTTTGTCACACCTGGTGGTTTATTTTCCGAAGACATGGGTAGTCAAAGCCCTTTTATATATTGGGCATAAACACGAACAAAATTGTCATGTTTTACAAACCGACACATTGTAAATAAAACCCCTGGTCTTTCTTGGATAAATAAATTACCTAGGCAAATCATGGTTGTGTTCGGAAACTCACTGAGTTGATGGATTTCTGAGCAATCAGTCCATTTGGCACAACTTTGCCCAAGGGCTCTATCCACAGCTGGAAGTAAGGATCAATTGGAGTGTGTCTAATTGATAGAGGTATGTATAGGGGGTCCAACACATAGGGGCATATTCATTTGGGTGCAAGGTTTAGCGAGGAAAAAACCTTGCGCTCCTCACGTCCAATTTTGGATTATCGCGGGTATGCGCGCTCCCGATACCCGCGGTATCCAATTTAAAAAAAGTGGATGCGGGGTTTTCAGTTCTGAAAACCCCACGCCGCATAAAAGAAAAATTCTGCACTTACCGGCCTGGGGGTCTCCGGTGGTCTCCGCTGCTCCCGGTGGCCTCCCCTCTATCTTCTCACTGGAGTGGGGGCTGCTGGGAGTCCCAGGGGCTGCTGGGAGGTGCAAGGGCTGCTGGGAAAATGTAGTTCTCCCAGCACACATTGCGGGGGGGGCACACTGAACTTGGGGGGATACACATCCACCGGAGGTCACACACACTCATGCATACACACTCACACACACTACATTTACACCGCTGCTGCTGGAGTCCGGGTCCCGACACTGGATGCAGAAGACAGCACTTCGGAAGGTGAGTAATTACTGACTAATTATGAAAATTGGAAACTTCCAATTGCTTAATTAGTCATTAGGGTGCCGCCGGGGTCCCAGAGCATTTACCAACCTTTTTTCCAAAAATTGGGGATCTTTGGAAAAATTGGTCGTGCTCTGGAGGTGCGCAAAAAAAAACCTCCTGGCGCGCAAAGAGTAAAAAAACCTTGCTCCTGATTGAATAGCAAAAATCCCGCACCTGCATGCAAAACCCTGTAGGTGTGGGGTTTCTGCAATTGTCGCACCCAATTGAATATGACCCATAGTATCCTTATGCTTCTGATGAAGGACGATGGAAGTCTGAAACGCGTTAAGCAAAAGGTCAATTTGGGATAGTCATGGCAGGATGCAGACTCACCTAACCAGGAGTTTGGATGAAGGTTACTGGGACTTGGGGACTCCAGCTTTAGGAAAACATTGCGGATAGGTGACTGGCTATAAACCCGAACCCTGACAGTTTCCTTACATCTTACCTTGGATTTGGTGATATGTACTGTTTTTATTTAGTTCTATGTGAATGCAATGTGTTAATAAATGTTTGAACTTGTGAATGGCAATATTTGCACTATGTTTTTGTATTCTATTTTTTATTTCAGTATTGCTCATTATATGAGGACTACTGACCTTGGAAAATTTCTGGCATTAAATAAAGAGGATGATTTATTTCCCGCCTCTCTTGGACACATTTTCTCATTTTAAATTATCATCAAGAGTGTTGTGAAGGCTCTTTATTGTGTCACACAGGCAGCTGTTTACTAAAGCTTGCGCACTGTAGATCGATATTGTTATATGTTAATGAGGATGTTGATGATGAATGTGTTGGACAAGAACAAGTTGATCAAATGCAGAAGGATGATGTTGTTTGTGTCAAAGTAAGTCAGCCACCAGTGGCAATAGTTCTCGCCAGCGATTAGAAGAAGCTAATTGTCGTGCCTCGGTAATAGACCAAATATACCACCTTGTTAGTGTGAAATAATTTATACCCAAATCCTGACAACATATGTCAAGGCGGGATCCAGTCTAAAATCTACAGTAAAAAGGTAGACAATGTCTAGATAGACACCAGATGTTAGACAGGCAATAGGTCGACAGGGACAAAGGGTCGACACACTAAAGGTCGACATGGTCCAAATGTCAACATGCAAATAGTTGCCATGAAAATGGTCGACACATGATTTTTAAAAAACGTTTTTAGGGTTAGTTTTAGGGTTAGACACTTACAGGAGTGTTAGAGTTAAGCAATTACGCCAATGGTTAGGGTTAGGCACTTACCCCAACCATTAGGATTAGGCACCAGGAGGGAGGGTTAGGGTCAACCATTTGTACCTGTCGACCTTTAGTGTGTCGACCTTTTGTCCCTGTCAACCTATTGCCTGTCTAACATCTGGTGTCTATCTAGACATTGTCTACCTTTTTACTGTAGATCTTTCAATCCACATCCGTCAAGGCACCTGTACCATTTGTGATGCCAAAGTAAGTAGAGGTAGAGGCGTTAACCATCTAGGCACCACAACCCTGTTACGTCATTTGCAGTGAGTTCATGCATATTATCAACATCTGGAAAATTGTGTAACATAAAAACAAGCAGCATGGATAGATCCCAGAGCATGCAATTTTCACCACCAACACCTTCACCATCAACATCAGAGGTAGTCCGGTTCCCAATTTGCAAAGGTAAACTGACTCCTTCCCTATCCAGGTGTCCCAAGAAGAATAGTCCCTAGAAGAATCCTTGTGCATTAGGACTGCTGCTAATCTTCATCACAGAAGTGGACCAAGAAGATGTCACCATCGTTCACAGACATATGAGGTTGGCCTTGCAGCACAGCCGATGCTGATAAATTGTGCATATTTATCTGTGCATCTGCCAGGCTGTATGGGTGACCCACCAACCGCCCGTACACTTGCTGCAGGGACCGTCAACACTAACATCAAAACTGGACTGGCAAATTTAAATGCCTTTTATGAGATGTGTTACTGTCTATGTTGAATGGTACTCGAAAATGTATTTTAAATACACAAGTAGCTTTTTGTAGTGATCTTAATTTAACTGTGCTAATTGTATTAGTCAATTAAACTAACACTGATGTTTAAGTAATATCAGACACTGGTGCAATAATATATCTATGAGAGTATATATTCAAGATGACGTTAGGAGGGAGTATACACACCTGATGAAGTCTTTTGGACAAAACGCGTTGGAAGGCCTCCCTCATGTCTGTGAACAGTGAGTTGGTTGATCTAGTCCAGAGTCCCAAACTGAGTGCTTGAAAAGCTTATGGAAACTCTGTGTTTATTCTGAAATAAGACTGTTCATTTTTTATTCGATGTGAGAGCTATTTTAGTTTTCCAAATAAATTGTTATATATGGTTTTACACAATGGAAGTCTGTTAATGATTTGTTCTGCAGCACTTGAAAATCTTCAAGCAAACAGTTTGGAGAAACTACCAATATTGTCAGGGCTGCCAAGAGAAATCCTGGGCCCCAGTACAGCCACTTCCCGAGCCCCCCCTGGAGGGGGTGTGGCCACAGTATATTAGGGGCAGGGCTGCATCTCTTTGGGGGCGTTTCTATATCATCAGCATGAGGGCACAGTAGTGTCTACATACATCCCCTTCACTGAGAGGACCCTGATATCATCAGCCAGTGTCCAGCGTCATTCCCTACCATCCAAGTGGGTATAGAGGGGCAATATAATCATGTGGTGAGCCACAGAGCCCAAAGCGTGGCAAGCGCATCGAGCCCGCGAGGGCACAACTTTCTTTAGGTGGCCTTAATGTGCATGGAACTGCACTTCCGTCCTCACTCACGTCACTTCCAGGTCCCTAGCATGAAGGGGAAATAAGCTCACCCAATTAGCAGCAGCTTTTTTTAAACGAGCGCATGCCGGATCTTGCATAACTATTTATGTATGTGTATATATATATATATATATATCTCTATATATATATCTATCTCTATATCTATCTATCTATATATATATATATATAGATCTCTCCTTCTTCCTCTATATATATATATATAGATATCTATATACATATATATATATATATATATAGATAGTATATATATATATATATATATATACACATCACCAGAGACAGCGGCACTCAGGTCAATAACACATCCAAAAGTCCAGGTTGGTATATCAACGTTTCAGAGCTATTTTATTGCTCCATCGTCAGGACATAAAACATATAATACAAAGAGTTACTTACTTATACCATCACCCATCACCACGTGTAACGACTGTGGGTCCCGGCATCCGGAAGGGAGGCGCACCATAATGACGTCATCTCCAACTTCTCGTCACCAGGGTAACCGTTGTAAACTAACACATGTCAAAACATAGCCATATTATAGCAATACACAAAAACCAGTGCATTAGAAATCGGCACATACAGAATAGTACATCAAGTACCTATCAACCTCCAAATCTCTACAATAGTAATCAGTGCAATAGATATTAAACATAAATCATAATAACACGATCACATACAAAATTCATAGAAAACAATGAAGACCCAAGTTCTCATTCAGTCCTCTAGGAGTAAGTGTACCCAGTCGATAAATCCACTGGGCTTCACGTTGTAATAATGTAAGTCCTCTATTACCTCCACGCTTAAACTTAGGAATGTGATCGATAATAATGTATCTTAAAGTAGATAGATTGTGACCGGCACTTAAAAAGTGTCAAGCCACAGGCTGATCACTAGCACCATTATTAATAGCTGCCCGTATTGCAGAACGGTGTAGAGCCATCTCACGCAGAGTTCTCTCCGTTTTACCCACATAAGATAGCCCACAAGGGCACGTTATCAAATATATGATAAAACGGGTTGTGCAAGTGACTCTATGCCTAATGAAGAATTTGTTGCCAATAAGAGGATGACAAAAACTGTTGCCTGTCATTAACGGCAGATCAAACAGTTGATGCATCTAAAACATCCATTTTTTGTCGTAAAAAATGTGAAGTGGGAGAATGGTCCCAATTAGAAATGTCAGTTTTGACTACCCAGTCACGTATATTGCGACCTCTCGTATAGTAAGGCATGATTTCCCTATTTAATCTTAAATCCCTATCAGTGGTGATAATGGGCCAATACTTCTTAGTAAAATGCCTTACAGTGTCACTACTGGAATTATAATGACTCACCCAAGGCATTCTAGATTCATTGTCACCATTTCTATCTGGATCAGAACTTAAAAACTGACTGCGTGGCATGTTCATAGCCTTGAACTTAGCCTGTTCCAGAATATGTACGGGGTATATAAATATATAATTAATCTGGACAACAGCCTCCTCTTCATTACTGCAAATCCATCTCGCCCTAATGAACTGCGAATACGGCAACCCGTGTTTCATAGATCTGGGATGTGCACTATTAAAATGCAACATAGTGTTCCGATCAGTCGGTTTACTAAAGACAGATGTAGATATCTTACAATCGGTTAATGTTACTTGAACATCCAAAAAATTTAGAGTAGATGTATTGCAACAGTAAGTAAACTTAACCGGATGGTTAAGTGCATTATGGTTATCAATGAACAGAATAAATTGTTCCTCAGTCCCCGTCCAAATCAAAAATATATCTTCTATGTATCTGGCATAGATAAAAATCTTGCCAGACACATAGACGTCACTAAAAAATATGTCACGTTCCATCGAAAACATATACGCATTGGCATACGATGGGGCCACATTGGACCCCATCGCACACCCGGACAACTGCAGATAGAACTTATCATCAAACAGAAAGAAATTTCTAGTCAAGACCATCTCTAACAAATCATGTACTAATCCTACACTAGGGCCCGTATATGCATCACTCTCACTAATAAGTTTATCCACAGCTGCCAGACCTGCATCATTAGGTATGACAGTGTAGAGACTGTTAATATCGATGCTACACAACAAACTACTCCTGGGAACATCCCCTAAATTAATCAGTTTATTCAAAAAAGATGTTGTATCAAGCAAAAAGTCAGGATGTTGCAAAATACAAGGTTGTAGAAGCGCATCTAAATACACTGATGTAGGTTGAAATAACGACCCCCGGGCTGAAATGATAGGACGACCCGGGGGGTTATCTAAACGTTTGTGTATTTTAGGAAGTGTGTACAGTAGGGGCATAATAGGGTACTCGGGGACCAATGATGTCCCTAATTCAAAAAAATTTCACCTGAATCAATGGAACACATAATTCTCTCAAATAATTGTGTCCGAAAAATGGATGTAGGATCTGTATCCAACATCCTATAGACCCTAGAATCAGATAACTGTCTGATGATTTCATTCCTATATGCAGAAAGGTCTTGAACAACTATTGCCCCGCCTTTGTTGGTGGGGCGAACCACTATATCTTTATACGCTGCTAGATTTTTAAGGGCTTTCCATTCATTAGCACTTAAGTTACCATGATTTTCCATTACATTAGTCTTACTGATTACATTATTCTGTACTTCCTGATCTACCATACGGATATATGTTTTTTATTGCAGAATTATAGGACATAGGATCAAAAACAGATTTACATGCCATTTTACGCAATTGTAATGGAATATCAGATTTGTCAGGACCAACAGGTCCAACCACAGATTTAGCACCATGAAAATGTTCATGAATTTTCAACTGACGGGAAAGTTTATACTTTTCTATTTCCCATTTCATGCCATCAAACTTGGTCGTAGGAACATAGGATAGTCCTCTACTTAAAACAGATGTCTCGGATTCAGTCAAAATATGGGAAGACAGATTAATAACTATCTTCTTCTCCGGAGCAATGGGGGTCTCCCTACTTTTCTTCAACCGCGCCCATTGATGCCCTCTCCTGTTGAACTTTCGCCGCGATCGACAGGAGAATCGTGCGGCTGGGTTCCTAAAGGGATTGATTCCCTAGGTAATCTAGAATTAGGGGCATCAGAGTCACTGGATGAAACATGATAGGCTGTTAAATCTGTTTCAAATTGAACTCGGTGAGTACCTCGTTTAGAATATCGTTGTCCTTCACCACGACCACCATGGATCCAATTATATACTCGATTCTGATCGTAATCTGCAGTCACCTTCAACATCTTAGTTTTTTTAAATTGAATTAAATCACGTTTGTAGGCATCTACTTGTTTGGTAAGTTTTTCCATCCATGCCATACTCGCATCAATTCAAAGCTGGTTTTATACTGTTGCTCAAATGCGTTGATTTTATCACGTATAATAACTAATTTCCTTGCAGATTCTTCAATTACTAACAACATCAAATCATAACTGCATTTATTCAAAATTGAGATCAACGTTTACAAAAATTAAGATTATAACGGCCAATGGTGGGACAATTTTTTATACGAAAACCACGGGGTATACGTTTGTCCTTAAAGTAGTCACAATGTTACCCCATGGTAATGAAAATCCAATTCTCTCTGTTTAAGCTTCAACCATTCTCTATACAGAAGTTGCAAAGACTTAGTAGCATGATCATCCTTAAATTGTTCTTTAAACAATATACTCTCAGCATCTGAATCAGAAAACATCAAAGTGCTTCCTTGTGTGAGTTTAGATATGTTGATAGTCTCAAAATTGGTGTCCACATCATCATCTTTGCCAGTAGCCATGAATACACAACAAGTGTCATTTAGACACCTAAGAACCAATCCTTTCTGTTATAAACATGTATTGTAATGGACGTAGTATAAATCGAATCAAAAGGCTGGGTGCCTAATCCAGTGTGTACAGCACCTGGAATGCTGATACACACCATATGCAAAAGTTCCAATGGATGGCACTCCAAATATATATGTTAAAAAGTCCCCGGTGCCCTCCGTTTAGGAAAACCCCCATATGAGGTATCCCATATACATCACCAGAGACAGGGGCACTCAGGTCAATAACACATCCAAAAGTCCGGCCCTGTTTGTTATATATGTGACTTATAGGATGGGATAATATGAATGTGTATATGTTTTTTACTGGAAGCAGCAATGAGACTGTAAGAAAATATATGGATTCTTTAAAAACTACCATTCAATTTACACTATCTTATAGTTTACCCACCATAAATGTTTTGAATGTTAATATCATGCATTCTGATTATGGGTTTTCAAAACCATTCATAGAAAAAGTACAAATACAGATATTTAATCAATGGCTGATAGATTCCAACTGAGACCACTTACTTTTCACAATTTTTACATGTTTTATGGACTACTTCTTATGCAAGATTATTGCCAATGGCTTTGAAGGAAATGGGTAACCAGTTCATGGATAGAGAATATGATAAAGATGCAATATATTAACTATGAATTATTGACTCGTAAAATGAATGATGGTAAATCGAATTAATAATTTTTTCCAGTATTTTTTTTCTGCTTGAAAAGTTATATGTGATTCTGTGCTCAGATACTGGCTCTGACACTGCTATTCTCAGCAGGCAGCTACAAGAGCGATCATTATTTATTTTACAAAAACAGCACCAAAGCCCTGAAACCTGGTGCCTACTGATGTACATGCTACGTCACCTCCTACCTACTGGGAGACATTTGTGCATCCCGCACTGGGAGCCCCCTCTAGGTTTTTGCCTTGGTTTTCTGTGACATTTCTCAGTTTGTAATAGTTTGTCCAGGCAACAAATTATATGTGAGCAAAGCACCCACAATGCTCAGGGAACATATTGTTTTTTTTTCTTTTTTTTTCTTCATTTAAGAAAGCTCTTAATATTGGCAATACTTGCAAAGTATTTCGCTTAGATAGGCCACAAGTTTTTATGGGAATTTTGTTCAAGCAAATTTAACAGGTTCCCCACTTTGCAGAGTGGTAATTGAAAAAATATTATTACTGTGAAGATTGATGGATTTTTTTTTTTCACAATAATTTTTATTGAATTTTAATAAAAATAAATGGTGGTAATTAGAAGAATAAAAGAGGGAAGGAAGGGAAGCCAGGCAAATTGCATATCCAAAGGGTCAAAACCCACATAAATATTACACAACTAAAGCATGTATGAAAAAATGAACAGTACAAGGTCTAACATTTGTCTAACACATCAAGGGGTAAATGCCCATAGCAACCAACAGATTCCAGGTATTATCTTCTAGAAGGTGCTAGAGAAATGAGTAGAATCTGATTGGTTGCTATGGGCACTTCTTAAATAGAACTCCCATCTTAGTAAATTTACCCCCATGTCAGATTGAGGAGAACAGAGGAGCTCATTCAGCCCCGCTCGCTAGATGCGTTCGCTTGCACCCAGCGTATGCAAATCCAGCGCACACCCAGCAAGGCAGGCGACCGCACGGCAAGGCATTAGCACGCCTACTATGTCTTGGCGTGTGATCACTTTGTGTATGCAGATGCCCACCAGCCATTCATAAGACGCTCACTTGCGCACGTCATCTCCTGGAAGTGCATTAAACCATTGGTACATCGAGCACCATTGGAGGCGATCGCAGCACTTGAGGTTGACTATACCCTGCCACAAGCACTGCGATCACTTCAGTGTGAATTTCAACCAGGTGACGTGTACAATGACACTGCTTGTTAATTATGCACGTCTCTGAAACGGCGTTGAGACACTCAGGCACGGCTGCGTTCGCACCTCTACTCCCCCGTTTCTAGTGGCCTGCCCCTGTCACCACCCACAAATGGCCTCTCCTGTCACTTATTCAGCTGGGCTGTCTATGCTGGGGCGAGCGAACGCTTCCTGATCTTTCGCAGTGGTTCACGCACGCGCATTGCAATGCATACGGAAGAAGCAGAGGAGGAATACTTACAATTCATTGTTTCAAATAGAAAATGTTTTTGGACTTTATTTTCAATAACTGTAATACTGGGTACAGAGGAAGTCTTCCACATCTGGGCTTTGGTGGCTACTAAAGTGTGACTCATACGATATCTATCTCCACGGGACAACTTCCCAGAAGAGAAATGAAATAAAGCAGACAAAGGCTCTACAGGAATATGCACCCCTATCACTTTGCTAATCATGAGACATACTGCTTTCCAAAGTGGCCGAAGCAGAGGACATGACCAGAAAATATGGTAAATATCCCCCACACAACCACAATTCCTCCATCAATACTGAGAGACAGAGAGACAGATTTTGTGTTGCATCTCCGGGGTAAAGTATGCTCTCTGAAGCAGTTTATAAAACATTTCTGAATGATTAATGCATTTAGAAATTGTAAAACAAGATCGGAATATAATATCTCACTCCTCCTCAGAAAGAACCCTAGATGGTCTTTCTCCCACTTAATCTGGGATGACAGTTTCCCTTTTTTACTATTCAATATTTGACTTTAATACCACCAAGAAATACCCACTTTATGATTAGAGGATTACAAACGAAATAACAGTAACATAGGAAAGGATGATTTCCTAAGTGACGAGGGGAGGCAACTCTGCAACCAATGTCGCAGTTGTAGTTACTTATAAAAATCTTGCTTCATAAGACCATATTGTGTTTGGAGATGATACATCATTCTCTGTGAAGATGTCACTCAGGGAGGAAAGACCATCTCTGGTCCAGCAGGATTCTAATTGCAAATCAGGAATTAAACTAGCTACAGTTCTTAGGGATAAAGCTGGAGAGGGTAAAGATATCTCCTCACTAGAAGATACCAATTGATATCAAACTCATAATGTAATTTGGACTGCCTTGCAAGGACCGGACCGAGGGGATTGCAGATGGAGGCAGCCAAAACAAATCAGGGAGAGGAAAAGGGTGCATAAATTCCATTTCTATAACTACCCAAGGTTTCAGTAATTTAAGTTTGAACCAATCTCTGGCTTGACTAAGGCTATAGGCAGAATGGAATTTTTCAAGATCTGGAATGGCTACTCCACCAGCAAGCTTAGGAAGGGAAAGAGTACCCCTTGCTATTTTAGGTTTATTCCCCTTCCAAATATAATGTATAAGGATCTGATTAAATGTATTACAAATAGGCTTAGGTAGGGTTCTAGGTATGGTACGGAAGAGAAACATGATTTTGGGTAGAAGTACCATTTTGGTTGCAGCAATCCGGCCCAGCCAAGACACCTCATGCATCATTAACTCCTTAGCCCCTCAAAAGCCTTCAAGAAAAGGCCATAATTACAATGAATGATGTCCCAGTCTCTAGCCAAATTAACCCCTAAATATCTAAGTGATCTAGAGTTTCAGGCATACCTAGAATTCTCCTTCAATCTTCCCAAGATCTCCCCTGAATATATTAAAGTGAATGGCGTCAATCTTATTCGTGTTTAACATATAAAACGAGACTGCCGCATAAGTATCCAAAACAATACATAACTCAAGAAGGGACTATTCTGGACATAGCAGACATAATAAAAGGTCATCAGCCAATAAGCTGAGGTGAAAGGGGACACCCCTGATGCGTGTCATTGATAATGTCAAACCGTGAGGAAAGACAGCGGTTAACATACACCCTAGCGGATAGAGAAGTATATAGAGCCAAAATTTAGTCAAGTATTCTATCCCTAAAACCAAATTGCCATAAACATTTTGCAAATACCCCCAACGTAGTCTCTCAAATGACTTTTCGGCATCCAAAGACAGAATTAACAAAAGTTCCTTAAGGGAATTGCATTATTCTATGATGTTGAGAACTCGTGTATTATCCGGGGCCTGTCTGCCCAACACAAACCCCATCTGATCAGGTTTAATAATAGCAGATAGAAGACTGCACAAATGATTAGCTACTAATTTAGCAAATAATTTTACATCAGAATTCAACAAATCAATAGGGAGATAATTGTGCACAGATGTAGGGTTTAGGGATAGCTGCATCTCTAACATTTCCTTTGGGAACTGTTTAGTCTCCGAGGCTTCATTAAACACAGACAGCAATACTGGAGCTAGATCACATTTAAAAGTCTTATACAAATTAGAAGGATAACCATCTGGTCCTGGTGCCTTGTCAAGCGGCAAAGAATTCCTATGATCAAGGAGAGCTAAGGGACAGACAGGTCTGGGAGTCTAAGGAAGGAAGAGAGACGTCATTTAAAAATGTATCAATATTAACCTCAGTCAGCTAAGGAGTGGGGGTCATCTTTAAGGTTGTACAATTGTGAATACTTAGCAAACATATTTGCAATCTCAACTGGATCAGATACCTTTGCTCCACTAGAGGTATAGACGGTCTGTAGCCGCTCTTTTGACTGCCATCCTCTCAATTTACGGGCCAGCAAACGGCTAGCCCGGTTACCGAAGACATAACATTTCTGGTTAAGACGTGCTAAGTTGCACTGAATCTCTTGAAGCTAGAAAACATTTACCTTCTCTCGAGTATAGAGAAGCTGTTTAAACACTGTTGCGTTAGAAGGATCAGCTTAATGAGCCGCCTTCACCAAGCAGCTTCAATTTCCGCTTGTTTATAATGCTGTTTATAATCCCTCTTAAGTCTAGCTGCAGCCTGAATCGCCGAACCTCTGACAACTGCTTGGGGTTATTAGTACTTAGATACAAAAAAGAGATTCCTGTATGGCTTGGTGGAATACAGTTACCTACCCTCCAAGGGCCAGGAGCAACTCTCCTAGCACCTATAACCCATATAAAAAAAAGAGGGGAGTGATCGACCAATTCATAGGGAGTATATCAACTTTACTAATGGAGGACAAAGTCCACTTAGTCGACATTGCTAAATCAATCCTAGAGTAGGATCTATGTACAAATGCGAATAAAAGGAAAATTCCGTCACTGTAGGGTGCTTAGTTCTCAACACATCAAATAAGTCATATTCTGCTAATAATTGACCTTTAGCGAAGTCTTGGGGCTGACTTGAGCGAGAAACAGTCGAACAAGATCTGTCCATCACAGGGTCCAAAATCATATTCACTTGTTTCTGAAGTGTGGAGCAAAATTTCCTACAAAAGGACAACTGCCTAGTATTGAGACTAAAGTGACTTCAACATTCTCCAGTTGTCCCACTGAAATTAAATACCTCCCATCAGGACCAGCATGTTGTGATATGAACAGTGCTGAGAAATAAGGATGACCACGCCAGCTTTTTTAGTAGGACCATTGGGCAATGAGGAAATAATAATAATGCAGTAACTTGAATACTAGGCCGCCTGTAAATTAACTAACATAGGTGTAGTGCACTCTGTGATATTAGGCCTAGCAACTGGGCAGCGTAGAACATAGTACAACACAGAACATTGAAACGAGAATGGCATTAAGTACAAATGAAGAAATTAAGAAGGCCTAACAACTTAGATTGCAAATGCCATAGGTAAAACTTTCAAGCAGAAATATTAACATTAACATTAAACACTTATAGAAGATAAAAAAGCAGAGCCCGCTGTGGACCAGTCTCGCTGAAGACCACAGTCAGGCAATGAACTTGAGGAAATTCCAGCAATGTTCCACCCAGAAAGAGCATTCAACCCCTCTTACAGATTGGTAATTGAAACAGTGGAGCCATTATGAGATACTAATATCTTGGTAGGAAAACCCCCAACGATAAAGAATATTCGCTTTCCTAAGGGCACTTGCAATCGGATAAAGAGAGTGACGTTTGGCCAGTGTCGCTTGTAATAAATCACCAAAAACCTGAAGTCCATTGAGGATATCAGCCGACTCCTCTGAAGGTCTAGCAGTTTTCAACAATGCTTCTTCAATGTGAAAGTAGTGCATCCTCATCAACACATCTCTAGGAACCCCATCTAGGTCAGCTATGGATTTTAGGTAGGATATTCTTAAACTTATCAATTACAAAGTCATGAAGGCTACTATTTGAAATGGTTTCTGGGACTCCTCGCAATTTAATATTAATATGTCGTGATCTGTCTTCCAAATCTCCAACCTTATCTCGGAGAGCAGCAACCTCAGCTTGCAGGGACTTGTGTAGAACTATAAGGTCATTGAGCAACCAAACCACCTGCTCCATTTTAGTTTCATGATGGTCTGTCCTCCCATCTGTCCTCCCACCTAGATCATCTATGGATTGCTGACATGCTTGAAGAGTGGCGCAGAAATCCGCTGCTACGTCCTCCTTAAGTTGTGATAGCAGCTGTTTCATAGTGCCACAATCATTAGGAGTACTCTGAGCAGATTCAGCATGAGTAGGAGAGGAGTTCACACTAGATGGATACGCCGGTGTATCCTTTTGAGAAACTGTCGTCCCAGGGCCTTTAGCTTTAGTAGGTTGAGGAGAGGTTTTGAAGAAGGCAAGCTTGGAGACAGATTTAGACACTTTAAACTCCTTAGGACCCATATTAAAGTTGAGGTAATTGAAGAAAATCAATTAGATGAATGCTCTGGGCAGGGCCAGATTAAGGCTTGTGGTGGCCCTGGGGCAACTGAGTTGTGGGGGCCCCCACGAAGCCACACAGAGCCTACCCCGCCCTCCCCTCCACACGAAGCCTACCCATAACCCTCCTGATTACTTACCTTCTGGCTCTGTGTTGTTAATGCAGCAGCACAGTCAGTGCTGCTGCACAAAGCACAGAGCGGCTCCTGAAGCCTGACATCAGTAATCAGCGTCACGTACATGATGTGTCACGTGATGCTGATGAGGGGACTCTGGACCCGCTCTGCACTCTATGCGGCAGCGCTGACTGTGCTGTTGCATTCAGAACACAGCTCAGAGGCAGCTCAGCCCCATCCGGGAACAGGGTCCACATACACATACTGTATATACTCATAAACACATATATACACAACATATATACACATAAACACATACATACATATACATTCACATATACTGTATACACAAAAACACATATACACAACATATATAAACACATACATACACATAAACACATATATAAACAATAAAACAGTACACATACACTTACATTTTATGTAGCTGCTGTTCCCTTCTTTAGGCTCCACCCCCTCGCATCGTAATCCCGCGATTTGCGGGTCATATGGAGGCGGGGCTTACCTTTTTGGCTCCGCCCCCACTTCGGCCACGATAGCTGCAGGGGAAATGTTGCTCCATCAGCGTGCGGTAGTGGTGAGGGCCCTGGGACGACCCCCCCTGTAGCCCCCCCCTTAATCCAGCCCTGGCTCTGGGGCTATCATTGCGCCCAATAGGCACTTTTAGGTAGTGAGAAAGTGGGACTGTATCACTCATCCTGCTCCTGGGTACACAATAGAGATTCAGCACTGCCTGATGCAAATACTTCCAGTCCCAAAAGATGGGCGCCGACATCCACTGGAGTCCAGGGACCAGGGAGAGCTGACAGGACCACCGGCCACTCCAGCAGAACCCCAGATTGCAGCCGCTGACAGAGGAAAGGGAGGCTCTGTCCTCCAATGCTCAGCTTCCAGACTCCAAATCACGGGAGTCACGGCAAGCTCGGCACCCGGGCTTCCGCAGCCAAGGATCACATCTCAGGAGAGACCAATGCTTCAGCTGGCATGCTAGGCCATAAGTACAGGAGCCCTACGGAGACTACTGGGTGGCTTATCGGAGCTACGGTGCCACCGGAGGTAGGAGAGCACTCTGAGGGCTGAAAAAAAAACCTAAATGGCTGCCAATAGTTTATATTTCCAAACGGGATGCAGGAGCTCAATAAGGATGCGTCTGCGCCCAGTAGATGCAAGGCCACACCCCCAAGAGTGATGTATATATTTACAGGCTAAGACACAGGGCCAGTGAAGGGTCTCTCTGCACCCTAGGCAAATCTTCAGCCTACTCCCCCACCTCCAACACCCACAAGCTGGCCAAAATGCAGACCCAAATGCATTCTATAGAGGTCCGGCCGAGGAGGCATTTGCCTCCCTGTCCCCCTTCACACCCCACCCTGCTGCAGGCACCACTCAGAGAATAGCGCCCTGAATGTGGCTGCAGCCTTGTCACTATGTGAAGTGACAGCCAGTCCTATAGACATTGGGGGCAAGGGACAATGGTGAGAGAAAGACTCCGACCCAGTGGGAATGCCCCATTCTCCCGGTGGCCCAATGTAATCTCTTCTCGTCTCCCCCACTCATCTGCCCTCCTTAAATCTGCCAGCTACAGTATTGATTATTTTTAACAGTTGCATATATTGTTTTAAATTTATTTATTTTATGTTTTGCATCATACACCATGCACCAGCAGACTGGTATAGGAATACCTCTGCTGGTATAGTGGATGATTGTATAAAAATAATTATACTATTAAAGTAGTAGTGTAATTAAAAAATAATGAAAACTTAATTATACTACTACAGTAGTAGTGTAATTATTTTTATATAATCATTCACATATGACCACTACACCACTGTCTGTCTGTGTTTTTTTCATATTCTTCTTCACATGCTCAGTTCAACCCCAGGCAGCCCGGCAGCCTGCTCCTTGTCTTCTGCAAAGGAAGAGGAGGAGAGAAGGCCAAGCAAAGGAGATAGTAGGCCACGGAGCGCAGGCACCTGACTGCACTAGTAAACAACAGTGCACGTCAGTGCTGACCCTTGACAGCCCAGGTGAGCGGTAGCAGAGACCTTGCAATGGCAGTGCCAGGCTGCCACTAGTGCAATTGAAAAGTAGGATTTCTGAGACATCCTTCATTATTTTTTTTGCTGACTCAGTGTCGCCCTCCAGTGGCCGGCGCCCTTAGGCAGCTGCTTAATGGTGGTGTCGGCCCTGCTAACACACGCAAACAGGAAACAGAAAAGAAGAGAAAATAATAATTACAAGTAATCTGACAATATTATACCCAAAGAAGGACAGCTAAGCCAAAAGAAGAGATACAGGACCTCATTCAGAGTCGGTCGAAGTGGCCGCACGGTCGTACGCCACCGATGTTTGCTATACTGCGCATGCGTAAAGTTCGCAATGCGCGTGCGCAAACTAGCCGCTACGATCAGAAATTTCTCTCTCCTTGAATACAGCCAGGTCGGTAGTTTGAGTGACAGAATGAGGCGTTTGTGGGTGGTAACAGGGGAAGGTGCTTGAAAATGGGGGAGTGGAGATCCGAACGCAGGCGTGCCTAATTATGCGAACGACGTTTTATGGAAGCGCATACGGTTTATGGGAGTGCATAATTAACAAAGTAGCGTCATGGCACATGTGACATGGGAGGTTTTTACACTGACATGATCGTAGAGCTTAAGAGAGGGTATGGTCAACCTTAAGCTCTACGACCAGTTCCGATGATTCCCGACAGTCTCGATTAATCCTTATATGCCCGGAGATGACGTGCAATGCGTACGAGAAGGGGGCGTATTGTTTTGAATTCCGGACGTTTCCTCCCCTTGGTCTGCCAGCTACCGAGCAGAACTTAGGGACGCAACTTGCGAGGGAATCATTTGCATATCTGGCCCCTTTTCCCGTACGACCGTGCGGCTGCTTCGACCGACTCTGAATGAGGTCCACAGTTACCCAGGTTGACAAAAAATTGGCAGTCAGGGAAGAAGTGGGCAGAATGAATACCTTATAGGTTAAAACTGACCTCCTACCCTCAATAACCTATAGACCAGAAAACAGAACTGTATATGAAATATTTATAAGCATCGAGATACTTACTAGGCAATTCAAATCAACGCGATGTGCCGCCAGACATCCCTGCGATGTATGACTGCACGCATTATCAACTATTAAACCTGTCAGACTTTTGTAATGCAATGTGAAAAATATCTGTAAGAATCTCAGTCTAATGGAGGTGTAATGTGTAGAAATCCTTTAGGGAAGGTTAGTAAACAATCATTAGAATATATTACACCATTTAAAAATCATGGAATGTGACAATGTAAAGTATAACTTTATAGCTTCTTGTGAGCTAACATCTCATATCAATTTAGCATTGTTGGTGTGTAACCAGTGTCACGATCCTAACTCATTTTTCCCATATTTTCCTATGTTTTACCTCTTTGGTGTTTGCAATGAGGTCTACTCGTGCTGTGACCGCACACCAATCCCAGATGACACAGAGGTCCACCTGAACTGCAAATTGCCTACAGCTGTCTATGAGGTCTGTCCACACTGTTCCTGCTTTGTGCTCTCAGTGTGTTTACTCAGCATGCTAGCACTCAAACCCAGTATGGGTGCAGCCATGTTGGATTCAGTCACCTGACTCTCAAGCACTCAGAGTCCCAGCCGATATCTCCAATCATCGGTCCCAGATGATTGCTGGTTTCCATTATTGCCAAAAGGGACCGTACCACTCTCTCCATCTATAGATGGTGTAAGTGATATTAGTGATTTTAGTTTACCGCTGTTTGTTAAATATTGAAAGGATTATATAATCCCTAAAGTAAATGGGTTATGTCTTGTTGTTAAATGGGGCCATAAGTGTTATTTCATTTACCAATTACAAAGAACATAGGGGTCTATTTACTAAGCTTTGGATGGAGATAAAGTGAACCAATATAAAGTACCAGTCAATCTGCTCCTAACTGCCGTGTCACAGGCTGTGTTTGAAAAATGACAGTTATCTCCTTCCACTTTATCTCCACCTAAGGCTTAGTAAATAGACCCCATAGAACTGTACATCAGTGGCAGGGCTGCAGTGCAAGTCCAAAATTCAAATAAGGGAGCCCCACCAACTGTCCTTTCAAATGCTGACAAACATTGCCAGCTGGCAGTTGGTGTGGTCCCCCTATTTGTATTTTGGACTGTGCTACAGCTCCACCTCTGCTGTACATTATAACTATTTTAAGTACCGTATATACTCGAGTATAAGCCCAGTTTTTCAGCACAAAAAATGTGCTGAAAAAGTACCCCCTCGGCTTATACTCGAGTCAAGTGTAGCGCTGACCGGACGGAGTTCGGTCAGCGCTACACACTGCCAAACACACAGGCAGCTGCGTGTTTGGTGTAATCAGCAGCCGCTGAGAGTCTGCCATCTTCCGGCTCCCGCAGTGGGTGATTGGAGACACGTCGTCATGACGACGTCTCTCCCATGCAAAGTGGCCAGAGGAGCGGACAGCGGCGGGACCAGGAGCGGGAGTTTAAGGTAAGTGTTTATTTTTTTTTATTCTTTTCACGTCTCTACTAGGGGGGGGGGACTACAGGGGGCACTACCAGGGGGCGATGACTACAGGGGGCACTACCAGGGGGCATTATCAGGGGGCACTACCAGGGGGCGATTACTACAGGGGGCACTACCAAGGGGCATTATCAGGGGGCGATTACTACAGGGGGCACTAAAAGGGGGGATTACCACTGGGGGAACTACAAGGGGGGGATTACTACAGGGGGCACTACCAGGGGGGGATTACTACAGGGGGGGATTACTACAGGGGGCACTAAAAGGGGGGATTACCACTGGGGGAACTACCAGGGGAGGATTACTACAGGGGGCACTACCAGTGGGGGATTACTACAGGGGGCACTAAAAGGGGGGATTACTACTGGGGGTACTACCAGGGGGGGATTACTACTGGAGGCACTGAAAGAGGGGATTACCACTGGGGGCACTACCAGGAGGGATTACTACTGGGGGCACAACCAGGGGGAATTACTACTGGGGGCACTACCAGCTGCTGCCATTTCCCACACTAGGCTTATACTCGAGTCAGTAAGTTTTCCCAGTTTTTTGGGGTAAAAGTAGGTACCTCGGCTTATATTCGGGTCGACTTATACTCGAGTATATACGGTAACTTGATCAAAGTTATAAAATATTTTCTTTAACTGTTGATTGTGAAAGAAATTAGCAACACGTCTGTCACTTAGTATATTTTTATTATTACAAAATCCAGCCATGTTAATTATTAGTTTTACAAGGCTAGGTAAACCGAATGAAATTAATTTGAAAGTCTCATAGTCTTGTTATAAACCAAAATAGGGTCAGGAATTTAAATCATATTTCACTGATAATATCTGGGGATGGCAGATGCTCCAGTTAAATGACCCTTGAAGGGTTTTAAAAAGATTAGTTATCCGTTTTCACATCAGTTTTTTACAGAAGACAATTATTCAGACCGCAGAAGCAAAACCGTGAGTAAAAACATAGATGGTTTAATAGAAAAAAATGCATAATTAAACAATATTTTAGACTATTTTTTTAAAATAAGTTTTACGTAAAGGAAAACTTTGCCCAGAAAATAAAATATAATGATATGTACTTTTAGCTTGTATCGAACATTTTATGTATATTTTACAGTATCAATCTTGGGTGATTTATCCAAAAACCCAAGGAAGTAAAATGTTTTATGATGGAAACTTAGAACTTTATTTCCAGTCTTCTCTCCTCATTTAGGAACATGAATTTATATAACCTGTCTTTGCACATTACAGTGTATTAAAAGTTAAACTTACTGATAAACAAGATGGTTGTTTGGGAATTTGGGACACCCAGAAATTCATGACTCATGATAACTTATACTAGATACTGAGAAATTCATACAATAATACTTGTAGTGCCATCAGTCAATTGGTTATTTTGCATATATAGAGCCTGATTCAGCACGGATCGCAGATGCGATTGCAATAGCGATTGCGCACCGCATCTCACTGTGATAGTATGCTAATCCTCTGTGATCGCTATGTCGTTGCAACACAGCATAAGGACAGCCACTTTACCTTACACACATTCAGAATATTTAGCGAGACTGAGAAACCATCGGTAACATCGAGTACCATAGCAGTCTCACGCACACTTGCACAAGCTCTGACCTTACTCAGAAATTGCTAACCTACGCAGTGAGAGCTCTGGCTGCGTATGGCATCACAGTGGCTAATTTATGCATGCCCCTGCAATGGCATTCAAACGCACCGGCACACCTGCGTTTCGCCGACCACCCATTCGTCACAACCCTGAAACGATACTTCCTGTCAATCATTCTGCATTGGGTCTGCGTAGCCACTGGGATCGCAGTCCCGTTCGCAGTGAAGTCTTCGTGCATGCGCACTGCGATGCATATGCATGCGCAGTATGCAACAATCGGCGTAATTGCAGTTGTGATCCTTGCTGAATCAGGCTGATAGTGCATTTAAGCATAACCACATGATAAGTTGCTTTGACACATACTATGGGACAAATGTAATAGGGTGAGAGATTAGCAGTAACCTCTCACATTGGTCGAGTTTTATCTTCAAAATGGGAAAACATCTGGATGAGAGTTTAAATCGTGACAGTTTTTTGAGTCTAAAAACATGGGAGTTTGTATGTTCTCTGACTCTATTACATTGGCAGAGTTTATAAAGTGTGAGTTTACTGCTAAACTCTCACATTTTCTAATCTCTCACCCTATTACATTTGGCCCTAAGTCTCTGTATTTGAAATCATTATCATTATCATAATATTTTTATATATCATCACAAAATTATCAAGCACCCAACAGTTGGTGTAACAAATTTTATAAAGCAACTACATATCACACATTGAATCGGAACAAATGCATAAACAAGTTCATGGAGAAGTTAAAAACATGAGATTAGACAGAAACTGTCTCATGAAAGTTAGGTCTTGAAAGAAATCTTAATTTTGTAACCCTAGATGCACAAAAGCAAGCTTTTGGTGTTATAAAATAGATTTTGTGCAACAAAATAGATTTGTTCTGGATTACAATTCATATTGTAACACAAAATCTATGCCAGAGTCCTAATAATAAGTTTTTATTAAATGGTGCATTACAGTATATATTTTGGGTATTTGAAATTGAATTTGCACAAAAACATTCTGTGTGCTACAAAAATAGATTTCAAATAATTTGTATTTGTTACAAAAGAGAATTTGCACCATAACATAATGTATCAGCTACAAATTTGTTTGTATCTATGGAATCAATGGTGTGTTTTACAAAATTGCTGAAGTCATTGTATGCCCCACAATTAAATATGTCTTACAATATAATGCTTTCAAATCTCAATTTTATTTATAAAATACAAAAACATTTATGTTAACCTCATGCATTTTACAGAGTCTAGCAAAAATTCAAAATGTTCAAGTTTATTTGGAGACATAAATTAGCCTTTCACCTCTAACACCACGTATGTCACGGTTGTGTGGAAAGTATTGATTCATAATAGTCGCTAGTCGCTATTTAGCGTTGCAAGTCGCTTAAGATAGAATTGCTTTCCAGTCCAATCATGTGGTTCCAAAGCACAAAAAGTTATTTATGTAAAGAAAAAGTAATACGGTGAAAGATTTAACAATTAGAGTAAAAAGAAATCAATAATAGTATAAGCCAATACATATGCATGCACACTGGTCCCAGTATACAGTCATCAATCCAGAAGTCTGTGATCATCAAAGAGGATGTCTGTGTCACGATTGGTGTTTGAGAATTACCTGACTCAGGTGTTGAAGTGGATTCAGCGGAGACCGGCTTAACTGGAACCATGGTTGAGGTAAATAGCTCTATTTGTGAAAGAATAGTATATCAGTGAGAACTGCCTTTGGTGATAAATGGCAGGAACAGGAAACTTGTAATGTTGGAGTGGAACGAGTAGAAGAGTTGGAGGAACCGGACCAGGACCGGCAGGAAGTCTTGCTGAGTTGAACTGGTGAACTTGGAACTTGACTCTGGAATGGAATAACGTGGATTGAACTGATGAACTTGGAAGTTGACTCTGGACTGGAGTAATGAGAATTGAACTGGTGAGTTTGGAACTTGACTTCGGACTGGAGTATTGTGGAACGGACTTGGAATATCACTCCGGAATGGAGTATCATGGAATGGACTTGGAATATCATTCCGGACTGGAGTATCGTGGAATGGACTTGGAATATCACTCGGGACTGGAGTATCGTGGAATGGACTTGGAATATCACTCCGGGCTGGAGTATTGTGGGCTGTGCTAGGAAGCACTGGTAACACACAGGGAACTTAGGATCATAAGTCATGCAACAACAATGGACATAATGCACTGGCCTGGGAACTGGTAGGATTTCTGGATTGCCAGGCATTGCTGTAGCAGGTTTTCAGGATTGCCAGGTATTGCAGTAGCAGGAGCCCGGGATACACTAGTACACAGTAGCAGCATGAACCATACACCATGGGAAGTAACGAGATGTTCAGGCCCAGAATGCTATCAGAGGAAGGTGTATATACCCTGGATCTGGCAGGAATTGGTGGATATGATCAGGTGGTCTGGAAGTAGAACTATGAGTGGTGGAAGGCACAACATGCAGAGAGAGCAGTCATCTCTGCAGGGCTGAGAGTCAGACCTGCACTGTGATTCCAATCAAAAATTGCAGTGTTCACGGACAGAGGAGAGACCAGGTGACTAATCACTGTGGAAAGGAGAGCACAGTCTAAATACACACATAGCAGTGTTACAGCCAGCATGATTCAGAGCAGATCTCCCAGGTGAATTGCACACACAGATCCATGGAGCAGCTGGCAGAGGTAAGTCTCAAGGCTAAAGGTAAAAAACTAGCCAGGGTTGTGACAGTACCCCCCTCTTCATGGGTGGACTCCGAACACCCAAATAAATACATAAGAGAACAGAAAAAATGACACACCAGAAAAACTGAAAAACTTCCTTCGAAACATGACATTCCAGGAGCTTCAAATACAGGGACACCATAACTCTTGAAAACGTCTCCTCAGACATCTTCCCATTCTCACATTTTATTGGGGCATCTGGAGTGGAAATTCTTCAAAGAAGATAGTTCAAGACCTTCACCGATTCTTCCTTTTGCTGCGAGAACATTTTGTGCCAACCAATGGACATGGGATCTCTGGTAACTCCTGTGGAAATACATGACTAGGAAGGACAGGGTCAAATGACAGATGGTCGTCATGGAATGGAGAATTATCATGTGCATGATTGAACTCAGATTCTGAATCAGTATCTAAAAGTAGAATGGAAGGCTTAGTAGGATTTGAAAACTGATAGGACTCCTGGGAGGAACTAAGCGAAACATGAGAACTTTTGATGATGTTAGATGGTTGGTTCCTAAAGGTTCCTTGAGACTTCTTCTCCTGGAGCAATTGATTCTGTACCTTATAAGAGGCATATTGGAGTCTAACCTCAGAGGGCGACCTCCTCTCACTAGAAACTTTGTCAGAGTCTTTATTTTGGGAGGTACAGTCATACAAAGGGAATAAGGACGTGTGTGCACACCTCATATTCAGGGATGCCGATTCTATCATGTTGCTTTCCTTGGATACTTGGAGTTCAGCACAATGGCCCTTGAAAACTTGACCTTGTTCGGATTTCAGGGAAGTGGAGGACTCAGCAGAGGATGATTCCTTAGTAGAACCAACAGACTGCTTGGATAGAATTTTGGAACTGGGACCTTCACTAGGATTTCATTTGACAGGTTTAGGACCAAATTCTTTAATAACAGCTTCACTGAAAGTCTTTATATTTAGAAGCATAGGATCTTTAGACTCGATGATAGGATTGGCCCAGTCCAACGCCTTACCGCTAAAGGAAGAGAGAAGGTACTTAGGGCCTGATTCAGACCCACTCACGAGCGGCTGTCCGCTCGCAAGTGGGTCGATGGTGTGCACCGAGCATGCGCACGACGGAGGGAGCTCCGTCGTGCGCATGCGCGAGACGCGATGAGCGTAGGACTTTCCTTCGCTCATTGTGTCTGATCAAAGGGGGCGTGCTGTCGATGTTGATTGACAGCACGCCCCCTTTGGTGGGCGTGCCGGGGGCGTGCCACCCAGACGGGGGTGTTCCCAAGGGAACGCCTACCTTCAGAAGCCGGCCCACTGACATCACTAGTGATGTCAGTGGGAGTGATTTTGGCTCTGATAGAGCCAAAATCACTCTGGGCCTTGCGGTTGAGAAACTCAACCACAGGCTCCGGCTCGCAGTGGCGATGGTCGCGATGGTCAAGACCATCGCGACCATCAACCTGCACGCTCGTATAGGCTGTGGGTGGTGACCCACAGCTATACGAGCGTCCAGGAGGATGCTCCATTTTTATGGAGGACAGCCCTCATTCAGAGCGAGCGCTCTGCTCAGAGCGTCCGGTTCTGAATGAGGGCCTTAGTAAAGTTGGTAGGAGTGATACCACAAGCTGGATCTGCTTTCATGATGGCAGCATATTGCTCCAGTAATGCAAAGTATTGCGATAAGTCCCTATCAAAATATTTGCAAGTTGGAGTATCCGACGAATTCTGTGTGTTCGAGGATTGTGGGGCACATTCAGGTGCAGGGCTGGAGGAAACTTGAGGATGCTCCGATAGATGGGGAGTCGAAATAACTGAAGCTAATAGATGTTCAGTATTAGGACCAGTTGATAGAACTGGAAGGAGGCCAGAGGAGCTAGAGTCAGTAGGATCAACAACCAAAGCTGAAAACAGATTACAGAGATCATCGTTCACAGGAACGATATTCACAGGGGATGCTGAACAGGAACCACGATCAGAATTAGTAGTACATGACACTCCTCCCTGGGAACTGGAACCTGAAATCCCCTCCTGGGGCATGAGACTTGAGACCCCCTCCTGGGGTGCAAGACTTGAAACCCCTTGCTGGGGTGTGAGACTTGAGACCCCCTCCTGGGGTGCAGGAATTGAGACCCCCTCCTGGGGTGTGGGACTTGAGACCCCCTCCTGGGGTGCGGGACTTGAGACTCCCTCCTGGGGTGCAGACTTGGAACCCACTTCTGGGGAATGGGACTAGAAACCCCCTTCTGGGGTGCGAGACTTGGACCCCTGTGGTAGGATACTTACTTTCAGGGGAATAGCACTTGAAACTCCATCCTGGAGCGAGGCACTTGAATTCCCCTCCTGGGGAATAGCACTAGGAACCCCATCCTGGGGTAAGAGACTTGAGACCCCTTCCTGGGGCGTAATTCTTGTAACCCTCTCCTGTGGTGAGAGACTTAAGGTGTCCTCCTGGAGTACAGAACTTGCCATTCCCTGTTGGAATATGGGACCTAAAATCCCCTTCTGGGGAAGCTGACTCGGCTTTTCCTTTTGGGGTATGGAACATGAACCCCCCTTTTGGGATGCAAGAACAGAGACTTCCTCCTGGGGTGAGTGACTCAAAACCCCCTCTTGAGTTACGAGACTTGAGGCCTCCTGCTGGGGTGCGAGACTTGAGACCCCTCCTAGGGCTGAGACTCTGGAGACCCCTCCTGGGGTTGCCAACTGGAGTCCCCTATTAGGACAAACAGAATCCGGGCTGGGAACACTTCTTTGTTAGGGATTCCAAGGCAGAGGTTCCTAGTTGAGACAGTGGTAGCTCTAAGAAACTCGGGAATGATCTGAAAAATTTTGATAAGTAAAGTCTGTAGCTGCTCCACTAGTTGATGGAAGGTAGTTAGAGGTTCAGGTGTGATTTGAGTACCATCTAGCCGATTATTCAGGATTTGCAAAAGCTGTAGCACTTTATGCTGTACGGCCTCCTGTGAATCCAGGCGAGCGACCAGGTTACGGAAAGCAGTTGGTCCAGTATTATATGCTTGATCTGCCACCATCGTTGGGCCTGACCATACTGTCACGATTGGTGTTTGAGAATTACCTGACTCAGGTGTTGAAGTGGATTCAGCGGAGACCGGCTTAACTGTAACCATGGTTGAGGTAAATAGCTCTATTTGTGAAAGTGAATAGTATAGCAGTGAGAACTGCCGTTGGTGATAAATGACAGGAACAGGAAACCTGTAATGCTGGAGTGGAACTAGTAGAAGACTTGGAGGAACCGTACCGGGACCGGCAGGAAGACTTGCTGAGTTGAACTGGTAAACTTGGAACTTGACTCTGGTGTCATGCCTTCAGCATAGGGATTGTTATGTTACACTAATTCACATTAGTAGCACCACCTAGTGGTCAGGACAGCAGCAGTTTAAATCTGATCTATTTTGTCCTTCTTAACATTCCATAGCAGTCTAGCAATGCATTCTGGGCCAAAGGAGCTGTAAGCAGCCATTTTCCTTTTCACATGGTCCCAACAGTCATCATTACATATGCTCAACCTGGTACAGCATCCGATGGTGAGTTCCAAGCTTCAACTGTGCCATCATATTGTAGATCTGCTTAGTCAGTAATGCATGTTAGCTGTACTGTGACACTACAGCCTATAATTTGCATACTGTATGTTTCATGTTGTTTGCATATCTCATGTTATGTATATGTTTGCCTTGCATCCATGTACATATAGTAATTGCTTTTCATTGTTTGTTTACAGTTTTACCACATCACTTGCAATATCACCACTTGCCATTACTTATCATCTCATTACTTATCATTTCCACGCAAGTTCCTCCATCGAATAATAAACTCAGTTCTTTGGATCACATCTGACTGGATTATTGGAAGATAGAATATGGGTTATGCTGGCTGCTCCAAATTTGTCAGACACTTAGTGCGGGGCAGTACAGTAAAACATCGGGCTCCCAGCGTGTGATTCATATATCTGACTTCGTCAGCAACATTTTTGTCAGCAAGTGGGACACATACTGACTTACAGATCTATTACACTGCCAGCCAGAGCTATCTGCATATGACAGCATAAGAGTTTCTATACAGTCTAAACGTAGCAGCTCAGCAATAGGAGTACTGCCATTGACTACACAGGAATTTCACACTGTCAGTACAGCCACCTGCATATGGCAAGACAACAGTCCCTGCACAGTCAAACAGCCTAACAACAGTCCCAAGACCGTGACTACTCAGAGACCTGCTACAGTGTCAGCTCAGTTATCTGCACATTACAATACAGCAGCCTCTACACAGTCAAGCATTTCCATTCCATCATCGTCACAGAAAACGACATCTTCATACAAAACAAGGTCCCAAGTCTCTAGTTCCTCCAAATTTTATCTATCAGCAATGCAGCCATAATGGCACACGCAAAGGCGGAAGCTGAAAAAAATGCAGGCCACCTTTGCTGAACAAGAGATGCGATTGAAAATAGAAAAATCACGTTTAGAAGCAGAGAAAGGAATAGAGAGATCACGTCTGGAAGCAGAAAGATCATGTCTGGATGCAGATTGAGATATGGAGAAATAACGCCTAGAAGCAATTAGTGAGAAGCTCACTGCAGAGAAGGAAGTGGCAGCCGCCATGGCTGAAGCAGATTTCTTAGAGTCTGTAGAACTTCTTAATATAAGGAGGATCAATGTGCTTGACGCAGAGCTTGGATCGCAGAATTCATTGCAACGCACTTCAGAATATGTAAATCAAACATCCAAAATGGACAGCAAACCTCAATCAGTACAAAGTATGCATTCAGATTTCGTCAGTGAAACAAGCCAAACACACAATGCAATGCCTCCACTAGTCAACAGTGAACTGCAAACTTGCAAACAAGAGATTTCTAGACACAGGGAACCCATGAGGGACAACCTTCCCCCACACCAGGTGTCTGAATCTGCAAACTACAACAAAGGCACAACTACCCGCACACAAAAGTGGTATGATACAAGCCAACAGGAACCATACACTCCTAACAGGTATGACCACGCACCATTTACTCACCATGTTAATGAACAAACAACATCTCCTAGAGCCAATCAAGACACATTAGACTTTGCCAAGTTTCTTGCTCGCCGTGAGCTGGTCACAAATGGACTCTCAAATTTTAATGATCGCCCTGAGAGCTTCAGAGCCTGGCAATCCTCTTTCCAAAATGTAATCAGAGGGTTAGGCCTTTCACATAGCGAAGATATCGACCTTTTAATTAAATGGCTTGGGAATGAATCCGCTGAACATGCTAGAAGGATAAGAGTGATCAATATTAACCATCCTGAGAATGGCCTTAACAAGATCTGGGATAGATTAAATGAGTGCTACGGCTCACCAGAGATAATAGAAAGTGCACTATTCAAAAGAATTGATGATTTCCCTAGGTTACCTAACAAAAGCTATCAGAGAGAATTAAGTGACTTACTAATGGAGCTTCAAGTAGCCAAGTGTGAGGGAGACTTACCAGGACTTGCCTTCCTCGACACAGCCAGAGGCATTAACTCTATAGTGCAAAAGCTACCTTACAATCTGCAGGAGCAATGGCTCACCCATGGTTCCAAATATAAGCAGCGGCACAACGTACCATTTCCACCATTCTGTTTTTGTGGACTTCGTGCACCAACAAGCTAACATCAGGAATGATCCTAGTTTTGCCTTAGACTAGCTCAACCCCTATTCTACCTAACCCCCGCAAAATGTCAGTCGCAGTTCACAAGACTAATGTGCATTATACAGATTCTTCCCACAGGTCTACATATACTACTCGTCAAGAGAACAAAGATAAAGATCCTGCCAAGCAGTGTCCCCTGCATAACAAACAGCAACCTCTCCTGAAATGCAGAGCCTTCAGAGAAAAGTCATTGGAGAACCGCAAAGCATTCCTAAGAGAAAATGGCATCTGCTACAAGTGCTGCTCTTCTGCAACCCACCTTGTCAAGGATTGTAAGGTTAGTGTTAATTGCATAGAATGTCACAGCACAGAACACAACACAGCTCTACACCCTGGACCTTCCCCATTGACTTTACAACACAGTTATGGTGACACAGAGCATGGCGGGGAGTTCAGTGTGGATCAAAGAGACACTACTGCAGTCATATCAGAGATAACTTCACAATGTACTGAAGTCTGCAAAGACACTATTAGTGGCAGATCTTGCTCCAAAATCTGTTTGGTCAGAGTCTACCCCAACGGCCAACCAGAGAAAGGTGTCAAGCTTTATGCAATCCTAGACGACCAAAGTAACAAGTCTCTAGCCAGATCAACCTTCTTTGAGACCTTTAACATCAAAGGACCCAGCACTCCATATTCCTCAAGGACTTGTGCAGGGAGTTTTGAGACAATGGGGAGAAGAGCAATCGGCTATCAAGTCAAGTCCTAGGACGGAAAGACATGCCTTCCCTTACCCACTAACACTGAATGCAATGAGATCCCTGATAATAGGTCTGAAATCCCTACACCAGACGCAGCTATCCATCATGCACATTTGAAACGTATAGCACATCTGATACCAGAACTGGACCCACTAGCCCAGATAATTCTACTCATTGGGAGAGATATCTTACGAGTCCACAAAGTCAGAAGTCAGATTAACCGTCCACACAATGCTTCTTATGCTCAAAGATTAGATCTAGGATGGGTCATAATAGGAGAAGTATTTCTTGGAAATGTGCATAAACCAGTTACTTTCAACAGCATGCTTACCTGTACTTTAGAAAACGGACGCCCTTCACTATTTCAACCAAGTCACAATCACTTCCTCATAAAGGAACTACCACACTGCACTGTCATAGACTCTCCTAGTGACAACCACATCTGTGACAGCTATCAAGAACATTTGGCTTGCACAGTCTTCCAAAGAACAAAAATGGATGACCAAGTCACAATGTCCATAGAAGACAATCTATTCCTGGAAATAATGAAAATGGGACTAGTCAAAGATGATGCCATCAGTTGGGTTGCACCTCTACCCTTTAAAACAGACAGACGGCGCCTACCTAACAACAGAGAACAAGTATTTAAATGCTTCTCTTCACTAAAACGCAACTTCCACAGGAAACCAGAAATGAAAGATCACTTCTTCTCTTTCATGGACAAAATATTTGAGAATGGTCATGCTGAGATAGCTCCCATTCTTAAAGACACAGATGAATGCTGGTACTTACCAATGTTTGGAGTATACCACCCAAAGAAACCAGGTCAGATCAGAGTTGTGTTTGATTCCAGTGCCAAGTTCGAAGGCATCTCCTTAAATGATGTTCTCCTGACAGGACCAGACCTTAACAACAAACTCCTCGGAGTACTCATATGTTTCTGTAAGGACTCTATTGCCTTCACAGCTGACATTCAACGAATGGTTCATTGCTTCCTCGTGAGGGAAAGTGACAGGAATTTCTTAAGATTCCTTTGGTTCAGAGACAACGACCCCTCTAAAGATATTGCAGAGTACCGCATGAGGGTACACATCTTTGGTAACAGCCCTTCCCCTGCAGTTGCCATCTACGGACTCAGACGTTCAGCTCAAGAGGGTGAGCTAGAGTATGGTTCTGATGTTAGACAACTTGTGGAAAAAGATTTCTATGTAGATGACTGTTTAAAATCTATGCCAATGGATGAGACAGCAATCAGCCTTCTTAAGAGAGCTCAGGAAATGCTTGCCTGCTCTAATCTCAGGCTTCACAAAATAGCTTCCAACAACAAAAGAGTGATGGAAGCCTTCCCTTCTCAAGATCATACCAGTGACTAAAGGGATTTAGATTTAGGAGCTGATTCTCCACCAGCTCAACGTTGCCTTGGACTCTTATGGGACTTAAAATCTGATTCTTTACCTTCCAAGTAAACAGTGAGGAAAGGCCCTACACCCGCAGAGGTGTCTTGTCTGTTATAAACAGCTTGTATGACCCCTTAGGATTTGCTGCTCCTGTCACTATCCAAGGTAAAGCCTTGCTCAGAGACCTAACCTGTGAATCATCTGACTGGGATGCGCCACTGTCTCCTCAGAAAAGAGATTTGTGGGAGGAGTGGAAAAGTTTTCTGTCCACCTTAACCAACCTTTATATTAGAGGCCAGTGTCATATTGGGTTTGTCATGGGCAAAGCGAACTTAGCACCACTTCCAGAGCATACCATACCTAGGCTAGAACTTTGTGCTGCAGTGCTAGCGGTGAAAACGATCCATACCATGATCTCAAATTGTCAACTTGATCCACGCAGATTCCAAAGATTCTCAACTTGGAAATCACTTTTTAGAGCAATTACCTGCCTAACTCATACAGCCCGTTCATTTAAACATGCCACATTTCTAAGAGTGACCGAATGTATAAGTTGGCATCACTGTCAAAATATTTACTCAACCAAAGAGCTACAAATTCACTCAAACATCATCACTAAAGGTGTAGAGATATACCTCAGTGAGCAAAGTTGTATATGGACTTTCAACCCACCTCATTCTATTCATATGGGGGGTACATGGGAAAGGATGATTGGCATAATACGCAGAATCCTTGATTCCATATTCCTACAAGTAGATACTGCAAGACTTACTCATGAGAGTTTAACAACTTTCATGGCTGAAGTCTCAGCTATCGTCAATGCTAGACCTTTGACTTCAGTTTCTAATGACCCAGAAGATCCGCTTCTACTTACTCCTGCTACTCTTCTTACTCAGAAAACCAGGACTATCTATGCTCCTTCTGGACAGTTCTCCAACAAAGACTTATTCAAACGACAATGGAGGCAAGTTCAAAGCCTAGTAAACACCTTTTGGGACAGGTGGAAAAGACAATATATCTCTACCCTGCAGCCAAGGACCAAGTGGCAAGTTGCCAAACCCAACCTAAAACCTGGTGACATTGTGCTTGTCAGAGATTGTCAGTCACAACGTAACGAATGGCCTTTGAGTATTGTCACCAAGACGTTCCCGAGCAAGGACGGAAAAGTTCGTAAGGTCGAGGTCAAGACCTGTAAGCAAGGAGAGACTAAGTTGTTTCTCAGACTAGTGTCTGAACTGTTCTTATTGTTACCTACATAGGGCGGAATTCAATTCTATCCAGTCCCTATCGAGCCCGACGGAGCTATTCAATTCTTGCTCCTGTTGGGCACGATGAGCTGCCAGCGCTACATTTCAGCTCGCAGCCCCTGGGGGATGAGAGCTGAAATGTGCGAAAAGTGACATGTTTGGGCGCCCAAACATCACTTTTTTGCGATCGCACTTTGGTCGGGTTTAGCTGCTTTACGCGGCTAAACCTGACCTCTATGGGTGTGATCAGCACGAAAATCTTGGACAATTGCATAGCGGCCCGCGATCTCTTGTCACTTTAGACGGGAGATGCGGGCTGCGAAAACAATTGAATTCCGCCCATAGAGTTTAAATTTGTGGTATCAACGATACCAGATGGGGAGTGTCATGCCTTCAGCATAGGGATTGTTATGTTACACTAATTCACATTAGCAGCCCCACCTAGTGGTCAGGACAGCAGCAGTTTAAATCTGATCTATTTTGTCCTTCTTAACATTCCATAGCAGTCTAGCAATGCATTCTGGGCCAAAGGAGCTGTAAGCAGCCATTTTCCTTTTCACATGGTCCCAGACAGTCATCATTACATATGCTCAACCTGGTACAGCATCCGATGGTGAGTTCCAAGCTTCAACTGTGCCATCATATTGTAGATCTGCTTAGTCAGTAATGCATGTTAGCTGTACTATGTGACACTACAGCCTATAATTTGCATACTGTATGTTTCATGTTGTTTGCATATCTCATGTTATGTATATGTTTGCCTTGCATTCCCATGTACATATAGTAATTGCTTTTCATTGTTTGCTTACAGTTTTACCACATCAATTGCAATATCACCACTTGCCATTACTTATCATCTCATCTCATTACTTATCATTTCCATGCAAGTTCCTCTATCGAATAATAAACTCAGTTCTTCAGATCACATCTGACTGGATTATTGGAAGATAGAGTATTGGTTATGCTGGCTGCTCCAAATTTGTCAGACACTTAGGATCTCATTCAGAGGTGGTTGTTAGTTGCAAGCGGTCGCTCTGAATCAGGGCGGCCGCTTGCATGCTGAACGACCGCCTCCTTGTCGATCACTAAGCTGTGGGTTAACACCCACAGCTCTAGCGACCAACATGGGTGATGGTCGCGATGGTCAACCATCGCGACCATCGGGGCTTACGACCAGACCCTAAAATTGGGTCTGGGCACTCGTAAGCCCCAGGGAGCTTCCTGCTCTGATTGAGCAGGAAGCTCCCCCCTGACATCAGCAATGAAGTCAGTGGGGCCGCTCCCAAATGGCAAGCGTTCCTTTGGGAACGCCTCCATTTGGGCAGGCATGCCCCCTGCCCGCCTCCCAAATGGGGTGAGCTGTCACTCACCATTGACAGCTCGCCCCGTCTGCTGCGAGACCCCTAGCGACGGAGCATCCGTCGCTAGCTGGGTCTCGCGCATGTGCACGATGGAGCCGGCTCCATCGTGCGCATGCCCAGTGGGGCAACATCAAGTCGGTTGCAAACGCTCAGCGCTTAGTGGACTGGAATGGTGAACTTGGAACTTGACTCTGGAATGGAATAACGTGGATTGAACTGATGAACTTGGAAGTTGACTCTGGACTGGAGTAATGAGAATTGAACTGGTGAGCTTGGAACTTGACTTCGGACTGGAGTATCGTGGAATGGACTTGGAATATCACTCCGGACTGGAGTATCGTGGAATAGACTTGGAATATCACTCGGGACTGGAGTATCGTGGAATGGACTTGGAATATCACTCCGGGCTGGAGTATCATGGGCTGTGCTAGGAAGCACTGGTAACACACAGGGAACTTAGGGTCATAAGTCATGCAACAACAATAGACATAATGCACTGGCCTGGGAACTGGTAGGATTTCTGGATTGCCAGGTATTGCAGTAGCAGGTTTTCAGTATTGCCAGGTATTGCAGTAGTTTTCTGGATTGCCAGGAATTGCAGTAGCAGGAGCCCGGGATACACTGTAGCAGCATGAACCATACACCATGGGAAGTAATGAGATGTTCAGGCCCAGAATGCTATCAGAGGAAGGTGTATTTACCCTTTGTCCGACAGGAATTGGTGGATATGATCAGGTGGTCTGGAAGTGGCACTCTGAGTGGTGGAAGGCACACAATGCAGAGAGCAGTCATCTCTGCAGGGCTGAGAATCAGACCTGCACCCACGATTTCAATCAAGGCTAGCAGTGTTCACAGACAGAGGAGAGACCAGGTGACTAATCACTGTGGAAAGGAGAGCACAGTCTAAATACACACATAGCAGTGATACAGCCAGCATGATTCAGAGCAGATCTCCACACACAGATCCATGGAACAGCTGGCAGAGGTAAGTCTCAAGGCAAAAAACTAGCCAGGGTTGTGACAGTCTGGGCACTGGGGTCGGGTCACTGCTTATATACCTTACAGAGTTCTACGTTAACAAAATAACTAGTTGACAGGTTTCCATTGGTTCTTGCTTCAGGATAATCTGGTCATTGGTTGATTCATACGGTGTCATCAGGGGCATGTCTCAGTTCTCCAATGGTCTCTTTGTGTAGTTTCCCGCCGAACTGGTTAATACTAGCTACAACACTGCATACAGATACTAACATTCAATGCAATAACTCCCTATCATTCATAACTAGCGGACGCAAGATGCGACTCCTTTGCCGATAGGAACGGGAGTCTGCAAATAAACAGGGATTTAGTATGATACCAAATATGACATGTCCACTATGTTCTAAACCTCAGATCTCATTTAATTACATATTACATCATAATTATTAGTCAATAACACCTTTAATAGCACTGGTTATTAACTATAATGTGTGGGAACCATCTTGCACATATGCGTCCGCATATGTGTGTCTGTGTTGAAATAGCAACTACATACAAATGAGCATCAATGTGTGAGTATGTGCGCACGCATATGAGTGTCCGTGTATATAAGTATATATATATGCACGTGTAAGTACACATGGCTGGTACAGTGAAACAGCGAATGGCTCATTAAATCAGTTATGGTTCCTTTGATCGCTCGACCCCGTTACTTGGATAACTGTGGAATTGGCTTAATCTTTGAGACAAGCATATGCTACTGGCAGGATCAACCAGGTGCGTTATGTGCATCAGTGTATGTGTGTTGTGAATACGGAGTTTAGCGCATTGGATTGCACGACGCAAAGTAGCATCATGGTTTACTCTAAATCAGACTATAGACGACCAGATTGTCAGATAATAATTGTGTGCGATCATATTCAATTATTTGACTTCGACAATAGTAATGGACTCTATTGTCAGGTTGTAGTAAAATTGGCAGAGGGACCCCTGCAAGGAGACTTGGGCTTCACTGCATGTAGGTTTGCACTGCATCCAGGCGTAACAAGATAGTGTTCAAAGGAATGGTGAGTGGACCTGGAACTGGTACATGGTTAGACAGACAAGTGGAATCTAGAAGAAAGGTCCGGTCAAGCAGGTCAGCAATAATCAGGATCAAGTTTAGTATACCAAGTGGTAAGCAAGAGAAGATTCAGGAAGGGTCTAAGTCATAAGCAGAAAATGTCCAAATTGTCAAAGTCAAAGCTGGTGCTGAGAGGAGGAAGATCTCCGGTCTTAAAATCAATTAAGAAACAGACAGACTTCGGATCCAGTGCCTGACATTCTGTGCATTATCAACACACACGTACACACACACATACACACACTTTTACTAAATCTCAATTTCATCATCCCAGTTGAAATATTTGATTGTAGTTGGGCCTGATTTGTGGTACACCCAATTGGGCAATATGGCAGAATAGTGGGCTCACAAGCCGGCCCTTGTTTTATGATCTTAAATCTTGTTTTATGATCTTAAATTTATGTTTTTAAATCAGGGATGGGGAACCTCCTGCCCGGGGGCTGTATCAAGCTAGCCACACACATGGTGATCTGCACACGATCAGCTGATGTGTACGATTTGTTTACGATTTCCCTTGAAACTCTCCCCGGCAGCTCTGCACACGATCTCCACACAATCTGCACACAATTTGGTGTCCAATCTTCAAACGATCTCTCCTGCATCCAGACTTTCACAGTGCATCGTGTCCTAGATGAAGATGCAATGCGCGACCAGCGGGGACGCGCATCGCATTATGATCGTGAGTGGGGACTCATGATTTACTCAGGATTTGGCCATACTTTACACGATCTATCGTCCCAATGTGTCGGAATCAGCCAGATCGGGTAAAATATCGCTATGTGTGTGGCCAGCTTCAGGCCCTCGGAATCATTTGGTCCAGCCCTCAGAGCTTTTTTCTGCTAGCCTCATCTGGCTAGCAGGGTGCATAGAATGGCACCCTGCAACTAGAATCTATGCAGCAGTGCTGCCTGATGCATCTTAGGATGCTTCAGACGGTCACACTGCTGCCCTTACAGCTCCTGAGGATGCTCTGAGCATTGTTGTAATCACCAGCGATTGTGGCCATGCCCCCATATAGAGGGTGTGGTCTGCACCAGGCCCGCAAATAATGTTTTATATATCAAAATCGCCCTCGGCAGAAAAGAGGTTCCCCGCCCCTGATCTAAATAAATATTAAATAATATATAATTCATTATTTTGGCCTTAATATCAGAGTATTCCTGAAGAATAGAATCTGATCTTCCTGTTGGTCTGTTAGTTAAATGGATTGCAGAAGGTTATGATCAGCAAAGCTCTGAATGGTCATACAAATTTCAGGTATGACAACCCTGTTATTAACTTGTGTATTATTTGAGTTAACACAGGATACTGAACAGTTCTTAGGACATACTAATTTTTACTGTTTCAACTAGAGGGTGAAAATGAGAACGCCCCACAATTTGTTTGCTTGGTGACTTGGTCATGGCCAGATGAAGTTGGCGTATGTAATAATGTCCTACTAGCTCAAGGGTCCATGTTGTCACTGGATTTTTGGTTCAGGTGTGACTTTTCTTGAATTCCCTTTTGTCCTTGTATGATTTTTTGCATGAAACTAAGAGTTGCTTTCTTCCTTTACTACTATAGGTGTTGTTAACAATACTTGGTAAAGCTTTCCCACCTCAGATCAAGGACCCCTTTTCTCTGGAATTTTTTTAAGGACTAGATCCTGATAAAGGGTGCAGAGTGTAGCAATACGCATCCACCTAATTGGCTCATAACTTGTTTATGATTAGTAGAGTAATTAGTAATCCATTTAGGTATTTTACCAATAGGTCCAATTTGATAATAAACTTGCTGTGGAACAAAGAGATTCAGACCTATGTTCCTTGACAGCTCAAAAAAAAATATCATAGGATGATAATTTAGTCACACTTCTGTTTGTTGTTCTAATTGAAATAAATACCAGTGGTAGAGAATTCAGTCAGATTAGTCCTGTTTGCCTTTGGACTTTTGCCTGTATTTGTTATTTTAAATTGAGTACTTTTTATTGAAAGAGTATTTTGAGAACAAACAAAAAGAAACATAAACAAACATAATCATTGACAGCAGCATAGGTATAAACACCTGCAGCAATGGGTAGTGTACAAAAACATTTGCAGAGAACGAATAATCACATTACCCAAAAGCAAAATTGATATAGGTAAATATAACCAATGGTAATTTGTATAGAACATATCGTACAAAGGAGTAATATACAGTGAGGCAGTGGAAAGACCCATGGGGTGCAGAAATACACAATTAAGAGGTGGGGGATTGTGATTCTAGAGCATATCTGGAAAATTGCCAGAGGGCCCAAACCCTATCAAATTTGAGGGGGAATTGACTATTGAGATATAAAAACTGTTCACAAGAAATTGTAGCATTAACCAAACCCACCCAGGAGGATAATGAAGGAGCATGTGTAGCCATCCAGGTCTAGGCAGTACAAACTCTAGCTAACATACAGAGATTATAGAAAAAGAAGGAAATTCTGCACAGGAAAAATTATAAGATATATGAGAAAAAACAAAGATAAACACAATTAATGGGTAAATGACCCTACTATAAATGAATTTGATGGTGCACCCCAGGAGTAAGAAATACTCAAATACGTTCACCTTTTAATTACCCAGTGCAGCAGGATAATAAAGAAGACTCCTTTGTGGGGGCACTCTTATATAGAAATATTAAAACTTAACTTTTATTAATGTATTACATATTGCAAAGCCACTTACAAAACATACTCACAAAAAACATGCTTAAAGGAATGACATTTCCTAAGTATAATTAAAGGAATGTAATTTAATTTAATTATTATGAGAGCAAAAAAATCTCTATTCCCATATAAATTTATGGGTGTAGTTCAAAGTCCAGTAGCTCCTTTCCCATGAAAAATTATGGGTAATAAGAGAATTTTCAGCGAGATATCAAAAACAAAAATTAAATGGATATGTTTTACCAATATTCATATAATTTACAGGTTTATCCTGAGACAAAACATAATTTCCAAATTATGGCATCAGCAGAGTAAATAGCACATCGATTTGTCCCTGCTGAGAAAGCTGACCAGCGAAACGTACGTCCAGGACAGGAAGGAGGGATTGTCAGCTGTGCACGACTGATCTCCCACTGGTGTCAGCAAGCTCTAACCACTTCACACATCCCCCGCTGACATCTAGTCAGTGGTCAGGTACATTCCTCTTCTCCATGGTCTCTCATAGCACCGTAGCCTGTTGTGGACACGCTGCTATGTTGTAAACAACAGCGTGCCCTGCCGCTTCCCGGTCTGCAGCAGAAGCATTCTTTACTTTCTTCCTCAGCACTAGAACACCCAATTGTACTCTCTTTGTGCAAACTATGTTAAAACAAGTTGCAGAAAAGCAGATGTGACGCGTTGTTAGTGGTGCTGCGATTTTTCACTTACCTTATCCATGGTGGATGATAAAAAATTACCACATTGTGTTTCTGAATATTTAAACTGCAGAAATCACGATTTCAATGTATAATACAGCACATTGGTTTAAACTCATTGCAGGCAGAGAGAAGGTAAACAAAAGTGAAAATACCATAGATGTGGTTGTGTCAATAGAATTGCCCTATATAGAGCTGTTTTCATGAATTTGGATATTCTCAAATCGATGTGCTATTTACTCTGCTGATGCCAGAATTTGGAAATTATGTTTTGTCTCAGGATAAACCTGTAAATTATATGAATATTGATAATACATATCCATTTAATTTTTTGCCGAAATTCTCTTATTACCCATAAATTTTCATGGGAAAGGAGCAACTAAACTTTGAACTACACCCATACATTTTTATGGGAATAGAGATTTTTTCGCTCTCTTGGAATTACATTCCTTTAATTATACTTAGGAAATTTAATTCCTTTAAGCATGTGTGTATATATATATATTGTAAGTGGCTTTGCAATATGTAATATATTAATAAAAGTTAAATTTTAATATTTCTATATAAAAGAGTGCCCCCACAAAGGAGTCTTCTTTATTATCCTGCTGCACAGGGTAATTAAAAGGTGAACATATTTGAACATACAGAGATTATTGACATACAGCTTTAATAGGAGTTCAGATAGTCAGCCAGGTACAAAACAAAAAGACAGACCTTCAAATACTCAATCTGGGGCTGCACATTCAAAGTCACATATTCTCCTTTCAGATTAGCAGCAAAATCCGGGGTTATTGCATGTGAACCCGGGATTTTGGTTAGTCTGAAAGGGTCCTAAAAAAAATAACCTGGTCGAGAGACCCGGCAATTCAACCCGGGTAGTTACAAGGGTTGAACCCATAATCTACACGGGTCGCGGTGCAGTGTAAACAGGTAACCTGGGTCATGCGACCCAAGACCCATTTACAGCATAGGAAGAGCCAGTGCTTGGAGATGATCTTAAACAAATCGATGAAGTTTTACACAAATTTGTCAATAAGGGATATTTATTCACCTCATTATTGGAAGCCAAATCGAGGGTATTGGAATTAGATAGAGAATCATTACTACACAAAAGGTCTTTGGACCCCAAAATTGATACTAAATTCCCTTGGGTCAATAAATATAATGTAATGTCTCCTGTAGTGGCCCATTGTAGCTTCTGATGAGAAATTAAATTTAACAAACACGAATCTTATGCCATGTTACTCACGGGTAGAAACCTACGTGACTATTTGGTCAAAGCAGATGTTGCGAGTAAGAACAAAATTCTAAAATCCTTTTTTCAGCGAGGTAATTGGGTTGCATCAGATGCTCATGTGTCACATGCAAATTCCTCATACCAGGGGACTCTGTCTCTCACCTACATACGGGCAGAAATATCAAGATATGCCACTTGCTTGAGTGTAATTCAAGCTTTGTGGTATATCAGATCTTATGTCCTTGTGGGTTATCCTATATCGGAAAAACTGAGCAAAAATTCAAAGAGTGTATGTCTGCACATCGCTCTGACATTAGAAATACTATTGCTACTTGTACGAGTGAGCAACCGGTCGCTCGCCATTTTTACAAATGAAACACCCTTTAAACAGTCTCCGATATAGAATAATCGACTATATAGCACCTTCAATAAGGGGTGGCAACCGTTCATTAAAACTACTCCAGTGTGAAGCTAGATGGATAGCTCGTTTAGAAGTTATCCAGCCGAAAGGTCTTAATGAAAACATTCCTTATGGATGCTTTCTATAAAATTTATGTGATGTAACTGTTTAAAATATGTTTAAAATAATGGTCCATGATGGGTGCTGTTTATTAGTTTATATAAGTAGTCATGTACCTATAATTGTATTTAGGTTATGATATTAATATATATAGCTCTATTCGACAATGCACCCATAGAATACTGTGTAATAACTGGATATTTTTGCAGTGCTCTATTGGGAAAGATGCTTCTTAGTAATTATGGTGATGGAATTCACTGATGCGACGGCCCGCGACTTGACGTACAGTGCGGTGACGTCATCATGTGGCGTCTACGTGCGGGTGGGCAGTCCCATCCCAGAGAGCCGGCGTGATACACGTGGGGTGAGTAGTTATAAAAGTATGTATTTGTTTCTGTATTATTTGTAATCTGAAACGTTGTTAGAAGCTACCAGTGTTGGAGTGATTTTTAAAAAAAGGTTTTGAGTGCCGAAAGACGCAGGATTTCTATGGGGGGGTTTCTATATTATATATATATATATATATATATATATATATACAGTATATATATATATGTGTGTGTGTATACACATACATGCATAGGCAAGCATATAGGCATACACACATATACACACATATATATATATATATATATATATATACACACATATGTCACAAATACCATGCATGCACACACATATATACATACCCCGGCTATGTCACATATACACAAACAAACTTACCTTGCAGCAGATCTGACCGGGACAGGACCTAGCAGGCTTGCAGCATGTTCTTGAGCCCTGCCCTCTCGCTGCAAATTGCTGCGATTCGCGGGTTAATCGGGAGAGGATGGGGCCAAATGACTCGATTCTAATGAAATTGCGTCATATTGCCTCCACCTCCTTCATACTGACCCGCGAATCGCAGCAATTTTCCGCAAGGGGGCATGGCTTAAGAACATGGGTCCTGCACTTCAGTCTGTCAGGGGGGTTTCTGGGTGCTCAGAAACCCCCCAATGCGTGCGCTACTGCCTAATCATGTAGCACCTCACTGACTCCCCTCAAGTCACTCTCTAGCACCTCTCACTCCCCGCCCTCACCATGTAGCACCTCACTCCCCCTGTAGCACCTCACTGGCTCCCCTCAGTCACCTGAGAGAGGGGAGTGTATTGTTCGGGATGGTCTGGCATCACACCTCCTGTTGCATTCCGTATCCGAGCTACGTTGTCCAGCGTAGCATCGGATACTCTGCGGACCATCGGCCGGCTGCTTGACACCATGGGGTCCCGCATTCGGCCACCGCAGATTAGAGTAAGAGGCCAGGAAATCTCTGTCAGCCAACTAGTGTGCAGGACTAGGGTTGGGACTTGGGCCGGCACTGAGGGAGGGGGGGGGCGGGCTGTACTCACCGCCTTCAGTAGAAGTGAGAGTGTGTCCGTCTGGTCTGTCCAATGCGGGCTTCTCCAGCACTGCTTCCAAACTCGTGAGATGATGTCATCATCTCGCGAGTCTTTGAGATCTTGCCGCCGGCAGCTCTGGTTCTCCTCAGTATGGGACTCCCAGTGAGATCCAAAGGATTCAATAAACTTTTAATAAAATAATACAAATCATATTTATCTAATCCAGTGGTTCCCAAACATTTTTGAATTGTGGCGCCCTAGTGCATCAAAATTGTTTTCACGGCACCCCTAAGCCAAAAGTTTGTTATTGAGAAATTCAGAAACAAATGTAGTGAAGTAGTAAAGTGAAGTAAATTGTGCTTATCTGTCATCCTTAGGTTCAGTTATGTGGTGGTGGACAGGTTTGTGCTCCTGTTTGTCCACATATTTACATTAGCTTCTATGGAAAAATTGCAGAATGTGTAGCACAGACATTGAGGCAGGCAATTTGCTGAAAAATCGCCCCGTTCCTTGTCCCGATAAAAAACAATCTGACAGTGTGTAGCGAGCTTAACACATGATTACATTTTGATCAGTGAGTTAAAGAAGCAAGGGTTGCTCAATGCCCCGCTGATATCTACTAATGGCCTAACAAAAACTCCACATGAATTGGCCTTTAGCATTGTCAGTATAAACATAACATTGCCCCATCACAGATCCATCATCTTCCCTACCCATTACTTCACATTAATCTTAATTAACCTCCATCTTCCCACAATTCTTCTTTTTAACTGTTTCTATGTCTAGTTTACCCTTGTCTCAGACACAGAACACTTACAACAACTCTCTCCTCTAAATGCTCAGCTGTTTTCCAATATATGGCCGGAGGTGGAATTGTTGACAACTCAGGAGAAACGGTAGCACCATATGGTGGGACAACACAGCAGCAGGGAGAAAGTTGAACAGGTGGAGGTTAATGAATTGTGAGTAAAAGGCACAGCAGAAGAAGCAGGGAGAGAGGTGGAAAGCAGAAAATGGATATCATAAGTTAGGAGATCTATGTTTTCTTACCTTTAGTAAACACCCGTGCTGTGAATCACAGCACACATTTACAAAGTATTAATCAATAGTCATATAGATACTATTGTGGTTAGAGTCAAATAAACTTCGAAAAGGCAGCACAACATGGACTGAACTTATTGTTGGAAATATGTGTGTTCAGGCTTGATGATGTAGCAGAGTTTTATACACACCAGTGGATGCCCTAAAACTACGAGCAGCTCAGTTACTTAACCAGTGTGGTGGGTTTATTGAAGGTAAAGCAGGCACAGCCATACTCACTGTTATACACACTGGTAGATGGAGTTAACTTGAGCGGAGTGGGGTGTTACACAGCTCACCAGACGATGAGTGTATGCAGGTAGTGTGTAGCGGTGCAGGATCACCGGAAAGCGTTTAGGTCGCAGGTATTCACAGGTTGCTCTGGAGCTAAGTGGAAGATACAGTGACAAGATGGCGCCGTCCATGCGCAGTACTTAGATCAGCGGCTATCTTGAAACAGGGAATGAAGCCTCCTTGGAGGAGTAACATGGAGTCTGCGCAGTAGCGCACTCTACCTACAACACCTCTCCCCCCTCACTGCAAACTTCTTCTTGTTACACAAACATTCAATCAAAGCTTCTCTGTAGCAACCTGTAAGAAATTTAGGGTTAAGCACATAAGAAAAAATCAACAGATCACGTGATTTTGTCACAAAACCGGGACTAAGTCATTCATACCTAGTCATGTGGTGCTTCATCAATGTGGGCCATTCTGTACCAGAGCGCTGTCACTGCATTCCTAAGGACCATGGGCACAGTCATGTTGGTTCTGAGTGTCAGTATCCAGTCATTAGATGTCTCCCGTGCTCACTTGACTGCTTCCTCAAATACGATTTACAACTGCACCTGCCATTAGCACACAGTAGATCAATGTGGAACAATACTCCTCTGTGTGCTCACTCACCAGTATGTTTCTCCTGTCTCCAATCTGCTGACTGAACCTGCGCTCCTGTCAGCTGGACCTCTGCAAGCTGCTGCCTCTGAGTCAGCTTCATCTACTCTGCAGAATATCGTTTTTGCAAGTATCCTGTCTGCACAGCAGCAGCCAGTGTTCAAGCTGCTGTTTACCTCTGGTACCACTTCTGTGCAACCTCCAGTCCCAGTCTGGTTGGAGCTCCGGTCCCAAACACTAAGCATTCTATTGATCTCGGCGCTTATCAATAATGTATCAATTAATACTCTATAAACCAATAGGTAATAAAGAATAGAAAATGATGTGTTAAATTATAGCAGCAAGTCCTTAAACATGGGATTTGTGAATACCCAAAGAACACACAAAATACTATTAAAATTAAGACTGCGCTAATATAGAACTCCTTACTGTGAGATGGCAGAACACACACATATGCATATAGCAGTCAAGGCTCCGTTAAATATAAAAAGTATATAGACTTTAATCATGAATCAAATATTTAAAGACATACTGTATATCTCTCGCAATATGCATTAAAAAGTATATTTAAATATAAAAAATAATACAACAATAATGCATAATAAGAACACTTAATTTAAAAGTCTCTTATGTGTGCACACATCACTTAATTGAAATAATGGATTGAATAGATATTTGGCTCCAATAGCGTAATGGCTGGTCCAATTAAAGTTCCATAAACATATCCAAAAGTATCAATAATAATGGACAAGCTGAATGATTGCAGTGAAATGAGTTCAAAGTACCTGCGGGTGACTGTTAGCAACTGTAACATGTACAATGATAAAGCGCTTGGTGAGTTAGGCTTCCCATGCTGTAGAAGTGGCCGCCAGAGCTGGGCTGATGTTGCACCAGCAATCAATTTGTCTCCCATGCTCGTCTGCTTGGAGTGCTGTAATTGCTGATCTGAAGCCTATGCACAATCACCTCCGCTGGATACAGCTGTACTGTCACAACTCCAGGATGGTTATGGATGCTGCCCGTATTAGGGAGTTGGCTAGACCTAAGCCTGAGGCGCGGAGTCTAGTGTGCCGGCGGTATTCACCAGGGACCCTCGCAAGAAGGTATGGGCTTGGCTGCGTCTGACACACAGGTTCGCGGCCCTCAGGATAGGTTCCCTTATACAGGTGCTGATAAACTCCGGATGAAGCGGAGAAGTCATATAGCTTAGTCGACAGGCCGGGTCAGAACCAAACGGACTTAGATGGTACCAGGGAGCAGGCGTAAACAGATCACAGGGAATAGCCGAATTCAAAACCAGATATCATATGCAGTACCAGGGGTCAGGCGAAATCAGGGTCACAAACGAAGCCAAGGTCAGGAACAGGTAACGGAATATCACAGGAACGCTGGAGTCTGGTAAATGAGCCTGATAGCAGTGGTGGTTTTCTGCACAATGGAGCCACAGGTTAGAACTGAACTCTAGGAAGCAACACTTTGCTCAGGCACCAGTGGAAGTTCTCACAGGGGATATGACTCTGCTGCAAGTCCCTGATAGGCTGCTGAGGTCAGCTGAGGCAGGAGCACTCTCACTGGAAGAAGGCTATAAGCTGACATAGAGCATGATGGTGATGTCACTGGATGGTTCCCAAACATGGTCAGGCAGAAATCCTGAGCTGCAGCAAATGGCAAGGTAAGTCACACAATTTGTGCAGGGTGTGACATTACCCCCCGCCTAACGGGTGCCCTCTGGACACCCCTATGACTAGAGAAAAAAAGCTTGAATAGATCTCTGAAGACCAACACAACTCTTCATTGGAGAAGCAGAAAACATGGTAAGACTTAATACTTTCGGAAACATCTTGATCCACCCAGAAGAGATGAAATCTCTGGTTCAACGAAAACTTCCATTCTAAACATAGGACCTCCAGGGAAAGGTGCTTCATTCACTACAGGATCATAATCAGAATCCAAGTCTTGAGTCAAAATTTTTTTTCCCTTGAAAACAGCACCAGAAGTGGATGATGGATCCAAAGGACCAGGATACCCAGAGGAGCCTTCATGGAGAGGGGCCAAGGAAGTCAACCCAAGTCTCAATACCGCAGGCTGTGGACCTTTTGCTGATCTTGAGGCTTTTGGAGTAAACTTTTGCAGTACCGCAGGCTGTGGACCTTGTGCTGATCTCGATGCTTTTGGAGCAAACCTTTGCAGTACCGCTTCAGTGAAATCTGAGAGATCTTCTAAAATGGGATCTTTGGTCTCTATGAGTGGATTAGCCCAGTCCAAAGCTTTGCCCCTAAAGGCCAAAAGGAAATATTTGACCACATTGGCAGGAGTAAGTGAAGGCAACAGTCCAGAATCCACATCGGTAAGATACTGACGTGCCAAGGCGTAAAACTGATCTAACTCTCCATCGAAATAAACAGATGGTCGATCATCCACCGAAATTCTTAGCAGAGAATCAGGTGAAGGGCCCACTGCAGCAGGAATTAAATTGATTTGTGAGAACTCTAAGCCCTTTTTGGAACCAGGAGATGGAGGGCTCTCACTTGGATGAATAGGCAGAACCGGATTGGGATTGGAGATAGTTATACTGGCAGGAACTGTACAGGTCAAAACCGGATTAAGACCGGACACACTGGAACTGGAAAGAACAGGAAGTTTAGATGACCCTTTCTGGGTCTGGACCGTACTAGTTGTCCACATGGTGATGTTCTCGAGAAGTGGCAAACAGGACTCCATATCTGTATCCATAGCACTGTGAATCCCTCCTGGGATCTTGGCACTGGAAATCTCCCCTGGGGCTGAGGCACTAGAGACCCCTGCTGGGGCCGAGGCACTGGACACCCCTCCTGGGGCTGAGGCACTGGACACCCCTCCTGGGGTTGAGGCACTGGACACCTCTCCTGGGGCTGAGGCACTGGACACCCCTCCTGGGGCTAAGGCACTGGACACCCCTCCTGGGGTTGAGGCACTGGACACCCTTCCTGGGGCTGAGGCACTGGACACCCCTCCTGGGGCTGGCAACTCAGGCACCTCCTCTGGGATTGGCAACTCAGACACCTCCTCTGGGGTTTGCAACTCAGACACCTTCTCTGGGGTTGGCAACTCAGAAATTTTTCCTGGAGCTGGATGCTCACATGCCCTTCCTGGAGCTGTAAAATAAGACAATCCCCCTGGGGTTACAAAGTCAGATGCCCTTCCTAGGGCTACAGAATCAGATGCCCTCTCTGGGGCTACAATGTCAGATGCCCTTACTAGGGCTACAGAATCAGATGCCCCATCTGGAGCTACAAAGTCAGATGACCCCACTGGGGCCAGATAATTGGATGCCCCCTCTGGGGTTAGAAAGTCTGATGCAACCACTGGGGCTGGGAAGTCAGATACCCCTTCTGAGGCTGGCACATCAATCACTGCTTTTGAGGCTGAAACATCGCCTGCCCCTACTGGGGTTAGAACATCGGATACCCCTCCTGGGGTTGAACAGTCAAACACATCTCTTGAGAGTGGAACATCTGATATATATCTTGAGGCTGAAACAAAGGCTTCCCTTGCTGAAACCGAACCATTGAATACCCCTGTTTGTTCTGGAATATCAGATACCCTTGTTGGAGGAGAAACATCGGATACCCCTGCTGGGGCTTGAACATTGAATCCCTCTCTTGCAGCTGGAACATTGGATACCCCCATTGGGGTTGGAATATTGGACACCCTGCTTATAGGTAGAAAATTGGATACCCCTGCTGGGGTCTTAACATCGAATAATCCTTCTGGAGTCTGAGCATCGGATACCCTTGTTGGAATTATCGGATATCCCCACTGGTACTGAAACATCGAATATCTCTGCTTGGACTGAAGCATCAGATACCCTTGCTGAGGTCTGGACATCGGATAGTCCTGCTGGAGGTTGAATATCGAATACTCCTCCTGAGACTCCAGGAACAGACTTATCACTGACTTTGGGAGATTTTAACACTCTTTTGATTTCCAGAGCTGGAATTGGGTGCTCTTGTCACAGGACCCCAATCTTGAAAAGAAGTTCCTTTTTGGGCAACTTCCTCAGCACTCCTATTTGGAGTAGTGGAAACTGGAACTGAAGGTGACCATCTAGATAGTTCGTTGGCATTAACGCTGTGACACTAAGACTTGTCACCCTTCCTTGATTTACAGAGAGAACAGTCCTTTATAAAATGATCAGGACCCTCATAGTAAAGACACAGTTGAAATTCCTTGCGCCGCTGACATTCAGCTTCTGACAGCTTGGGCCGAGGCAAATTCTGATATTTCTCCCTTTTTGGTATAGAGGAGGAGGCCACAGTCTTTAAGGCTCCCAAATCAACAAACTCCTTGGCTTTATTATGCTGAGTTGGGGTTTTGTCAGAATCAGAAGAAATGAATTCTGGTAGAATCAGCATAATGTTGGTTAAAAGCTTTTGCAGCTGATCTAGCATTTGCTGAAATATTCCAAGTTGTGCAGTATTAAATTTACTTGATGACTGGGAGGTCTGTGAGCAATTGTGATAAGTGGTCCCTTTAACTGAATTATGTAGTTGCAAGTTACCAGCAAAATCTTCAGCAGTGAGTGGAGGCATGCAGGGGTTAACTGTGCCTGAAAAAATCCTCTGAGACTGAGAAGCTAAGGTAAAACAATCAGCCAAATATTGTAGTATACCTGCTTGTGTAATCTAAAATTTTTTCACCACATTCATAAGACCCAGACTGGGGTCGCCACTTGAGTCTGACCAGCAGCGTCCATATTTTTTGGGCCTGAGCAATCTGTCACAACTCCTGGATGGTTATGGATGCGGCCTGTATTAGGGAGTTGGCTAGACCTAAGCCTGAGGCGCGGAGTCTAATGTGCCGGCTGTATTCACCAGGGACCCTCGCAAGAAGGTATGGGTTTGGCTGCATCTGACACACAGGTCGCGGCCCTCAGGATAGGTTCTCTTATACAGGTGCTGATAAACTCCGGATGAAGCGGAGAAGTCGTATAGCTTAGTCGACAGGCCGGGTCAGAACCAAACGGACTTAGACGGTACCATGGAGCAGGCGTAAACAGGTCACAGGGAATAGCCGAAGTCAAAACCAGATATCATATGCAGTACCAGGGGTCAGGCGAAATCAGGGTCACAAACGAAGCCAAGGTCAGGAACAGGTAACGGAATATCACAGGAACGCTGGAGTCTGGTAAATGAGCCTGATAGCAGTGGTGGTTTTCTGCACAATGGAGCCACAGGTTAGAACTGAACTCTAGGAAGCAACACTTTGCTCAGGTACCAGTGGGAGTTCTCAAAGGGGATATGACTCTGCTGCAAGTACCTGATAGGCTGATGAGGTCAGCTGAGGCAGGAGCACTCTCACTGGAAGAAGGCTATAAGCTGACATAGAGCATGATGGTGATGTCACTGCATGGTTCCCGAACAAAGTCAGGCAGAAATCCTGACCTGCAGCAAATGGCAAGGTAAGCCACACAATTTGTGCAGAGTGTGACATGTACAAAGAATTACCACTTGGTACTGTAGAGAATATTCTTCCAAAAAAGCTTGTCACATAGACAGGTGCTTGCAAATCAGGGGGTCCTCTGATGCGTTTCACCCCTTTGAAATGGAGGCTTTCTCAAAGAGTCCCACTTCTGTGCAACTTCCAGTCCCAGTCTCGTTCAAGCACAGGTCCCAGTCTGGTTCAAGCTGAAGTTCTCCTCCAGTTCCATTCCGGTTCAAGCTCCGTTGCCAGTCCAGTTCAAGCTACTCTTCTCCTTCAGTTCCATTCTGGTTCAAGCTCGGGTCCCAGTCCGGTTCAAGCTGCTGTTCTCCTCTGGTTGCATTCCGGTTCAAGCTCCGGTCCCAGTCCGATTCAAGCTGCTCTTCTCCTTACGTTCCATTTTGGTCCAAGCTCGGGTCCCAGTCCGGTTCAAGCTGCTGTAATCCTCTGGTTGCATTCCGGTTCAAGGTCGGCTAATTAATGAACAAGAGCAGTAATTGCTTTAGACTGAGAGAGGATGGTGTTTTGAGCAGTAGCCAAGGAATCATATGCGTTGTTGTGTCTTTGCTCTAAATGAATGACCTATTTTTCTGTGGAATCTAAATGAAGAACAATGGAAGTGATAACCGCTTGTTATTCAGAGAACTTTTGTTTCAGTAGAGGCATTATAATGAGGGACATTTTGTTGGCCACATCTACAGCTGAGGAGGCAACCAGGGGTACTGAGGATGGGGAGTCAGGGGCTAGACCTCCTGGATAGAAATTGTGACTGAGATTGCCTATTTTTCCCATTTTGCCTGGGGCAGATTTTTAATTACCATTTCATCATAGAAAAACAAGCAGTGAGACAAAAAGAGAAGACAATATAAACAGTATAAGCATATACACAGTAAATACATAGTTTTGCTGAAACACACACAATGAGTAATCTGCTACAAAGAAAGCAAGCAGCTATATGCATATCTGCCGGTGGACTCAAACACTGCACAATCGGCACTCCTTCTGATTGTTCTCTAAAGATGTCCTCTGTGGCTGTGGCTCTGCATTTGAGAATGCACCAGCTTTCATTGACACACCAATGACACTCCCATAACATGATCATGAGGCAGCCTTTTTTGCGTTCGCTTCAAGCCATCTCCCAGTCACCCATGCCCATGGCTTTCTGCTGCCAGCTCAAATGGGAGCGATTTCATACACAGCAGTGGTCTCTGGGCCTGATTCAGACCCGCTCGCAAGCGGGTCGATGGTGGCCCAGTGTGCATGCGTGGCGTGCACACTGTGCGTGCGCGATCCCCGGAGCGAGCGCAAAAAGCACTCGCTCCGTGGCTCATTACAAAAGGGGCGGCTGTCAATCTTGATCGACAGCTCGCCCCATTTTGTAGGCATGGCCTGGGGGTGGCTTCACAAATGGAGGCGTTCCCAAGCAAACGCCTGCCGTTTGTGGGCGGCCCCACTGACATCACCAGTGATGTCAGTGAGAGAGCTTCCAGCTCTATTAGAGCCAGAAGCTCTCTGGGGCTTGCGGCCATGAGACCCTACCACAAGGGTCTCATCACCCACAGCTATGCAAGCGCCCAGGAGGCCGCAACTAAAAAAACAGCGCCCGCCCTGATTCAGAGCGAGCGCTCACTTTTTGCGAGCGCCTCTGAATCAGGCCCTCTGTGTACACTCAGTGGAACGCATGCACTGTTGAGGTGTCCATGAATTTTCATGCATGCGCAGTAGCAAATAATCGCTCAACTGCACAAACGTCTATACTGCGTCCAACTCTGAATCAGGGCCATAATAACACAGCTGCTGTAGCTTGTGATGTGATTAATCAGTATTCTATAGTACTCTATGTCACAAATCGTGGTCTTAGCATTCCTTTCAGAATCAAACATTCATTTATTTATGTTTCCAAGACATCCAGGGATCCCTCCGTGTGATTAACTAATGCACCTGTGTGCTCACCTGGTCAGTCTGACCAACTGGTATTCACCGCCTCCTATTTAAACCAGTTTCTGTTAGCAACCCATGGCCTGAACAACATGTTCCTTCCCAGGATAGTTCTAGGCTCCAGGCTTACTCCTGCCCTCTGTGTCTCTATCTGCTACTCGTGGACTCACTATTTAGCATCTGCCGCTGAATATCGCCACCCGTCGGCGCCGCAGCTCCCACGCTGTACACAGACCTGTTTCTTCCACTCTAGTCAGCCAGCAAGTTCACAACTACCAACTCTCCATCTACTGCTGTGTAGCGTCACCCGCAGCGCCACAGCTTCCACATTGCATACAGACCTGCCTTCCAACTGCCGCTGTGTTCCAATACCTGCTCCAACACTTCATCTCAGTGAGCAAGTATACTGCATTTCACCTGCCACTGTGTATCATCACCTAACAGCGTGGCAGCTTCCATGCTGAATATCAACTTTACTTCTCAGTGCAGAGCTGTTGAGTACAGCTTTGGTCTTCATTCCATCATACCGCTGGGACAGTGCATGCAAGTTACTTATGCTGTGTTACTCTGTGCTTAGTGGTGTCTAGGTCATCAGGTTATACTCTTGTGCTGACTTTGTATTGGTTTACCTGCACTGCATGCTATTGTCTTGGGCTGGTACAGAGAAGGATGCTGGTTCCAGGGCTAGCGTTCAGTGTGCAGTATACCGTCTGTACACGGAGGTGTCGAGTAAGCTGTATTACTTATCCTGCCTCTCAGTTTCTGAGTTCCTCACTGGTTCACCAGTACCAGGTCTTGTGTCAGAGCAGTACCAGAGTTACAGCTTCCACAAGTTGTACTCTGACTACATAAGACTCCGATTCCTGGCCTGAGTTCTGAGGGCCTGATTCAGAGCCGGACGCTCGGACCAGAGCGCTCGCTCTGAATCAGGGCCCTCCTACCTCAACTTGGAGTGGCCTCTTGGACGCTCGCATAGCTGTGGGTTACCACCCACAGCTATAGCGAGCGTCCATGATGATGGTCACGATGGTCAAGACCATCGGGCTTGCGACGAGACCCTGCGGTAGGGTCTCGCTGCCGCAAGCCCTGGAGTGATTTTGGCTCTATCAGAGCCAAAATCACTCCCACTGACATCACTACTGATGTAAGTGGGGCCGGCTCCAGACGGTAGGTGTTCCCATGGGAACACCTCCGTCTGGCAGCCACGCCCCCGGCACGCCCACCAAAGTGGGGGTGCTGTCAGTCACCATCGACAGCACACTCCCTTTGGTGCGAGACCCTGAGCGACAGCTTGGCTGTCGCTTTGTGGGTCTCGCGCATGCGCACGACGGAGCTCCCTCCGTCATGCGCATGCGCATTAGGGCACCATCGACCCGCATGCGAACGTCCTGCGCTCGCGAGCAGGTCTGAATTAGGCCCTGAGTTCCTATCTACCCGCAGTAGCATAACTAGGGTATTTGGAGCCCAGGGTTAGTTAAAAAACAGTAGGAGCGCTGAAGTTGTGCGTAAAAAAAGTGGGTGTGGTCACATGCTACAAGGGCTGTGGCTGCTGGAAAATGGGGGTGTGGCAACATGACACACCACCGTTTCTCATCACTCTGGGAACATTCCTTTCCATTCCACATACACCTTAATGCCCCAAGTAATAGTGCCCCACTTGCAATGTCCACTGTAGTAGTTTCCCTTATGCAATGTCCCCAGTAGCAGTGCCCCTATACAGTGCCCCCAGTACTGTACCCTTACACAGAACCCCCAGTAATGCACTCCTATACAGTGCCCCTTATGTAGTGCCCTCAGTAGTGCTCCTTATACAGTGCAGCTAGTAGTGGTCCCCCTATACATTGCCCACAGTAGTGGTACCCTATGCAGTGCTCCCAGTAGTGCCCCTTATACAGTGCCCCCAGTAGCGGTCCCCCTTATGCAGTGCTCCCAGTAGTGCCCCTTATACAGTGCCCCCAGGAGTGGTCCCCCCTATGCAGTGGCCCTTATACAGTGCCCCCAGTAGTGGTTCCCCCTATGCAGTGCCCCATATACAGTGCCTCCAGTAATGGTCCCCCCTATGCAGTGCCCCTTATATAGTGCCCCTGGTAGTAGTCCTCCCTATGCAGTGCCTCCAGTAGTGCCCCCAGCCCCCCCTATGCAGTGCCCCCAGTAGTGCCCCTTATATAGTGTCCCCAGTAGTAGTCCCCCATATGCAGTGCCCCCAGTAGTGGTCCTCCCTATTTAGTGCCCCCAGTAGTGGTCCCCCCTATGCAGTGCTCCCAGTAGTGCCCCTTATACAGTGCCCCCAGTAATGCCCCTTATACAGTGCCCCCAGTAGTGGTCCCCCCTATGCAATGCCCCTTATACAGTGCCCCCAGTAGTGGTTCCCACTATGCAGTGCCCCATATACAATGCCTCCAGTAGTGGTCCCCTCTATGCAGTGCCCCTTATATAGTGCCCCTGGTAGTAGTCCTCCCTATGCAGTGCCTCCAGTAGTGCCCCTTATATAGTGTCCCCAGTAGTAGTCCCCCCTATGCAGTGCCCCCAGTAGTGGTCCCAACCTATGCAGTGCCCCTTATATAGTGCCCACAGTAGTAGTCCCCCCTCTGCAGTGACCCCAGTAGTACCCCCTATATAGTGCCCCCAATAGTGCCGCCCCCAGCAGTGCCAGTGCCACTTAAGTATATATGAGGATAAAGACACACACACACAAAAACGTACCTGAATCCCCGCTCCTACGCCCGCCGCCGTCCTCCCGGTCTGCCCTCTCTGCACTATGGGAGAGGAGTCATGATGTCTCTCACTTCATCCACTGTGGGAGCCAGAAGAAGGAGCTCATGAGTGAGCTCCAGCCCGGCTCCGGCAGTGGGCGCAGCAGTAAATGAGAGTCTATATATAAGACAAGAATAAAGCCAATGGCACTGCAAAAAAGGACCACAAAATAAAAATACACTAGTTTAGTGTTTTAACAGGTATGTCAAGCTGCTGCTATGGTTGCTACCCATAGAAAAACAAAAAAAAAGAATGATAACAGCGCTAAGATACACCTGAAACCTATCTGAATATAAAATTATCATTTGTTAAAAATTAAAATAGAAATAAAAATGAATGAATAAGCTAAAAATTATGAAAATTCAATATACATCAAACATCATTGGCCAAAGAAACACATTTTAAAAAATACAGGGCCTGATTCAGACCCACTCGCGAGCGGCTGTCCGCTCGCAAGTGGGTCGATGTTATGCACTGAGCATGCGCACGACGGAGGGAGCTCCGTCGTGCGCATGCGCCAGACGCGACGAGCGAAGTAAAGTCCTTCGCTCGTTGTGTCCGATCAAAGGGGGCGTGCTGTCAATGTTGATTGACAGCACGCCCCCTTTGGTGGGCGTGCCTCCCTGACGGGGGCGTTCCCACGGGAACGCCTCCCGTCAGAAGCCGGCCCACTGACATCACTAGTGTTGTCAGTGGGAGTGATTTTGGCTCTGATAGAGCCAAAATCACTCCGGAGCTTGCGGTTGAAAACCTCAACCGCAGGCTCCGGCTCACAATTTTCGATGGTCGCGATGGTCTCGACCATCGCGGCCATCACAAAGCACGCTCGTATAGCCTGTGGGTGGTGACCCACAGCTATACGAGCGTCCAGGAGGACGCTCCATGAAAATGGAGCCCGGCCCTCATTCAGAGCGTGCGCTCTGCTCAGAGCGTACGGCTCTGAATGAGGGCCACAGTGTATGATAATAAGTGACCAATCCATGTTGATCAGTGATACAATAATAAACAATGTAGCTAAAAATTGTTGGTTATTTAAATCACCACAATAATTGAATCAGGTAACAATCAAGTGCTGATTAATAAGGATACTAATATTGACATCCCCTATATTTGTAGATTTATTCTTTATAGTAATGTCTGTAGTATGTTATGAATCAATCGAGAGACACAGGGCTTTAGCTGTATTTAAACAGACTTTGAGGTCTGTAATATTCCTTTAGGCTGAATCCTGGTTAGAATTGGTTATAGAACCCGAAAGTTGATATACCATGGGAAAACAGTACCTCACTGTTGAGTGTGGACAAGATAATAATCCTCAAAATAAAAATGTCCCATGTAATGGTGATATCAAATCACTCGCTAGCAGCATCAGCAGGGGCTACTCGCTCACATTCAATCCCGGCTCATATCATCGCGTGATGTACGGCTAATACCAAGCAGCCTGAGTAATACCTTTAGTGTCCAACGGCAATGGGCAACGAACTCTGGGCTCCACTGGCTCAGATACAGAGACTGCTCTCCGTGCTGTGTCCCGGTTCGTGATTCCTGGCTGTGCACGGCTTAGACACGTGATTATGGGTAATGACTGTAATGTCCAGCAGCGTGGTGATGTTGAACTGATGGCCCTCCGTGGGGTCTAAATCGCTCTGCCTTTCCAAGATGTCATGGCTTAGTGCAAATGCTAGAAAGCCAAATTAATGGAGACTCGCAGACAAATTGCTGGAAACGCTGGATAATAAATGTCTCAAAGTGGTGATCAAGAAACCGCTGATATGATACCATCATTTAACTAGCACCTTCTAGACATGCATTCCTACCATCCCGGTTTTCGTGGGAGGCTCCCAATTTTTCAGGTAACCCAGTTCACCCCCGGAAGGGTAGGCACTTCTCTCGCATTCTGCCCACTTCCTAGTGAAGTGGGCAGAATGGGGAGAATTTCCACGACGATCGCGAGGCCCCATGTAGGGAGCTGGGCTTAGTTACGCAATTCTCAGTGAATCGCATCATTTAGCCCCGCCCCCTATTTAAATTTAAGCCAATTGCGGCAATTTGTCGCAAAGGGGGCGGTGCTAAATGACGTGAACCATCAGGCCCCACCCCGTCACAGCCTGCCTGCTTCTCCTACCAAGGCTTCTCCTGGGGAGGAGAAGCCAAAGGTAGGCAACTATCCTTCTAGAAGATAATAGCTAGAATCTGATTGGTTGCTATGGGCAACATCTCCATTTCTAGAAACTCTCACTTTAGTAAATTTGCCCCTAGGTGTTTTGCTTCCTGCAGCAAGGCAGACATGTGGTTGCAAGGATGGAACAAGGACATCACCCTCTGCATACTAGGGGCCTGATTCCAAGATTTACGCTAATGCAATCACAACTTCATGCTCTCACGGATCGCAGTTGCTAAAATATGCTAATGCCTTTCAAAGCATAGCCGAGCATAGGGAAGACCACTGCTGCCTTCTCATATCTCTCCGACAACGTGCAACTGTGTAAACATTGGTAACATCTACGCACATCGGGCAATCATGCAGCATATAAGTCAAGTCTGGCCAGCCACAAACACTGCAGCTCTTCTGACACGCAGAGAGCTCTCATGCTGCGAAGGAGATCACAATGGCTAATTTATGAAATCCTATGAAATGGCGTTTAAACAGTCAGACATGCTGGAATTTTTCTAACCACCCCTCATTACCACCCCCAAATGCTGACTAACTGTCACTAACTTTGCGTAATCGCAATGCAATCGCTGCATGTGCTCTGTATGGCTGTCATGCATGCGCAACGGCAGACAATCACTCGAATAGTGTAAATATTGGACTTGCAAAAATATCTGAATCAGGCCCTAAGCTCAGTGGAAAAGTGATCTGAGGAGCCAGATATTGTTGGAAATATAGTGTACATGCAGGTGTTGATACTGCAGAGTTATACAGGCACACACCAGCAGATGACTCAAACTATGAACAGCCCAGTTACTTAACCAGTGGTATAGGCATACTTATCGACTTTCTACTCGGGAGAAGCCCGGCGAGCAGAAGCAGGTAGGCAGAATTGGGGGCGGCTGAAAGCGTGTCATTAAACCCTGCCCCTCACAGGAATTAGACGCAAAGTCGCATATATTAAGTAGGGGTGGGCCTAATTGACTCAATTTTCAAAGAATCGCGTCATTAGGCCCCTCCCCCAACACACGGACCCGCCTATCCCAGCTAATATTCTCCCAATTCTGCCTACTAGACTAGGAAGTAGGCAGAATGAGGGAGAAGTGCCTACTCTTCCGGGGTTGCGGGGAGTTATCCAAAAAATTGTGAGCCTCCCACGAATTCTGGGAGGCTAGGCATGTATGGGTATTGGTATACCAGGTACAACCACACTCACTGTTACATATACACTGGTAATGGAGCAAAGCTTGAGCAGAATGGGGTCCTTTGTGATTTTTTTTTACGCATACCGGCATAACTAACACCGGCATGCATGTGAAAGGTGGCGGGATGCATCCTGCCCCTGGTGAGTTAGTTTGGAGACCGGCTAGGCTATGCAAGGCAACTTGAATTATTATAGCTCCACATGATAGTGGATGCCTGATGGAAGGGACATTCCATATCAAAAGTTGTGCGTACATTCAACTCCTCGATTTACGGTGTCACGTGTGTACCAGGAATACCTCATGAAAGGAATTACCACCCACAGTGGGCAGCACAGTGGCCTATCCTGGGTGCTTAATTATCGTGACCAGCGTTGTCTGGCCAGAATTTTCTGTGGTAACAGACAAGTGACACTGGCTCAAATCGCATCCACATTCAATGCAGGAGGTACCAGACGCATATCCAGCAGGTCAGTGCAGTGTTATTTAGCTTTCATGGGATATGGGAGCAGAAGAGTCACCAGAGTGCCCTTGTTAGCACTATGACACCAGACACAGCGCCTCACCTGAGCTCTTGATGTCGCTAATTGGACTGGCAACATGTGGCGTGGTCTGATGAGTCACGGTTCCAGTTGTTTTGGGCTGTTAGTATTGTTTGGGTGTGGCACAGACCCTATGAGGCCATGGGCTCCAGTTGTTAACAAGACATCGTGAAGGTTAATGGTGGTTTTATAATGGTGTGGGGTGTGTTGGGTTGGGTTCACTGGTTCGGCTGAACATGTCATTGACTGGTAATCGCTATGCTGCATTGCTTGATGTCCATTTGCAGCCCATGGACTTCATGTGCCCCCATAATGATTGAATATTCCAGCAGGATAATGCACCATGTCATCAGTCCCAAATTTTCTAGAATTATTGAAGGCACATTCTGGAGAGTTCTGATGAATGGTGTGGCCACCACATTTGCCCAACATGAACCCAATCAAGCATTTATGGGACCTATAGAATTGAAAATATCAGGCGCAAAAGGAATATATGTATAAAAAATAAACAATAAAGTATATATGTATAATTTGTGATGATCACTATAAATAGTTTAAATATCAAACAGCTGCTCCCTAGAAAACACAACTCTGAACTGTGCTAAAACAAACAATATAAATAACGTGAAAAAAACAATCATAAGAGAGCACATAGGGCCTGATTCAGACCTGGTCGCTAAGCCGCGATCGCACACTATGGCTGAAAGTCGCCCATCTGCATATGCGTCACAGTGCACATGCGCAAGCCAGTCACTGTGATCGTGAATCGTGCGCTCGTAGCACAAAGACTGAGCTCTAGTTTGAGTGACAGATAGCGCCGTTTGTGGGTGGTAATAGGGGAAGGTTCTGGAAAACGGGAGTGGATGAACGTACGTAGGTGTGTCTGAGCATCAAAACGGCGTTCTTTGGGAATGCATAATTAGCATGGAAGCATCATTGTACACGTCACCTGGTTGTATTTCTGCCTGCAGTGAAAGTTGTGCTTGCGGCGGGGTAGGGTCTACCTCAAGGGCTGAGAGCAGCTCCGATGGCTCTCGATGTTACTGAATAATCATACACTTCCTGGAGATGACGTGTGCTAAGAAAGAAAAGTGGGCGTCATTACACCGGGGTGCGATCACTCTGCCGTCTCTCTCTAAGACATAAAGGGCATCCTTAAGCCTGGTCATGCGATCGCAGAATTTGCATACCCGGTCTCTGACTGCTGCGAAAGTGTGCTGCGTTGTGTCCGGGTCTGAATCGCCCCCATAGAATCACATTAAAAAAAAAAGTGGATTTATGGTCTTACCTTGTTTCCTTAGGGGGGCACAGGGATCACTCTGGGGTATAGCCTGAAGATGGAGAATCTGGGCACCAAATAGTTACTGATTTCTTGCCAGCAGCCACCTGGCTCCCTCTCCACTATACCCCGCCCCAGCCACTGGCCAGCAGTTTAAGTTAGCAAGCCAAGGGCAGGAGCGAGGCAAAGAAGAGGGAGAAGGAAGACTGGCACACACTCAGAACACAAGTCAGAGAAAAGATGCGCCAAGAACCGGCATCAGAGGACATAAACACCGCAAGCCATGTGCGTCAGGGTGGGCGCCCTGTTCTCCCTAAGTAGTCGAAGAAAAGGATTAACAAGGTAAGAACATAAATCCACTTTTCTTCTTCCTCCACTAAGGGGCACTCTGGGATGTCCTTAATCTGTCCCCCAATGGGAGGGGATGCTCCTGGGCTGCACTGGAAACCCCCTTTGTACCTGAAGGCAGCTTCCGAAGATGTGAAGGTGACCACTGCATAAAAAAGAAAAAAAAAGTGTGGACAGATAACCATGTGGCAGCTGGACAAGTTGTACCATAGAAACACCATGGTGAGTCCCACACAAAGGTCCCGCTGACTTAGTGTAATGAGCAGTCATCACAACAGGGGCAGGAGATCCGCCACAGAGTGTGGCACAAAGCAAGCAGGGCCACCAGGATAATTTGTTCAGAAACGGCCAGCCCCGCTTGTGAAAATCATACAGGACCACAAAGAAACTGAACTCCGGGTCTGTCCAAGGAAAATTCACCAGAAAGCCTATATCCATACATGCGTCCACCGGGTAGGAGTCTGGAAAGCAGAAAACCGGATCAACACAACCACAGGTAGGAGAGGAACTGAGACGACTGGATAGGAACCCAAATGAGATCGCAGAATGGTCCAAAGGAAAAGATCAGAAAAGGGGAGCAACAACACAAGGCGCGCTAACAGACAACCCCCGTGTCAAGCAAAGGCTGGCAGTATTACAGCTGTCTCAACCAATAAATGAGCAAATTGCACCGCAAACTAGGAATCAAGGACTCAAAAGCAAGCCAACCAAAGAGTCCCAAGAACCCAGGAAGGTTCAAAGGAGCCAGCTGGTAAGAACAAATGGTGTGATAGCACACAAAGCGTCCGAAATTCAGGTAAGCGTGGACCAGGTGTGTCACACTCCGGTCTGAGGAATCCCCTTCTGAGGGGTTGAAAGCTGCGGTCCTGAGTTGAGGAAGGAATCGGAGGCGGGAGGGGGTCTGAATATACTGTAAGTTCTCCTTAACCACAAGTATTGGGCGTTAGCAAGAACTGACCAAAGGTGCGGAGTCTAACCTGCCGGAAGGTGTTCGCAAGTGACTCCTCCAAGCTGGATATGGGTTTAGCTGCTCCCGACAAGCAGGTCACGGTCCTTTGGTCAGGTACACAATACAAGCGGGAAAGGGAGAGAAATACACCACTACGGCCCAGAGAGAAGTACTTGTGCGAAGTACTAACGTGTATACTACTGTATACCCTTTGATACAGAAGGTGGTTCAGTGATTGTACTCCGTGGTGAGTACCAAGTACATGAGAAGCACCGGAGGATGGTTCGATGATTGTACACAGTGGTGTGTACGGTGTACACAATGGGCCCGATTCAGACCCGCTCACTAGGCTGCGTTCGCACGCAGCCAGCCAATGTTTGCATTCTGTGCATGCGTACGCATCGCAGTGCGTGTGCGTGAACCAGTCCGAGCGATCGGGAAGCGTTCGCTCTCTGCGCATAGACAGCCTGGCTGATTGAGTGACAGGAGAAGCCATATTTGGGTGGTGACGGGCTGGCAACTAGAAACGGGGGAGTGGAGGTGTGAACGCAGGTGTCGCCTGAGCGTCTTAATGCCATTTCAAAGGCATGCATAATTAAGAGGCAGCGTCATCGTACACGTCACTTGGCAGAATTTTTCATTGAAGTGCTCGCAGTGCTTGCAGTAGGGTATGGTCAACCACAAGTGCTGCGTATGCATTCGATGGTACTAAATGTCACCGATGGTTGCATACACTTCCTGGAGATGACGTGCACAAGTGGGCGTCTTAATACAGGCTGGTGGGCATTTACATACATAATGCGATAGCACGCTAAGACATAGTGGGCGTGCTAATGCCTTGCCGTGCAATCTCATGCCTTGCTGTGGGTTGGCCGGATTGGAGTACACTGGCTGCGTGCGAATGCATCTAGCGAGCGGGTCTGAATCGAGCCCAATGTGCGAAGCCATATGCCCTGAAAGATGGTTTCGTAGTTTGTACACAGAGGGGTGTACTGTGTACATAATGTGCGACTCCTGATGCACCAGAAGATGGTTGGTAGTAGTACACCGTGGTGTGTACTGTATACACAATGTGCAACTCCAGACGCACCGGAGGATGGTTGGGTGACTTTGTACACAGAGGTGTGTATTGTGTACACAATGTGAGACTCCAGACGCACCAGAAGATGGTTGGTAGTTGTACACCGTGGTGTGTACTGTGGGCCTGATTCTGACCCGGTCACAAGCGCTGAGCGCTCGCAACCGGGTCGATGGTGGCTCACAGCGCATGCGCACGACGGAGCCAGCTCCGTCATGTGCATGTGCGAGACCCAGCTAACGATGGGCAATCCGTCGCTCCGGGTCTCGCACCAAAGGGGGCAAGCTGTCAATGTTGAGTGGGGCAGGAGGGTGGCTGCCCAAACGGGGGCGTTCCCATGAGAACGCCTGCCATTTGGGGGCGGCCCCACTGACATCACAAGTGATGTCAGTGAAGAGCTTCAGGCTCTGTTAGAGCCGAAAGCTCTCTGGGGCTTGCAATGAATGAGACCCTATCACAAGGGTCTCGTCGCAAGCCCGATGGCCACGATGGTCTTGACCATCGCAACCATCATCATGGCCGCTCGCTATAGCTGTGGGTGGTCACCCACAGCTATGCGAGCGGCCCAGAGGCTGCTCCAAAACAAAAAAGCCCGGCCGTGATTCAGAGCGAGCGGCTCTGAATCAGGCCCTGTGTACACAATCTGCAACTCCAGGCGCAGCGGAAGATGGTAACAGAAAGCAAAAGTAATAACTTTAGCAAACGAGGAACTGGAACCTGGAAAGAGAATAACAAACAGCATACACTGGAAGTGACGATGTTGCACAGGCAACTTCCTGGTGTCCAGAGCCCGATTATATACCCCACAGTAGCAGTTCACTGGATGACAGCGTCAGCTGATCGAGACTATGCTACCATTGGTTAAGGGAACAGTCAGGTGAGAAAGACTAACATGGCGGCGCCCATGACGGTAACCTCGGTAACCAAGACATGGAGCTACACATGGAAGTCCAGAAAGCACCTAAGGCAGAATCCTCAGCGCGTCACCCGCAGCCGCACCTGATGTCTGAACCACACGAGAAGTTGGGGGAAGCCGGTGCTGGGGTGAGTAACGACCGATCCTAGGCCAAATCCTGACAAGGTGTTGAAGCAAAACAACAGGTCAGAGATCCGTATACCCTGGAAGAGGGTCAAAGGCCCCAATGAAAAAAAGAGTGGATCTAACACAGCTGGAATGAAAAGGGGAGGAAGCCCCCAGCTAAACTCCTGAAGAGGTCCTCTAATTCGTTAAGAACTCCTGATCTAATTGGGCTGACCGGCATGTAGCAGGGTACAAAAAGGTCACTAAAAGAAAACACCTATGTTATAGGATGGGTGACATGTACCAATCTCTGGTAAGTGAGGCGGGCAAGAATCTGATAGAAGTACAGGCTTGTAGTCCAATAACCGACCGCAAGACGCATTGAAGCACCGACTGAGAGGCTGGCAGAGTTGCGTCCTATGGTCACCATGTGAAGACCGCCACAATACCTCCGGAGCGACCAACTCTGGAGCTAAAACAGAATCACTAAAACTCGTGATCATGTGAGACACCATAATTCTGATGTCCCTTAGGCCCCAGCGATCATAAGGCACTGAAAAGCATTAGAATGTAGAGACTATGGGCCGCTATTTTGAGTAACAGTGCCGTTTGTGGGTGGTAACAGTGGAGGATGCTTGAAAACGGGGGTGTGGTTGTGCGAACGCAGGCGTGCCCGACCGTCAGAACGGCGTTTAATGGGTGTGCATAATTAGCAAAGAAGTGTCATTACACACGTGACTAGGTTGTATTTTAGCCAGAACTGCTCGCAATATTGTGGTAGGAAAAGGCTACCACAAGCACTGTGAGCAGCTCCGATGGCTCTCGATGTTCCCGATTAAGCTTACAACTGCAGGAGATGACGTGTGCTGCGAGTGGCAAAGGGGCGTCTTTATAAAGGTGCGAGCACATAGTGCGGCCGCTCGCTATTACTTAGTGGGCAGCTTTACGTGACGCAGTGTGAGCACATGATTTAAAAAGCCGGCCCCATTTAGACAGCGAGCGGACGCAAATGGCGTCCAGGTCTGAATCAGGCCCTATGTATCTTAGTGAAAGAGCTGCAGGAAGAAAGGCTTCCTACAGAACCATAAAATGGTGCTCCGCCCAACTGGGAGAGCAGCTGACCATGTCAAAGGAACTGCAATTGAGAGCGCCACATGATGGCTTATGTGGGCAACGGGAGTTACACCATCGGGCCCGGCCAAGACCGGACAATGCTGGAGGAAAGGCAGAACCAGATAGGGCTTGGCCTTGTGGAAGGGGCATGGCCTCGCAGCCCAAACCCCGGCCCGTGATTATCACTGAGGTGGTGGGGGTTGCTGCAGTTAATGCTACAGTGCAGCACCCGGCTCCTGTAACTAAGGGGGAGCCTGCACTTTGGTGTCACCCCTCGGCGGGTGACACCCGGGTGCGGCCCGCATCCTCCTTGTGACGCTACTGGTGGTGAGAAGGACCCCTGTCCTGGATTCCAAAGGGAATGGAGCATGGGGGTAGAACTTGCGACTGTCACATGCTGATGTTGTGAAAATCTGTGCACTAGTATGACAACTGCACCCCGACGAAGGGAAGGAGTAGAGAGCCCAAGATCTGCCTGCGTGAGAATAAGAACACTTCAAGCAAATGGAGAATATACAAACTACACACAGTTAGGGCTGTAATGGCAGTTGAACCCGTGACCTCAGTGCTGTGAGGCAGTAATGCTAACCATTACACCATTTGTGCTGCCTTGGTAGGGATGTCAGAATAGAGAGGACGGTAACAAGGAGACTCTTAGGGGCATATTCAACTGGGTGCGAGAATAGCGAAAAACCCGCACCTTCGAGGTTTTTCCTGCAGAATAGGGTTTTTTGCTATTCAGATAGGTGCAGATTTTTTCTTTTTTTACGTGCTGGGAGATTTTTATTCACACACCTCCAGAGCAAGTGTGATTTTTCCTAAAATCGTTAATTTTATGAAAAATCAGTGGAACTTGCTCTGGCACCCCCTTGGAAGTTTCCAGTTAGCTTCATTAGTCCATAATTACTTACCTTCTGCAGCACTGTCTTCTGCATCCAGCGTCAGAAGCTGGGTCTTCTGCAGCAGGGTATCTGTTACGAATTCCGATGCATACTCCATGTGAGACCACAAGAACCCAACTAGCGAGATCTTCCACCAATAACTACCACCCGTTGTTCCCTTAGAACTTGGATACGTTCACCGGTACTTAAACAGCTGCCTGGATTTATGCTCGGGGTAGCAGCGGCTCACATGGAGATACAAGGGATTTCAGTAGGTAAAAATGTACTGTTAGGACTGACACAGTTGATGGTGAATAGAATATCGATGGTGCAGCTATAGTGCCGATCCGATAGTGTAGCAATAGCCGTTAGAGCACTGTTTTTGGTTTGATAATGGCTTGGGAGCCGATGGTGCGGCAATTGTGCCAATGGTGCGGCAATCACCATTGGTGCGGCTATAGCCGTGTGGAGATAGCTGAGCAGACGGCAGCATGGTTGCTGCTAGGTGTGGCTAGGAAGCCGTATGGAAGTTCAGTGAACAGATGGCAGCACAGGGGCTGCTTGATGAAGCTAGCAAACTGAACAAGGATTTGCTGAACAGAAGGCAGCTTGGAGGCTGCTTGGTGCGGCTAGGAAACCAAATAGGTGTTCATATCAACAGGAGAACAGGAACAACTTGACTATGCAGCCATGCCGAGGGAACTCACAGACACTCTACAGTCGGCACAGCTGCAATAGTCCAGGGAAATAAATAGGCTGAAGTCTCAATCAGGTTTGCACTTGTGGAATACACATCACTTCCTGATGCGTGCCGATCGCCTAGCAACCGGAAGAACTGGAGTAACCCCGTCCTGTCTGGGCATACTGTCAGAAAGTGTCAAGTCATGACCACGATTTGTAACAGTGCCCCCGCACCCTTGACGCAGGGTTGAAGAACTCCCAGAACCTGGTTTGTCTGGAAAATCCTGAAAGAAACATCTTCTCAACCTGGGAGCATGTAGTGCAAAATCAGGAACCCAGGAACGTTCCTCCGGACCATAGCCCTTCCAGTGGACTAAAAATTGTAGACGACCCCTGGAAATTCTACAGTCCAAGATGTTCTCCACTATGAACTCGTGTTGACCATGGACCATGACTAAACCAGGCCTGGAAGATAAGGATACTACCTTTGAACCTCTATATACCACTGCCTATACCTTCTAATACCCTACCTAAATACCTCTAAGGATGACGCTAATTTGCATACGCAGTCAAACAGTAAATAAAGACTCCAGACCTAGAATCTGTGTTTCCAAAGCACAAAGTATTATTCAAGTAAAAGTACAGCAGTTACACGCTATGATCCTCATATAATCTTAGCGCAAAGAGATTATACAGACCCAAGTACAATTATACATATGCAGCACTCTCTGGTCCAGATGTTAGGCATCAGCAAGAAACCCCTCGTCAATCAGCATTCAGCACAAAGACTAGTAACACAGGGTCAGCACACATATTTATACCCCCCAGAAATAAACAACACAATAGAGAAGTTTGTTGCTAATAACATTGGTCCTAAAGGAGAGGGCATATGTCACAAGGCATTTAACAGGTTGATTCAAATAGACACAACCCAGCCTCTAACAAGTGGGGGTCTTTGGTTTCCTGCCTCATGCAACATTCTAACAGTTGTTCATATAATGTACATTTTGTTGCTTGAAGTCTCTGCGGTCCATAAGTTGAGAATGCATGATGCGATCTCCACACCGATGGTACCGGAATACTGTTGAAAGAGTACGCATCAGAACAATACCAATCACGGCTTACTTATCATGTATAAAACCTTAGTTACCAAATAATCTTTATTTCACAGCATTTATGCTAAATGAACAAACTTAAATCTTATACTTTAACGCTTATTAAACCTTTTATGTGAATATGTAATGTGTAAGTATGCGGGGTGTGATGTAAAGACGCTAGTTAACTTGGGGCAGATGGGTGCGCATGAAGCTAATAAACAGCGTTTTCATACAGGATCTTATGCATTCGCTAATATGCTAATTTTGGTTAACTGTACTTGCACCTCCATCCACATAAGGTGGGGGTGGTGAGCAAGAACTGCTGGCAATACTCTCCACAACGCTACATTGCTGCACGTGCGTGCCATTTTGCGGCTCGCCCGTATTGCAATTTAGTGTTGTGGATATATTCTCTGGCAATGCGCTCACAACGCTAGTTTGCGTCGCTTGCACATTTTTAAGCCATGCATCCCCTTCATGCTGCCACAACTTTAAACATTCATAATATTTTACCTTTTTCTCTCGGGAGCGCATCAGACTGATGTGATCCCGGACATTATCTAGTACATTTTTATCAAAACTACCAATTCTGGAAAACGGTCTAATACTTTTCATCGTCATTTTAAACCATACATCACAATACCTTATCGCATAAGTATCGTACTTAGTATGCATAATACGACGGGCTGATCCAAACGGCGCTTCCATTAGCAGTACATCATTGTCTAACATCTCTATTGTTTGCATGGCCCCCATTCTGAGACAACTCCTATGATTTTCAATAAAGATTTAAACTGGTGAAAGACAATCACGATACTTTCACTTGCCTGTGGATGATTTAAATGGCAGCGCCCACACACCTGGATAAGATTTGAAAAAGGCAACTTCCACACCCGGATAAGATTTAGTAAGGCAACTTCCACACCTATGGAAGTTTATGTCGGCTACTTCCACGCACCTCTCTACAACAAAGACAACATGTACACCTGCTACTGTGTATAGAACGATAAGCTGCTTACCGAGCGACTAGCACTTAATCCTTAAAGGTCATATGGTACCTCTAACTGTAGGGAACAAGTTACCCCTACCAACAAATACTCACTGTTACACACTGTTTCCTGCGCAGAAAAATACATGTTAACCCAGATATTGATAACAATTGAAAAATGTAAACCTCAACAGCTTTATTTAAACATGTGGCAGCACAACCAGAAGTACGTATACGCTATTGTGCGACCAGTCACATACACAACAATGCGACTACCACACAACCGTATGACAACTTTTTAGCTGCGTACGCAAAAGTGTGTCTTTACTGTGCGCAAAACTGCAACTTAGCTGCGTGCTCAATACTGCGGCACCCCTTTAAACGTTAGGTTCTATCAACAAAGGAAAACAAACTTTTTCCTCTCTTGACCCTGGATTCTAGTCAGCTTCCTTGGCTCACACAAAAATGGATAGCGATCTTTCAGCACAAAGCGGTTGCAGGTAAACCCTGCATGTGGCCACTCCACCCTTTGCTGAGATATCGATAACCGTGCCGTGTGAGTAGGTAAGTGACTTCACAATGAGCCCCCAACTAAGGATACTGCCTTTGAACCTCTATATACCCCTGACTATACCTTCTAATATCCTTCCTATAAACCTCTAAGGATGACGCTAATTTGCGTACGCAGTCATACAGTAAATAAAGACTCCAGACCTAGAATCTGTGGTTCCAAAGCACAAGGTATTATTTGAGTAAAAGTACAGCAGTTACACGCTATGATCCTCATATAATCTTAGCGCAAAGAGATTATACAGACCCAAGTACAATAATACATACGCAGTGCTCTCTGATCCAGATGTTAGGCATCAGCAAGAAACACCTCGTCAATCAGCATTCAGCACAAAGACTAGTAACACAGGGTCAGAGCACACATATTTATACCCCCAGAAATAAACAACACAATAGAGAAGTTTGTTGCTAATACCATTGGTCCTAAAGGAGAGGGCATATGTTACAAGGCATTTAACAGGTTGATTCAAATAGACACAACCCAGCCTCTAACAACTGGGGGTCTCTGGTTTCCTGCCCCATGTAACATCCTAACAGTTGTTCATATAATGTACATTTTGTTGCTTGAAGTCTCTGCGGTCCATAAGTTGAGAATGCATGATGCGATCTCCACACCGATGGTACCGGAATACTGTTGAAAGAGTACACATCAGTACAATACCAATCATGGCTTACTTATCATGTATAAAACCTTAGTTATGAAATAACCTTTATTTCATAGCAATTATAGTAAATGTGCATACTTGAATCTTATACCTTAAAGCTTATGGAACCTTGTATGTGAATATGTAAGGTGTGATTATGTGGGGTTTGATGTAAAGACGCTAGTTAACTTGGGGCAGATGCGTGTGCATGGAGCTAATATTCAGCGTTTTCATACAGGGTCTTATGCATTCATTAATATGCGACTAGTTAACAGCGCAATTGTGCGTATTAATGTGTGTATGAGAAATGGTGCACTTACATCTCACTTAAACTAAGTGAACACCTAGCAGTGTGGAATTCTGAGCCTTATAGTTCCATGACTTGCTCATGCCCCAGCAGCCCCCACCCTTTTCAGGTTCCACAATACTGGTCTTTGTTCTCCCAGGGCCTGTGTGGATGCAAATTAGCACAGCTACAAGACCCAAACCTCAGATAACACTCTTGGCTTTGAAGGTATTTTTTTGTAGGAAGCCTGCTAATGTAAGGTGTTACAATCGACCCTCTTGCTGTATTCGAGCAGGGCCACCTGGAGTGAGAGCAGATGTTATGTCCATGAAACTTGTCTACACAGGCTAGTTGTCACGTGGCCATTTGCTCTGTTTAGCTAATGCAATCCAATTTTGACATACTGTACAGCCATTTCTGAAATATATCCTTTAGGGGAATTATAATAATATACACACTTTATCCAGAGCACCCAAACTACGTAAAATCATGAAATGGGCTTTTGATGAATCGCCGTAACTTATGGCGATGGTCACAGATGCAATCAATGATGCTAATAGTAATATCGCCACATGTACTAAAGTGTGAGTTTATCTAAAATGGCGCTTAGGCGGCCATTCGCAAAATTCCAGCTTCGACAGTCCACCCTTTGATAGCGAACAACATGCTATCACAATCTGATTTTAAAATATAATTTAGGCTTACATTTATATACTATTTAGTGTTATTATGGGATGGCACAAGGTGGTTCTTAACCCATCAATAATGTGTCTCTGAGTGGGGACATAAAACTACTATTATACACACACAGCGGATCTTGGAAGATCATGTGAAAGGTGAGGGGATACACCAGTCCTATAAAGGCAGTCTTGAAGGGGAATTGAGACTTTACATTATCTGAGGTGTTTTTAAAAATAACATTTCAATAATACATTCTATGCATGTCTAAATATAATACATTAAATGATGGTATTTCCTAGTTCAGGGTTGTAATGCAGTTCTGTATTTACCTCGGTATTCATACTGACCACCATCATAATTTCGTTCTTTCATTTTACTCTATTTTTAAATTTTCCACACTTCAACACAATAGGAACACACCGAACACTTATGACAATTATTATGATGACAATCAGTATAAGGATTAAGAATTTGCCTATACTGGCAATCATTTCCTGGACCCATTCCCCTAGACCTGAGAACCATTTCACTTGGTTCAGCCATGAAACCCATCCTTCTATCTTCTCCCCTACTTCAGCCACTGAAGCGTTATGGTTCTTATGAAACTCCTATTTTAGCTGCAGAATTTCATCCATCTTCCGGTCTATCACTTCCTTAGGATCGCTGGTATCATTGGTGACATAGGTGCAACATTTTACTCCAAATTGGGTGGCCAACGTTACGCAATAGCCTCCAGTAACAGCAGTTAAATAATTTAACACTAGCCTGAGTTGCACCAGTTCTTTCTTGTACACTTGCAATTCTCTCCCTGTATACCTGAATGTGTCATTGTGCATCTCGGTGATATTATCTATCAATTTAGCAAGTTCCTGAATATATCTAAAGTTTAATGTACCCCGAGTGATCCTGGTGGGATCCAATGTGACTAAAACTTGAATGCCAGTTGTCTCACTAATTAACTGAGTGGCTTTGTGCACGTCACCAGGTATCATATTTCGTTTGCCTCTGTGTTCATATTGTGTGTGAAGATATGGTGACGGTGTGTTTTTATGTATACCAAGCATTTCAACATGTGTGAGGGTCATAACTTATGGGACTACTCTTCCCAGGTAACACAAACCTTCGGAACTCGGGGAGAGCAACTTATACACTTTTCTTCCACATGTAAAATATACATTATCAGGGAGAACATAAGGAATGGTATGCATCATTATCATTAAGCACATTTCCCTTGCAAACAATCCTATTTCTGGGTCTTCCATCTGGTACATGCAAGTTTCTGGCTGTATTATTTTAGCACAATAACCATCTGGCACCTTACCGATAATTTCTTTGGTGATAATGTATACCGATACCTAAAATGTTTCCCACTAGATTTAATTGAGCGTAACAGATCATGGTTTATGGACTCATTATCAGCTCTTTGTGAGGTCATCGTCTGATTATTCTCTGTCACTTCCCAACTCCCGGGTTTATTGGGGTTGGTTATGTTTAAACAAAAAAGTGATCTATCTACTTGGAATTGATAGAGTTTGAAATGAGGTGGTTTGGATGAGAGGAATTTTCCATCCAATGTTTTCCCTTTCTGTAATTCTAAAATTTCCGTCATATTCAGCGGAAATGGCACCAACCCTACATTATGCTGTCCCTGTGGCACATGTGAACATACCCAGTAATCAGTCTGATTTAACACTTTGCCTACCATGCTATGATAATCCTCTAAAGGATACCCACCCCAGTACGGGTTATATTTAGGCTGGCACCGTTGGATACAGTTCTCATCAACTAGGGACCCACAAAGCTCACAAATACAGGAATATTCAGACGATAAACCTCCACACCGTCCCCGAGTATCCGGAATGACAGCTCTCTTAACAATAACAGTACTAAGATTGGTCAGACACTCCCCTGATTGGCATTGCACTCCTCCTGACTCCACTCCATCAGCACTACCATCAGCTCCCATTTCCTCAATCAGTCTCCCATCACAAAAACTGGATATTCCCAAACCGACCAGGATTGTGAACACTCTAAAAGAGAATATGATAATGAACACAGCAGGCCCGTCCATTGTCACAACAAAACCTGCAAATTTCTCTTAGTTCAGGTATCTCACTATGACCTTTTCAATCCTCGTGGAACAAGCTCGTGAGCGACAGGTCCACGCTGTCAGCCTTTTCTCCAACTTGTTTCTCCACCAGTTGATTGACCTTTTTGCAGTGAGTGGAATGGACCCAGGTATCTCTCTCAGCCACCTTCAAAGATGTAGTACTTGTCAGCAGCACCTGGTATGGACCTTTCCACCGATCAATCAAACAACCTGAACGCAAGAAATTTCTGATCATAACATATTCTCCTGGTTCAACATCATGACAGTTAGTTTCAGGCATATCATGGGACAACAATTTCAGTTTCTGCTGCTGTTGCTTCAACTGCTTACTCATTGATATAAGATACTTCACAGTTACCTCGTTGTTACCCTTTAAATCTTCCTGTGGACTTATAATCAAATGAGGATGTCTACCGAACAGTATTTCAAATGGGGACAGATTTAGAGGGGGTCTAGGAGTGGTCCTTATGCTATGTAGGACCAAAGGTAACGCTTCTGGCCATCCTAGTCCAGTCTCTGCCATGATTTTACTTAACTTATTTTTAATAGTCCCGTTCATCCTCTCTACCTTGGCACTGGCTTGCGGACGGTAGGGGGTGTGAAGTCGGCTATTAATACCCATCAGCTTACACATATTTTGAAAAACATCACCTGTGAAATGAGTACCGCTGTCAATCTCAATGATTTTAGGGATACCGTACCTGCATACAAATTCCTGAACTATTTTCTTGGCAGTAAACGCAGCAGTATTAGTGGCCGCTGGGTAGGCCTCAACCCAATTAGAAAATACATCAGTGCACACTAATACGTACTTAAGATTCCTGCAGGGTGGTAAGTGGATGAAATCAATTTGTATCAACTGGAAAGGTCCATCAGTTGGTGGAATGTGTGACGGTTCGGTAGGGATCGCTTTCCCTATGTCTTCCTCAAGCAGGTCAGACAGGACATTGCTATCTTTTCTGCTTGTGAAGAAAAACCTGGTGCACACCAGTATGCTCTCACCAACTTGCACATACCTTGTTTTCCCAGATGAGTCAGACCGTGTGCTGCCTCAGCCAGGCTGGGGTAATATGCCTTGGGGGCTATTGATTTACCTTGTCCGTCCCTCCAGAGCCCGGAGGACTCTTGCCAACAACCCTTGGACTTCCAAATGGACTTTTCCTGAATTGAACACAAATTTTGCATCTCAATTAATTTCAGTATATCAATGGTTTGGAAAGACATAATTTTTTCAGTGGGAGCAAACATTTTTAACCCTGCTGCCCATTTTGCAGCTTCATCGGCTCTGTTGTTGCCCAGTGACACCGGATCATCTTCACATGTATGGGCTTTACATTTAATTACTGTCACCGCTTTGGGTAGTTGGATTGCTTCTAAAAGATGTTTTATGTGCCGGGAATGTGCAACTGGTGTGCCTGCTGCTGTCATAAAATTTCTCAGACGCCATAGAGCCCCAAAATCGTGCACCACCGCGAACGTGTACGTCGAGTCAGTGTAAATGTTAGCAGATTTGCCTGCTGCCAGTTCACATGCTCTAGTTAGTGCTACTAACTCTGCCACCTGGGCTGAGTGAGGAGGACCAAGAGGTTTAGCTTCTATGATGTCTGTGTCATTTACAACAGCATAACCTGTACATAATTCACCTGTGTCTGTTTGTCTATGACAACTCCCATCCGTATAAAAAGTCACATCCACATTCTCTAAAGGTGTGTCGTGTATGTCAGGTCTAGCAGTAAAGGTCTGATTCAGATATTCCATACAATCGTGCGTATCATTATGTCTGCTGAACTCACCTCCCACCAGCAACTCGCCTCCTTCTACCCTTTGTACATCATGTTGTACATATGGTAAAGACGTTGCTGGATTCAGCGTGCTGCAACGTTTAACAGTGATGTTTGCGGGTGCGATTAGAGCTAGTTCCCATTTGGTAAACCTAGCCGAAGAGACGTGTCTGGTTTGAGCTGAGTTCAACAGAGCAGATACAGCATGGGGAGTGTAGACAATCATATCATGACCCAATACTACGTCCTCACTTTTACTCACCAATAAAGCGGTAGCTGCTACACTTCTCAAACAAGTAGGGAGTGATCTTGCCACAGTGTCCAATTGAGCACTGTAGTATGCTACGGTCCTACTGGCATCACCATGTTTTTGTGTAAGGACACCTGCAACACAACCATCAGCTTCCGTACAATACAAATCAAAAGGTTTCTCATAATCAGGTATTCCCAATGCAGGAGCTTTTGTCAGACTATCCTTAAGATTAAGAAAAGCCTGCTCTGTTTCCTCTGTGTGTATGACACAATCGGGCTTTGAGGAAGAGACTAATTCCTGTAAAGGTAAGGCCAAAATAGAAAAACCTGGGATCCACATTCTACAGTATCCACACATTCCCAAGAAGGTACGAATTTGCTGTTGATTCTGCGGCAGTATCATGTTCTGTATGGCCTGGATTCTATCATTTGTAAGATGTCGTAACCCCTGGGATAGGCAGTGTCCCAAATATTTTACTCTGGATTGGTACGGCTGTAGTTTGTCCTTAGCCACCTTGTGTCCTGTATGCGAGAGATGAAGCAACAAAAGTTTAGTATCATTCAAACATGACATAAACGAGTCAGAACATAGCAATAAATCGTCCACGTATTGAATTAGAACAGATCCATTGGCAGGTTGAAAAGATTGTAAACAGTCGTGCAATGCCTGGGAGAAGATACTGGGGCTGTCTATGAAACCTTGGGGTGACCGTGTCCATGTGTATTGTACACCTCTGTATGTAAATGCGAATAGATACTGACAGTCAGGGTGGAGAGGCACAGAGAAGAAAGTAGAACAGAGGTCAATGACAGTGAAATGGGTTGCATTTGGTGGTATCTGCATCAGGATGACAACGCGATTTGGCACTACAGGGAATTGGCTCTCTACTACCTTATTAACACCTCTAAGGTCTTGTACCAGCCTACAACCCCTCCCACCACTCTTCTGTACGAACTAAAATTCCCTGTTGCAATAATCGCTCAATTATTGGAAAAAACCCTAATTCTACCTCCTGTTTTAGTGGGTACTGGGGAATTTTTGGAGCTTGCCTACTGCTTTTTAAATTTACCATTACAGGGCTTATGTTTGCCATTAATCCAGTGTCCTGTCCATCCTTAGTCCAAAGGGAATCTGGAATTTGGGATAACATTTCATCTACCTGAGATGGGTTTTCATTTTAACTTGTAGAGTGATACATTATCCTTTGGGGAGTGTCCAACATATCCCGCACCTCGTGTGCAACTCTCTCTGAGATATCTAAAAATACACCATCAGGGATGCAATATATAACACATCCCATCTTACATAACAAGTCTCTACCCAGCAGGTTAGTAGGAGTCACAGCAGCCAGAAGGAAAGAATGCCTGGTATGCAACGGCCCAATAGTAACCTCTGTGGACTTTGTTAAAGGATAATTTTCCACTTTACCTGTTACACCCATTGTTGGTACTGTCTCGTTGGTCACCTGTAAATTAACGGGAGATTTTATCACTGACCTGGTCGCCCCTGTGTCTACAAGAAAAGGATATTCAGTACCAGCTACATCAACCATCATGACCGGTTCTTCCCTAGTACTTCTCGTTAACCAGACTATCTGTAGACTACAGGTATGACCTGACCCCTAGCATTGGCTACCATTCTCCAATAAAGCATTTATGGCCACAATTGGAGCTGGTGCCTGCTGGACATTTGCTGGTCTCTGTGCATATCCCTTATGGGGATGTCCAGGTCTTCCCTGATTTGGGGTTCCTACTCTTTTTACTGTACAGTTTTTACTTAAGTGTCCTGTTTGTTTACAATTAAAACATGTTCTTGGATCGGGTGAAGACACGTGTTGTTGTGAGGTTTGAGCAGAGGGTAAAGGTGGTGGATATGGGTAAGGATAGGGAGGGTAAGGGTATTGTGGGGGATATGAGGTTTGTGAGTAGTATGGGACCTGTGGTTGTATAGGGTTTGTGGAATAGAGCTGTGTTTGTTGTGGCGTGGGGTTAGTGAGGGCATATAACTGTTCAGGTGTAAGTGTGTGTGCAGATGCGAGTGTGTCTGTTGGCTGTGATGTTACCGTCATTCCCTCCAGAGCTTGTATACTGACAGCCATTAGTTTTTCGCTTTGGTTCTCTCTCTTCTTTGAGATGTTTTTATCATGTTCTATGGCAGATTCTATGAGGGTATCTATTGTGACTCCCCTCCAGCCAGGTTGTGAGGTCTGAACCCGAGTCTTTAAATTCTCTTTCAGACCGTCCATGAGTACCGTGACTATCATTCCCCTGTGGTGAGTGCTATCTTTAATATCTTCTAACCCAGTGTACTGGGTGATAGACTGCAGAGCCCGGGCGCAATAATCTTCTGCAGATTCATTCTCCTTTTGCTTAATGGTGAAAATTTTGTTCCAGTTAACTACTATCGGAAAATATATACCCAATTGAATTACAATGCGGGAAATGTTACCTTGGTTTACTTGGTCTGTTAAGGGAACGTCACCATCCAATACACAATCCGTGATAAATTGTGTCAAGTCGGTATTGCATGGTAGACAGGCCCTTAACACCACACGCCAATCTTTATTAGTTGGCTCATGAGAACTACCCAAATTTCTCCAAAATCTTTGACATTTGGCTAGTTCCTTTTTGGGATCGGGGAAATCATTTATGATGGAATTTAGTTCTGCTCTTGTCCAGTGACAATGCATTACTACTTCCCTTGTGGGCACTACACCGTTCGCATCTGCATTTCCATTCGGAATGGTTATTGTCCGAATGGGATGCAGACCTGCTACCTTTGACCATGTTACCTGGCTGGGGGTTTAATCTGCTGCTACGTATGGTATTAACAACTTCCTCTACGAGTGCAGAGGGTGTTAGCACTTCGCTTGCTGTTACCGATGAAGATGGCGGATGGCGGCACCACTCGTGATTGTGGTGATGCAGCATCTATCATTTGCACAGCATGGGAAATGGCAGACATTACAATAGGCTCATCATCCACATCATAAACCATTTCTTTATGGTTGCTTAGGAGAGGGTACAAATTGCTTGTTACATTTTTAAGGGTATTTTGGGTAACTGTACTTGCACCTCTATCCACATAAGGTGGGGGTGGTGAGCGTGAACTGCTGGCAATACTCTCCACAAAGCTACCTTGCTGCACGTGCGCGCCATTTTGCGGCTCGCCCGTATTGCAATTTAGTGTTGTGGATGTATTCTCTGGCAATGCGCTCGCAACGCTAGTTTGCGTCACTTGCACATTTTTAAGCCACGCATCCCCTTCATGCTGCCACAACTTTAAACATTCATAATATTGTACCTTTTTCTCTCGGGAGTGCATCAGACTGATGTGATCCCGGACATTATCTAGTACATTTTTATCAAAACTACCAATTCTGGGAAACGGTCTAACACTTTTCATCATCATTTTAAACCATACATAACAATACCTTATTGCATAAGTACCGTACTTAGGGCCTGATTCAGAGCCGGACGCTCTGAACGAGCGCCCGCTCTGAATCAGGGCGTGTTTTTTTTTTTTTCAAAGCGGCCTTTTGGACGCTCGCATAGCTGTGGGTTACCACCCGTCGGTCTTGCAACGAGACCCTGCGGTAGGGTCTCGGTGACCGCAAGCCTTGGAGTGATTTTGGCTCTATCAGAGCCAAAATCACTCCAACTGACATCACTAGTGATGTCAGTGGGGTTGGACCCAGACAGTAAGCGTTCCCATGGGAACGCCTCCGTCTGGCAGCCACGCCCACCAAAGGGGGCGTGCCATCACTCACCATCAACAGCACGCCCCCTTTGGTGCGAGACCCATAACGACGGCTACCCCGTCGTTATTCGGGGCTCGCGCATGCACACGACGGAGCTCCCTCCATCGTGCGCATGTGCACTAGGGCACCATCGACCCGCTTGCGAGCGCTCACGACCGGGTCTGAATCAGGCCCTTAGTATGCATAATACGACGGGCCGATCCAAACGGCGCTTCCATTAGCAGCACATCATTGTCTAACATCTCTGTTGTTTGCATGGCCCCCATTCTGAGACAACTCCTATGCTTTTCAATAAAGATTTAAACTGGTGAAAGACAATCACGATACTTTCACTTACCTGTGGACGATTTAAACGGCAGCACCCACACACCTGGATAAGATTTGAAAAAGGCAACTTCCACACCCGGATAAGATTTTGTAAGGCAACTTCCACACCTACTGAAGTTTATGTCGGCTACTTCCACGCACCTCTCTACAACAAAGACAACATGTACACCTGCAACTGTGTATAGAATGGTAAGCTGCTTACCGAGCGATTATCACTTAGCCTTTAAAGGTCATATGGTACCTCTAACTGTAGGGAACAAGTTACCCCTACCAACAAATACTCACTGTTACACACTTTTTCCTGCACAGAAAAATACACGTTAACACAGATATTGATAACAATTGAAAAATGTAAACCTGAACGGCTTTATTTAAACACGTGGCAGCACAACCGGAAGTACGTATACGCTATTGTGCGACCAGTCACATACACAATAATGCAACTACCACACAACCGTATGACAACTTTTTAGCTGCGTATGCAAAAATGCGTCTTTACTGTGCGCAAAACTGCGACTCAGCCGCGTGCTCAATACTGCGGCACCCCTTTAAACGTTAAGTTCTATCAACAAAGATTGTCCCTGGATTCTAGTCAGCTTCCTTGGCTCACACAAAAACAGATATCGATCTTTCAGCACAAAGCGGTTGCAGGTAAACCCTGCATGTGGCCACTCCACCCTTTGCTGAAATATCGATAACCGCATGTGCCGTGTGAGTAGGTAAGTGACTTCACGATGAGCCCCCAACTAAGGTAACTGCCTTTGAACCTCTATATACCCCTGCCTATACCTTCTAATATCCTACCTATAAACCTCTAAGGATGACGCTAATTTGCATACGCAGTCATACAGTAAATAAAGATTCCAGACCTAGAATCTGTGGTTCCAAAGAACAAAAAATATTATTCAAGTAAAAGTACAGCAGTTACACGCTATGATCCTCATATAATCTTAGCGCAAAGAGATTATACAGACCCAAGTACAATTATACATACGCAGCGCTCTCTGGTCCAGATGTTAGGCATCAGCAAGAAACCCCTCGTCAATCAGCATTCAGCACAAAGACTAGGAACCCAGGGTCAGCACACATATTTATAGCCCCCAGAAATAAACAAAACAATAGAGAAGTTTGTTGCTAATACCATTGGTCCTAAAGGAGAGGGCATATGTTACAAGGCATTTAACAGGTAGATTCAAATAGACACAACCCAGCCTCTAACAACTGGGGGTCTCTGGTTTCCTGCCTCATGTAACATCCTAACAGTTGTTCATATAATGTACATTTTGTTGCTTGAAGTCTCTGCGGTCCATAAGTTGAGAATGCATGATGCGATCTCCACACCGATGGTACCGGAATACTGTTGAAAGAGTACGCATCAGTACAATACCAATCACGGCTTACTTATCATGTATAAAACCTTAGTTATGAAATAACCTTTATTTCATAGCAATTATAGTAAATGTGCATACTTGAATCTTATACCTTAAAGCTTATGGAACCTTGTATGTGAATATGTAAGGTGTGAGTATGTGGGGTTTGATGTAAAGATGCTAGTTAACTTGGGGCAGATGCGTGTGCATGGAGCTAATATTCAGCGTTTTCATACAGGGTCTTATGCATTCGCTAATATGCGACTAGTTAACAGCGCAATTGTGCATATTAATGTGTGTATGAGAAATGGTGCACTTAAATCTCACTTAAACTAAGTGAACACCTAGCAGTGTGGAATGCTGAGCCTTATAGTTCCATGACTTGCTCATGCCCCAGCAGCCCCCACCCTTTTCAGGCTCAAAAATACTGGTCTTTGTTCTCCCAGGGCCTGTGTGAATCCAAATTAGCACAGCTACAAGACCCAAACCTCAGATAACACTCTTGGCTTTGAAGGTATTTTATTGTAGAAAGCCTGCTAATGTAAGGTGTTACAAACGACCCTCTTGCTGTATTCGAGCAGGGCCACCTGGAGTGAGAGCAGACGTTATGTCCATGAAGCTTGTCTACACAGGCTAGTTGTCACGTGGCCATTTGCTCTGTTTAGCTAATGCAATCCAATTTTGACATACTGTACAGCCATTTCTAAAATATATCCTTTAGGGGAATTATAATAATATACACACTTTATCCAGAGCACCCAAACTACGTAAAATCATGAAATGGGCTTTTGATGAATCGCCGTAACTTATGGCGATGGTCACAGATGTAATCGCATGATGCTAATAGTAATATCGCCACATGTACTAAAGTGTGAGTTTATCTAAAATGGGCGGCCATTCGCAAAATTCCAGCTTCGACAAAGAGGACCTGAGTTTGAATTGACTTAAGAGAAGACCAGTTTGAGCAAGGAACAATGGAAAATATTATTGATATGGAGAGAGTTGAGGGTACCGGGTTCACATGTGAAATAATTCAAAACGGACCAATAAACCTTGTACCCAACTTCTGCATAGGTTGGCGGAGCTTGATATTTTTGGTGGAGCGCCAAACGAATCACCCTTCTTAAATCCACACAACCTTCGATGTTTACCAGCAGAATCTTTGGAGCAGAGAGATACCTTCCGAAGGGTTTGATGTACCTTATTCCAAATATGACGGAGCCGGGAGACAAAAGATGAGGCTGGTGAACCGGTATTGAAAGGGTTTGCCCTCGGATGTTGCCGTGTAACACAGGAGAATGGGGATACTGAAGATGCAGAATAGCATGAATTATTAAAAGCAAACTCAGCAAGTGGCAGATGACATACCCAGTCATTATGACACTTGGAAACATAGCAGCATAGATATTGTTCCAGACACTGATTAATGCGCTCAGTCTGTCCATTAGACTGTGTATGGTAACCTGAAGAAAAACTAAGATCAATGCCCAGAGAGGAACAGAACACTCTCCAGAACTGTGCCACAAACTGTGATCCTCGATCTGACACGATATCCACTGGTAAGCCATGTACCCGAAAAATGTGTTGAAGAAACAGGCCGGAGAGTTCCTTAGAAGAAGGAAGTTTTTGCAATGGTATGAAGTGTGCCATTTTGCTAAACCGGTCCACCACCGTCCAGATAACGGAACATCGAGCAGATATTGGGAGGTCAACGATGAAATCCATGGTGATGAGAGTCCAGGGTCTCATGGGTTTGGAAAGTGGAAGTAACAGACAAGAAGGAGCCGTCCGAGGTGTTTTATTATGGGCACATACCTCACATGCCAAGACAAATTCACGGACACCTTTGTTCAAAGACTGCCCCCAAACAGAGCGGGAGAGTAATTCTAAAGTCTTACTGATGCCAGGATGACCAGAAACTCAAGAAGCTTGAAAATCCAGAAGAACTGCTCTTCTAAACCTCTCTGGGACAATCGACCAGAAGGCTTCTCGGGAGGTGATTTCGATTGACATGTGCGAGTGAGATCTGCCAGATTTCGGGTGAGTGCGCAGTGGAAGAAAGAGTCAGGAATGAAAGCTTCGTCTGACCTGGATATCTGTTGAATAGGTCCAAAACTCCTGGAAAAGGCATCAGCCTTGATGTCCTTGGAACCTGGACGGAAGTAGATGAGGAAGTTGAACCGCATAAAAAATAAAGCCCAACGTGCTTGCCAGGAATTCAACCTTTTAGCAAATTGAATGTAGGACAGGTTCTTGTGGTCGGTAAGAACCAAAATTTGGTGTTTGGCCCCCTCCGGCCAGTGTCTCCAGTCCTCGAAAGCCCATTTAATAGCTAGTAATTCTCGATTTTCTAAGTCATAATTGCATTCAGCAGAGAAAAAAATGCACAATGGTGCAACTTACTATCTGCAGGGTCTTTCCTGTGACAAAATGGCTCCAGCTCCTACTTCAGAGGCATCTACCTCTAAGATAAAAGGAAGGTCAGGATCAGGATGTTGAAGAGCAGGTGCCTGAGTGAAAGCGACCTTGAGCGTTTTGAAAGACGTGATTGCCTTAATTTAAAGTATCGGCTCCTTTTTTGGTCAGATTAACAATGGGTGCCACAATGCTGGAAAAAGATTTAATGAATCGGCGATAATAATTAGAAAAGCAGAGGAACAACTGGATGGCTTTAAGGGAAGTTGGTAGGTCCCACTTAAGTATAGCCTCGACTTTTCCATGACCCATTGAAAATCCCTGGGACGAGATGGTATACCCCAGAAAAGAAACCCGAGTGACGTCAAATTCACATTTTTCCAACTTGGCGTACAGATGGTTCTCCTGCAATTTTTGTAGAACCTGACATACATGGTGTCGAAACCGGATGATTGGCTGAGACCAAATCTTAAATTAATATCTGGCGACACCATTTTGTGTCGCCTCTGACGACGCCATCTTGTGTCGTCAGCACGAAATATTGTGTATGATGCTATATTTGATTATTAGCGTCGTGAGTCTACTTTGCTACCGCATATTGCTGAAAGTCCTATTAAAACGTATACGCACATTAAAATAATACATATAAAATATACAAGACGCGCAACGCAGTTTATCAAAGCACAAAACACACAGACGCACAACGCATACTAGCGTCTTTACACAATATTTTCACTCCCACACATGCAATCACTTAAAAAGGTTCCTAAGCATTAAGCTTAATATTAGAGGTTTTATTAGCGAATACTTATGTTGTGAAATGTAATGTATACGATATTTAAGGTGCAAACAAAAAAATGGCAGCTGCTCAATCAGATAGTACTTTTTTCAGGTTCATGAAAGGGAGGGGTCATACCAAGTAGAAAAGAGAGGGGGGGTTAACCCCCTATTGTTCCTCAGCACACTGAATTATACTAGCAACAATATATGAACACTATGAGGGGTATTCAATATAAAACGTTAACTTCACTGTCGAAGTTAACATTTCATATCAGAGTTTTTACCTGCGTTAAAGTATCGGGCGCGCTCCCGCTTATATAAAATTAACCAAAACGGGAAACTCCGAAGTTGGATTTGCGTAAAGTTACGAATATTTCCTTAAAAAAATTGTAAGACCCCCATAAGGTTCTAAAAACATGGGGGATCCCTATGGGATTTAAATAGCCGCAGCAGGTGTTTTTTTTCCGACATTGAAGAAGTGATGCAGAAGAGCACTTAGGTTATTTTTTTTGTTTTTTTAAGTGGTCCCATCAAATTTGGGGTACATGAAAATGGGTACTAGCATATTTTTATGTCCCTAAAGTAAGTTTTTAAAAATTCTGCATTTGTGCACCTGCCGCTATAATTCTATTCTTCAAAACACCTGCCGCATACTTGCAGAATAGCCCTGAACCTATTTCCCTATTCTTAAACAATTTTTTCCCATTTTTTTTTTCACCCCAATTTTTAAATTAATTTTTTGGGGTGTCCCTATTTTTGTTTTAAACTTTTTTCGACAGTTCTTTTTTAAATGTCATTCCCAGGGGTGCAGGCTATTTTTTTTAAGCCTGCACCCCTAAACCCCAATTCTGCACTTTTTTTCGACACCTATTCAATGGTGAAAAATTATCCACGTTTTTTATCAAAGACTTTTCAAAACTGCGATAAGTCTTTGAAATTGAATACGGTGTAAAAGTAAAACTTGCGATAATGACGTCATATCTCCGATATTAACGCAAAAACGATGTTTTCGCTCCCATATTGAATACCCCTATATATGGTAATAGAATTTCAGAGATATTAGTTGCATGCATTTGCAAATACATGGGATGCTGCTAGGCCTCGTCAAGGCTTCTCTGTCACTAGCAGTCCCTACACTAAATGGTTCATGTCCGGGGCGCAGAGCACCACAAAATAAGGTCCAGCCCAGGACCCCCCCAGGGCATCACACGAAAAATAGAAAAAGAGTGACAGTGCAGTGCAAAGTATAGAAGTGTGCAAGTAATTACTAAGTGTTAAGGGGTTAAAATATATGTGAAAAATTACATGAAAAGTAACTATGTATATTAAGTGGTGATGCCCTCAGGAGGCCCAGCCAGAGCAGCCTCGGGGGCCCTACGCCCAAACGCTCACCCCAAATGTAATGTATGCCAATTAAAGCCTCATAATAAAGGCACATATATATATATTTGGCAAATGTAAGGCCTCATGATAAAGGCACATACATAAATGCATCCGAATTGAGAGCCAGCTTACTTGGGAGTCACCCCTGGGAACTCCAACTAGCACTACTAGAACCAGCATGCCCTGCTAATGCTGGCTCATTCATGCATCTCATAACCACAAACAAAAAAATGGCAGCTGCTCAATCAATCTGGTAGTACTTTTTTCAGGTGCATGAAATTCCGATTCGCCGTTTTTGTAGATTTCATATTGAATACGGGTATAATCGGGGGCGACACGCATAGACGGCAAAGTTTTCGTTTCATATTGAATACCCCTGGTAGTGTCCGGAGTGAGTACTGAAGGTCGTTTTCCACTTGTCTCCACTCTTGATATGAATCAGGTTGTATGCCCCTCGGAGGTCAATCTTGGAGAAGACATTAGCCTGAGGCAGTTGATCAAACAGTACCAGAATGAGAGGTAACGGATATGAATATTTCACCGTAATGTTGTTGAGTCCTCTGTAGTCAATACAGGGACAAAGAAATCCATCCTTCTTACCCACGAAGAAAAAACCATCTACCAATGGTGATTTTGAGGGACGGATGAATCCTTTAGCCAAGGTATCCTCAATGTACTCTCTCATAGCTTTGTCCTCCGGTATAGAAATGGAATACAACTGGCTTTTGGGTAATTTGGCGTCTGGAATCAAATTGATGGCACAATCGATGTGGAGGAAGAACATCCGCAAGTTTTTTGGAGAAAACATCAGCGTAATCCAAGTACTGAAGCAGAATGGCTAGAGATGTCTCAGCAACCGTAGCAAGTACGGACCGAATAGGCATGGTCAAACAACGATTCTGACAGGTCTGACTCCATCTGATTATCTCACCAGATTGCCAATGAATCACGGGATTATGATCCCTAAACCATGGAAAACCAAGAACGACTGGAGCCAAGGGACAGTGGAGGAGATAAAAAGACAAAGGGCTTGATTCAGAGCCACTCGCGAGCACACAGTACTCGCAAGTGGCTCGATGTTTGGCCACTGCGCCGCGTCTGGAGTGCGCATGCGCGAGCCCCGCTGAGCGTCTGAACTTCAGTCATTACGGGGCTCACTACAAGAAGGGTCGGCTGTCAATGGTGAGTGACAGCTCACCCCATTTTGTAGGTGGGTAAGGGGGGTGGCTGGACAAACGCAGGTGTTCCCTTAGGAATGCCTGGCATTTGTGGGAGGACCTACTGACATCATGTCACGACCCTGTCTAGTTGTCACCTTTTTGCCTTGGGACTTACCCCTGTCAGCTTCCCCATGGATCTGTGTGTGTAATTTGCCTGGAGGATTTGCTCTGATTATTGCACCTGGCCTCTCCTCTGTCTGTGAGCACTGCTAGCCCTGATTGGAATCACAGGTGTGGTTCTGATTCTCAGAGCTGCAGAGATGAATACTCCCTCTGCATGTTGTGCCTTCCACCACTCAGAATGCTACTACCAGACCACCTGTCCATATCCACCAATTGCTGCCAGACCCATGGTATATATATCCTCTCCTGATAGCATTCTGGGCCTGAACATCTCGTCTTCCCGTGGTGTATGGTTCATGCATTCAAGTCTGTCCCTGAAACCTGCTACAGCAATCCCTGGCGCTATCCAGAAAACCTGTTTCAGCTGTACCTGGCAATCCAGTAAATCTGCTGGCAGCAACCCCCGATGCTTCCAGAAAACCTGTTACAGCCAAACCTGGCAATCCAGTAAGCCTGCTGACAGCAACCAAGCTCATCAGTTCAGTCCACGTTGCTCCAGTCCAGAGTCAAGTTCCAAGCTCATCAGTTCAGTCCACGTTGTTCCAGTCCAGAGTCAAGTTCTCAGTTCATCAGTTCAATTCAACAAGTCTTCCTGCCGGTCCCAGCCCGGTCCCTCCAGTTCCTGTCATTTATCATCAAAGGCAATTTTCACTACTACCCAAGTCTTGTAAATAGAGCTATTTACATTATCTGTGATTCCAGTCATGCCGGCCTCCTTTGAAACCCGATCACCACCTGAGACAGGTAACTCGCAGACACCAATCATGACACATCACTACTAATGTCAGTAGTGGACTTCCTGCTCAGCAGGAAGTCCACTCGGCCTTTTGGCAGCCTAGACCCTACCATAGGGTCTTGTTGCAAGGCCAATGGTCGCGATAATCGTGATGGTCTCCAGCCCGTTCCCACAAGCCGTGCGAGCGGGTCTGAATCAGGGCCAAAGTCTCCGAGTGTAAGGAACCCACTGATAAACGGAGAGGAGGTGTCTTAAACTTCTCATAACCTGATGAAATCAAACCTCCGTCTAGACCACAGATAGGAATTTCTTGTTCCAAGGGGACAGCTGGTACTCCCAGAGTGCAAAAGAAAAGAAAATCCATAAAATTACCTACTGCCCCGCTATCCAGGAAGGCCGAAGTAGACAAAGTGGAATTAGTGAGCTGGATGACTGCTGGGACTAAAATAGAATTCTTGAAGGAAATGGACGCCAGGCCTAAGTGTAAATCCTCCCGAACACTTAGGCCTTGTCTTTTACCGGTCTGAGCAGACAGTTATTCACCGTGTGCCCCTTGTCACCGCAGTACATACAGAGGCCAAGAGACTGCCTTCTGCGTCTCTCTACTGATGATAGGCGAGAGGCGCCAATCTGCATAGGTTCTTCTGTGACCAAGGATGCAACCCGAGTGGGTGAGCGTGGCGATCTGAAGGGAAGGTCTTGTTTGTGTTCTCGTAACCGCCAGTCAATCCTAATGGCTTGTTGCATGAGGCCATCCAAAGACTCAGAAGATGAATGTTGAACAAGGATGTCTTTGATGGCCTCAGAAAACCAAGATGATATTGGCTACATAAAGCCGGGTCGTTCCAACCGGAGTCAGTTGCCCATCTGTGGAACTCTGTAGTGTAATCCTCTGTTGCCTTCTGGCCCTGTTTGAGAGCACTTAATTTGGACTCAGCACGATCCAGGTCATCATACAATAGGCCCAAGGCCGTAAAGAAAGCCACCACTGACTGTAATGCCACGTGAGTTGAAGGCAGTCTGAAGGCCCAAGTCTGTGGGTCCCCCTGAAGGACAGAGATTACCAGTCCAACTTGTTGCAACGGTGTCCCTGAAGAGGCCGGACGAAGTTGGAAATAGAGCTTGCAACTTTCACAAAAGTTTAAAAACTGTCGGCGATCCCCAGAAAACCGATCTGGTAAATTCATCTTAGGTTCTAGATGAGGAGCTGCATGCACAGGAGAACGATTCTCTTCAACTCGTATGGTGAGTTCCTGAACTTTCTGGGTAAGAGTTTGGATCTGGGCTGCAAGCATCTGAGCAAGATTCTGTCCCTGCTGCATGACAGCAGGAGTTATAAGTCCGACATGACTCTTTCTGTATCTATATCCTAGTGTACCATCTATTTATTTTTTGGGTGCTATAATGTTATGAATTCCGATGCTTACTCCATGTGAGACCACAAGAACCCAGCTAGCGAGATCTTCCACCAATAACAACCACCCGTTGTTCCCTTAGAACTTGGATATGTTCATCGGTACTTAGGTGGCTGCCTGGATTTATGCTCGGGGTAGTAGCGGCTCACATGGAGATACAAGGGATTTCAATAGGTAAAAATGTACAGTTAGGATTGACACAGTTGATGGCGAATAGAATATCGATGGTGCGGCTATAGTGCCGATAGTGCAGCAATAGCCGTTAGAGTACAGTTTGGTTTTTTGGACAGTGGCTTGGGAGCCCATTGTGCGGCAGATGTGCCGATGGTGCGGCAATGGTGCCGATGTTGTGGTAATGATGCCGATGGTGCGGCAATAGCCGTTGGCTATAGTCGTGAGAGTAGTTTGATTTTTTGGACAATGGCTTGAGAACCGATGGTGCGGCAATAGCTGTTGGTGCGGCTATAGCCGTGAGAGTACAGTTTTGTTTTTTGACAATGGCTTGGGAGCCGATGGTGCGGCAATAGCTGATGGTGCGGCAATAGCCGTTGGTGCGGCTATAGCCGTGTGGAGATAGCTGAGCAGACGGCAGCACGGGGGATGCTAGGTGCGGCTAGGAAGCCGTATGGAAGTTTATTGAACAGATGGCAGCACAGGGACTGCTTGATGAGGCTAACAAACTGAACAAGGATTTGCTGAACAGAAGGCAGCTCGGAGGCTGCTTGGTGCGGCTAGGAAACCGAATAGGTGAGAAGGTAGAGGGGTGGCCACCGGGAGCCGCGGAGACCACCGGAGACCCCGGGCAGGTAAGTGCAGAATTCTATTTTTTTTTTTATTTTACGCGGCGGGGGGGTTTCAGAGCTGAAAACCCCACGACCACTTTTTTTTTTAATTGGATACTGCGGGTATCGGGAGCGCACATACCCGCGGTAATCCAAAATTGGGTGCAAGGGGCGCAAGGTTTCTTCCTCGCTAAACCTCGCGCCCAATTGAATATGCCCCTTAGTCTGATGGGAGAGAGTAATACCAACCGAACCTTGGAATGCAGCAAAGCTTTCCCCCAAGGGGAAAGCTTCCAAGTACTAATCCATCTGAAGTAGTACTTACTACTGAAGATCTCTTTGAGATAGATGGATAGACCATTACTGAGCCCTGAGGAGCAGGTCGAGAGGGGTTGCCATGACTGTCCTGATCCTCATGAAAAACACAAGGGGCTAAGGACCTACCGTAATAGTGACACCAGACACTGGAAGTAATTGTACTGCTCAGCATCCCTAGGAAGTGCTGGTGACCAATTCACCTGGCAATATGTAAATAAACTTCCTATATGTAAAAGAGTGCTCTGAAGCCCTCTAGTCTGAGCGAATGATAGAGCAGAGTGCTCCCATGTGGACCAGAGAATCCTGGAGTGCCCGCTAGTGCCCTAAGAATGAGAATGGGCTGGAAATAGCAGTTCGGCATCTGACCAGTTAGAGACTAGCAAGAGACTGACCAGTTAGACACTCGCACCTGCTAAGACAAGGACCTGGATAATAACTGTGGAGGACCTAGGGTAGCGAAAAGAGTCTCCCAGAGGGGAGTGTCTGGGAAACCCAGTAAGGTCTAAATGGGTCCCTTATGGGCTGTACTGGTCCCCAGACAGGAACACTACCCTGTGTCAGAGGTGGGATCTGAACCCACAACTCCAGAAGACCCCATGGTCAAGTGGAAATCCACCCTAATCTGTGGCAACAGATTTGCAAGCTGAATGGCTAAGTAGGGCCACCTACTTCAGGGCCCAGGTCGGAATACAGAAAAGCCTTTTAATACCTAAAGTCAGTGACCACTTGCCAGAGACTGTCCTTGCCGGCACGCTGGATGTCTGTGCTTAAGAGGCTAATATGGCAATGTCAATGACCTCTTAATCAACTAGGTTGTAGTCCGACTGCACTTTCCTTTCTGGCGTCTGCCAAGCAGCCTCTAGACTTAGTGCCCAAGTAAAGCGAGGGATGCAAATTATACTAGATTTTCTGGTGAAACTATAGAGCTGCTCCAGATAGCAGATTTAACAAGACAGGCAAAGGGAGACAACCGGGAATACTATTCCATTGTTTGGTAGCGGATACACTAAAGCAATTGCTTACATATCTAGAAGCCTTCGCTAGGAGGTCCTCAAACTACCTAAAGGAAAGTAGTACCCCTGTCCTAACCTCAGCTCTAAGTACCTATGCTCTAGAGCAGGGGGCTGTATATGCTAAGGTATGGAAATAATTTGTCCGTCCTTATAAGGGTATTTTTCATGGCTTGGAAAATCCAGCTTCCTATAGGATTCATAACCTGGCAGAAGTATACTGGACCTGGATGCAATACCAGGTCAATGCGCAGAGTGGACAGAGCAAGTACCTTTGCCATTGTCAGAACCCGAACTGTATCCCTGTTTAAAGATAAACTACACTTGCCAAGGTTCCGTTGTGGTCGCTGGAGTATCCTTCCGGGCTGCTGGTGTGCATTGCATGGAGTATACAGAGAGTTAAAGTGATCCTCTATTCCTTGGGCGTCGTCTGCTTGCTGGGGTCTGTGATTACTTGGTTTTCTAAACCTGGTTCTGTCTGGGTCACATGCTTTAACACTTCCAATGGATTTCATGCATCTGGTATAAAAGTCTGTTACTAACTGAGCATTGTTGTCTGTGCAACGTTACCTTCAGGTTCTTCCTTGGACTCCTGCCAGATCCTCGCTTTACTTGATATATGCTGTGGACTCTCTTTGCCCGGTTCTGCTACAGATGCTTGATAGGCACTACAGATCCCAGCGCTGCTACTGAACTCTCTGCTGCAATACTAAACCTAACTCTGCTGGTAGTCTCCGCTGTACTACTAGCCTAGCTTTGCTGCCGTCTCATGGTCTCTTCATGTTTACCTTTAGCTAACAGTTGTTAACTGCATCATAAAAGTCTTTTCATTCCGGACCTCTGCCTCATCTTAGGGCTCAAACCTGCACCTCTTCACTACGGACCTCTGCCTCATCTCAGGGCTCAACCCTGCACCTCTTCACACCGGACCTCCGTCGCGTCTTGGAGCTCAACCCCATACCGAATCTTCACTGCACTTCAGGGCTCAACCCTGCACCTTTCCATACCGGACCTCCATCACGTTTTGGGGCTAAACCCCAGCACCTCCTCACACCGGATCTCCTTTGCACCTTGGGGCTCAACTCCATACCGGATTTCAGTCACATCCCGGGGCTTAACCCCACACCGCTCCATGCCGGATTTTCAGTTACGTCTCGGAGCTCAAACCTGCACCACTTCATACCGGAACTTCATCACCTTACGGAGTTCAACTCCGCACGTGTTAGTTGGTATGATATGAACTTTGTGCTATATGAACTTTAGTTCTTGCGTGGATATCCTGACACCTGCTTGTTGTGATAATCTGACCTTTGCTTTATGGAGACTTTATGCTTAAGTATCTAGAACTTTTCAGCAAAGTCTTGTCTTTGAATAAATCTTATTTACTTTTAACATTGCGTGCCGGTGCTATTTAATGAGAAGGTCATTCCTTAAACCCCCTCAGTTTGTACCACCTGTTAAGCCTGTTTCTCCTCAAGAGTCTCAAGAGTCTGTAGCTGTGACAGCCACCTCCCTGTTTTATATGGCCCCCAGACAGGGGGCGAATCAGGTATGAAATTGATAAGACCAGCTAATACACCTGATCTTTGCCAAAGGCCGAAAAGCACTCCGAGCACTGTAAAGCCTGGATAGGCCTGTACTGAGCCATGAAAGGCAAACAGGGCTCTTGAACTGAAGACACCTCACAATCACAGGATACATACAGTCAGCCACTCCTGTACGGAGTAAGTAAAGGAGTGTTGCATCTACTAGACTTCATGGCAGGTGTGATCCTTCCTTGTAAGAAGTAGACCTGGGTATTAGCCAGCAAGACCATGTTCTAACTATTCAGGAGTTACAAACTGGTAAGTAAACATCCACATTAATGTAATTGGTAGTCTATTATGGCTTACTTGACTTGTAGCCCTAGTCAAAGGAACCCTCACGTAATGTAGCATTGAACCACCGGGCCCCGACACCTGTGCTAGGGATTGCCATCATTTTCAGAACACAGATCAGTGGAGAAAGTATATTATTACATTTAGAAAAAAAGGTTCAACAGCTATTTAAAACATGAGCACTAACCTCCCTGGGTGCTTCAACATTGGAAGCTGTTAAAGCAATCCAATGGTATTTTTCCCCACACAAAAGTTATAAAAAACAGTGATGCGTATACGGGGTTGTGTCTTGAATGAGAAAGCGCCACAAATAGAGAAATAAATGGAGCTAGGAAAAAAACACAGGTCATGTAAAGCAGTGTCATAATCACAAACATTTGTTTATAAATGTTATACCTGGGGCACGAACCCAGTACAGCACAGATTACAGTGACACATCTTACACATAGAGCCATTTTTCACTGTGAAATAAACACATTCATACATATAAATATGTTCAAATACAATGCACACATAATTCAAGGCAAAAAAGCAATGGGCAATAACAGTGCTCAACAAACCAGCTCGTATAGAGCAGGAAGGAGTTAAATGTATACCAGGCTAGTTATAGCAAGGTCTACATGATACAGAAGCCCATACTCTCTGGAACCTGCTGAAACATGCATTTTATAAAATGACTGCCCAGCATAATTCCATAGGAGGTGAGAGTGAGATGGAAGCACCCTGGGACAGGCTGCCTGCAAGAGAGAGCGCGCACAGGGGTGGGAGAGGGGTTAACATGAAGAGCCTGTCTCCTCGTATGGTGTGGACCCCAGGGACATGGTCATTACCGTTAGTAAGTGGTGTCCTGTTCCCCCATACCCTGGTGGTCTCGTGTATGGAGCGGGGACATCCGGAGCCTACACTACCAATACCACCGGTGGTCTCCTCAGCGGTGGTGAAAACAAGCAGGGAGCTACTCTTACCTTGTCCCCGATAGTCTGCGGCTGTGGACTCCAGGAGAGGTGTGTGCTGAGCCCCGGAGACCTGTGGTGGAAGTCACCTACCCAGTCACCGGTGCTGCCGCTACAGGTGCTGGGGTCTTTGGAGCAGCAGTGATGGCATCCTATAGGATGCCCTTCACTGCCCTCTCTTGTTATAAAAAATGTGAGTTATGGTAGATCTACCTAGATAACTCCTTTTCTTCGAGGTCCATAGGGTCCACAGGCATACCATGGTGATATTATTGTTGGAGAGATCCAGGCACCAAACAGCTAAAGCTTCAGCTCCAAGGATGCCTTGGATCCTCCTCCATATATACCCTGCCCCCAGCCATAGGCCTACAGTTTAATTAACAAGCCTCAAGGCAGGAGAAGGAAAGAGGAGAACGAAGAGCAATCGTACACCAGAAACACTCTTACACAGAATGAGGGAATCTGTGACTGAAAAAAAAATTACCCAGGCAACATTCATCAGGGTGGGTGCCCTGTGGACCCTATGGACTTCGAAGAAAAGGAGTTATCTAGTTAAGTCTACCATAACTCTAATTTTCTCCTTTAGGGTCCATAGAGATCCACAGGGATACCATGGGCATGTCCTATAGCAGTTCCCCTAGGGTGGGGGATGCTCCTGAGCAGAAAGGAGTATTTGTCACCCAATTAAAGCATCCTGAGAGGCAAAAGTATCAAAGGCATAGAACCTAATGAAAAATTTGGACAGAAGACCATGTGGCTGCCTTGCACAATTGTTCAGCAGAGGCACCATGATGGCCCTACAGACCGAGTAGAATGCGCTGTCACCATGCTTGGGACAGGGAGCTCTGCCTGTGTGTACACCTGAGAGATAGTCATGCGTAGCCATCTCACCAGAGTCTGCTTATTAGCTGGCCATCCTCGTTTGTGAAAACCATATAATGCAAAAAAAGCATCTGATTTTCGAACAGAGTTTGTACGCTCCACATAAATACGGAGTACGAACTACATCCAAGGAGGCTACAGAAAGACCTGGAGCCTGAAAACCTGGAAATACAATTTCTTAATTTACATGAAAATGGGACACTACCTTAGGAAGGTAACCCTCCCTTGTACAAAGAACAGTTTTATCCTGGTGAAAAATCAAAAAAGGGGAGCGACAAGAAAGTGCTGCCAGATCAGAGACTCTGCGTGCAGAAGAGATAGCGAGTAGAAAAAGTGTCTTCGCTGTCAACCACTTCAAATCTACAGAGTCTAGAGGTTCAAACGGGAGAGCTTGTAGCCCCTTAAGACAAATCCTACGGTGCTACCGGTGGAACAAAAGGAGGCTGAACTCGCAGAACTCCTTGGAAAAAAAATTCTAACATCTGGTAATGAAGAAATCTTCCTCTGGAACCAGACTGACAGTGCAGAAACCTGCACTCTTAAAGTAGCCAGGTGGAGACCACTGTCTAGCCCTGCCTGCAGAAAAGCCAGTACCCTGGAAATCCTAAATACCTTAGGATCATACTTCTTATGGGAACATTGACTGAAAGAATGCCAAACTCTGTAATAAATACGGGCAAAGGCAGGCTTCCATGCCCTAAGCATCATTTGCTTTACAGAACTGGAAAAAACTATTTTTTGAACGATTGAACGATAACGACATAGTTAACAACAAATCGTTCAAAAAATCGTTACGTGTGTATGCACCTTTAGACCTCCCGTGGGGCCCTAAACCTAACCCCCTCCTCCCGCAGCTAAGAGGACGGGCGCACCATACTTACCTCTTTTGGGCCCACATCGTCCTGGATTCCGGCGTCGGGATCGTGATAGGCATCAGTATCTCGACGCCTGTCATAAACTACATATATATATAAACAAAAATTCCCCTCGGAGCTGTAATAGTCCCAATGGAAGAGAAGATAGGCGGCACTCCGATAGTAAAACCTTTTACACACACGTCCTGAGGAAAAGGTCCAGAGTTGGCCTTGAAACGTCGATCACTTTTGTGTGACTATGTTGTGAATTTAAAATATAACTTTTTTTGTTTCACTATCGTAGTGTCGCCTATCTTATTCCATTGGGACTATTACAGCTCCGAGGGGAATTTTTGTTTCTATCTTATTTGCAGGAAGACACCCGGAACTTTTATGGCCCACAGTGTATCAAGTGCCAAACTACCGGATTTTATATAATGTTTAATATTGCCTGTAGAGGGATAGGTATTAGTTTGATTCAGATATAGGGAATATTGTTGTGTATTTGTAAAAATTTATTTCTGTATACACTTTATAATTGGACTCTGAGTGGATGGGAGCCCAGCCAGTAATGGTGATCTGGAAGGTCAGTGTTGGAGGAGGGCTGTTAAACTCCCTTACAGGATGGGGAGAGCTGAGCACTGGGGCTGAGGAGTGCTGGGGATTGGCGGCTGTAATAGCACAACTGTGAGCTGCTCTGGAAGGAGAGTGTCACTGGGGGTGCTGGCATTCCGGACAGTGGAGCTGAGAGAGAGGACCAGCTGTCAGGGGTACAAGTGCCCTGCCAAGCGTCCCCCAGGAGGTAGGACGGACCAGGCCGAGCATCAGGGTAAGCCAGCCCTAACAGGCGTCTGACAATGCCCTAATCCCATTACAGTTGACAGGAGAAGGAAAACTAGTAAGAGGCAGAGACAGATAGACCCCCTGCCCAGGTACTACATTACAGGCAGCCAGAGAGTCTTCATAGGACAAATGTATTTTACCATCACATCATATTCTAATTTCTTACCCAGCAACGTGTATTAAAGTCTCTAAAATAAGAGAGGGAGGCAAGGCTACAGTTTCCAGCATAGCTATATAAAATGATACAGTCATCCTCACAGTAATTAGTGACTGTAAACAGTCCATATTAATGTCCACATGGGCCTGGAGCTGAAATTTATGAAGGGCCTATTGTGTGTGACTGCAGGGGGTGTGACAAACATTGTGGGGGTGTGACTAGTTATTTGGGTGTCGTCTACACAGGGTGTGTGGCTATCTCCATGGAGGGTATAGCTAGTGTCTACCTTCAACCCCTCTGTAATGGAGCTACAACAAAAAAAAAAAAAGGTTTTGGGTTTTGTTTTTTTTTGTAAAAGGGTGAGAACTCTATTTTCTGACTTCCACTGACTACTAAAATAGTTTAGATTTATAAAAAAAAATGTTCATAGATTATTGGCATATTTCTTTAAGTGTTCCCAAATCCCCAGCTACTGCAGTAAATTAATAAGTTAACTACATTCTTAGCTGCTGCCTTTTAAAAAAAATTAAATGGCTGCAATGGCAATACTGGACCAGGACGCTGTAAAGCTGTCAGATTTTCTTTTCACATTCTGGAGCTTGCCCATATAGGATAATGGCATCTGCAGATGGTGTAATCCTATAGTAGCCTATGGCCAAAAATTACCGGGAGAGGCCTCCTCAGAAATGGCCGCACGGAATGGCCCCGGATATAATTTTTTTTTTGCAATAATTTTGCAGGGGCGAGTTCCGTTTGGAGACCCTGTCCCTGCATGTAATTTTTACTACATTTGGGGGAAAGTTCATTTTCTTATTGCCGAAAATAGCAGCGATGAGAGATTGTAATTATTGGGTCTGAAATATGATAATTAGTAAATATGATGTATAGAAATAATTGAAGATCTTATAGGAAAAGAAAAATTAAAAATGTGTGTTGTGCACGGCATCTATTCACTAGTGTAGGGAGATCCTGGGGGCATCTGCGTCCAAAAATGGAGAGCCTGGCAATGGAACACCTAGAAAAATGGTAGGAACAAGCCCTGTTTTTGTAGAATGATCCAGGTCGCCGCCCCACTCTGTTCCCCAAATGCCGCAGCATGCTGCAGATGAGGGGGGACCGTGAGTGATCACACAGGACTCGTTCTGCACATATGGGTTTGCGCATATGCAGACCCACAAACATCGGAGATGTACGTAAACCAACTGGACTCCATACATCTCTGAATCAGGCCCTGATGTTCTTAAATCACCATATGCTACAAGGAATACAACCAAGTAGGGAAAAATCGGTTGTACCACTCACCCCTCCTTGGATTGCATAGTTCCAATGCTGTACTTGGTCCAGGCTCCAGGGTAACCAGATACTGGGATGTTTGCTACTCCCAGATAGGTGTTAGGAGGGTTTTTGCCAGAAAAAAGGGCTGTCTGCACCTACAGTATGGCTTGGTGTGTCCTGGGGTAGACCAAGTGAGTCACACCAAACCATAGGTGGGGTGGAGGTTAACTGACCAGGGGGCTCCCACATTAGTAGCACATTTCAGGGTGACCAGGGAGGAGCATAGCAAGACCAGGGGTCCAAGGGCTCCCACACTGGTGACAGTGTCGTATGGCCAGGGTGGAGCTTACCACAATCAGGGGCAGAGCTTAATGTGATCAGTGGGCTGAGCTTTGTGTGACAAGGGGGCTTCTACACTGGGAACACAGATTTGGATGGCCGGGAGTAGAGATTAGGGCAACCAGGAAGTAGAGTTTACCGCAATCAAGGGTCTCCCACACTGGTGATGATGGCTGGGGGCGGGGCTTAGCACGAGTAGAGGCCTCAGTGGTCAGTGCCTAGGGGGGTTGGTGTTAAGTGGCCGATGCGTCGACCGGTTGGGAGGATAATGTGCTGGGCTGTTGGTGGTCACTGTGCACTTGAGGGGCTCCTGTGGGCCTATTTTCATGGGAGGCCTGGAGCTGCAGCTCCACCCGCCCCTTTGTTAATCTGGCCCTGACTGTAAGCAGCAGAGGCCAAATGAACATTGAGTTTCTATAGGAAGCAGTCATGACAGTTGGGCTAATTAAACTGCTTTTTACAGGGTTTTTTTGCTGAAAGACTATTAAATTGTATAAAGGCTAGGAATAATGCTTTAACACTGCAACAATAACTTTCTATCAATTTCGCCAGCTGTCAAAATTTAATTGAACTCTTCAAACTTGGTATTGAGCTCTTTGGCAACTAGAACCCTCTTAAATATTGTGGACTATTAACTTTGCGAAATGTAACATTATACAGAGCCGCTCTCCTCCACACTGTCACGTGTTCTCTACACTTGGGGGCAGATTCAATTAAAACCTTGCGCCCAATTTTGGATTACTGCGGGTATGCGTGCTCCCGATACACGCGGTATCCAATAAAAAAAGAAAAACCTGTGCCACATAAAAAAAATAAATTACACTTACCTGCCAAGGGGTCTCCAGTGGTCTCTGCGGCTCCTGATGGCATCCACTCCAGCTTCTCACTGGGGAGGGGGCTGCTGGTAGTCCTGGGGGGACTGAGAGGCTCCAGGGAGGTACAAGGGCTGCTGGGAGATGTAGTTCTCGCTGCACCCGTTATGGGAGGGCATACTTACACTTGGGGCACACACACTCACACACACACACACCGGGGGTCACACACACTCACTCATAAACACTGACATACTCACTGCTGCTGCAGGAGACCGGGTCCTGACGCTGGATGCAGAAGACAGCACTTCGGAAGGTATTACTGACTAATTAAGCTAATTGGAAACTTTCAATTGCTTAATTAGTCATCAAGAGGGGTGCCGCAGGGGTCCCAGAGCATTTCCTGACCATTTTTCCTAAAATTATGGATTTAGGAAAAATTGGTCGTGCTCTGGAGGTGCGTAAAAAAACCTCCCGATGCTCAAAAAAAACAAAATAGCAAAACCCCTGCACCTGCAGGCAAAACCCTGTGGATGCGGCATTTTTCCCTATTCTCGCCCCCAATTGAGTATGCCCCTTGGCTATGGCAAAGCTTACTACTGGAATACAAAATAAAAAGCATTTCTCAGCCCATGCTTGAGTAAATAACTAGAATGCATTCTTATACCAAAGTTAATGTTTTAGGCAGTAGTTGCATTTTTTGTCAAGCAGTGAAGGACTTAAATGTATATTCTTATTTATAGTATAGTGTATATGGTAGTGTTAAGTGTATTATAGTAGGTGCGGGAATATTCACATATATATTATTTTAAACTATAGATGTATTATATTATATAGAGTTTATACTGGTAATTTATTGGAATATATGCTCATGTGATTGTTACACCTGATATAGCGTATATTGTAATCTTCACCCAGTAAAGAATTTCTTGCAGATGGACATAGGAATCTGAATTGTTCTGGGTCAATAAAGTTTTAATCTATTGTCACTATTATTTTATGTATTGTGTGAAGTTTGAGTTTAAATTGGACCTATCATATCACATATACTAAGAAGGGGTTTCCTGAGTCAACCCCTCTACTCACTTTCAAAGTGAAGTTTATCGACTCGGATGGAGGCACACCAAGGTGAGATAGTAACCCAACTATTGCATGACAAGCTATACTATATAGTAGTGAAATAGCAGGGGTTACATTACAAAAAGAAGGCCTGATTGATGATCCCATAAAAAATCTACCTTATTTTAATAAACAGTATAATGTTGTTACACTATATATATTTTCTCTTTATTTCTGTACGGGCAACATTTGGGAGACATTCCAGGATAAGACCTGGGATGAAATGTAATAAGGTTCGAGTTTACTCGTGAGTGCAAACTCACGCTGACTCGCTGCGAGTTTGGTGCGAGAATGTTCCAAAACTCTCAGTAAGTTATAGCCTACAAATTACAAGGTGCCTACATAACTTGCATGCGACACCATGCAAGATATTGCCTTTGATGCCTTGAGAAAATCTTGTGAATCAGAGTTCTAGATTCATAACATGCGGCATGTTTAGTTTGAAATCATATAGCCCCCATAGTACCAGGTCCACCACTTTTTTTTTCCCATTTTCCAACACTTTTTTCATTTTCGGCCCAAAAATGAATTAAGTAATTTATTTTTCCCTATTAGTCATTAGGGGGGTGTCCAAAGGGTTCTGAACCAAGTCCCCACATTTGTACCCAAAAATATGGATTTTGCACATATTTTCTCCTGCCTTTTGCTGGAGAAACTTTTTCGCCTGCTTTTGCCTATGGAGTTTTTGCATAGGCGAAAACTCCGGGGAATTGAATATGGAGATACTTTGAAAACAGGCGAAAAGTACAAATCGGAGAACATTTTTCTCCAAACTGCACTTTTCGTGGCTAATTGAATACAGCCCCAAGTAGGTTAGATGAAGTCCAGGCAAGTGTACAAAAAATTAGATGCCTCAAGATGGCTAACTCAGGATTGACTTACAGCAGTCAGGTGACCACAGGTTCAGGGACAGGATTGGTCATTTGCAGAATAAATTGGTTAATAAAAGTTCAATCTGTTCCAAAATTAGGGAAATTTCATACAAAATATACACATAATAGCATTACCCACCAGCCTATCTACATTAAATTAATTCAAATAATATAGACAGATGCTGATTTTCTTCTGGAAGATAAGGATCCTTATCAGATATGTTATGACACGGTCCTAAAATTTTAAAAAAATTAAAAGAAGTAATTAAACTAATTTACTAATGAAACTAAGTTAATCAATTAATATCCCTTTCATGCCTTCAAATAACTTTACACCAACTCATTCCAAATATTTCTTAACCATGAAATGCAGCATCTTAAATGCAGCAAAATAGTTTATTACAATACACTGTAAAAATGAAACCCCCCAACAATTATTACATTAATAATAAAATATACGGCTAATTTATCGATTACAATCAATTGTAAGAATAATCTAAGACACAACAATTATTATTGAATGGTTCAGTTGGCTAGCATGCATTTAAATTCCTATACAATTTGTTATCATAAACAACGCTAAAAAAATGGCTTAAATACTTGTAACCTTTCCTTTATATGGTTCTATTCCTTCCGTATATTGGTTTTATGCTGTTTTTGTATTTAAAATTACCATTGTAAATACCATGACCAGAACAGCCAACAAGCTTTTGCTTTGAAATGCTGGCTCTTAGTAGATATATCCCACAGACTTAAACAAGGAGTCTATGCTGAAACAAGTAAAAGTATAGTATAGAAACTCACTTATACAGTATATATTTTGCACATTTAGGGGTAAATTTATCAAAGGTCGCTTTGATGGTCGATGTGAAGTGTGATTTAGCTCACCTCAAACCAACGCAAATCGAATTGTGACAACCCTGTTTTTTTGGAAGATTTACTAATGTTCGATTTTTGCAAAACAAATTCGGTTTTGAACAGTGATTTGCAGTTCGATTTGACATGTTCATGTACAAATCGCATGGCAAATCCCACTTCAAACCGAACTGCAAATTCCCGACAGCATAGAACTGCTTCATGCTTTCACTTTCAGCATGAGCAGTTTGTTCTCACACAGATACATGCAGACATCAGTGAGATGCCTGCATGTATCCGACTGTTTAAAGTAACCAAATAGTTAAATGTTAAAAAAAAATGATGAGAGGTCCCCCTCCAAAACACAGCCAGCCCCGGACTTTTCAAAACCCAGTCCTGGTTGACTAAGTACAGGGAATAAATTGCGTAAGGTCTCCCTGTAATTCACAGAACCATCCCAGGACCCCTTCTAACGGGGGACTGATGCCACAGCCAGGGAAGCCCTATCACCGGGCCCCCCAGCCGCAGCATCAGCCCTGACCGCTTGTCAGCCCAGGCCAGGGATCCCTGGGGAGCTGGAGACCCCTCCAATAAAGGGGTCTCCCTCTCCAGGGCACCCCTAGCCTAGGCTGATAGCCTGGGGCTAGTCCCGCCACCCCTGGGCAGTGGGTGGCGGGTTGATTGTGTCAATATGGTGGAAAAATAGAATTAAAAAAACATTGTATTTACAGTAGAACTGCAGGTCCCAGAAAGCCTGCCCCGCATACTGGTACTTGGAGAACCACAAGTACCAGCATGCGGGGCATTAAGGGCCCACTGGGACCTGTAGTTCACCTGTAAAGAAATGTTGAAATAAACACACACACACCTTACACAGTATAAGTTTAATCCATACATACATACACACTCACATCTACTCACCTATATTACCTCGAGTGGTCCCCTTGTCCAGTAGGCATCCATGGTCTTCTTAAAATAACAAAACGAAAAACGCAACCCTCGCACTAAGCAATAACCATCCTAACCAGGATGATTATTACTTCCCGAATGCAGCGCTCAAATGCGGCTTCCTCCTTTGAAGGTCCGTGTCTGAGCGTTCATTGGCTGAAAGAGGTCAGCCCCCGCCTCTCTCAGCCAATGAAAGGCAGCTGTGGCTGCTCTTAACTATCTCTTTTACACTGCACTTTTCTTACTATGGCGGTGCCCTGGGGCAGCTTAGCTGGGCCAGTTTGGAGGTGTCCTGCGCTCTGGAGGTGAACCCTAGTATGTTAGGGACCTACCCGACAGAGGTTACCCGGATGTGGTGGGTAGCCCATAACCTTGGCCAGGATTATGCCAAAAAACTCTATTCACTGCAAAAATTTATTTATTTATATACAATCAGTTAATTTAGAGTTGAGCACCTGTATTTCTTATTTTTGTGCACATATATCAACTGTCTCCACAGGTAGCACCTCCAATTATATATATATATATATAAAACAAGAAACAGGGAGCGCACCATCGTGAACTACATTTAAACAAATAATTTATTAAAAGTCACTGAGAACACTCACAATGTATTCAATTTACACGAGCATATCAAATAAGGCTCTCACAGATCCCCGGAGCTGTACAGTGGATGAAGTCCAATTACGTGATGAAACGCGTTTGGAGATTTTGAGAAGCATTACCTGTGATTGTCTGCTTATCCAGCCGGTTTGAAGGAGAAGGTGCAGTTCCCGTCTGTTAGCCGCGACGCTCAGTTGGAGCCGATGCTGTACAGCTCCGGGGATCTGTGAGAGCCTTATTTTATATGCTCGTGTAAATTGAATACATTGTGAGTGTTCTCAGTGACTTTTAATAAATTATTTGTTTAAATGTGGTTCACGATGGTGCGCTCCCTGTTTCTTATTTCTATTTAGACAAACGGCTCAGGAGGTGAGCCAAAGGAGGTGAGCTGCACCGATCCATATTACCTTTTGGCATAAATCATTGGCTGGACAATACAACTGAAAAAGGAAACTACAAGGAGTATTTGCACAACAGACTGTGTATATATATATATATATATATTTATATATATGTTCAGGGTGTGCAGTCTGAGGTCCATTTCCTATACATGGGGCATTGCATAAGGGGCACAACTACAGGAGGACTACTACAAGGGGCACTGTATAAGAGGCACGGTGTGACATAATTTGTTAGAAGGGCATTACTGTGTCATTATGAGTTATACATGCCATTATTTTGTGGCATAATGTGTAATGGCATTACTGTGTGGCATAATGTGTTGTAAGGGGCATTATGGTGTGGCATAATGTGTTATAGGGGCATTAAGGTGTGGCATAATTTGTTACAAGGGCATTACGGTGTGGCATACTGTGTTGTAAGGGACATTACTTATTGTGTCATAAGGGATATTACTGTATCATGAAATCACACACCTCAGACGTCATCTTTGGGTGTGTTTGTTTTATGGTCGGGGGGTGAGGGGGGGGCATCTGATACTTTTTGGCAGGGGGGAGAAAAATGTATAGTTACACCACTGCATATACTAAGAATTACTAGACTACCTATGCAAGTGCAAATTGCTTCTTGTTTTTGGTGTCTGCTTGCATTTTATAAGGTTGTGAGTTTGAGTCCCGAGTATAGTATGCTGAGCATTGTTTGCTGTGACCTAAAGCCAGTATTACTATAATTAACATGTATTACATTAAACTTAAAATTATTAAACATAACTACATGCAAGATGTTGATATTGCTTAAAATACTCTGTTCAGCATTTTAGCAAATAATATATTGCCACGTCAAAAATAATACCCCCATATTTTCTGTAAAGTAGTGCCCCTTTATAATAATATCAATATAATCAGTGCCCATTTTATTAGTTACTATGTGTAGTTGCATGAGAGTTTCATTCTGGTAACCATCGGGATTCAGAGTATATAAGAGCCACTAGCAGATAGAAGTGCACTTTCAGGTATAGAGAGTTTGGAGAGGTAACCACCAATTAATTGAGGTTGATTATATAATACACCCCAATTCCCAAAATCTGCATTCTAGCTCAAGGCCCACATTCTAAGGACTGGGGTAAACACCCTATATTTGAGGTGTCCGTTTTTTAACTGACAATATAAAGTACATAAGCAGGGGTGTATCTTGGGGTCTGAGCGCCCCTGGCAAACTAAAGAACTGGAAACCCCCCCCCCCCCCATATTTTTGGAATAATTACACACTGTACTTGTATTGTTAAAAACTAAGAAACTTAAAATAGAGATTAATTTATTATAAAAAATTAAAAAGTACCCACCGTCACTCACTAGTTTACGCCTAGGGTGGAGGGCACACTGACCGACTTCAGTAGCTGCCCTGCCCCCAAGGTGCCCCTGTCTGCTGAGATGAGCGGTGGTGGCAAGCCCTGCCCACTGTCACAAACCGCACACTTATCTGCCCAGAGACTGTAACAGCACCTGCTGGGATCACCGCGGTGCAAGTCGTGCAACTTTTAAGTAATTCACACTGAGGGCTCCCCATCCCATACTGTGCTCCCCTCGCCATCCAACAATGTGCTTCCCATCTCCCCTCCACATCCCACACTGTGCTCCCCTTCCCCCCTCCCCATTCCATACTGTGCTCCCCTTCCCCATCCCACACTGTGCTCCCCTTCCCCCCTCCCCATTCTATACTGTGCTCCCCTTCCCCATCCCACAGTGTGCTCCCCTTCCCCATCCCACAGTGTGCCCCCCCTCCCTCATCCCACACTGTGCTCTCCCCTCCACATCCCCCACTGTACTCCCCTTCTCCATCCAGCCCCCACACTATGCAACCCTTCCCCTATCCCACACTATGTGTTCTCCCTTGTTCCCTCTTCACACTGTATCATGTGCTCCCTCTCCCCCTCCACACTGATCCCACATTTTGTGTTCCACAAGACCAGATGCCCTCCCAGCAGTAGTTTCTTTATAAACTTACTAACTGGAAATGTGGTCCTGGGACGTCCTCTGTCTTCTTTTCTGATTGCTCTGGCTGGCTCCTCTGACACAGACAGTGTCAGCCCACTGCCAGACAACATTAGCTAGATGCTTCAGTGCGGGGAGCCAGGATTCCAGAAGGGACCACAGTCCACAGCTGAGGACGGAGCCAGACAACATTAGCTAGATGCTTCAGTGCGGGGAGCCAGGATTCCAGAAGGGACCACGGTCCGCAGCTGAGGACGGAGCACACACAGTCAGTGTGTGTGGTCTGTGGCTGCCCGTACAGTGACCTGCCCCACCACAAGCGCCAGGAGCACCAGCTCCAGGTGCTCCACTCTCCCTACGCCCTTGGAGGTAGCTCAACTTGCACAAGAACCGGGCAGGAAGTCAGAGCTGGGTATATATTGTAAAAGGGAGCTCGACAAGTGCCAGTCAGTGCCTAGCTTACCTAAAGTGCGGATGACTCACTGCTGGAAGCGGTTGTGGCTGAGATGATCAGAACCACATCCACTCTGAGGTGCCCAGCCTCAGACTCCACACCAGTCACACCCTGATTTCTATCCCCTGGCCGCAGGTGTCACCGCCGGGTGGCGCCCCCCCTTGGTCGGCGCCCCTGGCGAGTGCTATCCTGGCAAATGGTTAGATACTCCCCTAAAGTATCACTTCACATTCTGTTTTTTATAATTCGCTTTTAATTTATGTAATAAAGGTTAAAGTTTAGGAGGTACTGCTTAGCTGAGTGCCCCACTTTAGAATACTACCCCTTTTTTCTTGCATGTGATATTTATCCTAGGGTGCACCTCCCACGTGAAATTAAATATATATTTATTAGACCATATGTATGGGTGCAGTATATAATATGCAAAGAATTAACATGCTCTTGTGCAGGTACTAAATCCTCTTTGTCTTCCTAACGCTGTGTCATATCTTCTCAGAAGCAAGAATGTATGAGCATTGCAGACTATGCACTTTGAATGATCTCCTCCTGTACGTTAGCGCTGCAGACACCCTGTACTAGCGGCTCATCAGCAGAGAGTGGCGCAGAGGTTAGTCACAGGCTCACAGCCTCGCCCCCTAGTGGTCTCCTCTTGTCACAACAACATCTGCGATCCTCCCCCACTCGCTTCGCTACAGTCTACGGTCTAGACCAGCCTATCACCTCAGTCAGCTATTTGTCACATGACGCCACCCTAACCAATCGCCGACGAGAGGCCGAGCAGGCACCACGGCCGCCATTAAAGAAAGGAATCTGTAAATTCAAATGGGAATGCTGCCCCGACACTGATCCGATTATTTATTATCACTCATCAGCGCCCATCACCGGGGGTTCCCGTCAGAGGAGGCCGGGGGAAGCAGGAAGAGCGAGCAGCGGCAGCTACCTGTGTGTGTGTGCGCAGGAGGAGAGGCGCAGGGAGGAGGAGGAGGAGAGGAGGAGGAAAATGGCGAACCTGTGAGAGAAGGAGCCGATAAACACCCGGGGAATGTCTCTGTCCAGCTAATCCCGGGCACAGCGCGCTAACTGGCGACACCCGCCTCCTCCGTTCCGGATCCAGCGGCCTCCCAGTGCTCCGGTGTCCGGGCGGTTCCCGCCATGCTCTGCGCCCCGAGCTGGGGGACCAGCGGCGGGGGAGGGAGGACTGAGACACCGCCCGGATCCCGGCGCCTGTAACGCCCGGACGCCGCGCTCACCCCTCTCCCTAGCTAAGGACCCTGTGTTACCCCCCGGCTCAGCCCCGGGCAGCGATCACTCGCATTCTGCCTCCTGGTGACCCGCCGGGAGCCGCTGGCTTGGATCATGGTGTAGAGCCCGGGGAGGAGGTGACTGCTCGGTGCGTGCAGCGACTGCTGCTGGTCCTGCTGTGTCTCTTTCTTGTTCGGGGTGGGATAATGGCGGGTGTTACCTGGCTGTGAGGATGAGTTCATGCTTTGTGCCGAACGGGGCCAGTCTGGAGGATTGCCACTCCAACCTCTTCTGCCTGGTGAGTATGGGTGCGGGGGCATGTGCACTGCCCTGTCTGTAACACACATGGGGTGATGTGCTGCACAGCTATACACAGAAACACACCACCTGTCTGGCTAATGTAAATGTGTGTGTGCATCCCATGTACAGGGGACTAGGCCCTGGTATTGGGGTGCAGTCTGTCTGTGTGCATATGACTGAACTCAGAGTAACACTTGTGTATATGTCTGCAGCTTCTGATCCTAATCACACATACACACACTGCTCTCTTATGTTAGGCAGATCATCTTATCAGGGTGTCCTCAATCTTGTTATCTGTGCTATGTATGTGCACCTGAATCCTGTTCTCAGTACTGATGAGCTAAGATTATTTGTGGTTGGAAGTTTCCCTGTGTCTGGATGTTTACTCTTCTGGTTCTTTGCACAGAAAATAAGGCCCAGGCTTTTCCAGATAGTTTACTATAGCCATGTGTTCTGTCATCTGCAGCAAAATTCCTAAAGCTGTGCTAAAAGGTCTGTGTTTTGTTGGATTGTAGAATATTACAGTACTTTCTTGGGAATATGTTCTGGCACAAAGTGTTATGAAAGTATTTTGATTAAGATAGTACTTGTATATGTCATAACTCCGTCAACGTCCTTGACGTGCACGTTATTTTCTGTTATGCAGTAACTTGCATCAGCAGTCTTTACACTGTGCTGTCTGTCCTGTTCCTCCTGTCTGAGTAGTATATTTATATTTTCATTGCTCAGTCTCAGCCCTTTTTCTCCTCTCTGTGGGAGTGGATCCTGGGAAGGAGAAGGCAGGAAGCAGCCATTTTCCTGACTTCTACTGGGCCAGGCCCTGACTTTAAGATGCACTACTTATATTTATTGTCCCATATGTACTCAGCTGTGTCCCCTCTTTGCTAACTCATAAACCATTCTATGAACACCTACTTTTTGCATTCCATCCTTGCTTGAATGCCATTGTCTTCTGTATTTATATTCTTTTCTCTTTACTGACTCTGTTTTGAAAACTTCACCATTTAGTATTAAATATTGCTAGAATTTTTAACATTTTAACCAGTGCTTCTTATATTTCAATGTATCTTTTAACAATGCCATTAAAATTACTGCAAGGCATGTCTAGTACTATAGTTTGTAGTGTTTGGCCATTTGTGTACATTTAAATAAAGATTTCTATATAAACTTACCATATAACATCAGGTATTATCGGGTTGTTAATTATTTTATATTGGACAGTTAGTAAGGGAGTTTATCACATAGTCAGTCTCTCTGTTCCTGTCGTTTTTTTTTTTTTGTTGTTTTTTTTTGCAGATATTTGATATCTTGTAGCTGACTGCAGCATATAGTCTTTGCTTATGCAATAGGAAACCTTTAAAAAAGCTCCCGATGTACCAGCAGGAAGGTAGATTTGCAGAGTTTACTTATGATGTAGGATAAGTTATTTGTGGATTAAATACAGCAAATCATTTCGTAACCATATTAAAAATAATAATTTATCTGTATAGCTCAATTTTGATGACATAAGTGAAAACATTTGTCTTCCAACTTGCATGGGGTGTAAATATGTCTAGTTGCAGTTTCCTCCTTAGTTGCACTTTTTTTTTTGTGTACTAATTAACTTGTAACTGTCTGATATTTTGTGCTACAATGTTTTCTGGAAACACTTTAGAATTGCTTCTAGTCAAGTAAAACCTGTTTATTGGCTATCTTTTAGTTTGATAGGAACACATTTACACCCATCCCCCATCTTTGTCCCTCCTAGAGAAGTTGAAATGAGGCTGGGATTCCAGCTGTTAGTAAGTGATCACAATGTTAAACCTTGAAATCTTTGTATTGTTGCGTTTCAAGTAATTATAGTTCAGGAATGTGCTTCTCCCAGCTAGGCAGCTCATCTTTCTGACTAGTATGCTAAGCAGTATAAAAAACCAAGGGTTTTCTTTGCCATCTCTCCCTGCTTTCCTCTAACATTTAAATAGAAATATATTATGTATTTGGAGATATTTTATATCCATTAATCAGACTTGCATCAAGTTGTGTCGAATTCTTTTGCTGCTCAGTAGCTGGTGTATAATTTCAATATTATTGTGATTCGAATTGGCAGTCTCATCTAGCACGTTGGGGGTAAATATTTCTAGAATTTTGCTGGTTGACCACTTATGGGAAACAATTGTGCTTTGGGATTCCATGTCTTATTTTGAGCACACTCATGGAAGTTTATGCTCTGGAATTCCATCTGTCTGTGTATGAACTGTACAAACAAGTCATAAATTCTGTGGAACAGAATGCCATCCAGTATTCAGAAGCACTCTTTAGTCACCCAATCAGTTTCATTTAGGTACTATTTCCTGCTGACATTTCTTCTCCAGCGTGCACCCAGTAGATTGTACATGATAGAAACAGCGAATAGAAATCCCAAAGCAAAAAATGTTTTTTATTTTTTTTTGTTTAACATAATCTGTTAATGGCCAATGCCGATGGGGGATCCTTAAACGTTCTGTCTGTGTGAAAGAACCTTTGCTACTGTTTTTACATGTATCCATTCTTTGATGCTTTAGCTATATGTCATTTAGCTTTTTGTGCAAACTGAATTGTCGCACAGTTTACAGAACAAAACTATTTTGAAGCTATTTAAAGTACTTGCCATGAGAATTAGTCTGTCATTGGGTATGTACTAGTATTACCAGAAACTAGCGTATAACAAACTCTCTTAATTTTCCAGGCTGACCTTACAGGGATCAAATGGAAGCAGTATGTATGGCAAGGCCCTACTTCTGCTCCAATCCTCTTTCCGGTGACCGAAGAGGATCCCATTTTGAGCAGTTTCAGTCGATGCCTGAAAGCTGACGTGTTAAGTGTATGGCGACGTGATCAGCGCCCTGGAAGAAGGGAACTGTGGATATTTTGGTGGGGAGATGATCCAAATTTTGCTGATCTAATTCATCATGACTTGACAGGTGATTTTTTTTTTATTTACTTTTACATGTGTTATTTGCTCCAATATTATTTTAAAAATCTTACTCTGGCTGAACTAGAAGGACGTGGTTCTTGAGCTGGAGTGTTGTGTTGTGTTTTTTTTTTTGTTTTTTTCAACAGAGCTTTGATTCCTTATGTTTAATCCTGAAGCAGAGGCTGCAGGTTTAGAATTTAATATAAGAAGTGGCAAAGATGTTGCTAATCCTATATGGGATTGTTGACATTGAGGCTCAGCATAGCTTCATATTATACTTCTACTTAAAATCACTTTTGTTCTCCACTAGGCAGCTGTGGTGCTGCCAAATGTTCATACGTGTTAAGTGGAAAACAACTTTCTCTCATGGAAGAAATGTTTGTATCTAGCTTTGAAATATGCCAAATTTAAATTCGCCTATGTCTTATTTAACATAACTATTTGCACACACAAGTTGTAACAGCAATTTATTGATCACTGAAATGTGGAGGTTGGAAAATGACAAAGCTAATTAACCAAGAACTCTACTTGTTTATACAGATGAATTAATTGGAAATATTTATCTCTGCCTTGAAATGTTTTTATTTTTTCTTCTGTCTAGTGACTAGTTAACTCTGCAAGAATTTACTGCATGCATCGCAAAGGCCATCTTCCACAAAGTATATGCTATTATCAATATATTTGTTTCAACACTCTGTTTGAGCCATATTGTTTTTACTTGTTCCATTAAAGAACTGCAGCAAGTAAAGTTAACCAGCAGTCTCTGTGGTGGCTGTGGAGATCTGTTCATTGCTATATTTACACTATAGCTTTGTACCAACACCCACGTCTTTGATGATATTTTAACTAAGGTTTTCTCAAAAGAAGTGGAAAAATGAATACAAGGCTTGTAGCCAGGCTTACTGTTTGCAGCCTTAATGTTTACATTCATACAATGACATTCTGATATCAAATGAACCAGTGATTGTTCAATGTTACCAACACAATTTTGAATTGTTATGAACAATACTTTAATATATATCTTTTTTAATTTGTCAGTTGTATAATAATCCTGCAGAAGCACTTCCTCTAAAATGTTCATCGGCTTGTGGATTTTAGTTTGTCCTATAGGACAAAGTTTTTTAGTGCTGAAATCCCCTTGTTTTGGCCAAAATTGTTCCTTTCTGTTCTCTTCACTTTGTAGTCCTCTCACTATACGGCAATTTGGTGAGTGGCTAATTTTGGTCTGTCTGAAAAGGACAGACAATGTTAAGATGGATACTAGCTGCTTACATTTGCTTTTGGCTTGTAGAGAGAGAGAGAAAATGACTAATATATGCTTTCCATTTATGCTAAGTATATAGGGAAATACTAAATATCCTGAACTAGGGGCTGATTCGAAGATCGAAAGAATTGCAGAGCCGCACACAAGGGGCCGTGCAATTCGTCCATCTAAAATGCTAATGCAGCTGTAGTGTCTGTTGGAAACAGCCACCACCTTGCTGCGTTTCCGATTCCAGTGCTACGACTGATTTCACAGCCTGGCGTTGCCATGCGCAGACCACTCGCCGTTGGAGATGTACGCTAACCATCGGGTTTGCGTATATATCTCTGAATTGGGCTCTATATGCTGCTCCTTTTTATGTCCTGCATGTTACTTTGATAAAAATTCACCTATACAGACAGTGTTGTATCTCCATACTAAACAAAGGTGTCGATTTCAATTCAGCGCAATGTTGAATAGAGCCGGGAATGAGTTCATGGAGCTATTCAATTCACCGCGTTGTTAACAGACTAGAGGATTTCATCTCTCACCCTCCTGAAGTGCGATCAGAAATCTGACTAGACTAGTGCTGCAATGATGTTTTCAGGCTTGGCACGTGAGCTTAACAGCTTCAGTCGTAGAATGCAGGTTACCTTGACTAACCACCTGGCTTAAGGTGCAGTAACCTGCATCTCCTGACTTAAGTGCAAGGCGCCATGGGGACCATTTTAATAGCTCCGAGAACTCATTCCTGGCGCTATTCAAATCGCATTGAATTTAATTGAATTGTCCCCTTAATGTCCACTTTCATTGGAGCTTAATTTGTCTCCTTGCCCTTTCTCTTAATACTCCTGACTTTTGCAATACTTGGTTCTACAAGACCGATATACCTAATTGGCATAAGTGTTTTGAAAATGTACATTTACATAGTTTACATTGGTTCACCACAGCCATCTAGTACAATCAGAAGATCATATACAACCTTTTCATATTGTATCATCCCTACTTGACTGGGGTTCTATTCAAGCTTTAGTCACCACATAACCTGACATGTCAGTTTGTACACTTCCAAGTGATGTAGGATCCTGTGAAAAAAAGAGAATTCATTGGACTTGCCCTTAAAGTATCAAAATATTTCTTGTATAGTAATTACACATACTGTAGATTATTATAAATTGGAAAGTGATAAACGATCAACCAATTAGCTCCTGACTCTTAATTTTTCAAACATAGCCTGTAACATGACAGTTAGGAGATGAGTGGCTGGTCATTCATCACTCTCCAGTTTATCATTTTGGAAAGCTTAATACATGTGCCCCATTGTACGATGTATGGACAGGATCTCCACTTCACAGCATGGAGTTGGCTGAATGACCGATATTCAGCTGTTTTCATTCTGTGAACGATCATCGTTCATCTCCATACACTGAACGATAATTGTTCAGAACGGCTGTTTCATCTGCTGATCTGATAAATCATCATTCATTGTGGACAATTCAATTCAGCGGGAGTTTAAAAGCGCCCTCGGGAGGGTGTGAGAAGAAATCATTGAGTCTGTCTGTCAGCACGTTGAATTGAATCTGCCCCAGTGAATGGCAAACTGTAGTCCCTTGGGGACCCCTATAGATCTAGTAAATGGACCATGGCAAGGAAATACAATTCTCTTAGGTTTTTTTTGTAATTGTTTTGTACTCTGCTCAAGACTAAACTTTTGATTGCTGATTTCTTTCTTTTTTTTTTTTTTTTAATGTACACCATTTTTCAACATGTTCATAAAGTAGCAATGATATTGTAGCCAGTAATTAGATGTATCTATCATATACATGGTCAACAGGAAACCTTTTCACCTCATTATGAAAACCTTTTAATAAGCTTTTAGTTGTACATATATATATTTTTTTAACATTTTGACTAGCTATTGACTGCTTTCATTACATCACAAATCGTTTAGTAACTAGCCATGTTGCTACATTGCTTGTGTGCAGGTAACCATTTAATCTGAGGTTTATGGTGTCAAAATCTGCTACATTCAGTGAAAGAACTGTAATGAATTCTCTAGCTTTGTAACCTTTTTACTTCATAACTACATATTTGTTTGTTTGTGTAGGGGACAGGGCCATTCAATAGGTTTTTTTTTTTGTTTGTTTTGTTTTTTTGGTCAGCGATAATGAATGGGCAATTGATGCAGCAATTCAGTGGTTTTGGGCACCAATTATCATGCTTATTCTCAAAAGCATCTGGTTTAGCTGTGTAAAGCAGCAAAGTACTGGTTAGCCAAAACAGACTCTATGCACATTTCTGCTCCACCTCAGGAGACTATAAGCTGAAATGTGGGCACCCATGGCTCTCGCACCAAACCGGAGCAACAATTGAATTGCTCAGTCATGTACCCATTACTGAGCGGCGTTCAAAACACAATTGAATCTTCCCCCTAAGAGCTTGTTATCACAAGTGTTTGGTCAGTTTACCTAAGGTAATTATCTTTTATGTTACAAAATTTATTAAATTTGGTTATTTGCAGGTTTAATTTAAGTAGCAATGTTTGGATATCATAGGGGTCCATATCTGTCACACAATGAGGCTGGATACATAGCCTTACAGGGAAAGTTCAACTTTTGCTTGCATTTTAGTCTTTAACCAGTCAAAAGCTGTATTTAAAAAAAAAAAAAAAATTGTATGTAAAGAAAACAGTCTGCCGGCACTCCTATAACTCAAGACAACTTGCTCCGGTGCATCCAGTATAACAGAAAAATCCCGAGGAATCAATAACTGGCACTCGGAGTCAGCATGAGACAAAAAACGGTGTAGAATATCAAACGTTTTCGGGGTCACCACCCCGTCATTAGGACAGAATACAGACAGGACAGAATACATACATGTATGTATTCCGTCCTGATGACGGGGTGGTGACCCCGAAAACGTTTGATATTATACACCGTTTTTTGTCTCATGCTGACTCCGAGTGCCAGTTATTGATTCCTGTGTGTGTGTGTGTGTGTGTAATATATAATGTGCGCACAGTCTGTACAGATAAACTTTACATGGCATTAGTGTAAACTAGGGATGTGCAGGCTCGGTTCTACTCGGTTCCGTTCGGTTCTTTTTACCGGATCTTATTGGGTTTCAGCTGTCACGAGTTTTGGATAGCCAATAAGATTCGGTAAAAAGAACCGAACGGAACCGAGTAGAACCGAGCCTGCACATCCCTAGTGTAAACTAATAGAAATCTCCTCAGAATATGTTGTTAACCGCTAACTTGGCAGGAGAGCCTTAAAGGGGGAATTTCAGTGTGATGCCCATGAACTGCCTTCAGAATGGTTGGGCAAAGGTTCTTCACAACCATTATTTGTGCAAAATGGTAATACAATTTGAAGGTTATATACTGTAATAGTAATGTGCAAGCAGCTGGATATCACTGTGATATTTGGCCACAAATCACCCTAAGAGCCTGTATATATATCAGGCACAATGTTGAAGCAGCAACCAATTGACAGTAGAACTGTTGCGTATATATTAGGGCGATTTAGTTAAGTGCAAGGTGAATAGTGCCGGGAAGTTGGTCCTGGAGCTATTCAATTCAGCACGCTGTTTAGTCTGACTTTTAACAACTTAAATTGGAGAATGTAAGTTCTCATGACTTAACCTGGGTGTTTAGTTGCGAGAACCGGCATTCTCCGACCAGTGCCGGCCGTGAGGCAGTTAGCGCCGTGCTAAGCTGGCAAACAGCCTTGCAGCTGGCACTCTAGTCTGATTTCTGCTCGCACCCTCAGGAAGGTGCGAGAATAAATCCTTTAGTCGGCCTAACAGTGCACTGAATTGAATAGCTCCTGGAACTCCTTCCTGGCGTTATCAAAAGCGTGCTTCATTGAATCGCCCCCATTGATCCCTGTCCATATACAATGAGGTATTTCCAGCTACTTGATAGTTTAAAAATACTTGCAAAGCTTAGTGCATTCCCTTGTAATGCTTAGATAGTGCTTGTGTTTAGTAGCTTTCAGTGACCTGCCTTTTAAAGCTGCTGTAAACTATCAACAGATTGAGCAGTTACCTATTACTGTTGTGCATAGCAAGCTTCACTCTCATGTGTTAAGTGAGGAATAGACAAATCCCAGAAGTCTGGTAACCAAAACACCCTCAGATGTGTCCACATACATATATCCTCCGTGCGATACAAGTTGCGTTACACAACGCGTGAGTGCCATGTGGTTCGGTAGCGCCGATTGTTCGTGCAATTTTTATTAAATTTTTTTTACTATCAAATGCATCTTATTTGCACAACAGTGTGAATAGAATGCACAAGCAGATTTTACTGATGAAAATGATATGCGGCATGCCTATGTTCTGTGTGCGAGTGTATCTGTAAGCGAAACACTACTTTTACAGTGTCGCAGCCGCTGACACTATAAAGTAGTGTTTAGCTTAAAGATGCAATCGCATACAGAACATGGGCATGCCGCATATCATTTTCATCAACAAGCTACTTCTGCATTCTATTCGCACTGTTGTGCATTCAAAGGTAAAAAGTCGCCCGAAAAGACACTCTATGCTACAGAGTCATGGCATGACGTGAATAGAAGTGACACGCAAGGAGGCTAGATGTATGTGGACACATCTGTATACAAATTGTCTGTCTTTCTTTTTAGAGTATTTTTTTTTTTTATGTGAATGAATCCACATTTCATAAAAAAAAAAAAAAAATAATAATCCTACTGGCTATTGAGTTCGACTTAAATTTGTCCATCTGAACCAGCATTTATCTGGGAATGCTAGATCCATTTACAGACTTGCATCCCTTCTCTTTAATTTACCTTTCGTTATGAAAAAGCTAGATGGCAACCTATATCTTAATTTTGTTTTTAACATTACTACTTTAGTGACCAACTCCGTGCATTTCACCATGTGCTTTAACAACTACTAAGCTTTCTTGTGCCCTATTCCTCCTGAAATGCAAAGAGCGATCCTATGATTTCTTATGGTGCGTGTACACTGTACGATCAGTCAGCAATAACTATATTGCTGACCAACCTCCCTGCACCTTCCCGGTGTGCTGGATGATCAATATCGATCATCCAGCACACTGCCAACAACGGTCCCTATGTAACCTGATCGATATCAACCAGGTTGGCCTGCATGCACGGTCGATGGACGATATTGTTATCCTCCATACGTGCCCGCGCATTGCTGGCCGTTTGAGGGTTGGGAGGCACCAAAAAAATTAACGATATGAACGCTAGAGTTCATATCGTGCATTTTTATCGTACCGTGTGTATGCACCATAAGTCTCATTTTGGGTTTTTTATGCTTGGAGAGGGCTGGTTTCCTTTTTTTTTTTTTTTCTTTTTCTTTATAATGCATCTCTATTTTGAAGGTGTCCGATGCTATATTTTGAGCTGACCCTAGAACTCTTTGGTCTCCTATTCTATTCTGAGGCTTCTCAAACTCTGTCCCGAATTGGGACTGCCATTTGTTATTGCTGTAGAAGATGTTAGCATGCTCAACAGTTTAGTGATGTCAAAAGGAAGGCCAGAAAAAGGGGACCTGATGTGTCCTAATTAAACTGCTACTTTTTGTTGGATTTGTATGTTGATAAAATTTTCTCCTTTTAATAATGTTCAAATCCTTATACAGTTTGTCTAAAAGAAAACTGCTGACAACTTACTTGGTCAAGACACTTTAAATATTTTTTTTTTATTTTTTTAACCTTGATCATGAGCATGGGCATCTTTTACCTGAGCTTTTAAGTGTTATTGATGTGCTATATTTATCTTTAGAAAAGACAGCCTTTTGTGGTAGGGGATCTATGTAAGCTGCTGTGGCTTATGGTTTAAACCTATAGTTGTACATAACACGAAGACATTCTATGTAGAGATTGATTTATGTAATGACTACTTCATGGTTCAGTCCACTTACTAACCCTAATGGTGCGTACACATGTAGATATCAGCCAGCGATATATCGCTGGCTGATCGTTATGCACCCCCCCCTGGTGTGTTGAATGATTGATATCGGTCATCCAGCACACCACCTACTTACCGACGACTATAGAGCGACCCGCAATCAACTATTGCGGGTCGCTATAGTAACTTGCTCGATATCGAGCAAGTTGACCGGCATGCGCGGCCGGTGGACGATATCGCTATCGTCCATACGTGGCCGCGCATCACTGGTCGATGGTAAGTTGGTAGGGACCATTTTAATTTTGAAAGATATCGTTCAAATCGTTCTTTTAAATCGCTACGTGTGTACGCACCTATTAGAATAGTTTTTTGCATATATGTTCTTAAAATCTATATATTGGTTCCATGTATAAAAACATGAGGTAATTTTGGCTCCTATAACTAGTTTCAGCAAAATAAATGGGAAATAGCTCTCTCATATTCTTAGCTCTAGTTGAAAAGAGGCAGTCATTTTAAACGGTTGTAGTAGGTATTACCGCCAACCGCATGGCCGGCAGTTCAAATCCCGACAGCATAACCCTAATCTCCCCCTACCCCCCCCCACCCCCCCCCCCCAGCCCCCCGGGGGAGTGCCTAACCCTAACCTCCAGCCCCCACACCCCCCGGGGGAGTGCCTAACCCTAACCCCCCTTCCACTAGCCTAAACCTAACCCTTCTTCCGGCGTATGGAAAATGACAGACTGGAGTCGGGAAGCCGGCGGTCGGTATTTAGATAAGTATTCTAATTCTTTCTGACTCCATATATAGTGTGGAAATCTTTCCATCTCTTTTTTTTTTTTTTGTCACGATTTCTCCATTATTGTAATGTAGGCAGCGCCATACCCTCTTTCCATATTTTAATAACACGTTACTTTCTAGACCAAAAGGGAAAGGTCTTTCTAAGTGGGGGTAGGCAGCAGCCTTTACCTATTCAGCGCCATTTATTCTCTTTAAATAGTATTTGAGGTATTTAGACTGTCGGCTTCCTGACTACATCCCATTTTAAACATTCGTTATATTCCTACAATGTTTTGCAAGGAAGAATTACTGCAATAATCGTCTTGTTTTCATTTGTCACAAATTCTTCATATTCAGTTGTGATAAAATTTAGCATTTCAATTACAAAGTGTTTAGGAACAAAATGTAACAGAATTTATGTATTTAATTGTCACTTTGTCCTAGCTATGATTTTTTTTTTTTTTTCTTTTTTAATGCAAAAGCTTTATAACGGAATTTGTCTTGTGCAACTGTCCTATCCACCTGGTGTAATGAAACTTGAACAAAGTTTTTTTTTTTCCTTCATTTCTAAAAAAAATTCCTTACAACATTTGGATGCAAGTTGTTCTTTGCAGAATAGCTTCTCTTTCTGTATTTAAAAGATCTAAATAAAGGCTGTCATATTTTAAATTGGTCAGTCTCCTAGTGCCAAAGAAATGGCAACATGAGTTGTCACTATCACGTGAAAAGTAAAGTACATCCTCTTTCTAAAACTGTAATACAAAAAAAATAACATGAATGTGTGGAAAATTTATACCACATGATCGCATCATATTTCAGATTCAATAAATTGAAATAATTTTCTATTTGTTTCAGGCCTTGCTAATGAAATTTGCCCATATCTGCTAATTCATTGATTTTTGTTTTGACTAAATGAAAAGAAAAGAATAAAGGTTTTAGAAAGGACAAGTCATTTAGTTGTAAATTAAATAGTATGCTTTAGATTGTGTAGGCAACGTTTTTCTGTTTGGGTGCTAGTGCAAGCCAAAATTGTAACATTTACAAAAGTAATCGAGATTACATTGGTACTAAAACTGTTAGTGTGTTCCCTGTTCTTACTTTTATTATAGAATTAAAATAGAATGTCTGTGCTTGATGGAATGTACAGCAGCTCAGTTCAAATACTGAAACCAAATGAAAAAAAGTTTTAAATAATCGGTGGCACCTGTAATAAGATCCTCTACAGGTTCCCTGTATCAGAGGAAAGAAAAGTTTACCAACTGGGACTACAAGGTAGAAGCAGCTAGGGATAGTTTTATGTTTCGCCAACTTCCCAAGGTATAGGTGATGACGTCAGGCATCGGGCACCATAGAGTTAAGTTTCAGCATCCCAGGATGCACTAGGGTCCCCCTTCTATACCCCGCCCCCGAGCCAAGGCATCTCAGTTTCGTTGGTGCCCGGCTCGGAGTCGGATGCACCTGTTTAGAGGGGGGCTAAGGATAGCCCCTGAAGTTTTCTACAAGGCAGCTGTGGCTGCACATCTGGAGGTACAGCTTGGACAGTCATTCTTGACGTCCATGCTGTCTTCCCTACACCCCCGCTGGTACCGTAACGCCGGTACTGATCCGGGGATGCTGGTAGGCATCTGGGGTCACAGCTAGCGGTGACCCCAGATGTTTGGGACCATGGACGGATTTAAGGGGGACAGCAGGTAAGCAGCGGGGTCCCGCGGTGGGTCCCCGCTGGAACATGGTCTGGAGTCCCCAGGCAGGGGGCTCCCTGGGGACTGGCTGCAGCGTGGAGCCAGGTTACGGACCTGCGCTTCCACTACCCCCCTGGGACAGCGGACCGCAGCTGAGCGGTAGCGCTGCGGCGTCCCAGGGGTTATTTGCATGCCAGGGGAGCGCGCCTTCCCTGTACACAGCCGGCACCTCCCCCGCTGCACACAGCCCTCTCTGCACCTGCCGATTAGCCCTGTGGCAACGCTCATCCCCCAGGCTGGCCTCCTCTCTGCTCCTCGGTGGCCATCTTTATGGAAGCATGGTGAACGCTGCTGGAAGCTGCTGATCGGTGGCATTGTGGTCTGGGTCCCCCGGCATACCTCTCCTCCGTTGGAACAGGTCTGTGTATGCAGCACTGAGTCCTACCAGGCCCTGTGTCTGCGTAGTTGAGGATCAGCGCTGATAGTGCAGGGATTGATTTCTTTGCATTGTATGTGACTGTTGCTAGCGTCTGCTGCCTGTACTTTCACTTTCTACTGTCAGCCTTTTCACTGTCCCTGCTCTTCTTCTGCTAAAGCCCTTGCGGTGCGGTGATTGCAGGGCGGTTCTCTCACTATACTAACTCTTATCAGTGAGAGGGGTCACATACTTGCCATCATGTCTGAAAGTGATTTTCCTCTCCAGCATCTGTGTACTACATGACCTATAGCGGAGGGGCTATGTCAGTGTTTTTTATTGACGCGGCCAATTACTGTCACGGCTCCGGTACAGGAACCGCCCTGGGCTTGTTTCGCTAAAGCGCTTACAACCCTAATGGGCCAGTTAGCTCCGCAACCTGCGTTCCCTCAAATGGGATTGTCCCAGCAGTCAGTGGTGTCGTCACCCATGCAGGGGTTCCCGAGACAACTGATGGTACCCCACAGTCTCCCTATTTCCCCTCCTCGGGTCTCTCAGGAGCCTGCGTGGGTTAATTCTCTGACAAGTTCTGTGCAGCATTTGTCAGACGTGTTACAAGGGGAGTCTGTGTTGCGGCCGGTGGCGTCTTTGTCCACTCCTTATGAGGATGACGAGTGGACGACCGATGATGGGGAGATTCTGGATCTATCGGACCAAGAACCTCTCCGTACTAAAGAGTCGGACGCTAAGTCTAAGGTTTATATACCTGGCCTTATTCGTGCAGTCTGCACAGCTTTAGTTATTGAGGATGATGAACCTCCGGTATCAAAATACAAATATGCCTTTTTCAAAGATGTTAAGGGTGACGCCACAGTGTTTCTCTTTCGGGTCAATTGGTGGGCCACTTAGAGGAAGCGTGGAAACATCCTGGCAGACGGTATCAACCTCAAAAACGTTTAGCAGTGGCTTATCCGTTTGCGGACAATTATTTTGCTAAGTGGGAATCCCCGCCACAGGTGGATTCTCATGTGACACGCCTGGTCCGAAGTCCCACGTTGCCCATGCCCTCCATGTCCTCCTTTAAAGGATGCCACGGACCGTAAGGTGGAAATCTGCCTGAAGTCCGTTTATTCCCTCGTGGGGGGGGGGGCAGCCAGGCCGGCTATGGCCATTTGTTGGGTAACCAGAGCTATGGAGCGCTGGGCTGATAGTTTGGAGGCGTCTTTCGGTTCCGACTGTTCGACTGAACAGACCGAGTTGATAGGCAATTTCCGGGATTCGGCCACTTACCATAACGAAGCGGCTTTAGATATCAGTACGCTGACTTCTCTGGTTTCTTCGGCAGCTGTGGCAGCTCGTTGCACCTTATGGTTGCGATCTTGGAAGGCGGAAGCTGATTCCAAAAAGGGTTTGGAAGCTTTGCCTTTTAATGGAGAAGTCCTATTTGGTCCGGATCTGGACAAAATTGTAGCCACGCTGGCGGCAGCCAAATCGGCATGTCTCCCGTCTGCTGCAGTTCCTTCCAGTTCAGGTACATCGTCCTTTCGGCCTTACAGGGCTCAGGGTAGGCCTAAAGCACAGTCCTTTCCCCGTCATGCAGGCCCCAAAAAATCGGCCAAGCCTCGGAAGCAGGCCTGGAGTACCAGACGTCCGGCCCCTAAGTCCGATGACAAACCTGCGGCCTGACGGTCCGTGCCTCCCTTTAGGGGATCCCAGAGTGGGAGGCCGCCTGCTACGGTTCACCCAGTGTTGGTCGATAACCACGACAGACAGTTGTGTTCACGAGGTGGTTTATCACAGGTATGCCCTCTCCTTTTGGCACAGGCCCCCATCCCGATTCTTCACCACTGGTCTTCCATCAGACCGGAACAAAGCCTCGGAACTGCGGAAGGTTTTGCACACTATGCTCCAGGCTGGAGTTATAGTGCCTGTTCCTTTCTCCCAGAGGGGCCGGGGTTTCTATTCCAATCTGTTTTTGGTGCAGAAACCCAATGGGTCGTACCGTCCGATCCTCAACCTCAAAGCACTCAAAAAGTCCTTGCGGGTGCCGAGGTTTCGGGTGGAGACCCTACGGTCCATCATTCTGGCGCTGGAACCTGGGAATTACATGGTGTCGTTGTACATACAGGACGCTTACCTGCATGTCCCTATTCTTTCGCGCCATCAACAGTTCCTCAGGTTTGCTATCTGCAACGATCACTTCCAGTTCCAGGCGTTACCTTTTGGCCTGGCGACAGCACCACGTGTGTTCACCAAGGTTATGGCGGTCATGGCGGCTTCCCTGCAGCTGCAGGGAGTCCGCATGTTGCCGTACCTAGACGACCTTCTGTTGGTGGTAGGATCTCCGGAGCTCCTTCTACACCATTTGGATCTGACGATTACCAGTACTGCAACGGCACGGCTGGTTGATAAACTGGAAAAAGTCCACCCTGATCCCGTCTCAGAGGATTCACCACCTCCAGAGCCTTGTTGGACTCCAGTCAGCAGAGGATCTTTGTGATGGGGGAAAGATCTCTGCCTTGCAGTTGAGGGTGCGCAGTTGTCTGCAGAGTCGCCGTGTGTCTCTTCACTCGGCAGTGAGGTTACTGGGCTCCATGGTGTCCGTATTCGACATGGTGGAATATGCCCAGTTTCACTCCAGACCTCTGCAGCAATTGATCCTGTCCAAATGGAATGGACTGCCTCAGAGTCTCAAGTCCCAGACGATTGTGCTCACTCCGGAGGTTCGCCTGTCCCTAGCCTGGTGGTTGCAGACGACCCATCTCAACAAGGGTCGTCCGTTTTGGGTGGCAAACTGGGTCCTACTGACGGGCGCCAGTCTTTGGGGTTGGGGAGCGGTCTCTGGTCCACACTTGTTCCAGGGCAGATGGACTCGGGCGGAAAAGGAGCTTCCGATAAACATCTTGGAACTCCACGCCGTTTTCAATGTCTCCAGCAGGCCCATCGGGTTCTCCACGGTCATCCCGTGCAGGTCCAGTCGGACAACGCCAACACCGTAGCCTACATAAATCGGCAAGGAGGAACCCGAAGTCAAACGGCACTCGTAGAGGTGTCCCGCATCCTGATCTGGGCGGAGCGCAATCTCCCGGTCATATCGGTGGTATTCATCCTGGGTGTCCTCAACTGGGAGGCCGACTTTCTCAGTCGCCAGGACATTTATCCGGGGGAATGGTCTCTGCTCCAGGACGTCTTTAAACTTCTGGTGGACAGGTGGGGTCTTCCAGAGATCGACTTCATGGCGTCACGGCACAAAAACAAGTTGCCGGTGTACGGGTCTCGCACAAGAGACGAAAAGGCGTCTCTGGTGGATGCTCTGTCCGTCCAGTGGACGTTCCGGTTTGCCTATCTCTTTCCTCCGTTTCCCCTTCTTCCACGGGTAATCCGGAAGTTCAAACAGGAAGGAGGGACGCTCCTGTCGATAGCTCTTGCGTGGCCCAGACGGCACTGGTTCGCAGACCTTTCAGGGTCTGTCCGTAGACATTCCTCTGCGGTTGCCGCTACGACCGGACCTACGGTCACAGGGTCCTTGTCTTCACCCAGACCTGACTTGTTAAGGTCCAGGGGGTTTTCCAGCTCTGTAGTACGCACTATGCTGAGAGCTCGGAAACTGTCTTCTGCAAGAATATATATCGTGTGTGGCACCTCGGGAGTTCCGTCTGTCTAGAGTGCTAGCCTTCCTACAGGCGGGACTAGACCATGGGCTTCGCCTTGCTTCTTTGAAGGTGCCTGCCCTGTCTGTCTGGTTCCATCATAGGATTGCTACAATCCCTGATGTGCGCACCTTTATGCAAGGTGTTCTTAGAATTCAGCCGCCATTTGTTCCACCGGTGGCGCCTTGGGATTTAGCTGTGGTCCTGAGGGCTCTCCAGGGACCGCCGTTTGAACCACTGGGCTCAGTGGATCTTAAATGGCTGACAGCTAAAACAATTTTCCTTCTGGCCATCGCTTCAGCCAGACGTTGTATCTAATTTAAGGGCTCTCTTGTAGACCCCCTTTCTTGATTTTTCATGGGAACAGGGCGGTGCTGCGCACTCGTCCTGATTTTCTTCCCAAAGTTTTCCCGTTTTCATATCAATGAGGAAATAGTTGTGCCGGCTTTTAACTCACATGACCTGTCGGTGGGTGAGGCCACGTTGGACGTTGTGCGGGCCTTAAGGATTTATGTTCTTCGTTTAGGAAGTCGGACGCCTTGTTTGTTCTCTATGGCTTCCGTAAAAAGGGTTGGTCTGCTTCAAAGCAAACTTTGGCAGCTTGGATCCGTATGGCCATTTCAGAAGCTTATCTTCATGAAGGCCTTACGGTTCCTTCCTCTGTGAGGGCTCATTCCACTAGGTCTGTGGGTCCTTCGTGGGCAGCTCGACATGGTGCCTCTGCAGTCCAGATATGCAAGGCTGCCACGTGGTCCTCTGTCCATACATTTGTGAGGTATTACGCATTTGACACCTTTGCCTCTCAGGATGCTTCCTTCGGGCGGCGGATTCTCCTTTCAGCACAGGAGCGTCCCCACCCTTGAAGGATACTGCTTTGAGACATCCCCAAGGTATCCTGTGGATACCCTGAAGTAGAAAATATGAGATATGGTAAGAACGTACCTTTGTTATCTCTTTCTACGAAGTCCATAGGGTTCCACAGGACTCCCGCCCTGTCGCAGGTGTGCTGCAGATGGGCTTTACTCTGGTAACCGGTTTTTCCGTCTCCCTCTGGTGAGAATGTGATTCTTGTGTGTGTCCAGATCTTTTTTTCTCTCTTCCTTCTCCTCCGGCCTATGGCTTGGTATGTAACTGAGATGCCTTGGCTCGGGGGCGGTGTGTAGGAGGGGGACCCCAGTGCATTCTGGGAGGCTGAAAGCTTGACGTCAGGCATTGGGCGCCATAGAGTTATCACCTATACCCAAGGTATCCTGTGGAACCCTATGGACTTCGTAGAAATAGAGATAACTAAGGTAAGTTCTTACCATATCTCATAATTTTAATATATATATATATATATATATATAATTATATTTTGCTATAAGCATTAATAAAAGTCAATTATATTTTAACAGGCGGCACTGATAATTTAAAGTGCTCATATTTTTCATTTTGGTTTCACTATTTTAAATCTAGTTTGCTCAGGTTATGTTGATGATTTGTAGTCTGGAGATGAAGGCATGCTTCAGAATGTTGTACTGTTCGGCTGAGCAGGATGTGTCCACTCCCCAGAGGCTCAGGCTTCACATGATATGCAGCTACTTTTGATTCTCCGTTTTGGAATATATGTGGGTGATTACAATTCAGCTGCAGTGGAATAGAGCTGGGAAGATGGTCCTGGAGCTATTCAATTCAGTTCGCTGTTTAGCTGAGGGTGCGAGTAGAAATCAGACTAAAGTGCAGGCTCCGAGGCTGTTTTCCGGCTTAGTGCGGCGTTAACAGCTTCTCGGCCGGCACTTTAGTCAGAGAATGCATATTTCCACGACTAAACACAGAGGTTGTCGCAATAACGGGCATTCTCCCACTTAACTTGTAAAAGTAGGACTAAACAGTATGCAGAATTAAATAGCTCTGGGACCAACTTTCAGGCGCTATTCAAATCAATTGATTCGCCCCATATGAGGGAAGTAGTTGACATGAGGTGAGGGGCAACACAGCAGGGTGGTACTTGTTTAGTAAGGCACACATTAATTTTGAATGCAATTTGTTGCTAAAGCTGGTATATACAAGTATTGTAATTATTTCAATTCTTGTGTTACATTAGATGTAATACAATGTCCCCAGTTTACTTTATGGCATGTAGTGGTGCCCATAATTCATATTATGCCACAGAGTAGTGCCCCAACTATTACGCTCTTGGCATGTGGTGGGAGCCCTGGGGTCCACCCTACACTTGTGTGCGCCTCTCAGTTGCTGGGTTGTGGCTGAGCAGCTGCGCTTAGCCATTTGCTCTACCCTTATCCTGTTGCTGTCTTGCAGTGTGTGTATGTGTCTCTGTCTCTGTCTGCTCTGGAGAAAGCATGGTGCAATTAAACAAATTCAGAACGGGCAGGACACATTTTACAATGAACTAAACTGACAGGGGGCTTGGTGCTGGAAGTGCCTGTTGTGAATCCTGAGAGAGAACAAATAAAACAATTCTGGTATTTAAAGGGTGGGAGCTGATCTTTAAAATATATAGGGTTCGATTCAATTCAACGCAAATTGAATAGCGCCAGAAAGGAGCTCCCGGATGCTATTCACTTAAGCATGCTGTTAACCCTGACTAAGGATTTGTTTTCTCATCCCTCCCGGGGTGCGAGCAGAAATTTGACAAAAGTACAAGCGTGATGCTGTTTTCTGCCCTTAGTGCGGCGGAAATAGCATCACGCCGGGCAGTTTAGTCGGAGAATGCCCGTTCTCGTGACTAATCGCCCTGTTTAAGGTGCGAGGGGTGGGAGAACGGGCATTCTCCGACCTAACAGCGCGCTGAATTGAATATCTCTGGGAGCTCACTCCTGGCGCTATTTAATTCCCGTTCAATTGAATTGAGCCAATAGAGGTTAAAGTGGCGCTCAAGAATAAAATAAACACTGGACACCTTTCATGGTTCCATCGTTTCCGTGCTGAGACACTCAAACTTTGGAACCAAGTATTGTGTATGTGTGTTTGTATTGGCAAAATATGGAATAAACATCTGAAACGTTGGACTTCATTATACTGACTGGCGTTATGAGAAATCCATGGAGTGCTGCCTGTATCCTGCTGCGTTTGTGGCATGGCATCTGGCTAATGTTTCAGGAGTGGTTCCCGGGTAGTTGAACATATATATGGAGTGCCGGTCTTTGCTGTGGAGATATTTACCAATGGAAGTAAATGTAAGCCTTATATGGACCATATTGTACTGCGTGTATTAGTATATTGCTATCATGATAGTAAGAAAGAAGCTATTACTATAGTCATACGATGGTCTGGGGCTCTTTTGCTATAGCTTGTTTACAACGTACACATAGTAACTGGCACCCTGAACCAAAAAAACGAAAACACTTTGCAGCGCATTGCAATTCAATCTGGCTATGCCTAGTTAGACAAGGTTTCATCGTGCAGCAAGATAATGACCCAAAACTTACTTCCAGGCTATGTCACAACTACCTTTTTGAGGAAAAGAATAAGATGGTAGGGTTCAAATCGTGGAATGGCCAGCACAATCTCTAGCCTTAAGCTCCATTGAACTGGTTTAGGTTGAACTGGACATATAGGTGAAAGTAAAGCAACTTACAAGGGTAACATATTTGTGGGATCTTCTGCAACAGTATTGGCAAGAACTTTCCAAACAATATTTGTTTTCCACTAGTCTGTTCGGCTGTTATATCTGCAAAAGGCGGCTACCTTGAGTCAGAAATTCAGATTACGTTTTAATTAACAAAATTATGCTTTAATTTCAGAGTCCATTGAGATTGGTCTACATACGTTTTCAATTAAAAAAATACATATAACAAATGGGGGGGGGGTTGTTTCACCTGTAGTATTTTCAGATGCATAAGTGTCTGATGCTTTTTTAAACATGGGTAACTTTTAAGTACAAAAAAATCTGAGTGAAATGTTTGCAATTTGATCTATCCTTCTATTAAATAGCTTCTGTATTTGGGAATGCCTTGCGGCGTATTCTGTCAGTGCTTGCTACTCGCTGTGGTGTCCGATTGCATGCATTTGTTTAATTTTCTACTGGGTTAAGCAAAAAAAATTCATAGTATGTAAACTGAAGGCCCCCATACATCAGAGATGGATTGCAGCAATCGTGCAATTTGCAATCGACTGTGTATAAAAATCGCCAATGTATGGGCTTCACAGATCGCAGATTGCAACCAAAAAGTGATTGGAATTGTTTAATTAGATTGTCCAACATTTTGGATTTCACAGATCGATTGGGGCTGTAGATTGCTAGTGTATGGACATGATCAGCAGATTTGCAGACCGTTTCTAGCAAATTGATGGGCCTTTCAAGATTGCCAGATCTGTGTTTGCTGCAATCGATCTGCAAATCACTGAAAAAGATCTGTAGTGTATGGGCGCAGATTGCTCGATTGGGAAATCCTAAGATCGGGCAATAAATCTTCAAATTGTTCAATTGTGGTTTTCAGATTGCTGATGTATGGGGGCCTTTATTTATACTTTTGCAGTATTTGACCGGTGGTTGGATTGAAAAAAATTAAAAAAAGTTGGTAAATTTCTCATCTATGTTTACACAGATCTTTGATAAACCTTCAGTAAATTATATTTGTGAAGGGATCATTCATACAAAATGTGTTGGAATGGCTTATTAATAGATCTCATTTATTTTTTAATTTAAAGATAAGTAGATAAGTGTATGTATATGTAATATAATTTTTTTTTTTTTTTTTTTTCACTGTGTGATACATGTTTAATGGGATATGGACGCTCCCTAGTAACATTATTTATTATTCTTTATGCGGTGCAACAAAGGTTCCGCAGCGCCTTTATAAAGTACATAATCAGTGATTTTCTTGTGTGCTCATTTTGTTTAACAGTACAAACAATGCAGGACAAGGACATGGTTTATAAACATTGCTGCATAATACTGACTTAAGCAGCAAGGCGTCAGCAACCAAGTGTTAAGCGGCGTTTGGGGAGTTGGGAGTAATTGATAGTATAAGTAGGGGGGAGGGAGAAGCAAGTGAGGGAAGAGGGCCCTGCTCCTGAGAGCTTACATTCTAAAGGGGGGGAGTGGTGCACAGACAGGCAGGGGTGACACAGATGGGGTAGATGGTTAGGGTGAGAGCTGGAAAGGTTTGAGTGTGTATGTGTATCCTGATCTGTCAAAATTAAGTTCATTGTTCATCTACCGCTATAACAAAAATGTCATATTTTTCTTTTATTTACATAAATGTATAGTAGAGTAGTTGTACTTTAATTTTTCTCAGTTTTATTATAAGCACTAAATTCATCCAGCTAAAAATGCAACTTTTATGGGACTGTCCTGCTATCCTAATAGTAATTACTTTTGTCCCAGAAACTGGTGTGCTGTAGATAAGCCTCCATAGTGTAACTCACTAAAAATGTTCGTGCAATATATATATATATATATATATATATATATATATATATATATATATATATATATATATATATTATTTTCCATTTCTGCTCGTGATTGACTCAAGATACAGTACCTTGCAAAAGTATTCACCCCCTTGGCTTTTTACCTTTTTTGATACATTACAACCTGTAATTTATTAATTTTTTTAATCTGAACTTTATGTGATGGATGTGCACAAAATAGTCTGATTTGGTGAAGTGAAATGAGAAAAATATATATAAAAAAGAATCTTTACAAATAAAATTCTGAAAATTGGCATGTGCATATGTAATCACTCCCTTTGCTATGAAGCCCCTCAAAAGGTCTGGTCCAACAAATTACCTTCAGAAATCATATAATTAGTGAAGTCCACCTGTGTGAAATCTAAGTGTCACATGATCTGTCAGTATAAACACACCTTTTCTGAAAGGCCCCAGAGGCTGCAACACCACTAAGCAAGAGGCATCACACCATGAAGACCAAAGAGCTCTCCAAACAAGTCAGGGACAAAGTTGATGAAGTACAATTCTGGGTTGGGTTATAAAAAATAAAAAATCCAAATCTTTGATGATCCCCGGAGCACCATCAAATCCATTATCAAATGGAAAGAACATGGTACCACAACAAACCTGCCAAGAGAGGGCCGCCCACCAAAACTCAGACCGGGCAAGGGGGGCATTAATCAGAGAGGCAGCACAGAGACCAAAGGTAACCCTGAAGTAGCTGCAGAGTTCCACAGCAGAGACTGGGTGTATCTGTGCATGTGACCACAATAAGCCGTACACTCCATAGAGCTGGGCTTTATGGAAGAGTGGCCAGAAAAAAGCCATTACTTAGTGATTAAAAATAAGAAGACATAATTTGAGTCTGCCAAAAGGCATGTGGGAGACTCCCCAAATGTATGGAGGAAGGTGCTCTGGTCAGATGAGACTAAAATTTTACTTTTTGGCCACCAAGGAAAACTCAATGTCTGGCGCAAACCCAACACATCCCATCACCCCAAGAACACCATCCCCACAGTGAAACATGGTGGTGGTAGCATCATGCTGTGGGGATGTTTTTCAGCAGGGACTGGGAAACTGATTGATTCGAGTCGAGGGAAAGATGGATGGTGCTAAATACAGGGATATTCTTGATTAAAACCTGTTCAGTCTGCCTGTGATTTGAGACTGGAACGGAGGTTCACTTTCCAGCAGGACAATGACCCGAAGCATACTGCTAAAGCAACACTCGAGTGTTTTAAGGGGAAACATTTAAATGTGTTCGAATGGCCTAGTCCAGTGGTTCCCAAACTTTTTGAATCACGGCACCCTAGAATATCAGCATTGTTTTCATGGTAACCCTAAGACAAAAGTTTGAGAAATTCAGAAAAAATTTAGTGGTCGTAAAATGAAGTAAATTGTGCTTACCTGTCATTCATAGCTTCAGTTATGTGGTGTTGAACAGGTTTGTGCGTTTTTTTTTTTTGTCCACATATTTACATTGCATTAGCCATAAATTTGATTTGGTGCTGGACAACCAACCTGTCAGCCACGTGGACAGCCACGGCACACAGTTTGGGAATCACTGGCCTAGTCAAAGCCTAGATCTCAATCCAATTGAGAATCTGTGGTCAAACTTGAAGATTGCTGTTCACAAGCGGAAACCATCCAACATGAAGGAGCTGGAGCTGTTTTGCCTTGAGGAATGGACAAAAATCCCAGGGGCAAGATGTGGCAAGCTCATAGAGACTTATCCAAAGCGACTTGCAGCTGTAATTGCCGCAAAAGGTGGCTCGACAAAGTACTGACTTTAGGGTTTGAATAGTCATGCACGCTGAAGTTTTCTGTTATGTTGTCCTAAATGTTTGATTCGCAATAAAAACAAAACAAAACACAGCTTCACAGTTGTAGGCATGTTCTGTGAATGAAATGATGCACACCTTCAAACAATCCATTTTAATTCCAGGTTGTGAGGCAACAACATGACAAATGCAAAGGGTGGTGAATACTTTTGCAAGGCACTGTATTACCGGTTTTGGTGCTTTTTATGTCCGTTTAAGACACAATTGATATATTTCCACCTTTCTTGGAAAGGACTTCTCCACATAAGGCTAAAAACTAATACTGTACTGCTGATAGGCATGCAGTAGTGAAACAGTACATGCCCTTTTCAATCCTGCAAATGTCTGGCGGAGCTTTGTACTACCAGTGGGTTGCTCATGTCTGGTAATCTACGTTTAAACTGTTTAATGTTCTGTCTTCCTATACGCCGCTAATGTGACTTAAAAACTTCAAGACCCGTACGAGAGTGGTTAAATAAGGTATCAAGACCTCTCACATTGTGTGTAATGTTCTTTCTTTTTAAATACAAGCCAGGCCATAGCAGATAGACCACTGCTTTCGCTCCTAGTCATTAGACTGCGCCTCATATCTGTCATACTGTCCCAACATCTCTTGTAAGATGGCGGGGCTGGCGGAAATATGGGCAAACATTGAGGTGCGTAGTGTGATCAGATTTCTGCTACTAAAGGGCACATAATCATTGTGACATGTCCCCAATTTGTCAAGCTTGTGGCCGTGCCCAGTACTTAAGGATGTCCTGGACTTCCCCCAAGCTCTCCCTTCACGTTGAATAGATGCCATGCGCTTGGCATCTATTCAACTGCAACTTTTCCCACCTGCGGGTGGGCCCGGCACAAGGCAGGCTGTTTTAGTGGGGCGACCCGAAAAGGGCAGGGTGCATTTTGCCCCATTAAAATTGGGCAGGGCGCGGCGCCCCACTAAAACTGCATAGCGTGAAAACTATGCAAGTTCAGTGAAATTGGCAAGTTTTACCTGTGGCTATGTGTAATTAGGAGTGGTGACAAATATAAATCTGGCTGTGTGTATGCACATGCTTATAAGGTGGTTGATTTTGTCTGGCAGATATTGTTTACTGCATGTCATGTTCCCCCAGCTTATTTTGCAGTACTGTATGGTTATGATCAGTAAGCAGTATACTCAGAATGCTTTAGTTTTATGAGGGCAGAGTAGTGTATGTCAAGGTTATTCAACATGCGGCCGTCCAGCTGTTGTGGGACTACACATCCCAGCATGTCCTGCCACAGTTTTGCTATTGAGGCATGCTCGAATGTGTATTTCAACAACAGCTGGTGGACAGCATGTTGAATAACCCTGTATGTTAATGTTGTGATTTTAATAAAAAGTATCTTAACCACTTAACTGACAATTTAAAAAACACATTTTGACTTTATAGAGTAGTGAAAAAATAAAGTGGGGTCTAATGCCCCCCCCCCCCAGCGTCCATAGGTTCTCGATGATGATTGACCATTGACTCTGATACCGCAACCCCCTCCCCCCTTACCAGTGGCAATAGATTCCAGAGTAATGATAAATCCTCAGTGGTTTTGCCCCCACCACCTTAATGTCTGCAGTTTTTATTGAAATTTCCAGCTGAAACCTCCATAGTTTACAAAAATGGATATATTAATACCCTCTGTGAGTAAGGATTCACCCTGCAGGTCACTTTCCCATCTGCCTCCCTGCAGGCCACAGTTGTCACTAGGGTCTGATATTCATCTCCCAGCTGATCTTCGCACTTGGAGAGCAGAGATCGGCAAATGGTGCTTAGAGGGGAGCTTCAGTTTCCCTCTTTGCACTTGACTTTACTGCCGGGCACACCTGTGCAGAACCGATTTCCGATGTTAAAACATTGGGGATACAGTGGTAGTGCATGTTAGCATGGCATGTGACCAGGTCAGAGAGAGTCCATCTGGCAGGGGTCAAATCCCATGTGAGTGTGCCATTAAGTGGTTAAGGCACCAGTCATTCCTTTGCATGTGATGCTTAGTGCTTATAAAACTTAAATGACAATCTTTGCCTAAATATGCTCTGTTTTGTGAACAACACAGTTCGTATTTTAAAAAGCAAACTTTTAATAATTTACAGTTCTGTGTGTCCATTCCCACAAAACTTTATATATGGGCTGGCTGCATTCTGCAATGGGGGATGCTGTGTAAGTGCTAAAACTAACATAGTAGTAAATGGGGGGATTCTCATAAAGCATTGTCGGATGCTTCTCCAAAAAGTTGGTACTATTTTACAGTAAACTCTTGAATCTCTAAAATTGTAACTTTAATTTTACCTACAACAACTGAAAGCTCAACTGACATTCTCTGGATTTAAAATAAATAGTTTGTTCCTTTATGTTTATAATGTCTCACAGCTATGTAACTTTCATTCATAATTGAGTTGGATATGGGGTTCATTGTAGATGACTTGTTAAATCTTTGGAGATCTAATTGGTTTAGCTTCATATGTCCGTAGATACATATTTGTATGTCCTTGGGCTTTATTTGTCATAAGTAAACTTTTCTAAATGGTATCTTGTTAATAGTGAAGACATTTTAGTGTACCCAAGTTAGGTATTAAACTATGTTCTTCTCTGCCAAATAATAAACCTATGCTATTCAAAGCAATCCTCCTCTAAAGGGAATGTACAAGTAAATGGTGTCTGCAGTACATATTGTTCTATTGCTGTGTATCTGACCTAATTTAATGGCTTTCCTTTCTATATGGAGTTTATTTTTAAACCACTTGCAAGTGTTTGGTGCAGGATTACACTTATGTGGAGAGTGCTGCAGATTGTCTTTCTTTGTTGGTGCTGTCTCTTGGTGAGAAAGCGATGTTGCTGCTTTCTCAAAATCAGTGGATTAAAACCTGAAAATATTAACTTGTATGCATCTTTAATTGTGTTTTTGTTTTTTTATTTAAATGTTTTATATTACGATCTCATGATTCATGTCTACTTTTTACTTCTACTAAAATGTATTACATTTTTTGTTGTACTAATATGTTGGTAGGAAACTCTCAAAGCGATTCCTTTTTTTGATGCTTATATTCACCTCACAGATGGCAATTTTCCTGACTGCAGTAGAACATTTGTGGTGTAGCTCTAACCCATGCCATCTTTACTAGTGGGTTACAACTAGTTAAGGTTATCGATGTACCTTTTTTTTTTTCAAGGAAATCTGAGCCCACCCATTTTTGGTATGTTGGCAGCTTCCCTCTTTTAAATATGGCCGAAATAGGTGGGAACGCTATTAATTCAGGCTGTTGATGTAAGATATCGGTGAGGTGTTCTGAATGTGGTCCATTAATTGTTTATCATTTCAGTTAATGTGTGTACAAAAATGTATCTAAAGGATGTGTATATAAATGTAAAAAGGGCCATACCATGTTGTGTATGGGTCATAATACAAACATCTGAGATGAATTGGCAAGTTTACTTCTTCAGGGTCCATAGGCTCCACAGGGAGACCTTGTGGTGTAGGTGATGAAACTGAATCCCGGCACCACACAGTTAAAAGCTTTCAGCTCCCAGGATGCATCAGGTCCACTCTCCCTATACCCCACCCCCCCAGACTGCAACCGGACTTTAGGGGACAGGTAAGGTGGGCCTCCGCTCGCGGTGAACCGCTTTTTTTTTTAGGCGGTCGATACCTCCGGTCTCGGGACATACCGGAGGTGGCTGAGTGTGGACGCAGGCTCCAGCCATTGCGATCCACTAGACCACCAGGGACATATTGGTGTTGGAAACCAGCGTCCCAGGGGTTAATTATTAGCAAAGGGAGACTGCTTCCCTGTTGAAGCGGCTCCTCCCCTCAGCTCAGGGCGCCTTTCCTCTGAGGTCTGGCTTCTCAGAGCTGTTCTCCTCTTGCAACGCCCCCTCTGAAGTCTCCGGCGGCTATTTTCTTCATGGTGCAGTTGCAGCTCTCACAGGACAGTGCGTGGTCCGGTCCCGCTACATACCTCTCCCCAGGGTCAGCGTATGTAGCACTATTTCCTACCAGACACTGAATCTGTGTGGTTGAGTGTAGTGCCAATTTGCAGTAATTCCTGCATTGTATGTGACTTGTGCTAGCGCTGCCTGTCTTTTTTTTTTTTTCTATCCGTCACCATATGGCTATACCCTTTCTTTATTTCATGCCCTAATACAGGTGGTGTGTGTGTGTGTGTGTGTGTGTGTGTGTGTATTATTATGAGGTCCCATACTGGTGTGTGCTGCACTGTGCCATATTCAGGCAGCAGGTCCCTTCAGCTTTACCAGGCATAAGATAGGACCAATAAAGTTTCAATAAAAAAATGAGTGATGCAGACGATAGGGATGGTATGAATTTACAGGAGGAGAGAAAAAAGGCAGTGAGGGAAGTGGGGATGAGGAAGCATATGTGGGGAGAGGTGAGATGCTTCCTCATCCCCACTCCCCTCACTGCCTTTTTTCTCTCCTCCTGTAAATTCATACCATCCCTATCGTCTGCATCACTCATTTTTTTATTGAAACTTTATTGGTCCTATCTTATGCCTGGTAAAGCTGAAGGGACCTGCTGCCTGAATATGGCACAGTGCAGCACACACCAGTATGGGACCTCATAATAACCCACCACCACCACCACCACCACATAGCCATATGGTGACGGATAGAAAAAAAAAAAAAAAGACAGGCAGCGCTGTAATTTCTTAAGTCTTTTGATTTCATCTTTTCTCTTTTGATATTTCCTATCATCCCTACTCTTTACATCATTCTCATCTCTGCATCATTCCCTCTTCTCTCATTACCCTTTCTTTACTCCTTCTATAACTTAATATTTCTTACCTTTACACGTGTATATAACCACCTTCTTCCAATCTTTTTATTTGTCGTAGCACATAATGCACCAAATCTGTGCTCAACCTGATCTAATTTGGAGGGGAACACTGTTACGATCATGCCTGCCGGTGTCATAATATTAACAAGGCAAATTAAATAAACTACCAAGTACTTTGAACACTTTTTTTATTATATAATAAAGATTTTTTTTCACATTATTTTAGTTCCAAATCGAATGCCCAATCTGGAGCATCATTTGGCTATTTTTATTTATTTTTTTTCATTGCATTCATGCATTGGTCCCACTGTATTTTTATATTATTTTGTTTTATTGGTAAACTCATTTTATTTTTGCACATCCACTGAAACTATAACTACATTTCTAAGACCACATTCAGAACACCTTTATGTCTTACACCTACACCGTGAATTTAACCTATTAGTCCAAATGGAAATTAGAAGTCAGGTGTTCAGTCTATAAAATTTATATACTTTTGACCAAACTAACTTATTTTCACAAGACTGATTTATAAGATTATAAGTACCTGGTAGACTTTTGCAACAGGTTAATAGGCAAGTTCTGAGGACTTTGGTAAAGTGATGTACTATCTCATGTGGGGAATTAATTTATTTTATTGTGGCTACAGCTCGGTTGTTTTTGGGCACCCATCCCTTACCGTGGATATAAAGTCAAAAATGCAGGGATCGACTTTTCCTGTCCAAAGAGACAGTAAAGTAGGGAAATTCGCATTAAGTGAACACTATTGAATAGCTCCTGGTCACTTTGGAGCGATGAGTGTCATAAACATGTTACTATTCTAACCCCCCCCCCCCCTCCCTTACTTCTTGAGTGTGCTTAATTTATGCATGGTTGTCTATATAGCTTGTGTCAATATAGCCTTTGTGATCATATCTGGAAGGGAAAGGATTCAGATCTGTAATGCTGATCTAGTGTTCCCGCTAGCCTGTTTTAGCGGGATGCTGCGCCCTGCCCTATTTCTGAAGGGCAGAAAGCACTCTGCCCTCCAGTGTGGCATCCCGCTAAGACAGCCTGCAGGTTCTGTCTCCACCCGCGGGTCGCAGTGTCCCACGGGTAGTCAAAACAACGGCACAGCGGTCTCCGCCGGTGAATGGATGCCGGGCGAATGCTACTGATCCTACTATTTTTGTTTCACTGTATAAATAATGTATTTGGGTTTTATTAATCAAATAGGAATTTAGCTACTGTAGCAAAAGCTGGGGTTTGTCTTTTAGTAAAACTGCCGTTTTAACCTCCACTAGAAGAATCAAGTTTCGTGATTTGCCAAATTGTTAGTAGATTAAACTTCTCCCAAATTTTTCATTCTTCAGGCTCCAAGAAAAAACCTGCTTCAAAATAATTGTTAAATTTTTAGGGGCATATTCAATTGACATGAGGGTTTTTTTTCCAGCTGTGTGAGGTTTTTCATATTCAGTAAGCCTCAGGATTTTCCGCTGCAAGGATTTTATATTGGAACTTAGAGCATGCTGCCCCAGAGCAGGTGCAAAGTTTTTTAAAAATTTGTCAATTAAGTGTAAAAATGTCAGGACTTTGTTCAGAACCCCTGGGACCAAAAACCCCAACGATCAACTAGGCCATTAGACGTTTTCAATTAGCGTAATTGGACCAATTACACAGCAACAGTGAACATGTTTCCGTTATGAAAATGCTTCTAATTGATTTCCAAATGGGAAGCATAAATGACATTTAAATTCTTAGCTCTCTGTTCTGAGATATAGCACATTTATGATGATGTAGGGGTATAATGTTAAATATTAGGGAATTTTAGCATATAGGTTGGCAAAGCTGAATACAGGAATGCTGAGTCATTGCAGGCCATGTAGTCATAGTAGGCCATGGAAATAGTGTCAATCACTGCCTCTGGTTGATTGAAGCAAAATTCTTCTGCCCCCTTTACACATCAAAAACAGACTAATGAAAAACTTTGAAGTGGAAGAACAAAGATGGAGAAGCTCTCAAATACCTGAGAGGAAAATTTCCACTACTGATTGATGCTAAAGTTAAGGAAGAAATCTTTGTTGATCTGCAAATTTGTCAGCTTAAGGATGAAAACTTCGACCGTCCTCCAAGGTTTGGGAAGCCTTTAAAAGTGTTGTGTATGGCTTCTAGGGTAATAGAATGCTTCTATGCTTGCTGACTACTGTTGGACAGTGACCAGAGATGCCCCAGAAGAGAAGTACAAGCGACAAGCAAAGAGAAAGCGCTCTCTTGAATAGGCTGCTATTTGATTGAAACAAATATTATTTGTTGTATCAAGAAAATGTCAGATTTTTTAAAAATTGTTTCACTGTGACTCTATTACTGAAGTACTTATAGTGCAAGTAGTATAGCTCAAAAACTAGAGCTAATAAAAACATTCTTAAGTTAATAAAGTGTCTATTTTTAGAAAGGTAACAAATTTAAAATATTTGTTGTACAGTGTAATTACATTATTGGGATATAATGGGCTAAAATGTGGGACAGGTATATGGGCATGCTGTGCGTATGGGATAGGTGTTTTAAACATTGCACGTGCGATGTAAAGGCGGGCAGACTATTCCTATCTAATATTTGGTGCTAATGAAAATGTATTCTAGCCAAAAGGTTTAAATAGATGTGGCCACAATTTGAGGATTTTTTATTGCTTCTTTATACAGATCAGCAACACTTTTAATTTAACTAGAGCACACCCACCTTTCACCCTCCTTTACTTACCTCTGTGGTCCTCTGTGATACATAGGCCTTTGGTGCAGAAGTGTAATACTTAAAGATTTCCTGTGGAATGTGCAGCTGTAGCAGCCAGCATGTGCCTGGATGTCCCACGTTTGTCATGAATATCATGTTGCTGTGCTAGTGCTGTTTCATAGTTAGGCCTTCATTAAAACGGCCCATGGAGTATAGCATCTCGGAGGTAGGGTCTGAGAAGGGGCGGTTGCAGTACTCGCACTTCTTCTCCCCAAGCTATACTACCCTTCCTTTTTATACTGAGGGTGGGAACTGCTCTTCCCTCCACTCTGATGCTGCTCAGCACTGAGAAGCAGAAAATAAGTCTCATTGCGCTGATGTTTCTATATGAAACGTCCCTGCCTGGTGGCAGTGGAAATTTGCCGGACGGACTGCCAGAGAAATAAAGTGTAGGGAAAACAGAGTAATTGTTGTAGTAAGTTTTTTTTTTTTTTTCTATGAGAGCAAGTTAAGTCAGTATTTGACTTAAATATATTGATACGGTGGGGGTGGGTATATTTTGTCAACATTGACCACTTCGACACAGATGAAATGTTGCTAAAACTTCCCTGGTAGTAGTGATTTATCTGGTACGGCGGCTCCAGCTGTTTTTTTTCTGGGTCCGGCTGTGACGTTGGTATGACTAATCCTAACCCTCCCTTTAGTGTGTAAGCCTAACCTCCCTTCCTGCAGCATAACCCTTTTCTGCCAGTCCAGGTAGAATGTTAACATTCTGCACTTGCCAATATGTTCAGTGTCTACATTTCAACTATGCCAACATCATAACAGTTGACATTATAAATGTACATTCCATAGTGTGAACAAAGTGGCAATGCTTTTGACAAATGAGTGACAGGCATAATGAAAGAGATTGTGGCTTATCCCCGCGTGGGTCATGCTGTAAATGTGAATAATTATGTATAACTTGGCACAGGGTTGCACGATTTAAATCATGCGATGTAGCTGTAGCTCTGGATCATGCACAAAGACGCTATTGCACAATCAGTGATGTCATACAAGTGTGGAAGACGATGTTAGATGATCTTGAAGAGATTGGACACCACAGCAATGTAGTAAAGATGGCAAAGGCAATTGCTAAAATTGCACTCACAGATGCCCACTTGCTGGCTAATCTACTTGATCCTAGGTACAGGGGAAAAAGCTTAGTCCTGCTGAAATTGAGACTGCTATAGAGTTTGCTCATGCCAATCGTCAAATTATGCCGGTCATCATCAACGTTCGTGTATCCATGAAACAATTTGTACTATACATGTTTGAAGTGGATGCCAAGTATCTCCTCTAGCCTGGTGGATGTCCTACGCAGCTCAACGTCAGTCTTCTGAAGCAGATGTTCACCGCAGTTTCATCAAGTGCAAGAATTGAAAGGATTTTTTCAACGTACGGTTTTGTACAATCCAAAACACGCAACAGATTGGGAAATGAAAAAGCAGCTAAGCTGGTTGCATTCTACAGAGCCTTTTCTGATGTGGACAAAGACCTCTACATGTTTGACTCAGACTCAAACAACTGAGTGAAATTCAGAGCCTAATTGTACTTCTTGATGCAGCTGTTTAGTGTGTATTTATTCTATTACTGTGTTCATTTTGTTACTGTTCTCGCTTCAAAAAGTGTTCATTTATTACGAAATCAAGGTTTAAATATCTGAAATGAAACTTTAATTAAAAAAAAAAAAATGTAGAAAAAAAAAATCTGTTTTAAATCAAATAAATCAGATTTAAATCAAATCCGATTTTTTTTTTTTTTTTTTTTTTTTCCATTAAAAAAAAACCCCTATTTTTATGCAACCCTGACTTGGCAGCAAGAGGAGACTTTTTTTCGGTGCTGACCTTTTAACAGAAAAATCTAATCGGTAAAAGCGCATGTCAGAGTACACCCCCAGTATCATTGTGCGTGTCTATGTATATTTGTATGTAGGTAGAAGTTGCTGCATCATTCGAGACATTGGTAACCATTCAGCAGTGCACATATTCGCCTAACACCCTAAAAAGTGACTTCCCATTTTTTTTCCATGATCTGTTTATCAAAAATTCTATTTATTTTAAACATTTACTACGGTTGTTACTTGTCCCCTCATAATCGTTGTACTATGGGCCTGTCTGAAATATGGCCTACTACTAGATGTCTGTTCTACGCACATTATATGCACATTTTTTTCTTGTACATTGCATATGAAACTGCCCCCCTTATTAAATTGTTTTGGCGCCATGTTCAAGACTATAGGTGCATATTCTCACTTAGTGAAATATTTCCCCCTTGCTTCTGAATGGACGGTCTTGGGAATACTTTGACCAACTTTAAAATTGACTCTGAGATGTCTGAAACCTGTTAATGATTTTGGTGGTAGCACGCAAATGTATTCTACAATATTCGGTACAGATTGGCCCTACTCCTTACTCTGTGCATAAATTTATATTGTTTTTCACATGGATTGGTTTGACTCTTTCCTCCATAAGGAACTCTGGGGGTCATTCAGACCCGCTCGTGAGCGGCAGTACGCTCGCAAGCGGGTCGATGTTCCCCCACTGCGCATGTGCACGACTGAGGGAGCTCCGTCGTGCGCATGCGCGAGACCCAGCGAGCGACGGGCTCTTCATCGCTCCGGGTCTCGCACCAAAGGGGGCGTGCTGTCGATGTTGATTAACAGCACGCCCCCTTTGGTGGGCGTGTCTGCCCGACGGAGGCGTTCCCATGGGAACGCCTACCGTCTGAAGCCGGCCCCACTGACATCACTAGTGATGTCAGTGGGAGTGATTTTGGCTCTGATAGAGCCAAAATCACTCCAGGGCCTGCGGCAGGGAGACCCTACCGCAGGGTCTCGGTCGCAAGCCCGATGGTCGCGATGGTCAATACCATCGCGACCATCATCATGGACGCTCGCTATAGCTGTGGGTGGTTACCCACAGCTATGTGAGCGTCCATGAGGACGCTCCAAAAAAAGGTAGGAGGGCACTGATTCAGAGCGAGCGCTCTGGTCAGTGTGTTCAGCTCTGAATCAGGCCCTCTGCTTTGGTAGATATTTTGATGTTTGGGCAAGTTTTCTTTCTTCCCTACCAGCCCAAATTCACCATCAAATTAATTCCTATTTCCATTCTGTCTGGTATGAAACTAGAATATATAATGACCCCCCTGGATGCTGCGACACTCCCTTCATCGTAGGCCACTCCTCTCCTATTTTCTAGATAGACCCTTTTATGTCCAGTATATAGTGCAACCCTGCCAGCCAGTTTTATTGTTACTGTTTTCATCCCTAATGTCCTTTCAAATGTTCTGTATGGCACTCCATAATGTTCACTTATCTGATGACAATTGAGATTTTCTAATGCGCTATTCTTTTTGACTGTTTTATGTATGTATTTATTGGTATGTAGTTGGAGCGATCCAATGCACTAAACGGCTACAGCTTTGGATCTCACAGCATGCAGTGGTCCTCCTCCCTATCTACCCTGCCCTCAGCCACAAGTATTCCGTTTTTTTTTTGTTTGCTGCGCGGCAAGACCAATCGCACCTGTTATACAGCGGGACTGCCTAGGCAGTCCCAGGCTTTTTTATTTTATGATTTACCTTCGTCATTGAACTTCAGAGTCTAGCTGTACCAAGCGCAGATAATTACTCATGTACCGCGACCCCTTCTACCTCCGCCGACGCCATAGTACCGCTATATGCCCTGAGGTTTTCGGCAGTCCTCCGCGTGGCTTAGCAGCAGCTTTTGCTGAGGTCCGGACTGCAGTCGGACCACAGAGATGTCAGGTAAGCGGTTCCTTACGAGGAATCGTGCGCAGCAGTTCTGGCTTCCGGTGTAGGGATGCATTTGAGATGGCTGCAGGTGAAGGCCTCATGTAACGTGTCCTCACTTAAGGCAGCCGGGACCATATAGTCTGTTGCCGGGGACGGGTGGTAAGACTCGCTAGAGGCGCATTAGTCAACGTCTTACTACTGTGAGGTCAGCGTACCCGGCCGTCAAAATCGCAGCCATGGGGGGAGATAGGCGCTCCCCCAGCCAGACGCAAACTTTTCACCTCACAGCCACAAGGTCCCAAGTATGGATCCAGAATGAGGGACCCCTATGCCGCCGCCTTGGGTGCTCTGGCGCTGAGGTGGGACTTCAGGTTGGAATACCGCTTTCCTCCAATCTCCCTCCTCCCAAGAGTCATCAGAAGGTTCAAGCAGGAAGGTGGCAGGATAATTCGAATAGCCCCTGCCTGGCCCAGGAGGCATTGATTCTCCGATCTGACATGTATATCCATACAGTCCACTTCCGCTGCCTCTACGGCCGGATCTGCTATTGCAGGGTCCATGCCTATATCAGGGTTTACCTCGGCTGCCTTTGATGGCATGGCTCTTGAGTCTTCCGTCTTAAAAGCCAAGGGTTTTTCTGTCTCTAATCCAGACGATGCTGAAGGCAAGGAAGCCTGCTTCCGCCCGCATCCATCACAGAATTTGGCATTCATATTTTCTTTGCTGCTCTCACAGAAAACATGATCTGAAGGTTTTTCAAGGTCCCAAGAGTACCTGCTTTTCGTCAGGCTGGATTAGACTTAGGTCTTTGCTTGGCAACCTTGAGAGTTCAGGTTTCTACATTGTCAGATTGGTTCCAGTGCAGAATTGCCCCTCTGCAGGATATTGGAACATTCTTGCAAGGGGTTCTTCGGCTGCAACCTCCATTTCTCCCTTTATCCCTCCAGCCCCACCCTTAAGGGAACAGCTTTAGGATGTCCCCAAGGTAGTTCCTTTGGACCCTATGGACCCTGAAGAAGAAAATAAGAGTTATGGTATAAAATACCTTTTTTTATTAACTTTTTCTTCGCGGTCCACAGGGCACCCACCCTGACGCACCTGGCCTCAGTTGGGATCTGTTCTTTGGCCTTTTTGTATCACTGATTCCCTCTTCATATGTTGAGTGTTTCTTGTGTACAGTGTACTTCCTTCTCCACTATCAGTCTCTTGCCGTTAGACTTGTTTACAAACTGAATGCCTGTGGCTGAGGGCGGGGTATTTAGGGAGGATGACCAGTGCATGCTGGGAGCTCCAAAACTGTAGCTGTTTGGTGCCTTGGATCGCTCCAACTACATACCCCAAGGTAGTTCCTATGGACCTCGAAGAAAAGAGTTAACAAAGGTGTTATACCATAACTCTTATTTTTTTTTCAAACACAGCCTGTGACATTGCAGTGAGGAGCGGATTGGTCGGTGCTTTAGCTCATAATTTTATCTCTCAAAGCTTTATTAAATCTCCATCTTTGTGCTCTTTTTATTTGCTGCAGGAAGCTATGTTAAGAGGGAGGTGCTTATTTATCTAATGAGACATTTTGTTTGTCAGACTTGCATTGTTGTACATAAATGCACTGTGTGGACATAATTAGTGAAAGAACCAGTGATGCCACAGTAAGAGATTCCTATAGAAACTGCTTATATACCTGTAAGAAGTCCCACAAGAAAACTGTACGAAGGATGTGGGAGGAGCTTCATCTGTCTGTAATGGCAGTAGTGGAATATTCGTTATGTCTGAGAAATTCAGTTACCTTCATGGTTCATATCTGGTCCTTTCATTTTTGGCTGGCAATATATTGTTATAGTGACATTTTTTCTATGCATGTGTTAACTCATAATTTACCATACTTTATTCTTTTAACAGTGGAGGAAGATGGCATTTGGGATAATGGACTTTCCTATGATTGTCGTACTCTGCTCTTCAAAGCTATCCACAATCTGCTGGAGAGATGCTTAATGAACCGTAATTTTGTGCGTATTGGGAAATGGTTTGTGAAGCCATACGAGAAGGATGAGAAACCAGTTAATAAAAGGTGAGTAACATTCTGAATATCAGTACCCTCATGGATAGTGTGTAGCTTTTATACTTCACCACTTAACACTTTGCCTGCTTGTGCCCTGTGCTTTGTTAGCCAAGTTCCAACAAATTCGTATCTGCATCCCCAAACTGTTGTGCTCAGACACTTTGCAAAATTCTGTTCTGTACAATAATATGCAGAGGTAGGGTTTTTAGTCAGTAGCCCCATTTACTGATTCTTAACTAAAACACAAAATTGATTTTTAAATAACTATTTTATATGTAGACCAAGGAGAAAACGCAAAGTAATAGTCTACAAAAGCATTTAATCTATATATCAAGGTGAATAGTGATAATTATCACGTTGGCATGTAATGATAGTTTGGTGACCTCTGTCCCGTTCTACCCATGTTACTTCCATAACCCTCGTGTACAGTCTCTAAGCACTTCTGTTATTTCCATACTTACTGTTCACATACCATCTCATAATGAAGACATAGACACTCTTGAAAATCAACAAATATCCACATCACAACATGACCCACAACAAAAAGGAATAACCGTGTAGAAGAAAGGAAAAAGGCGCATACTGATACACAGGCCATACACACAAGGAAAAAAACACCCTGTAGAGGAGAAAAAATTAGGCCATCCCAAAATATATAGTAAAGACGAAAAGGAAAAATGTAATGCTAAAGATAATCTTTATAATAAAGTGGGTGATTCGGCATCAGACGAATTGCAAAGCTGTACGCAGTCAGCTTGCAATTCTGTCCTTGCTAATATGCAAATGAAGCAGGAGGTGTATGACACCCCTTGCTGCATTTGCAATCCCAGCACTGCGACCGAGGTGGTCGATGGTTGACGGCGCTGAGCTAAGTAAGCCTCAGCTTACTCAGACTGTTCAGCTTGCGAGGCTGTGAAACTGCCTCCCTGGCCTTTCCACTCCTGGAAAATGTTTCCAGGAACGCCAGCCGTCCCCGCACCACCCCTTAAATGTCAAGTCTTGCCAATCTGGCAGAGGCATCGAAGGGGCTGTGTGCGTTTACGCAGGACCCATCCAGCGCACGAGCAGAATGGGTGCTGCGCACGAGCAGATTCCCGATAATCTGAAAGCTGCGTTCAGCTGAATCGGGCCCCAAAGTCAAGTGTTGATAAGAGAAATAGAGTGGAAAAGAGAGAGGAAAAAAAAACACTGGCAGAGCCAGGGACAGCATCTAGTAATTTATAACAATACAAAATCTGAAAACTAAAACTGCTTGTGTATTATAACCTAAAATTTATAGCTACCAATAGATGAGATGAATTGCTGAATATTATTGTTGGTGTAATTGACAACTTTTTTTTTTTTTTTAATTCCTCTCCATTTCTGTGAAGTGTTACATGTGGGTAGATTTGCATCCCTTACCCCACTGCTGTTAACCATCTACAGACTAAATTGGGTCTGAAAATCTCAGCACAAAAAACTATTTGCACCAGGAATTTCAAGGCTGCTGTTATCTGGAAGATTGTAGCAGTAGGGTTGGACTTGTCTGTCTTCATACAATGCCCCCCCTGCGGTTACAGTATATTCATGTTGCATTGCATCTGGACAAATCTTTGGCCTAAATTGATTGTTTACTAAAAGCACCGTGGGGGTAATCCAATTGGCCGCTATTCAATCTACAGGGTTAACTCCACGCGTTATTTCCCCTAGGTGGGCTTTTCCTCGAAGCTTCAGGAGCTGTGAAGAAAAGTCTGAAAGAAAAAGGCAACATCAGGGGTTTAACGTGCAGGGTAACACATTGATTCTGCAGTTTATGTGAAATCAGTGGGTTTCTGTGCGTTAACTCCTGATTTACCGCACTGGAAAAATAACACTTCATTGAATAACATTTCCCAGTGCGGCACGGGTAAAACCCCTGCGTGGCTGATTGGGTTCCCCCCATAATACAAACTAGCCTAAATGCTCAGTAAAATGTAATGAGTGCTGCCTTAAAACTTTATTAGTTATATAGTACACAGGGTCAGTACGGGATGCCGGCAGTCAGAATCCCAACGCCTGCATCCCAACAGGGTTAGGATGCTGACACCTGTCTTTAAGTACCCTACCTTTAACCCTAAACCTCCCCCTAGTGCCTAAAGCTGGCCACACACTAGACCAACTTACATCCAACCAGCCAACTTGTTGATTGGTTGGAATGAAAATCTGGTAAGGAATCGGAGCAACTGATGATCAGTAATTTGCTCCTAAATGCCAGAAAACAGATGAAAATGGTCGGTCAGACAAGTTTGTTAAATGTTTGATCTAAACAATTTGTTAAAACGACAGTTTTTGTCCATTTTCCGGCGTTTGGGAGCAAATTGCTGATTGTCATTTGCATTCATACCTTACCAGATTTTCATTCCAACCAATCAACAAGTTGGCTGGTTGGATGTAAGTTGGTCTAGTGTGTGGCCAGCTTTACACTTTCCATTGTGCCTACCCCTAATCCCAATACTTAATGTCGGGATGCCTCCCTAGTACACTATGCTGTAGAATAGCTTCAAGAATATTTATGAATGCTCCTAGTTTTAATTGCCAATGAAACTTATAAATTTGCTTTCATCTTACCAGACGGCAATTCTATCACAGCTGTGATAGCACCATTCTGGTAATGCAGCTGGAGGCATTATGCCCCATGCATGCATTACTGATCCGAGCTACGTCTTTGGATGCAGCAGCGGATCATCTGTGTGAGCCTTGGCTGGTTGAGTGACCATGGGGGTCACTCAATGCGACAGCTCCAAATGCACAAGAGGCCAGGAAATCTTGTCAGCCAACAGACATCCTGGCCTCTTCTCCCCCACCCCTCCCTATGTTTTGGGAAAGTTAGGCCGTCGCCGCCCCCTCCTTGCCAGGAGACTGCAGCATACTATCAATCACTTGACAGTCTGCTGCCGGACTGTGTGCGGGATCGCAGACCCGTATTGGTTATGTGCCTGCGCACAGCACTGGCCATCGGAGATGTGCGGTAACAATTGGGTTGGCGTGCATTGCTGGATCAGCCCTACTGAAAACTGGGTTATAGTGAAGTTGCTGCTGATGGCAGATTGAACAGCTGCTTTGTAGTTGCCAGATCAGCCATTTCCATCTTGCATTCTATAACTGTGATACACACTCTGTAGAAAGCAGCAGTAGAATACTCTGCAGATGAGTTGCTGTATTTCTCGTTGACGTGGATTTCTCTTAAAACTTTTAACTAGGATGGCGTTCTTCCTCAACTTTCACTACTATCAGTTATGTTGAGGCCATACTGACTCATACAACGGTATCTATATGGATATTTCATTGCTAGGTATTCGCTCTTAAGTAATAGTCGCATATCTTTGAACTGGAAGGCACATGGCTTAAGGTGCCCATCCACTAGACGATTAAGTTAAGGGATTGAACGATGACAATTGTTCATAAATCGTTTGCAAACATGTCTAAAATGACCAGCGATGCGCGTGCCTGCTGATCGTTTAGACATTGATCATCGTGCAAACATGCTGGTCAACCTGACTATAACGTCAGATTGAGCATGTTTGCAGATGATTGATGAGCTCGTTAAGTGCAGGCTCATCAGACTGACAAACAATTGCACGATTACAATTTTGTAATCGTGCAGTCATTTTCATGTCTCTAGTGGATGGGCACTTCACTTTCATACGATACCATACTAATTAAAGTAATCTCAGGCAGTTGTAGTAGCATTGCATAGTGCTATGTGTTCTGTCTGTAAGCAGAAAATGTCTGGAACCAATTTTTGTAATGTTCTACAGCTGCATTTAGAGTTTGGAAATGTTTAGTGGGAATTTAGGTGGTGGAAGTTTTTTTTAATTTTTTTAGTATATTTAGACCTGACCTGGTACTAGTTTAACATAGTGCCACTCCTATTTTATTGTATGTGTGTGTAAAATGTCATGACACCATGCATGCAATGTCTCTACTAACCTCAAAAATTAGGTATATATGGGGCAGGTGTTTGCATTTATGGGAAAGTGCTTTTGAACTTGCAGGTGTGTTCAAAAGCTTTTTTGCAGCATTTTGTAAACTTTTCTTATATCACTGAAGAAAAAAATATTCCAAATTTTCTGTACCCCAAAGACCGCACGAACATAAGTTTGCTGAAAAACACTTGCGGCTACCATTTTTCGACCGTTATTAAAACTTTTTTTAAAAATCAACAATTTTACTCCTTTTTAAGAACATACAATAATTTACTTAATACCACTAACTGCCTTCTAATATTCTGCTGTTATTTGGCACTTATGAGGGGTCAGGATGATTTCTACACTTTTTTATTTTTTTTTATTTTAAATCCACAACTGACGCACATTTTAGAATTAATGTGCGATTTTAGCCTCAATTCCTGGGAATGGGCATTTACAATTGAATTGCCAGTTGGGAATTTTGCATTCCCAAACTCTTGCTGAATTGAATTCCCATTCACCCGCTCTAGTGGTTTGTTCTCTGTAGTCCCATGGATCGAAGTAATCACTCAAATTGAGTTTAATCACATGTTCGTTAGCAATCTTTAACACCTAGCTATGCATGTACTTCTAAACATTTTAATAGCAATTTTGAAAGCTTTTGGGTTATTAATGTCATTATACACTTAAGTGGGATTTAAATCCTAATACAGAAATATCAGGTTTTGGTTGTAATGGGAAAATTATAAGCTGATGGCAAGAAGAAACATGACGAAATGATGGGGATAATGTAACCCAGTATCATAGTAACAGGCACTGTGGAAAAATAGGATGCTAATGGACTGCCATTATTTAGCACTTTCATGGTACCTTCTTTAATTCTGTTCTTAATGAAAATGTAGCTACAGTGATCTCTGAGAAAATAAGTACAAAAGAAAATATTGAAAATTGTCTTAAGGAATAAGGATTCATGAAGACTTTTATCCATTGGACTTTGTTTTTCTGTGTTAGTGATATTTGAATTGTATTGCTGATTTCTTTGAGCAGCCTAACCTAATAAAAACATTATTATACTTTTATGCAGGCTAGTGCTCGGTCGGTGTATACCCCTTGGCACCCAAGGACACCCTCCCTCACTGTTTTGCCCCCATTTCCTACCTTTTGTGTATTGGGGTGGCATGTTCCCTCCTTAATGTATGCTGCCAGGTTGTGATATCCTAGTAGGTTGCTACACTTCTAGCCCATATCACCATGGAGGAGCAGCAACCCGCAGATTTACAGTTAAGTAGTTGGCAAAATTGGCGCTCCATCTCGCTGTCCGGCACACTGTGACAGGGATTTGTAGTGAAAATAAAGACACTGAATGAGTGACAATATGTACTTTTTTACTATTCTTAGCACCCTAATAACCTGATACTCTAAAATGATAACTGAAGTCTATTAGTTGCGCTGGCTCTTATGCTGCTATTCTATTTCTAAATGCTGGATTGAGACGCATGGTGTTGGCCCCATCCAGTTAAGGCATAGAACAAAACTGCACCATTAGTGGCCTTTAGACTTGTAAGTTTAAGCAGCAACTACAAGATAGCAAGATCAAAGTACACATCACCACGGTTAGTCTTCAGTTACACTGACAAGCAAATCAAGTACTATTCTCTGTATGGCATTGTGGGCCAATAAGGATGTTGTGGATACATAAACAAGGTTTATCTTGTTTGAGGTTATGCTTTTGAAGTGTATATGTATGTGTCTTATGTAATTGTGTGTGTAAAGTTTTTTTTTTTTTTTTTCACCTTTTTCAAATTTGTGCTTCATCTGCTAAAGGGCCATTAGATGTATTAAAAAGTAAAATAAAGATGCTCCCAGCTCTGAAATAAGAAGTAATTGTTTGGTGTTTCTTTGTTATTATCCCAAATTGGCTTGGCATCCACTGTGTGTGTTTTTAGCCAGGACTTGTAAGAAATAACATTGTCGCATGACTGGATAATGTTTGCCTTTATATATGATTTTATATTGAGTAAAGTATATTCAGAAGTGGTGAAGTGGGTCAGGTTGTCTGAGCCACAAGCGAAAGAATGGATTATACGTGGTGTGTTTTATTCTTTGGGCAGTGTATATACTATGGCTCATTAACACACAAACTCTCTAATTTGCTTTTCCTTGGTAGTTTTCCAGTCTCTGCTGGCAGTTGTCTTGTTTTCTTTTTTAGAAGCTGTAATAAGTAATGTTTTACATGATGAAGTGTAGTTCTGTGCTGTCAGAGCACAGCTTCAAAATGTTTTCTAGATAGCTTATTGCTGTATTATGCTGTCACTTCAGTATGCTTGTACAGATAATACTCCACTTTATATTGATCTCCTTGCTGTTTGGTGTTATACTGTACCATATTTTAAGGTTTCTTTACCATACAGCATATTTATCTTCTGCTACATGGGTTTGTTTTTTTTTTTTTATATTGCCTTATCTACACCAGCAACATTTAATTTTACTTTCAAGCAGTTTCACACAGACCAGCAGGGAAAAATGTTACAAAGTAATCTTAGTGAATACAAAGGGCGGAATTCAATTGATTTCGCGGCCCGCATCTCCCGTCTAAAGTGACAGGAGATCGCGGGCCGCTATTCAATTGTGCCAGCGTTTCACGCTGATCGCACCCAAAGTGGTCGGGTTTAGCCGCGTAAAACGGCTAAGCCCGACCAAAGTGCTGGGCGCGATCGCGAAAAGTGCCGTTTGGGCGCCCAAACAGGACACTTTTCGCCGATTTCAGCCCGCACCCCTCTGGGGCTGCGAGCTGAAATTGAGCGCTAGCAGCTGATCGCACCTGACAGGAGCAACAATAGAATAGCTCCGTCGGGTGCGAAGGGGGGAATAATCAATTGAATTCCGCCCAAACTGTTTAAAACACCAGCCCACAGGTTGGAGGGGGAATTATGAAGATTGTTACATATATTTCTACTTCAGGGTCCATAGGGTATCCACAGGATACCTTGGGGGTATAGGTGTGACGTCAGTCGCAGGGCACCAAAGAGTTAAGCTTTCAGCCTCCCAGGATGCACTAGGTCCCCCTCCTATACCCCGCCCCCAGGCCAAGGCACCTCAGTTTAGTTTGGTGCCCGGCCGGAGTCGGGTGCACCTGTTGGAGTGGGGGCTAGAAGAGCCCCTGAAGCTTATTCTTCATGCAGCTGTGGCTGCACAACTGGATGAACAGCATGGACAGTCAGTCCTGACGTCCATGCTGTCTTCCCTACACCCCGCCGGTACCAGAACGCCGGTACTGATCCGGGGATGCTGGTGGGCGTCTGGGGTCACAGCTAGCGGTGACCCCAGATGCTCCGGACCATGGCCGGATTCAAGGGGGACAGAGGTAAGCAGCGGGGTCCCGCGGTGGGTCCCCGCTGATCACATGGTCCTAAGTCCCCAGGCAGGGGGCTCCCTGGGGACTGGCTGCAGCGTGGAGCCAGGCGACCAACCTGCGCTTCCACTACCCCCTGGGACAGCGGACCGCAGCAGAGCGGTATCGCTGCGGCGTCCCAGGGGTTAAATGCATGCCAGGGGAGCGCGCCTTCCCTGTCTCACAGCCGGCGCCTCCCCCGCTGCACACAGCCCTCTCTGCACTGTGCTGACTGGTCCTGTGTCAGCGCTCCTCCCCCAGGCCAGCTTCTCTCTGCTCCTCGGCGGCCATCTTCTCTGCAACGCATGGTGAACGCTGCTGGAAGTCTGGAAGGAAGCATCGTGGTCTGGGTCCCCCCGCATACCTCTCCTCCGCTGTGGCTCAGGTCTGTGTATGCAGCGCTGTGTCCTACCAGGCCCTGTGTCTGTGTAGTTGAGTGATCAGCGCTGTTACTGCAGGAATTGTTATTTATCTGCATTGTATGTGACTGTGCTAGCGCTGCCTGTAACTATTCTTCACTAAACTGTCAGCTTTATTACTGTCCCTGTTCTTTCTGCTAAAGCCCTTGCGGTGCGGTGCTGCAGGGTGGTCTCTCGCCTATTTAATACTTAATTGGTGAGAGAGGTCACATACGTGGTGCCATCATGTCTGAAAGTGATTTTCCCCTCCGGCTACAGTGTACCACGTGCAAAGTACCGTTAGCGGAGGGGGAGGGTAGCGCGGAGGGCCTTTGCCGGCAGTGTTGTCCATGGCGCGGCCTATTACGGTTACAGCACCGGTACAGGAGCCGCCCTGGGCTTGTTTCGCTCAGGCGTTAACAGCTTTAGTGGGCCAGTTAGCTCCGCAGCCCGCGTTTACTCCGATGGGTTTGTCCCAGCAGTCTGTGGTGTCGTCACCCATGCAGGGGTTCCCACGACAATTGGTGGTACCCCACAGTCTCCCTATTTCCCCGCTCCCGGGTTGTCAGGAGCCAGCGTGGGTTAACTCCCTGACGAGTTCTTTACAGCACTTGTCGGATGTATTGCAAGGGGAGTCTGTGATGCGGCCTCATAAAAGGCCGGTGGCGTCTCTGTCCGCTCCTTATGAGGATGACGAAGGGACGTCTGATGATGGGGAGATTCTGGATCCTTACGATCAGGAACCTTTCCATACTAAGGACGCTGATGCTAAGTCCAAAGTATATATTCCTGGACTTATTCGGGCGGTCCGCACAGCCTTGGTGATTGAGGACGAAGTTCCCCCAGCGGCTAAATCTAAGTATGCCTTTTTCAAAGATGTGAAGGGCGATGCCACAGTCTTTCCTCTTTCGGGTCAGTTGGTGGACCATTTAGAGGAGGCGTGGAAACAACCTGGCAAAAGATACCAGCCGCAGAGACGCCTGGCGGTGGCTTATCCGTTCGCGGATAATTATTTTGCTAAGTGTGAATCCCCTCCACAGGTGGATTCTCACGTGACCCGTCTTGTCCGTAGTGCCACATTGCCGATGCCATCCATGTCCTCCCTTAAGGATGCTACGGACCGCAAGGTAGAAATCTGCCTGAAGTCCGCTTATTCCCTTGCAGGGGGGGCAGCACGGCCGGCTATGGCCATTTGCTGGGTTGCCAGAGCGATGGAGCGCTGGGCGGATTCATTAGAGGCTTCTTTTGAATCCGACTGTCCGGCCGAACAAGCGGAGTTGATTGGCAATCTCCGTGATTCGGCCACCTACATCAACGAGGCGGCTCTAGACATTAGTACTCTGGTGTCTAGAATTTCTTCAGCAGCGGTAGCTGCTCGTCGCACCTTGTGGCTGCGATCCTGGAAGGCGGACGCAGATCCAAGAAAGGTCTGGAAGCGTTGCCGTTTACCGGAGAAGTTCTCTTCGGTCCGGATCTGGATAAGATTGTGGCCACGCTGGCGGCAGCCAAATCTGCTTGTCTCCCGTCGGCCGCTGCTCCTTCTGGTTCTGGACCATCGTCCTTTCGGTCATCTAGGGCCCAGGGCAGGCCCAAACCACAGTCGTTTCCTCGACAGGCTGGCCCTAAGAAATCGGGCAAGCCCCGGAAACAGGCATGGAGTACCAGACGTCCGGCCCCCAAGCCAGATGACAAGCCTGCGGCCTGACGGTCCGGGTCTCCCCTTGGGGGATCCCAGGGTGGGAGGCCGCCTGCTGCAGTTCTCCCGGTGTTGGTCGTTCACTACGACAGACACTTGGGTTCTGGAGGTGGTCTCTCACGGGTACGCCCTCTCCTTCCGGCACAGACCCCCGGCTCGATTCTTCACCACGGGTGTACCATCAGACCGGAACAAGGCTACGGAGCTGCGGAAGGTATTGCACACTATGCTCCAGGCTGGAGTTATAGTGCCTGTTCCATTCTCCCAGAGGGGCCAGGGTTTCTATTCAAATCTATTTTTGGTACAGAAACCCAATGGGTCATATCGTCCGATTCTCAACCTCAAAGCACTCAACAAGTCTTTGCGGGTCCCGAAGTTTCGGATGGAGACCCTACGGTCCATCATTCTGGCGCTGGAACCTGGGGACTACATGGTGTCATTGGACATACAGGACGCTATGGCGGTCATGGCGGCTTCTCTGCGGCTGCAAGGAGTCCGCATGTTGCCGTACTTGGACGACCTGTTATTGGTGGCACGATCTCCAGAGCTCCTGTTACACCACTTGGACCTGACCATTGCACTGCTGCAACGGCACGGCTGGCTAATTAACTGGCAGAAGTCCACTCTAATCCCGTCTCGGAGGATTCTGCATCTTGGAGCCTTATTGGACTCGGGACAGCAAAGGATCTTCGTGACGGAGGACAAGATCTCTGCTTTACAGTCAAGGGTGCGCAGTTGTCTGCACAGCCGCCGGGTGTCCTTACACTCGGCGATGAGGTTACTGGGCTCCATGGTGTCGGTGTTCGACATGGTGGAATACGCCCAGTTTCACTCTAGACCTCTGCAGCACCTGATCCTGTCCAAGTGGAACGGGCTGCCTCAGTCTCTGAAGTTCCAGACGATTGTGCTCACCCCGGAGGTTCGCCTGTCCCTTGCGTGGTGGTTAAAGATGACCCACCTCAACAAGGGACGTCCGTTCTGGGTTCCAAATTGGGTCCTGTTGACAACGGACGCCAGTCTTCGGGGCTGGGGAGCAGTTTCGGGTCCACACTTGTTCCAGGGCAGGTGGACACCGACAGAAGCGGAGCTTCCAATAAATATCTTGGAACTCCGTGCGGTCTTCAATGCTCTCCTGCAGGCACAGCGGTTTCTCCAGGGTCACCCGGTGCAGGTCCAGTCGGACAATGCTACCACCGTGGCCTACATAAACAGGCAAGGAGGAACTCGCAGTCGGGCGGCTCTCGTAGAGGTCTCTCGGATCCTGGTTTGGGCGGAGCGCAATCTTCCGGCCATATCAGCGGTCTTCATCCCGGGAGTGCTAAATTGGGAGGCGGACTTTCTAAGTCGCCAGGACGTTCATCCAGGGGAATGGTCCCTGCACCCGGACGTTTTTCAACTACTGGTGGACAGGTGGGGTCTTCCAGAAATCGACCTCATGGCGTCCCGGCACAACAACAAGTTGCCGGTGTACGGGTCTCGCACAAGAGACGAAGGGGCGTCTCTGGTGGATGCTCTGTCCGTCCGGTGGACGTTCAGGTTCGCATACCTGTTCCCTCCGGTCTCCCTTCTTCCACGGGTAATCCGGAAATTCAAACAGGAAGGAGGGACGCTCCTGTTGATAGCTCCCGCGTGGCCCAGACGGCACTGGTTCTCAGACCTTCAGGGTCTGTCCGTGGACAGTCCTCTGCGGTTGCCGCTACGACCGGACCTTCTGTCTCAGGGTCCTTGTCTTCACCCGGACCTGACTCGGCTGTCTTTGGCGGCGTGGCTGTTGAGACGGCCATGCTGAGGTCCTGGGGGTTTGCCAGCTCTATGCTGTGTACCATGTTACGAGCTCGGAAACCGTCTTCCGCGAGGATATACCATCGCGTGTGGCATACGTTCTTCCAGTGGTGTCGACCGAGAGGTTATGCACCGCGGGAGTTTCGTCTGTCTCGGATTCTCGCCTTCCTGCAAGCGGGACTAGATCATGGGCTTCGCCTTGCTTCTTTGAAGGTACAGGTTTCGGCCCTATCTGTCTGGTTTCACCGTAGGATTGCTACAATCCCGGATGTGCGCACCTTTATGCAAGGTGTTCTCCGTATTCAGCCGCCCTTTGTTCCACCTGTGGCGCCTTGGGATTTGGCTGTGGTCCTGAGGACTCTCCAAGGACCGCCGTTTGAACCACTGGGCTCAGTGGATATTAAATGGCTAACAGCTAAGACTGTTTTCCTTCTGGCCGTTGCTTCAGCCAGACGTGTTTCTGAGTTAGGGGCTCTTTCTTGTAGACCCCCTTTCTTGGTTTTTTTCATGGGAACAGGGCAGTGCTCCGCACTCGGCCCGAGTTTCTCCCCAAAGTTGTTTCCCAGTTTCAGGTTAACGAGGAAATAGTTGTTCCGGCCTTTAACTCACCGGGTCTTTCCGTGGGTGAGGCCTCTTTGGATGTTGTGCGGGCCTTAAGGACTTATGTGGACCGCACTTCTTTGTTTAGGAAGTCGGACGCTTTGTTGTCCTCTATGGCTTCTGTAAAAAGGGTTGGCCTGCTTCAAAGCAAACTTTGGCAGCCTGGATCCGTATGGCTATTTCTGAAGCTTATCTTCATGAAGGCCTACCGGTCCCTCCTTCTCTGAAGGCTCATTCCACTAGGTCTGTGGGTCCTTCGTGGGCAGCTTGACGTGGTGCCTCGGCAGTTCAGATCTGCAAGGCTGCTACGTGGTCTTCTGTCCATACCTTCGTGAGGTATTACAGGTTTGACACCTTCGCCTCTCAGGATGCTTCCTTCGGGCGGCGGATTCTCCTTTCTGCACAGGAGCGTCCCCACCCTTAAAGGATACTGCTTTGGGACATCCCCAAGGTATCCTGTGGATACCCTATGGACCCTGAAGTAGAAAATATGAGATATGGTAAGAACTTACCCTTGTTATCTCTATTTCTACGAAGTCCATAGGGTTCCACAGGACTCCCGCCCTGTCGCACCTGTGCTGCAGATGGGCTTTGCTCTGGTCACCGGTTTTCCGTCTCCCTCTGGTGAGAATGTGATTCTTGTATGTGTCCAGATCTTTGTTCTCTCTCTTCCTTCTCCTCCTCCGGCCTATGGCTTGGTAACTAACTGAGGTGCCTTGGCCTGGGGGCGGGGTATAGGAGGGGGACCTAGTGCATCCTGGGAGGCTGAAAGCTTAACTCTTTGGTGCCCTGCGACTGACGTCACACCTATACCCCCAAGGTATCCTGTGGAACCCTATGGACTTCGTAGAAATAGAGATAACAAGGGTAAGTTCTTACCATATCTCATATTATTGTAACTGCTGAATTTTGTGTCAGGAATATATCTGACATAAATAGCATTACAATAGTATTGAACTATAATGTTGGTATGTTGTTTACAGCACTTGATGCCTATCAACTAAAAAATAGCTGCATCAAAAATTCTGTAAATACTGATGTCTATATTTTTCACAGCTGTGATTTGTAGAACTATGATGATGTGGTCTATTAAAATAATTTCAATGAAACCATGCTTCATGTGTTATATTGACATAAATGCTTAATTCAATATGAAATATTAAATGTTTAAGAATTTGCTGTTTATTTGACTACATATTGAATAAAAATCATGGGGGGTGATTCAATTCAGTGCGATGCTAAATAGCCCCAGAAAGGAATTCCCGGAACTATTCAGTTGAACTAGAACCACTTAATGGTGCATACACACGGTCAGACTTGCTAGATGAACGATATGACCAATAATTTCATGAACTATTTCTGACAGTATTAAAATGGATGAAATCTTCCAAATCTGTCTGCAAACAGTCTGTCAGATATCGTTATCATCTGACATGCGGGAACGCACATCGTTGGTTGATGCGTGCCCTACAAGTCAAAGATATGAACGATTGAGCGATTTTTACATTAGTTATTGTTCATATAACTGATAAGAAATCTGACCGTGTGTATGCACCACTAGTCTGAGAATGCCGTTTATCGTGCATTAAGCTGAGTGTTTAGTCGCGGTAGTCAGCATTCTCCGACTTTTAGCGCCGCGCTAAGCCTGAAAACAGCATCACGGCTAGCACTTAAGTATGATTTCTGCTTGCACCTCAGGAGGGTGCAAGCAGAAATCCTGTAGTCTGACTTGCGTGGTTAATTGAATATCTCCCGGAACACCTTCCTGGGGCTATTCAGCATTGCGCTGAATTAATTCATCCCCCATTGTTTTAAACCTTTCATGTTTACATAAAACTAAATTTTAGTGTGCAGTAGAACACAATATCTATCCCAGTGCCCTAGGTATCATGTGAAATGACAGAATACTTTCCTGATTTATCCAAACTCATATATATACTTTTGAAAAGGCGTCACCTTGTTTTGTAGCTATTGGTAATTTCAAATACAGTCTGCTCCAATAGATGGGAAATATAATGGACTCGGTAGGCAAGGAAAATGTTGTAAAGTTTCTATAGTATGTTCTCATGATTTTAACCCAGCTATAAATTGTACAACATGGATTAAGTAGGAATGTGCACTTTCACACATCCAGATTCATATTACTAGAGTTATGAATTGCTAACGTTCAGATGTGCCGAATCCTCCTCTGCCAGGATGAAATACATGCAGGAGCTTTAAATATGACGACTTGGGGCTATGTTGCTCTGAAGAAAATAGAACACTTGAGAGGGAACGGGGGATGTTTCAACTAGCATTGCAGGAACGTAGGTCCTGGTTTAAGTGCCCTGAGCTATTTAATTGGCTGCATCGCATCTGGCACTTAATCTGGGAGATGCACTTCACGACTAATGCCTAGGGATTAGATGCTGTAAAACTGCATATCCTTTAAGTACAGGGTGCAATGCTGTTACAGCACGCAGGGAAGACTGTGACTAGCCCTCAGGAGAGTGCAAGCAGAAATCCGCCAGTTGCAGGCTTACTGCTTGAGCAATTGAAGGCTCCGGGCACTTAACCCTGGAGCTAAATCCCGGTGATGCTAATTGAATCCCCCTTAGTTACTTAGTTAACTGTTACAGTTTATGCAAAAAGAAAAACGAGAAATGTGGTATGTGTTGAATATTTTCCGTAAATCACTTTTTCTTTTTTTTTCAGTGAGCACTTGTCTTGCTCATTTTCCTTCTTCCTTCATGGAGACAGCAATGTTTGCACGAGTGTGGAAATTAACCAGCACCAACCAGTGTACCTTCTTAGTGAGGAGCACCTTAACCTAGCCCAGCAGTCCAGTAGCCCATTTCAAGGTAAGGTTTTGTAGTCTTTCCCTATCTTACCTTTTGGCAAGTATGAATTTACATTAACATTTGTAATAGAATTACAGTCTTAACCAGAAAATGGGACTTTATAGAATGGGGATAAATTGTTGTACTATGGAAAATTTATTTCAAGAAAACAAAAAGTAAAGAGATGGGGCACTAAAATGGTTAAGTTAAATGGAGGAAGATTACTTCAGTATCTTTCAGATTAAAATATACCTTATAAGATTGCTGCTACCAATGGGGGAGCTGAGCCTCACAAAATATAGAACATAAAAACCACAAAAAGCGGAGCACTATCTCAAAATAAGGACTAATAAATATATCTGAAATGAACATTAATTTACCAATGATAGTGATCAGAACAAAATCTACAAACATAAAAGGCAATAAAAAAATAAGCACAAATTTATTTAATTTTATTTTTAATGTATATTTATATTTGTAAAGCGCTTCTCCCGCAACAACAGTTTGAATAATCCTATGAAGCCTTTGTTTAATCTGTGCTCGTTGAGATACATTTACCTATTTGTATCAAGTGTCCTGAAATAGATACATTGTGAGGATATATAGTAGATTGTCCTTGTTAAGAAAAGTAAAAAAACCTTTAGAAAAAAAATCAAACAAGGACAATTATATGCATATACATCCAATTATTTGATCATCTACTATATAAGAAATCCTGATATTTCTTGTTGACGTTGAGAAGCCTACAGCACTAGTGGAATTGAGAGGACTGAAGTTATTTCCTAACATTGTACCTATTTCAGGATACTATTTATACAAATGGGTAAATGTGTATCTCAATGAGCACATATTAAACCAGTGGTCAGGGAACGGATAAATTACCCCACATGGAGTAAAAATGAAATTCCTGGGGGTAATGGACGGACAGCCGGGCATACATATGAATCATTCTATAATATAGAATGATGCATATGCATGCCTGGCTTTGCCGCAGGGAGGCTCTAAGCTGGACGCCCGCTGAGATGTTATTACCAGCGGGCGCCCGGCTACTTCCCTGCAGTACCACGTTAGCCGGAGGCTGGGGTTCTCTTCTAAACTCCAGCTTCCGGCTCTCTCCATGCGCACTATGGGAGAGACGTCATGACGTCTCTCCCATAGTTCCGAGGAGCAGCCAGGCGGATAGGACGGCGGCGGATGCAGGAGCGGGGATTAAGGAAGTGTTTTTTTGTACAAGCGGAATTATATGGGGGCATAACTATATAATTTCCTTCCTTTCAAATCAATTGGGGTAACGTCGGTGTATCTAAATATATTTTGGGGTAAAAGGTAAAGTTCCCTGACCCCTGTATTAAACAAAGGGTTCATAGGATTATTCAAACTGTGTGGTTGCGAGGGAAGATGTTTACAATCTAAAAATATACATAAAAATATAATGTAATCTTTGTGCTTATCTCTTATTGCATATATTTTTCATTGCCTTTTGATTTATGTTTCTATATTTTGTTCTGATCACTATCATTGGTCCATGAAAGGATTATGAATTGTTAATTTCAAATATATTAGTACTTATATTGAGAGAGTGCTCCCTACTTTGTGGCTTTTATGAGCCTATACTATGGGCTCGATTCAATTCAGCGTGATGCTAAATAGCCCTGGGAGGGAGCTCCTGGGGCTATTCAATTCACCGCGCTGTTTGGTCTGACAGTTGCCAGTTAAGTTGGAGAATGCCGATTCTCGCGATTTAACCTTGGTGTTAAGTCACGAGAAACGGCACTCTACGACTACAACGCTAAGCAGGAAAACAACCCCGTGGCCAGCACCTTAGTTGGATTTCTTTTCGCACCTTGGAGCTATTCAATTCAGTGCGGTGTTTGGTCCGATTAAAGGATTTCTTCTCGCACCTCCCTGTGGGTGTGATGAAAAATCAGACAAAAGTGCCGCCCGCGAGGCTGTTTTCCGGCTTTTCGCGGCCGGCACTTTAGTCGGAGAATGCCAGTTCTCGCGACTAAACACTCAAGTTGTCGCGAGTACCAGCATTGTCCGACTTAACTGGAAACTGTCGGACCAAACAGCACGCTGAACTGAATAGCTCCGGGAGCTCCCTCCCGGGGCTATTTAGCATGACACTGAATTTAATTGAGCCCTATGAAGTAGTTCTTGCGAAAAAAAGTTAACTCTAATAGTATTACAAGTTTGTGGTTTAAAGGAGCATTAGTTTAATTCTTTTGGTGACTTTGATATGGTGGGCACCCTGCTTTTTAAAAAATCCGTGGTTAGTCTGAGGCATCGGGAGGAGCTAAATGCAAACAGCATACCTGTGAAGCACCTCTTGTGTTTGTAAACAGTGATCTGAACAGATCCTAAAGGTGCCCATACACGGGGCGATTTGTATCTTATCCGATCTCGCATACGATTACATTGAAAAGCCTTCCCTTGACATTCTGTATGATTTGTATTTTCGGAAAGGTACGATTGTACAAACGACCATACGATTCAATGTATTAAGATGTGTCACATCGTACTGATCTGTCGAAATCCTTCTGCAAAACCATCTGATCTACAATGTCGATACACGACTGCGGGGACGTGCATCATAATCTAGCGTTCCCGCTAGGCTGTTTTAGCGGGGCGCGGCGCCCTGCCCTCCTTCTGGAGGGCAAAAGGCACCCTGCCCTCCAGGAGGAGGGCAAAAAGCGCCCTGCCCTAACAGCCTGCGGGAGCCATTCTCATCCGTGGGACGCAGTGTCCCGCGGGTGGACAAACATGCGGTGACCCGGTCACTGCCGGAGAATAGACGCCGGGCGCATGCGTCTAAACCATATCTCTTTAGGCGCGACATGCACTAGAAAGCATGAGCGCCCAAAGACAATTGAATATCATACCCCGATCTCCCGTTACTTTAAATGGGAGATCGGGTGCAATTAAAACAATTGAATCGCCCCCTAATATTTATACACACTGATTAATTTAACTTTTATAGATTGTTTTTGTGACTCTTTGAAACCCTTGTATGAAAATACATTTTAATATGTTTATATACTTTTGATGATAAAATAACTAGTGTGCGTAATTTATTTGTTTCAGTTATCTTAAGTCCATTTGGACTGAATGGTACACTCACAGGGCAGTCATTCAAAATGTCTGACTCAGCTACCAAGAAATTGATTGGTGAATGGAAGCAGTTTTATCCCATTTCATCCAGTGTAAAAGAGTGTCCAGATGAAAAGCAGGAAGAAATGGATTGGGAGGATGATTCATTGGCAGCTGTTGAAGTACTAGTTGGTGAGTACAAAAATGATGTTCTTAGAGTCCTCTTAATGTGGTAAGATATTATTTTCCATTAGCTTGAATTGACAATTTTAATCTGCAATTGTGAAAACACAGGCGTAGTGACATAGTGTTCACTCTAGCTCCGGCGGCAGGCAGGGCGCCGGAGCTAGAGAGGGCAACTTTGTGCGCGCGCCTCCGAAAGGGGGGCTTGGCCATGAAAAGGGGGCGTGTCTATAAGACGCGTCCCCTTTTCGTCATACTTTGGGGCGTGCCCGGCACTTACGGACATGCCGGGCAGCCCCCAAGCGCTGCAGACAGGGAGAATAGATGCCGGGTCTCCGCACATTTCTCCACCCGCGGGACACTGTGACCCGCGGGTGATGACGGCACCCGCAGGCTGTGAGGGCAGGTCGCTTTTTGCCCTCTAGAAGGAGGGCAGGGCGCCGCACCCCGCTAAAACAGCCTAGCGGGAACGCTAGTGACACCTCTTCTCCATAACACACATGCACTCATTTTAAGTTTTAACGTTTTTCTTGTTTTATTACATAAAGTTCCATATAAATCAGACAGTTAAGGTTTTTTCCAAGCAGAAGTTGATTACCTGGCAGCTAAGAAAGAGGATATGGGAGTGCAGAAGGGTCATTCCATGGTAACTCATGTTACAAAGACACATAGCAAGAATATGCATGGCTATCAGCCGCAAAAGCAATTTGTGAAATTAATTTTATTTACTGAAAAAAGACCGGTAAATGGTAACACCTCTTATTATGTTTAAAAACAGGCTGTGCAGTCCCCCTTCCCTTTCACTACTGGCCATTACCAAAGGCACTAGGTTGACATCACTAGAAACAATAAATATCCATCAAATTGGAGAATGTTTTCAGCAGGCTTTCTGACATGTAATTGCAATGTTACATAATATAACAACCCTCTCCTGGTGACAGACACTTTGACATCTTGTATAACTAGCGTATATGCTGTAATGTTTAGCTATGTGATGATTATAATATTGAGCTGCATCAGTTAGAGGTTTTCTGCAGCTTGAAAAAAACACTTTTAAACAGACAGTACCGACAGACCTCCCTAATACTCAACTGGCAGTGTTGTCTTCCTATTTTGCAACACAAGGCAAGGGACAAAATGTATTAGCCTGTCAGTGCTGTAAGTCAATGTGCAGATTGTCTTCCTAACCCTGTTAGATACCTGTTTATGTTGTACTGACTTGTCACGGTATATCCATCGTTGCTTTTGGAATAGCTGCAATGCAAATGGATAACACTTGAGTGTGTGGATATTGGTCTAGGATAGAGTAAGACCATTTGTTTGCCAAAGATGCTACTACTGAAAGGAAGGCCTTATTGGTTGTGGCAGAAAGGAAGTTGTTCAGCGTACTTTGACCAGCCACAGTTCTTTTGATGAAGCATGAGCACTACATCACTGGGTCTTCCATGTTGACCAATTATAAAGACTACAGGATCAACACCTGGCATAGGGTGACAAAGAAGCGTGGCAGAAAATTTGCTAAATCTACTATATTCGGAATAGGGCATATTCTCAATATTGCTATTCATCTAGGTCTGCATTGGAGGTGTTGATATTCATCTACTTATAACATCAATGATGCAGTCCTCAAGTCTCTGCTGTTTGGTTGTCCTAGTTGCCCACCTCATGTTACATGTCTGATACAGATTTCTTTAGGCCAGCCTGTAAATCCTGCTTAAATTGCAGGAGGAAGAGCTTAAGCCTGCAGGCATATGAAATAAAGGTCCTCTATACTGTATGTAGGGAGAAATGGACTGTATGACCTAATTTAGTGGAAAGAGTTCAATGTGCCGGTAAGTTTTTGTTTTTTAATGTCCGATTTGAGCTTGTTCGTATTTTGGGCTCTGTGAGGGGCATCGGAGGAAGATCCATCCATACTAGGCAGGTACAGGCTTTACCGATTTGAAGTGGAATGGGTTTCTTGAGGGCCAGACTTCACACACACACCGTGGCCATCTTTTGTTTGCACCAAGCCATGTCCCTCCCTCCTCACTTTAGCTTTAAATATAAAGTCAGTTGATGGCTTTTTAAATAGGTTAGCAACATCTGTTATATTGAGGCTGTTCATATCAATTTCAGGGAAGGACTTAACATGTGAAGTGCATACTGCTGGTTAATGTATAGTTTAAGTAGATGAGGTTGGGTGATTGAGCTGTTTTAGAGCAGTCTAAAAAACATGTAACCTTGATGTAATCTGTTTTCCATTTAAGTTCTGAATGAAGAACACCCTGTACCTATAATATAATGTATGTATTCCTATGGTTTTTGTATTCACTTGGATAGTACTTTGAGCAGTGTGCTTTCTACTAATAGCCCTTACTGCTGAATTTAAAAGCTAAGTTTTTCCCAGTGGAAAAGGAATAACTGTGCCAATGAAATTTAGCAACCTCGCACTATTAAGCTAGCATATGGAATAGGAGCAGTGCTTTCCATTGATGAGACTTCTGTTGAATGAATGCTAATGGTCTTTCTGTACTTGCTGCACATTAACCTTACTCCTGTGGTCACCATTTAAAAAGTCATATTGCCAGTAACTATTATAAATGTGTTATTGGTGACCCAAATCATGCTCAAATATTGTGTCCTGTTCACTTTATTTGTTTTTAAAAATGTATGTTCTCTGTGCGACCGAACCTAGGTGGTTCATGGTTGTACTGAGTAGTGAAAGGTTGAGTAGAGTTTCAATAAGGCTGTCTCTCCACAGGCTCTATGTTCAGCATCTCCTGCATCAGATGGCCACTGTACTCCTCTTTACAGTGGATGTTCTGTCCCTACTCTGCAGTGCTTGGTTTGTCAGTGCTGTGAACTGCATTTGTGTTCTGAAGCACACAATGTATGGAAAGCTTTTTTTATTTTATTGATGATGGTTTTTGTTTTAGTGCATACTACTACCAAATAAAGTTATGAAGGAGGTCTGTGAATCTCTCGTCAAATGCAAATTATATAATTTTTTATTTTTATTTTTTTCTAGCTATCAAAATACTTTTAATATAAATGATACACTAATATGCCAAAACATTATGACCACCTTCTTAATATGCTATTGCCCACTGGGGCAAGGACTTTTAAAGACCTCTCAAGGTATCCTGTTGTATCTGTTTCCAGCAGTTCCTTTAACTCCTGTAAGTTGTGAGGTGGAGCTTCCACGTATTGGACTTGTTTCACCAACACATACCTTAGATGTTTGATTTGGATTGAAACTTGGTGAACTGAAGACAAGTGCAACACTTTTAATTCTCATTCTGTATATTTTTTCCTCAAACCATTCTCACTTATCCGTGCAGTGTGGCATGCAAGCAATACTATCCTGAAAAAGTCCACAGAGAACACTGTTGCCATGAAAGTTCATACATGGGGCCTGATCTAGCAAGGATCGCTATTGTGATTACGCATAAAGAAGACCCAATTGTTGCGTACTGTGTATGCATTGCAGTGCGCGAAGGCTCCACTGCGGTCACACAGCGATCGCAGAGACGACGCAGACCCATCGCAGTGTGTTTGACAGGAAGTTATCGTTTGGGGGAGTTGACAGGGGGTGGTTGGGGCAGGCGTGTCAGTGGGTTTGAATGCCGTTAGAGGGACGTGCATAAAACAGCCACTACAATGGCATAAACCACTTGAGCTATCACTGCTTGCTATGAGGTTAGCAAATTCTCAGACCTGTTCTAATTGTGTGTGAGGCTCAATGTTACTGATTGTTTCGCAAACTTGCAAGGTATTATGGATGTGAGTAAGCGGAAGTGGGCATCCTTATGTTGGGCTGCGATGGCATTGCGATTGCAATCATTACCATACTTTCACTGCGTGCGGTCGCAACAGCGAGCCGTAATGAATCGGGCTCTTGGTCCGCAACAATGTTTAGATTGGGACTTTAATTAGATGCTAACCACCTATCAATGACTGGACCTAGGGATTTCCAACAGAACATTGCTCAAAGCAGAACACTCATTCCACCAAGCTCAATTTTCTTCCCAGATAAACAATGCAATCCCTCAACATGATGCAACAGAAAACGTAACTCATTGGTCCTAACAGCCCTCTTCCATTGAACAAAGGTTCTAGTTCTGGCTCATGCATGCTCTTTGTAGGCACTTTTGACAGGGGTTTGCATGGACAGCATAATTGGCTTGTGGTTAGGCAGCACTATACGTAGCCGGTATCGATGCCCTTATTTTTGCAATTAGTAGTTTTTTTGTACCAGAGAGGATAGCCTTAGTTTAGCCATTGCATCAATTAATATCTGCCCAGCACAGTGTATGACCACCCCAGGTTGTCAGGCCACTGTGATTTTGGTTCTTTCAAAGTCACACTCATCTTTACACCTGCCGATAACTGCTTTCAACATGTCAATTACAAGTAACTAATTTCCACTTACCATCTAACATAGCTCTGACCTCGGCATGCGATACTTAATGTAATTTACTTTGTATGGGAGTTGTCATAATGTTTAGGATCATGAATGTATATACATAGTGTGAAATCTTTCTCTTCCACTTTATTTCTTTCTCGCACAAATTTTTAAAGACTAGATCATATTTACTAAGCAGTGGATTTAGAAAACCCTCGATTTCTACAGATGTTTGCCTCCCATGTTTAAAGGGGCAATAATAGTAAATGCAAAATCAGACTTGTTTTGCGTTAAGTACAGGGTGTCCCGTAATGATGGAACACATTTTATATGCAAGTGTCTAGGACTGGAAAAATCTCATTTATTAAGGACTATGTATAATACATAACCAATGTACAGGAGTTCATTGCACTGTTTAAAAGTTTGAATATTGCATCCCTTTAGATAGTCACTGCATTGAAGAGAACAGCATGTGTATTTGTCTGTCCACGACTAAACTAGTCAGCCAGTGGGTGAGAGCTTCTCTGCTCAGCCGTAACTTGAAGGATCAATGTCCTGGAAAGGAGTCCAACATTAACTCCCAAAGTCAGACTTTGAAATATATAATAAATTTTAAAGATGGGAGAGTGCCCATGCTCCTGTAAACTAAAATGTCTCATCCATGTGCCCAAATTGTATGGAAACCCTACAGTCAATTATGCTGGCAATGGAGCCTGGAGATTTTATGGTCTCCCTGGTAATACAGGATGCATATCATCTGCATGTTCCGATTGCACGATCCCACCAAAGATTTCTAAGATTGGTGGTAGATCAGCAACATTATCAATTTCAGGCTCTACCCTTCGGACTGGCCACTTTACCAAGATAATGGCAGTGATGACGGCTCATCTCAGACGACAAGGTGGTCAGGATACTACCATATTTGGACGACCTCCTGATATTGGCACAATCGCAGGATTTGTTACAATGTCAACTTCAGATGACCATTGTCTGCTTACAAGAGCACGGCTGGATAATAAATTGGAAAAAGTCCTCTTTCTCCAACTCTGCTTATAGTGCACTTGGAGGCGCTGCTGGATTCTCTGGGCCAGAGGATTCTCTTACCAGAGGACAAGATTGCGGCACTACTGTCTGTTTGCAATTTAGACTGTGCAAACTAAAGTGTGTCAGTTTACCGCATTCGATATGGTGGCGTATGCCTAGTTCCACTCCAGGTCCCTTCAGCAATGGATTCTATCTCATTGGGATGGTCAGTTTCATCGGGAAAAGTCTCAGATGATCCGCATCTTGCCAGAGGTTCGGCTCTCCCTCGCTTGGTGGCTAGAGATGACTTATTTAGACGAGGGATGTCCATTATGTGTCCCAGATTGGATTTGGCATTCATATTTTCATTGGTGTTCCCAAACAAAACAAGGGTATTTGCTTTTCTGCAGGCTGGGTTAGACTTAGGTCTGCGCCTGGCTGCCTTGAGGGTTCAGGTTTCTGCTTTCAGTTTTGTTCCAGCGCAGAATTGCGCCCCTGGCAGATGGAACAACATTTTTGTAGGGGGTCCTGTTACTGCAACCTCCATTTGTCCCTCCGGTAGCACCATGGGATTTATCCTTGGTTCTCAGGGCACTGCAAGCTCCCCCCCCCCCCCCCCCTTTGAACCCTTGGATAAGGTGGAGTTAAGATGGTTGACAACAAAGACACTTTTTCTCCTCGCTATCTCCTCAGCTTGTAGAGTGTCTGATTTGGCAGCACTATCCTGTCGCTCTCCTCCATATTTGATTTTTCATCAAAATTGAGCGGTCCTTCATACTAAGGTGGGTTACCTTCCAAAGGTAGTATCCCGTTTCCCTATGAATGAGTAAATTGTAGTCCCGGCTTTTCAGTCTTCAAACCTGTCTACAGGTGAAGCTTCCCTGGATGTGATTCGAGCCCTTCGTATTTATGGGGGTCATACCAACTCCATCAGGAAATAAGATTCACTCTGTTATATGGGTTTCACAAACTAAGCTGGCCAACAAACAGACTTTGGCTCGCGGGCTGTGTACGACTATTTCTCAGGGCTATATAAAGGCTGATCTCCCTGTTACTCCCTGGCACATTCACTCTGTCGGACCGTCGTGGGCGGTTAGACATGGTGCCTCGGCTGAACAGCTGTGCAAGGCGGCCGCTTGGTCTTCGGTCCATACTTTTATCAAATGCTATGCATTTGATACTTTTGCCTCCCAGGATGCTTCCTTTTGGTTGGCGGATTCTACTCTCTGCTCAGGAGCGTCCCCAACCTTAAGGGAACTGCTTCAGGATGTCCCCAAGGTAGATCCTGTGGACCATATGGACCCTGAAGAAGAAAATGAGTTATGGTATAACATACCTTAGTTAACTTTTCTTTTAGCTCCACAGGGCTCCCACCCTGATGCATCTGTCCGCAGTTGGGACCTGTTCTTTGCTTTTTTGTATCACTGATTCCCTCTTTGTAGTTTGAGTGTTTCTTGGGTACATTGTACTGCCTTCTCCACTTTCCATCTCTTGCCCTTAGCCTTGTTTACAAACTGCCTGTGGCTGGAGGTGGGGTATATAGGGAGGTGGACCGGTGCATGCTGGGAGCTTTCAATCTGGTGCTATGGATCTCTCCAACTACATACCCCCAAGGTAGATCCTGTGGATCCTAAGTAGTAGAGACTTGATATGCTTGTAAAGTACTCAGAATATGGACATGGCATAGCTATGTATTTATGCAGACACTAATAGACTTAGGGACATATGTATCATTATTTGCAAAAGGGACTTTTAACACCTGTTATCGTGTCTCTGAATTAATTTTTTTTCTTCATATGTATCAATGTTGAGCTGATTTTAATGAAAATGTAATAAACCAGTGGTTCTCAAACTCTATCTTCAGGACCCCACACAGTTCACATTCTCCAGGTCTCCTGGCAGGTGCATAGGTGTAGTCCATTACTCGCTGACACTTTTTTTTTTTTTTAAATCCACAGGTAATTATTTCACTTGTGATTTCTGTGAGGAGACCTGGAAAACATGCACTGGTTGGGGTCCTGAGGACCGAGTTTGAGAACCTGTGTAATAAACTATAGCTTTTGCAGGTTTTTTTTTTCCCTGTATTTTTCACATTTTTATCACATTTGACTGTAAGCAAATTCCATAACCGTATGATTTCTGCTCATGTGCTAGGTTTGGCAGTATTGATTTTAAGCCAGAGGTTCCCAAACTCTGTTCCCAAGGCTCCCTAACAGTCCAGGTTTTAAGGAAATTTCATGCTTGACCACAGGTGACTTAATTAGTACCTCAATCAATTGATTTAACCACTTTTGCTCAACCAATGGTACATACACACTGGAGAGGTAGAAGTGAGCGATATTAACGATATCGTTATCGTTCATATGGTTCATTTTTATGTACTTAACCTGTGAACGATGCACGTACCCGCATGGATGATGGATATCTTTCAACGTCCATGCATGCAGGCCATCTTGGACGATATCGTCAACTTTGCCTGTTCAGAAATGTGGAAGGATGACTTCACTGAAAGATATCTTTCAAGTCATTGGTGGTACAGATTGTACCGTGTGTATGCACCATAAAACATGAACTGTTGGGGTGCCTTGACGACTGCGTTTGGGAACCGCTAGTTTAAGCAGTAGTTTGTGTCCAGTCCTCTGTGTGTGTGTGTGTGTGTGTGTGTGTGTGTGTGTGTGTGTGTGTGTGTATATATGCAGGTTGAGTCTCCCATATCCAAAATGCTTGGGACCAGGGGTATTTTGGATATCGGAATATTCCGTATTTTGGAATAATTGCATACCATAATGAAATATCTTGGGAATAGGACCAAAATATACACACAGAATGCATTCATGTGTTATATACACCTTATAGACACAGCCTGCAGGTAATTTTATACAATATTTTCAATAATTTTGTGGCTCAAACAAAGTTTGTGTACAGAAATGAAATTCATTTATGATTCATATACACCTAATACATACAGCCTGCAGGTAATTTTATACAATATTTTTAATAATTTGTGCCTTAGACAAAGTTTGTGGACATAGAACCATCAAAAATCAAAGATTTCATTATCTCAGTCATGCCAAAAAAATTCCGTATTTCGGAATATTCCGTATTTTGGAATATTTGGATATGGGAGACTCAACCTGTATTATATATATTATATAGTAAAACACAGCTGATCCGGCACTCACAACAAATGATGTGAATATACATGCTCCGGTGCCCTCCTTACAGGGAACAAAGTCCCAAATCCATATAGCACACAGAGGCGGCACTCAGAGACTTTCAAACGAGATATGTCAAAAATAAAGGTTTAATCCATCAACGTTTCGGGACCTTACGTCCCTTCCTCAGGATGCACAATACAGAACGAAGAAAATTCATACAAACAACGACATTAAATAGTTTACCAGTCTGGACGTGTGGTACTCCGCCGGGGACAGGACCGGAACAAGAACTGCAGTATCCGCCGGAAATTCCGTGCGTGTCACGCACCGGAAGTCCGATGCGGGTCAAGTGCTCATGTGATCACCCAAAAAAAAGCGATAAAAACTCGAAAAAGCCTTTACAGGCAGTTTATAGCAAAAACAGCTTTGATACATATGCCCCATAAAGCCAGATCAGTTGTTGAATCGTCAGATCCCGTAGATGTAAATTATTATTATTTTTTTTAATTACCTTTATTTTCTTTGTTATGATTCCAAATGTGGTGCATAAGAGAATTGTATTTTTTCTCATTAATTACATTTTTTTTGTAACCTTAACTATTTTGTTTACACGTACAGTTGCCCAGTTATTGAAATAGAAGTTCATGCTCTGTGATCACACTCCTTTTTTGAGGGTAGCTCTACCGTGAAAGCAATATAAATTTAAAATATATTTATTTTAAGGGTATACTAAAAAGTTGTGTTTTATATGCGTGTGCAAATGATGAAGCGTAATTGGACAGATATCTGACAGACAATTGTATAGTTTAATGCTAAGCATTACACATATTACATTCCAATCTTTCTGGTTGAAATTAAAATCTGGTAATGTATGGGAGCAAATGACCATTTGCTCACAAACACTGGAAAACAGACAAAAATGGTCGTTCAGACAAATTGGTTAAAACAGACAAATTTTAACCAATTTGAACAATTGTTTTTTGTCCATTTTTCCAGTGTTTAAAACCATATGATCGACTGTCATTTGCTCCCATACATTACCAGGTTTCCATGCCAACCAGCCAGATTGGACCGATATCTGACAGATAATTGTATAGTGTATGCCCAGCATTAGACTTTTCATCACCACAAGAGACTGTTCTGGGTTATCTAAAGTTGCAAGAGAACCTAGTTTCAAGGTAACCTGCTCTTCCACTTGCTTAGGTTCACAAATGTAACCTGTCACCACACACTAAAAAAAAATAGCATTGTCCCATTTTAAAGCTTTATTTTTTGAGTAACACAATTAGTTTAGTTTAAGTTGATTTTTTAAAAAAAATATGTATTTACATTAGATATTTGTATTTAATATCTTAAAAATATACTGATATGGATTTTTTTCTGTTTTCTAGCCGGTGTTCGAATGGTATATCCAGCATGCTTTGTGCTAGTTCCGCAGTCGGATATCCCAACAGCCAGCTCATCGGGTTCCACCCATTGTTCAAACACCTGCTTAGGTGTTCAAGTGCCTGCTTCTGCCAGAGATCCGGCCATGTCTTCAGTAACTCTGACACCACCAACATCCCCAGAAGAAGTTCAAACAGGTTATTGAAGTTTGCAATAATGTCATACTTTTGTTTAATGCGTTTATTTTAGCCATAGAAATCTGCAAAAAAAAGAATTTAAATGCATATACACATTTGCATGTTATTAGGGGGGATGTCAATTGTTTTTTTTGTGCGCCCGTCAAAGCTATTAAATTGTTTTGCAGGTTGGGCGTGAGTGCCACAGGGCGCCCATTATTTCTGCTCGCACCCTCCTGAGCTGGCGAGCAGAAATGCGCAATAAGGCCGGCTTTTGGGCACCCAAACTGCAGTTTCAGCAGCACACCCAATAACTTAGACAGGTTTAGCTCTTATAAGTGTCTAAACCCAGTGCATTTTGGCCGCGTCATGTGCGATAAGTAAGTAATGGACACCCCAAAACAATTGAATATTGCCCTGTCACTTTAAGTGGGAGATCGGGCATAAGAGGCGTGAAAAAACAATCCACCCCCCTCAGAGTGGAAAAAAATAGGGTAACGAAGAATCATGTTGGATTAAGCATTGTCTGAACATGCAGATGTGTTTAGATAAATTATGAAATTCTCTATCGTCTCTCCTGTTATATATTCTTGATTATCCTTGAACATTGGTGTATACCTGGAGTGATTTCCCCCCTCCCCCTCCCTTTTACCTGTTGTATTTTTTTGATTTTTGTTTTTTTACAATGATATGGATGGATGGATGTCTCAATTTTTATTTTTTTAAATGAGAAAAAAAAAAAAAAAAAAATATATATATATATATATATATATATTTATTTATTACGCCCTGCGAAAGCAAACATCCAATGTCCCTCATCTGGTCTGTCTTGAATTATTTACAAATCAGCCTATGAACTTGCTTCTCAAAGAGGAAACTGTGTTCTGCAACTATTGGTTTCTTCTGGGGTTGCTGGTTAGGTGTTCAGAATGGGCTTTCCATGCAGGGTGCCAGTTAATAAGCATATATATTGGCATTATAATGAACCTCCAGTTCTAAAACACAATTTGCAGAATATTTGTTTGTTCAATCTAACCTATTCCACTTGTTTTATCTGTTGCTAAAAATTGTACTAGACCTTCAATGCCATTCACACTTATCCTACTTCAAACATCTTACCTATATTGATTGATAAATGTAAAAAAGTTGTGAACTCAATTAATTACTTTTCCATTTTCTTTTTTTTCTTTTACAGTTGATGTCCAATCGACACAAAAGTGGATGAAGTTTCCTTCAGTGTCAGACTGTTTTAATTCTGACAGCACGAGTCATCATGGTGGAAAGATACCAAGAAAATTGGCTAACCAGGTCGTTGATAGAGTTTGGCAAGAATGCAACATAAACAGATCCCAGAACAAGTAAGGGTTTAGTTTCTGCAAGCTGGTCGCACATTGAGAATTTGTATTACTTTATCATTATACGTTTTGTGAAAGAATAGCAAAAAAGATAAATATCTTTGTATACGTTTTCAATGTAGTGCTTAATATGGTGCAAAATTAATAGATTGCTATTGTTTATACGTGAAAACCTCACATTTTAGTGTCACTTTCTAATCAGCCAAACATCACACGCCCTCTGCTCAAGGGAAACATACTTATCTCAAAGAAAAATCCTTTTTATAGTGGTTAATCAACTTCACCTGTTGGCTGCCAGTAATAAGTTATGGTATAACATACCTTTTGTTAACTTTCTTTGAGGTCCATAGGGTCCACAGAAATTACCTTGGTGTATGTGGTTGGAGTGATCCAGGCACCAAACAGTTAACAAGCTGTCAGCTCCCAGGATGCACTGGGTCCTTTTCAATATATACCCTGCCCCTGGCTACAGGCAGTAGTTTATCAAGCCCAAAGCAGGAGAAGGAAGGACCCTTGTACTCTAGAACCACTCACTAAGAAGAGGGACTCGCAGAAATACAAAAGCTAAGATTACCCAATAAGGTGTGTTAGGTTGGGTGGTCTGTGGACCCTATGGACCTCGAAGAAAAAGTTACCAAAGGATGTTATACCATAATGCTCATTTTCTTCTTCGGGGTCCATAGGGTCCACAGAAATTACCATGGAGATGTCCCACAGCAGTTCCCTTTTAGGGGTGGGGGACGCTCCTGTGTCTCAGTAGAAAGGAGAAACTGACGCCCAAAGGAAGCATCCTGAGAGGCAAATGTGTCAAATGCATAAAATTTGACAAAGGTGTGGATGGAAGACCATGTGGCTGCCTTGCACAATCGTTCAGCAGAGGCACCACGGCGAAACACCCACGATGGTCCCACAGATCGGGTAGAATTTGCTGTCACTGTGTTTGGAACAGAGAGATCAGCCTGTGTGTACGCTTGAGAAATTGTTATATGAAGCCATCTAGGCAGAGTCTGTTTGTTAGCTGGCTAGCCTCGCTTATGACAGCCATACAACACAAATAGAGAATCTGTTTTCCTAGTGGAGTTGGTGCGATCCACGTTAATACTTAAGGCATGTACAACATCCAGAGACGCTTCACCTACTGAAAGGCCTGAAGCCTGCAAAGCTGGACCCACAATTTCTTAATTCACATGAAAACGGGGTACAACCATAGACAGGTAACCTGCCTTCGTATGAAGAACAGCTCTATCCTGATGAAAAACCAAAAAGGGAGAGCGGCCAGAAAGAGCTGCCAAATCAGAGACCCTACGGGCAGAGGCGATGGCAAGAAGAAACACTTTTTGCTGTCAACCACTTAATGTCTACTGATTTCAGCCTGTAGAGCCCTGAGAACCAAAGTCAAATCCAACGCAGCTACCGGAGGGACAAAGGGAGGTTGAACCCTCAGAACACCCTGAATAAATGTCCTAACATCAGACAATGGGGCGATCCTTCGCTGAAACCAAACTGGAAGTGCAGATGCGTGAACCCTCAGGGTGGCCAGACTGAGTCCCCGATCTAATCCATCCTGAAGAAAAGAAAGTACTCGAGAGACCCTAAACACTTGGGGATCATATTTTCTATGTTCACACCACTGAAAATACGAGTGCCAAATTCTGTATTAAATGCAGGCAGAGGAAGGTTTCCGTGCCCTAAGCTAGTCTGGATTACAGAAGTGGAAAAACCTTTAGCTCTTAGGACGAACGGGTAAAGAGCCACGCCGTCAAAGACAGACGAAGATCCAGATACAAGCAGGGACCCTGTATTAACAGGTCCGGTCTTAGAGGAAGAGTCCACGGAGTATCTATGGAGAGACTCTGGAGGTCGGAGAACCAGTGGCATCTGTGCCAAGCAGTGGCTATCCGTATTACTGTGCCGCCTTCCTGCTTGAATTTCCTGATGACTCTTGGAAGAGGGAAAACGGAGGTAACAAATACACCCGTCTGAAGTTTCACTTCACTGCCAGATCGTCCACAAACTCTGCTGCAGAATCCCTGGTTCTGGACCCGTACCTGGGGACTCTGGGGTTGTGACCTGAGGCCATGAGGTCTACTTCTGGAAGACCCCATCTGTCCACTAGACTCTGAAATACCTGTGGATGAAGAGCCCACTCTCCGGCGTGTATATCCTGCTGACTTAGTAAGTCCACTTCCCAATTGAGGAACTGGGCATATTCCACCATGTCGAAGGTGGACACCATGGAGCCCAGAACCTGCATTGCTGAATGAACAGATACTGACCAGCTGTGAAGAAACATGCGTATCGGCACCTGAAGTGCCACAATTTTGTCTTCTGGCAGATATATCCTCTGTGCCAGAGAATCCAAGCGCGCCCCTAAATGCACCATCTGTTGTACTGGAAGAAGCGATTACTTCTTCCAATTTGAGTCAGCCGTGTCTGTGTAGACAGGCAATCGTCAGTCTGAGATGATGCTGCAACTCTTGTGGAGATTGCGCCAATAACAGGAGATTGCCCGGGTATGGCAGTATACAGATTCCCTGGCGCCTGAGGCAGGCTCCAGGCCCCAGTTCCATTGCCAACAATTGACCAAAGGGTTTCCATACGAAACCTGGGTACCTGGATAAATGTGAGTCCCTTTTAGGTTCAGAATAGGCCGGTGAGACCTATTGGGTTTTTGAATCAAAAATAGGTTAGAAGAATAACCCTTTCCTAGTTGATTCACCGGAACCCAGATTATTACCCCTGATACCAGCAGGGAGTGAATAGCCTGCCGGAGGGCCAAGGCTTTCGTAGACCCCACTGCAGGAGCTGTGTAAAAAAAAACCTCTGCGGGGACTTCTCCAGAAAGTAAGGGCGTTTTCCTGGGTGACCACCTTCCGAACCCAGGCATCAGTTGTTGTGAGCTGCCAGGTGTCTGAAAACCTGAAGAAGTCTGCCTCCTACCCTGGGATCCCCCAGGGGGAGGCCCGCCCCATCAGGCTGCAGGCTTATCCATGGACCTGGAAACTGGACATCTGTTTGGCCAGGGTTTCTTAGATTGTGGTTTCCTGCGAGAACTGGTTCTAGAGGAAGACTGACCCTTTTCTTTTCCTTGCGGCCGAAAGGCTCGACAGGACGACTGCCTAGGTCCGGGAGTAGATGCTGGAGGTAGACCAGCCGTTTCAGGCTGCCACCGTAGCAACAAACTTGTCCAGTTCTGTGCCAAACAAAATGCCTTCTGTAAATGGAAGGGATTCCAGGGCTTTCTTGGGCCCTGCATCTGCTTTCTGCAAGCCAACATTGAGACAGCTGATGCTTTAGAGGATAATATACCCGCATCCAACGCTGCCTCTCTCAAATAGGACGCTTCTCCTTAATATAGGAGATAATTGTCAGCTGTTCCCTTGAAGCTTCTGGAAGAGTCTCTTCCAGTTCCTTTATCCATTCCGCAATGGCTTTGGAAACCCAGGTCTTAGCCATGGCCGGGCGAGTAACAGCTCCTGATAGAGAGAGACTGCCTTGAGACAGACTTCAAGACTCCTATACGTAGAACACTTGAGAGGATGCAGATGGTATGGGCTATGTGGTGCTCCTGCCCAGATGTGCCACATGCACGTCTACTTCCCATTTGGCGCACTCGTCTGATGGAAAGGGGTAGAAGGCCGCAACTTTTTTTTGTAATATGGAATCTCCTAATACTGGAGCCTTTCTTTGTACTGGCTCCTCATTATCTATGTTTAGCACAGCCTTGACTGCCCTAATCATGGAGGGGACATCTGCTGTTGGAAAATGGTCCTCCTCTCCCGAGAGAGATTCTTGAGAGGAGCCCTGTATATCCCCATACTCCTCAGAAGATGTACCAGAATCTGCAGGCTGGACGGAGTGATAGGATGAGGCCGACCGCCTTCTGGCTTTTGGCTGTGCTAGTCTAGCTGCTTGCAGTGGTTGCTGAAAAGCTGCTGATGACTAAGCCATACTTTGCAAAGTTTTTATGCAATGTGACAGTGTTTCACACCCAAATATAACCCACACACCTGTAGCAGAGGGCTTATGAGGAGGAACGGCAGCGATAGCTATAACTGACAGTTATTCAGGAATAAGAAAGGCCGTATAACGCACAGTAGATTCATAATTCACATGCAATGCACAAGATATAATAAATATATATATATATATATATGCAATGTGCTCTTTAGTCAACTACTAACAGCCACAGGCCAAGTAGGATATAGAGCTCTGTATAACCTGATCTCCGTAGGAGAAGTATACAGGGAGACTGATCCCACCTCCTGAGAACACAGCCACCGAGAGCACCTGAGAATGGTCTTTGGTTGACTGATATAGAGGGAGGCTGGGAGGAGCAACCAAGACGCAGGAAATCTCTAATCTGGATCAGTGTCTGGGTTGGGGGAGGGGCCGCCGGGGAGAGCGTACCTCCCCTCTGCTGTATGGATCCACCCGGCACACTGACATGGCCGCAGCCATTTGCTTAGCCCCCGGCTGTCTGGATCCCTTATGTCCCGGTGGTCTAGTGGGGGAGGCAGCTTACCTGACTCCTCACTACAGCATACTCCGGCCAGTCTCCACTGCCGGAGGCATGGGCTGCCATGTGGTTTCCCGCTTTCAGTGACCGTGGGGAATCGCCTTACCTGCATCCCCGATATTCCTGACTGCAGTCCTGGGCTCAGCTGATACCTGCCAAAATCACCAGTTCCCTCACTGGTGTTGCGGCGCGGTGGGGGAAGACTGAGCAGCGGTATGGGCGTCCTCCAGACGTCTATAATTGTGCTGCTTGCTAAATAAAAAAAAATAAAAAATCTTGTTTGGGTCTGCTGCCGCAGTCCCACTGTCTGCAAGGTGCACTTCTGCGCACCAAATAGAAAACTACTTCCTGTAACTAGGGGCGGGGTATATATGGAGAAGGACAGCTTGTTAACTGTTTGGTGCTTGGATCACTCCAACCACATACCCCAAGGTAATTTCTATGGACCCCGAAGAAGAAAGTCAGTAATTTTTGACCCACTGCTGGATAAATAGCCTATAGGCCCCCATACATCAGCAATCACAAAACCACAATTCAATGATTTGAAGATTTGTTGCCCGATTGTTGGATTTCCCAATCTAGCAATCTGCACTCATACATCAGATTTTCTTTCAGGGATTGGCAGATCATTTTCAGCAAATACAGATCTGTCAATCTTGAAAGACCCATCCTTTTACTAGTAAAGGCCCCTACACACTGTACGATTTGTTTAAACGATATTGCAGTTTTTGACCGATGGGAACGACAAATTGTTTAAGTGCCCATGTGTAGATACGATTGCGATGCACGCTCCCGTTGGTCGTGGTCACTGATCTCTTCAACATGCAGAAAGATCACGACCTGTCTTGTGCAATTTGACACGCATCGTTTTGTGAATGAATGATTTCACGGACGAACGATTTATCGTCACTTTTCCTGGCAACCCTCCACCATTTTGTGCCAGCCGACAGACAGAAGATGCATCATGAGGTTGTTAGCTACCAAACGATCTATCGTTATCGATTTGCAGTTGTTGACGACCCATCTATATCGTTTGATCATTTGTACAATCTTATGTGTATGCACATAAGATTGTACAAATGATCAGGAGTACAAGGGAAATCGTTAACTAGATCGGATTGTTTCCAACATCGTACCGTGTGTACACACCTGTACAGTCTGCAAATCTGCTGATTGTTACCATACACTAGCAATCTACAGCCCCAATCGATTTGTAAAAAGGCGGCCTTATCTTAATAGTTCTCTGTATGGCCATTTATGAAAATACTGGATCAATGTATTCTTGCTCAGTGTTCTCTCCACATTACAAGATTTTAGTGTGGAAACTGTTCACAAGTCTGTGGAAATATTAGTCTCTACGATGGATTTTTACTCTTCCAGCTGCTGTCTTTAGAGCAGATACTCCTAGCAATATCTGGATCTGAAACGCCTCTCTTCTGTAGCATTGTGGCGTGTAATGTGTCCAGGGTCCAGCTTGGTGTGGGTTTTTCATGCAACAAGAGAAATGTAATTTGAGTTGCTTAATCGCTTGCACCAATAAAAAAAATACAAATAAAGGTACCACACCGAAGCACCTTAAAAACAGATAAATATATTAATACTTATCTTAATAAACAATGTTCCTTTCAATCAATTTGTGATCTTCAATAAGTAGTAGGTTATGGTATAATTGCTCACAACATGAAGAGAGAGAAAAAACAAATGCAATCTCGTGCAGATCATTCAGTATGGACTTGCTTCATATATCAATATCAGATTTAGGTGAAAGATGCCTATAGTATACTGATGATTATCTCAAACCCGGGTCAAACCTCAGCAACCATCTGGAATCTGTTCCACATCAACTCTGGATAGGTCCTGTGATCACCTGCCGAACATCATCAGTATACTATAGGCATCTTTTTTACCTAAATCTGATATTGATATATAAAGCAAGTCCATATTAAATGATCTGCATGAGATTGCGTTTGTGTTTTTTCTCTCTCTTCATATTAGTAATTATACCATAACCTACTACTTATTGAAGATCACAAATTGATTGAAGGGAGCATGGTTTATTAAAATAAGTATTAATATATTTATCTGTTTTAAAGGCGTTTCGATGTGGTATCTTGTTATTTGTATTTTTTTTTCCATGCAACCAACTTGCTCAGTGCATTTAAAACATGGCAACGTGTTGAAAGAGCAGACCTTTAAAAATTTCTCCTGCCAGTAAACAGGAGCATGAGCATCTCTTGAATGTTTGGGTACTAGACATTGGAGTCCCTTCTGTTCTGACATCTAGAGGGATTGAGTGCCTTCCTATGTGGATGTCTCATTAGCATTGTGTTTGTAATTGTGTTTCTATTTATCATTTTAGGAGGAAATATTCCGCCTCTGCAAATGGAGTGTGTGAGGAAGAGGCATCAGACATTGTCACAACCTGGGATTTTGTAGAAGCTACGCAAAGAACAACTTGTGTCTGTTCCAGGTAAAGCACAACATATTTTATTTCTAAAAATGTTTTAGGCTGTTTACACTGTTTTTATGTATGTGTCTGTATTTGTGTGTACCAATCGTGAGTATACAGTAGAGGAATTTGCATATAGACGTAGCAGAGTTTATTACATTCAGTGGTCAGTGTTGTGGGAGAGTGAATGCTGTAGAACAAAATGGGCTGGGCATCTTCCCTGCACCTTTGTTTTGCGGGGTGTCTATAACGGGTAAAAAAAAAAAAAAAACCTGTCCCCCTGGTGGTCTCTGTATAATTGCAATGGCAAACCGAAAACAAGTTAGCTCAATTGCAGGGACCTTTTCATAGTAGCTTATCTGTTCTCATGCAGTCCTCCACATTGGTTCTTTAGCCTTATTTGCGAGACTGATGTTTGAGCAATGCTAAGGCTTTGTAAGGCATCATTAATGATATCTGACTGAGACTGCTCTGTGGGATTTCCTGCAGCCAGGGAAATATCTGAGGGCACAGGATTTTCTTTTGTTGGTGAGGAACCCAGGTTTCCCCATTGATCTGTACAGTGTTGGCTTTCAATTCTGAGCACTTAAAAGGTACGGTTTACACTTTTAATGCAATATTCAGTTGGCTAAAACAGAGAAACCGTTCCTGGCTATATAAAATGGAACGGCCAATACTAAATGGGCAGTGTGTTGAGCAGTATTCATATACATCTGCTCTGCACAAAGTCCACCATAGGTGCAGAGTGAAACTGGTTAAATAAGTCACCAATCTGCTTTTCATTACTTTTACATAAGATTCCTTTGTTGAAACTTAATTTGAAACACTGGAAGATGTACCCTTATGGATCAGTGTTAAGTATTTTGCTTTTCTTTTTTTTTTTTTATAGGCACAAAAACCTTAAGCAGAGGAATTTAGGTCAACCAGGGCAGGTGGTGCCAGCAGGAACCCAGCAACAAGCAGCTCAAAAGCACAAGACTAACGACAAGCAGGAAAAAGGTGACAAACCTCAGAAGCGCCCACTGAATCCATTTCATCATCGTGCATCTCTTGGTGATGATGTTCATATGGAGACAGACACTGCAAGTCAGAGACTTGGTATGCGTTCCCAAGACAGTAGAGGACGTTTCTCAAATATCCGGCCCAATGATGTAGCTAAAACACCACAACTGCATGCCAATGAAATGGGCAACTCGCCTCCACCTCCTCCTCTGAGTCCTCATCCTTGTGAGGTTTTAGATGATGGGGGTGAAACTATAAAAAACCCATCAACTCCTCAGAGTCAGCATTTCTATCAAATGCCAACGCCTGATCCACTTATTCCAGCAAAATCAATAGATGAACGAATAGATGGCTTGTCTCAAACCTTTGTTCCAGCTTTCGCTGAAGTTCTTGAACCAACTATATATGTTGGCACTGCAGTTAACTTGGAGGAAGGTGAAACTGACAACACATGGAAGTACTACAAGGTCCCAAAGAAAAAGGAATCCGAGTTCAACCCTCCATCTCTTCCAAATGATAAACTGAAAGAAGATGCTTTTGGTAGTTTTGGAAAGGAGAATAATACTTCTGTCACAGCGTAAGTAGTATGACTTAATTACGTGTTTGCTTCTGAACACACAGGACATTTTCTATAGGTTTGAGTGTTTCTCATAACATCCAGTTTTTTTAAATTCTTAAGTTTTATTTGTAGTATAATTTAGAAAATTTAAGCAGATGTGTAGTTGCTATTGGCCATTTTGTAGTTACCTGTAGAACCCCACTCCTAAAAGCCACCCTTAAGGTGCGTGTACATGGTATGATATCTATGAACGACCAACGATGCGCGTTCCCACATTAACGATATCTATGATCATTTGTACATGCAGGCCAATCTGGACGATATCGTCATTTTTGCCTGTTCAGAGATGTGGCAGGATGACTTCACTGAAATACATTATTGAAGTCGTTGGTGGTACAGATCGTTCCGTGTGTACCCAGCATTAAACTTGTGTTTTGGCTGGCTGCTTCAGGTTATAGTTGTAATCGTTTACAAAGTATCATTCTCTTTGCAATAAATATTGTAAGGTTTTCCTTCAGCCAAGGTGTAAAGTGCTTGCTGTTTCAGGTACCAGTGCATATGGGAGTAGTACAGTTGATGTAGTTACTTTCACTGCACCAAGGTGTTGTGCTTGCTTCCCACTATGGCCCGTATTCAACTTGAAGCGAAAAGTCCGGACTTTTCGCCTGCCAGACTTTTCACCTCCTTCGCCTGTTTTCCAGGCAGAAAAGTATAGCGTGCTTGCCCGCTTATCTCCGTATTCCATTTCTTAGGACGCGAACACTGGATCCGGTGAAACTGGAACAGACGAAAAGTCCTGTAAATTTTTGGGAAATAATCATTGAACCCCCCTAAAGATGTCCTGACATGGGGGATCACTATGGGTACCTCCGTTTTTGCCTGCTGAAGTGAAGTCCGGTTTTTGAATAGCCGCGTCAGGTGCATAAATGCGCCTGTGAAGGTGATGAATAGCATTTAGCAATTTTTTTGGGGAAAAATAATTTATGCCCACCAAATTTGGGGTACATTAAAAATGGGTGCAAGCATATTTTTAAGCCCCTAAAATGATTTTTAGAAATGCTTCAGAAATGCACCTGCCACTACCACCCGCAATGAAGAAAACACCCGCCACATATTTATAAAACCCTCTGGAATCAATTTTGCTACTCTAGGGTTTTGTCCCCCATATTTTTTTTTTCTTTTACCCCCAAAATTAAAATTATTTTTTTTGGGGGGTGTCTCGATTTATTTTTATTTTTCTTTAAACTTCTTTTGACACACAATACATTTAGAGAACATTCCCAGGGATGCAGGCTTTTTTTTTTTTTTTAAGCCTGCACCCCTAAAGCCCAAATCTTCCCTTTTTTTCGCCACCTACTGTGTGGAGAAAAATTATCCCCGCTTTTTAGACTTTTCGCACCGGCGAAAAGTCTTTGAAATTGAATACGGGGATAATTGAAACAGGCAAAAATGACGTCCATCGGCCTTTATCGCCGGTTATGGGTTTTTGCCTCAAATTGGATACGAGCCTAAGGCACTATCTGTGTGGAGTTTGCATGTTTGCCATGTGTTTGCATAGGTTTTCTCCAGGTGCTCAGAAACACTTCAAAAACATAAATTGTAAACTGTATTACTTTCACTGGGACAGGGACTATTGTGAATGACTACTCTCTGTATACCCCTGTGGAATATGTGTTCGCTATATAACTGTGAATAATAAATAAGGTGCTCTCTTTTTAAGGTTTCAAATACAGAATTATCTGTTTTCTCAGATTTATCATGCCTTTTTTCCTGTACAGGTTAATGGTGCAATGTAAAAAACCTTTAAAGATTGCAGAAGAATTGCTCCTCAAGTACCGAAGTAAAAACCAATACATCCCAACAGCTATATTAGACACTGATCAAGAGCCAGATCCTTATGCTTTTGTTGATGATGTGGAATTTGTATTTTCTGATGCCAAAAAGGAACGACAAGTTGCTGAAAGAGAAGTGGGGAAAAAACACAAGGTTTGGATGCTTTTATATATTTATTTTTCTATGTTGGAGTTTAGCAAGGGCTACAAATTGCCTTTTAACAGGCTGTTATCTTCAAAGGTCACATAATAGATTTTTAAATTGGATGAAACACATGTAAATTACAAAGTAATTGCACCTGTATGTGGAAGGTCTCGCAGTAAAGCTGGGTACACATTGTGCAGTTATCTATCAGATCATCTGAGAATTTTGAGGATTGCATAATGTGTATGCATGTACAATCTCCATTATCTCTGAATCTGTCTGATTCACATCTTCTAGGATGACGGCAATCGGCTGATAGATTTTATTTGATTAGGCAGCCATTGTACAGATAACTTGTGCAGTCTGTACCAGGACACGATCTTTCCTTCCGATCACTAGGACAGATAAATATAATCGGCAGAAAGTTGTATAGTGTGTGTGTGTGTGTGTGTGTGTGAGGTTTTTCCTCACAAGGACAGATAGCGAGTTTATCACATATTGTATAGTGTGTACCCAGCTATAAAAGCTGGTTCTGAATTGGAAGCAAAATAAAAGTAACTTGGCAAACCCATGTTGCACTGTGTGGGGCTGATGTAAAATGTGTTATATTGTTTTGCGAGGGGTGTGCCTAAACTACTCAAATCTAAACTGCAACGTAAAAATAAAGCTGCCCAACGTCTGTGGGCTACATGTAAAGACTGCCAGTATTTATTTTGCATATAAAAGTAAGTACATGTATATCCACCCCTTACATTGCAATATGGTTTGTCCAGATGCAAAGTAACTTGCTTTTAAAGCTTTGTTTCTTACTCTGAATCAACCCCTTAGTGATTTTCTTTATGATGATCAAAGGACATTCAAAGCAACCCAAGTTAAGGTTATTGAAAAGCACCAATTAGCGGGAGTATGTGAGAAGATTTGAAAATCTTTACAATCCCATCATAAAGAAATTGAGAAATGTGACAAACCTGTGAATTGTGACTAAAATATCCCTTTCTCTAAATCATTGTATCTTTGTGAGAAGGGCACATATTGTGGAAACCACAGATTGTCATTTTATACTGGGTACACACTTCTCGATCTATTGTTCGATCGACAAATGCTATATCGCGAATGCACTGGCCAATTTGTACACCCAATATGTCTGAATGACATCGTTCAGAAATATAGGTCAGCCCTGCAGCACAGCCGATGCTGATATATCTGAAAGTGCATGTGTGTACGGGCAACCCGCTGACCACCCGTACACTTGGTAAGCTATGCACATATACCAATCGGCTGCTCGGATGGTGGGTGTCGGTCTGTTGACTGATCCGTTGTCTCAGTGTGGACCCAACATAGTTCTTTCATAGCTCCAAGAGAGCTCAAAATAGTGACCGGAATATGAATTGGCTAGGTTGAACTAATCTACATTGATACAATTAAGCGCAAAATCCGGTGGCTTCTGCTCATTAACTACAGAGGTCACGTTCTGCTTGCAGCCAATAGAAGTTCAAGCAGAATCTGCCTACCATAACAGCTGGGAAAATGCACAGCTCGCATTGATTTGAATTTGCCTCCTAGTGTGTAGCGATGCTTGGATGAAATACATGTTGTAGCATTTTAGAATGCAAGTCAGCAACTTTATAACACTTTTAGTTATTTTTTTTTGTATAATATTTCTTCTGCATCCAATGGGTTTCACTGTAACTCATGGTATATAGGAATATGCAGGAGTATGTGCAGTTTCAAGAATATCTCATTTGAATTTGATTTCTCCCCTTTCTAAATCCCCCAGCTTGGGTGTAAAGCTTGGCAGCAGCCAAGTCTGCATGTCTCCCGTCTGCAACGGTCCCTTCAGGTTCTGGTACGTTGGCCTTACAGGGCCATGGGTAGGCCCAAAGCAGTATTTTCCACGACAGGCAGGCCCCAAAAAATCTGCCAAGCCCAGGAAACAGGCCTGGAGTACCAGATGTCCGGCTCCCAAGTCGGATGACAAGCCTGCGGCCTGACTATCCGGTCCTCCCTTTTAGGGATCCCAATGTTGGAGGCCACCTGTTTCAGTTGCCGAGTGTTGGTTGACAACAACGTGGTACACTTGGGTTCACGAGGTGGTTTCTCAGGGGTATGCCTTCTCCTTCCGGCTCATGCCTCCCTCCCGGTTTTTCACCACCGGCCTTCCATTAGACCAGCACAGGGCGTTGGCGCTGCGGAAGGTATTGCACACTATGCTCCAGGCTGGAGTTATAGTACCTGTTCGGTTATCCCAGAGGGGCCAGGGTTTCTATTCCAATCTATTTTTGGTGCAGAAACCCAATGGGTTTTATCGTCCAATTCTCAATCTCAAGGCCCTCAACAAGTCTTTGAGGGTGCCTCGGTTTCGGATGGAGACCCTACGGTCCATTATTCTGGCTCTGGAACCTGGGGATTACATGGTGTCGTTGGACATCAGGATGCTTACCTGCATGTCCCTATTCTTTTGCGTCATCAGCAATTCCTCAGGTTTGCAATCCGCAACGACCATTTTCAGTTCCGGGCGCTGCCTTTTGGCCTAGCGACAGCATCACGTGTTTTCACCAAGGTCTTGGCGGCTCACCTGCGAACGCAGGGAGTCCGATTGGTGCTGTATCTGGACGACCTACTGTTGTTGGCAGAGTCCCCGGAGATCCTCCTACGCCATCTGGAACTGACAATTTCGGTCCTGCAGAAACACGGCTGGTTGATAAACTGGACAAAGTCCACTCTTATCCCATCTCAGAGGATTCTATACCTCGGGGCCTTGTTGGACTCTCAGCAGCAGCGGATCTTTGTGACGGAGGAAAAGATCTTAGCCTTACAGTTGAGGGTGTGCAGTTGTCTGCAGGGTCGCCGAGTGTCTGTGCACTCGGCAATGAGGATACTGGGCTCCATGGTGTCAGTATTCGACATGGTGGAATATGCCCAGTTTCACTCCAGACCTCTGCAACAATTGATCCTGTCCAAATGGAATGGGTTGCCTCAGAGCTTAAGGTCTCAGACAATGGTACTCACTCCGGAGGTTCGCCTGTCTCTCTAACCTGGTGGTTGCAGACGACCCATCTAAACAAGGGTCGCCCATTTTGGGTGGCGAACTGGGTCCTATTGACAACGGACGCCAGTCTCCGGGGATGGGGAGCTGTCACGGGTCCACACTTGTTTCAGGGCAGATGGACTCAGGAGGAAGCAGCGCTTCCAATAAACATCTTGGAACTCCGCACAGTGTTCAATGCTCTCCAGCAGGCACATCAAGTTCTCCAAGGACAACCGGTGCCGATCCAGTAGGACAACGCCACCACCGTGGCCTACATAAACCGCCAAGGAGGAACCAGAAGTCGGGCAGCACTAGCAGAAGTGTCCCGCATCCTAGTTTGTGCAGAGCATAATCTCCCGGCCATATCAGCGGTATTCATCCCGGGAGTCCTCAACTAGGAAGCGGATTTTCTCAGCCGGCAGGACATGCATCCGGGAGAATGGTCTCTGCACCAGGAAGTCTTTCCACTTCTGGTGGACAGGTGGGGTCTTCCGGAGATAGACCTCATGGCGTCCCGTCACAACAACAAGTTGCCGGTGTATGGGTCTCGAACAAGAGACGAATAGGCGTCTCTGGTAGATGCACTGTCCGTCCAGTGGATGTTCCAGTTTGCCTACCTCTTCCCTCCGTTTTCCCTTCTTCCGAGGGTAATCCGCAAGTTCATGCAGGAAGGAGGTACACTCCTGTTGATAGCTCCCTAGTGGCCCATACGGCAGTGGTTCTCGGACCTATAAAGTCTATCAGTAGACTTTCCTCTCTGGTTACCGATACGTCCGGACCTGCTGTCACAGGGTCCTTGTATTCACCCGGACCTGACTCTGCTGTCTTTGATGACGTGGCTGTTGAGACGACCCTGTAGAGGTCAAGAGGGTTTTCCGGCTGTGTGGTGCAAACCATGTTAAGAGTTCGGAAGCCTTCCTCTGCAAGAATTTAACATACTTTCTTTCAGTGGTGTCGCCCTAGAGGTTATGCTCCTTGGGTGTTTCGCCTATCTAGAGTGTTGGCTTTCCTACAGGCTGGCTTAGATCACGGTCTTCGCCTTGCTTCACTGAAGGTGCAGGTGTCTGCCCTTTCAGTCTGGTTTCATCGTAGGATTGCTGCGCTCCCTGATGTCCGCAGCTTTATGCGGGGAGTTCTTCGCATTCAGCCACCTTTTATTCCACCGTTGGCTCCTTGGGATTTGGCTGTGGTCCTGAGAGCTCTTCAGGGACCGCTGTTTGAACCACTGGGCTCAGTGGACCTCAAATAGCTTACAGCTAAAACTATCTTCCTTCTGGCCATTTCCTCGGCCAGACATGTCTCGGATTTAGGGGCTCTCTCATATTGACCCCCTTTTCTAATTTTTCATAGGAATAAGGCGGTGCTTCACACTCGTCCTGCATTCCTTCCTAAAGTGGTATCAAGTTTCCACATCAACGAAGAAATTGTTGTGCCGGCCTTTAATTCCCCTGATCTTTCAGCGGGTGAGGCCACCCTGGATGTTGTACAGGCTTTAAGAATCTGTTGACCGCACCTCTTCATTTCGGAAATCGGACGCCTTGTTTGTCCTCTATGGCTTCCGTAAAAAGGGTTGGCCTGCTTCAAAGCAAACTTTAGCAGGATGGATTCGTATGGCAATTTTGGAAGCTTATCTTCATGAAGGCCTTACGGTTCCTTCCTCTGTGAGGGCTCATTCCACTAGGTCTGTAGGTCCTTCGTGGGCAGCTTGACGTGGTGCCTCTGCTGTCCAAATTTGCAAGGCTGCCACATGGTCGTCTGTCCATACCTTTGTAAGGTATTACGCTTTTGACACCAATGCGCCTCAGGATGCTTCCTTCGGTCGGCGGATTCTCCTTTCAGCGCAGGAGCGTCCACATCCTTACAGGATACTGCTTTGGGACATCCACAAGGTATCCTGTGGATACCCTGTGGACCCTGATGTAGAAAATGAGATATGAACTTACCTTTTGTTATATCTTTCTACAAAGTCCATAGGGTTCCACAGGACTCCCGCGCTGACGCACCTGCAGATGGGCTTTCTTCTGGTCACCGGTGTTTCCATCTCCTTCTGGTGAGAATGTGATTCTTGTGTGTTTCCAGATCTTTCTTCTCTTTCTTCTCCTCCTGCGGCCTATGGACGGTTACGTAACTGAGATGCCTTGGCTCGGGGGCGGGGTATAGGAGAGGGACCCTGGTGCATTCTGGGAGGCTGAAAACTTAACTCTATGGTGCCCGATGCCTGACGTCGTCATCTATACCCCAAGGCATCCTGTGGAACCCTATGGACTTCGTAGAAATAGAGATAACAAAGGTAAGTTTAAAGCACAGTTTTTACTTATTTTTCTTCTTCGGGGTCCATAGGGATCTACAGGGATACCATGGGGCTCTTATGGTTGGATGACAAGACACCAAACAATTAAAGCTTCTGCTCCCAAAATGCCCCGGGTCCTTCCCCATATATAACCCGCCCCTAGCCATAGGACTTCAATTGGTCGTTTGGTGCGGCAGGATCAAGACGCACGGATCAAGACGCACCTTTGTAACGGGACTGATCTGGCAGTACTAAGCTTTTATTTTGTTTAATTTTATTATGTTTGAGGTAGCAGTACTCGGCGTCTGTATTCAGATGCAGATAATGCGACTCAATCTACCTCCGCCGGGCAGCAACATCAGTAATTGTGCTGGTGATTTCGGCGGGTCGTGGCTGAGCATAGCTAGCAGCAATGCTGCGACCTGGACTGCATCTGATGTTCAGAGATGTCAGGTAAGGCAATTCCTCGCTTATGAGGAATTGCATGTGGCAGTCCTTGCTTTTGGTGTCAGACGCAACAGAAGCCGCTGCTGTCGGGGCCCGGGATTGTCCGCGTCCTCACTACACCAGCCGGGGCCTTATCATCTGATGCCGGGTATTGGCAGCAGACTCTTCTGCTTCCACAAGGCTAGGGTACCCGGCTGTTTAATGCAGCCTAGGTGAGGTAGATGCTCCTCCCAGACGCAGTCCCTACGAAGTGTTTTGCGCATCTTGGTTGTTCCGTCTACCCTCCACGTGTATGATACGCCCACGGTCAGTGCGCTCTGTAGCTGTGGTCTCAGGAGGGTCAGGGTCAGTCTCCCTGTATACCTGTCCCTTGGTTAAGGTATATGGTGCTCTATATCCTACCATTCCTTTGCGTTGCTGTAGTTGATTTAGAGCCAATTGTAATTGTTACATATGCATTGTATGTGACTGTTTGCTAGCTGCTGATTGACAGTGTTTTATAATAGATTTAAAAATAAAAGACAGTTTTCTCTCAATCCTTTTTGGTTGGAGGTTTGTTTCTGAGTACTTCACATCAATTAAGATATTGTGAAGGCTGTCACATAACATTGCAATTATTGCCTTTATTGTCCATGTCAAAAGATAAAGGGAAACAGGAGGGGGATCAGCCTGTGCCGGTTCCATGTAAGTCATGTACGGCTTATGTGTTCTCTCAGTATGTAAAGGATGGTTTGTGTGTTGTCTGTTATAAAGAGTCACCTCACCAATCCAGTTCACCTGTCCCTGGACAAGAACCATCCTGGGTTAACTCTTTATCCTAGGTTATGAAGGTTGTGGATCGTATGGCTGCTCCTACTATGCCTCCTTGGATGGGGTGTCCACAGTATATGATGTTTATGGCCATTCTAGTCAGATTATGGCACCATCTGATGTTGAGAACAGACCGGTAGTGACCTAAGCGCAAGTTATCTTTTTATCAGTCTGCCCAACATATGGATTCAGACACATCAGGGGAATCGGATGGTGCACAGGGTATCTCTCCAGGATCTAGCTCTGGGGAGGAGGATCATCCATCCACAGTGGATGTTCCTTCTTTGGTGAGGGTGGTTAAATCAGTTCTAGATATTCAGGATGATGAACCAGCTCATAGTAAGAAGGCTCCAATGGTTATTCACCACCGGAAGGTGGTCAAAACTGAGTTCCCTGTATCTGAACAGCTTACAGAGCTTATCGAGGAGGCATGGGGTAACCCTGATAATTGTTTTATGTGAATAAAAGAATAACATCTTTGTATCTGTTCCCACCTTCTGTATGTACTAAATGGAAGGTAACTCCTACTGTGGATGCTCATGGAACACATTTAATCAGAAATGCTACATTGCCTATTCCATCAGCGTCTTCGCTGAAGGATTCCACAGATAAAAAGATTGAAGCCAGTCGTAAAACAATATTTTCGTCTTCTGGAGCAGTTACTCGTCCAGCTATGGCTGGAGCCTGGGTAGCCAAAGCTGTTGAATGGATAAGGGCATTGGAGAATTCACTACCAAATGCTACCAGAGAACAAATGATGAATATCTCCCACATACGGGAAGCAGCCTATCTGGGAAGGGCTGCAGTGGATGCTGGAATTTTAGCTTTTAAGGCATCAATAGTGGCACACAGGGCCCTTTGATTAGGAAAGCTGATAAAGGATCAAAGAGGGCGCATCTAAGTCTTTCCTTTCTATGGAAAGGTACTTTTTGGAGCAGTGTTGAATAATCTAATCACTACTCTGGCGGCTTCAAAATCTGCAGGTTTGCCATCTATGTCAAAGACTAGATCTAGGCAGGTTTGTTTTCAGTCTTTCCGTCCTCGGGGACGAGCAAAGGAACAGTCTTCCTCTAGGCCAACCTGTTTCCGCAAGTCTAAGCGACAAGCTAAGAGGTCTGGCCCTCAAGACGTCCAGCTTCTAAGCCGGACAACAAGCCCTCGGCCTGATGGAGCGGGCCTCCTCCTGGGGGATCCCAGGGTAGGAGGCCGACTTCTTCTCATGAGCGATGATACTGGATCAGAACCTCTATATACCCCTGCCTATACCTTCTAATATCCTACCTATAAACCTCTAAGGATGACGCTAATTTGCATACGCAGTCATACAGTAAAATACTTGTGCTTTGGAACCACAGATTCCAGGTCTTAAGTGTTATTCAGGTAAAAGTACAGTCAGTTACACGCTATTGATCCAGACACAATTTGGCGCAAAGGAATTATACAGACCCAAGTACAGTATACATACGCAGCGCTTTCTGGTCCAGATGTTAGGCAGCAGCAAGAATCGCCGTAACTTATGGCGATGGTCACAGATATATTCGCATAATGCTAATAGTATTATCGCCACATGTACTAAAGTGTGAGTTTATCTAAAATGGCGCTTAGGCGGCCATTCGCAAAATGGCGTCTTGCGGCCAGTCGCAAGATGGTGTCGCTGCGATTAAATTTTAAACTGATCTTGTCTCAGCCAATAATCCAGTTTCGACAGGAGACATCCCTACCAGAAGTTTTTTGCACAAATCTTCCATCAGATGCAGTCAAGGCCTTGGCCCTTCAGGAAGCCATTCACTCCCTGCTGCAGGAGGGGGTAATGAACCCGGTTCCTGTGTCGCAACAGCTAAGGGGTTATTATTTAAATCTATTTCTGGTTCAGAAACTGAATGGTGCTTATCGCCCTATACTAAATCTAAAAACCCTCCACAGGTTTAACCATGTACCCAAGTTTCGTATGGAAACTCTCCGGTCAATTATTTTGGCAATGGAGCCGGGGGATTACATGGTTTCTCTGGACATTCAGGATGTATATCTGCATGTTCTTTATACCATCCCACCAACAATTCTTATGGTTTGCTGTCCTTCAGCAACATTACTAATTTCAGGCTGTACCCTTTGGCCTGTTTATGGCTCCCTGGGTATTTACCAATATAATGGCAGTCATGACTGCCTATTTCAGGCATTGGGGAGTCAGAATTCTTCCATATCTGGATGACCTTCTGATATTAGCACAAACTCCAGTTATGTTACAAAACCATCTTCAAATTAACATAGCCTGCCTACAAAGGCACGGCTGGATAATCAATTGGAAGAAATAGTCACTTTTTCCAATACAGCAGATGGTACATCTGGGAGCTTTCCTGGATTCTCGGGCACAGTGTTTCTGCCAGAGGACAAGATTGCGAATCTATTATTGCGAATACGCAAGCGATTTGTATCTATTCTGTTAGCAATGCAGGTCCTGGGATCAATGGTATCCACCTTCGACATGGTGGGGTACGCTCAGTTCTATTCCACGCCTCTACAAAGATTGATTCTCTCCAGGTGGAACAGACAGCATCATCTTATAAGGTCTGAGGATTCTTCTCACTCCAGAGGTTCGTCACTCCCTCCTTTGGTGGCTGAGAAAGAATCATCTAAACAAAGGGCGCCCGTTCTGGATTCCAAATTGGGTGCTTCTCACCACGGACGTCAGCCTTCATGGATGGGAAGCAGTGACAGGTCATCACACCTTTCAGGGAAGATGGACAAAGAAAGTAATCTGCCAATAACTATTCTGGAACTGCAAGCAGTATACAGAGCTCTTATGGCACAGGACCTGGTCCAGGGTAGGCCAATACAGATCCAGTCCGACAATGCAACTACAGTGGCCTACTTCAATCATCATTTAGGCACAAGAAGTTATGCAGCATGAAGGAAGTGACAAAGCTGATATGGGCAGAACGTTATCTTCCGGCCATCTTGGCAATCTTCATACCAGGAGTACTCAATTGCGAAGCAGACTTCGAAAGTTGCCAGGGCATACATGCCTGAGAGTGGTCTCTCCATCCGGGAGTGTTTCAGCTCCTGGTAACCAAATGGGGTCTACCAGAGAGAGATCTCATGGTGTCACGCCACAACCACAAGGTCCCCAGGTCCAGGTCCAGAGACCAATCAGCAGCCTTCATGGACGCACTGGCAGTAAGATAGGATTTCAAGTTGGCGTATCTTTCCTCAGATTTCTCTACTCCCAAGAGTTCTCAGAGAATTCAAGCAGGAAGGCGGAACAGTAAATACTGGTGGCTCCGGCTTGGCCCAGACGTCATTTGTTCACCGACATCCAGAATCTGTCCATACCCTCTTCCTCTATGGCAAAATCTGCTAACGCAGGGTCCCTGCCGACATTCGGACATACCCCATCTGGCTTTGATGGTGTGGCTTTTGAATCTTCCATCCTGAGCGAAAGGTTTTTCCAGTTCTGTAAGTCAAACTGATTATGGAAGTCTGCCTCTGCCCGCATCTATTAGAGTTTGCTATTCTTTTGGTCAGTGGTGTTCCCATAGGAAGTATGATCCTAAGATATTCAGGATTTCCAGGGTACTGGCTTTTCTTCAGACAGGCTTAGACAAAGGTCTACGCCTGGCCACTTTGAGAGTGCAGGTTTCTGCACTGTCAGTCTGGGTTCAGAAGAAGATTGCTTCATTACCAGATGTTAGAATTTTTTTTTCCAGGGAGTTTTGCGAGCTCAGCCTCCTTTCTGTTCCACCGGTAGCACCGTGGGATTTGTCATTTGGCTCTTAGGTGACTACAAACTTCCCCATTTGAACCTTTGGACTCTGGATTTTAAGTGGTTAACAGCAAAGACACTTTTTTTTTTTTCTTCTTGCTATTTCTTCTGCTTGAAGAGTCTCTGATTTGGCAGCACTTTCTTGTTGCTCCCCGTTTTTTATTTTTCACCAGGATAAAGCTGTTCTTCGTACAAGGGACAGTTCTCTTCCTATGGTAGTTTCCCATTTTCATGTGAAATGAAGAAATTGTTGTAACAGCTTTTCAGGCTCCAGATCTTTCTGTAGGCGAAGCCTCCCTGGATGTAGTTTGTGGTCTCCGTATCTCTGTGGAGCGTACAAACTCTGTTAGAAAATCAGGTGCTCTTTTTGTATTATATGGTCTTTACAAATGAGGATGGCCTGCTAATAAGCAGACTCTGGCGAGATGGCTACGCATGACTCTCTCAGGTGTACACACAGGCTAATCTCTCTGTCCCAACCACGTTGACAGCACATTCTACTCGGTCTGTAGGGCCATTGTGGGCATTTAGCCGTGGTGCCTCTGCTGAACAGTTGTGTAAGGCAGCCACGTGGTCTTCAGTCAACTTTTTCTTTATTACTTTTGCCTCTCAGGATACTTCCTTTGGGCGACGAGTTCTCCTTTCTGCTCAAGAGCGTCTCCCAACCTAAAGGAACTGTTTTAGGACATCCCCGTGGTATCCCTTTGGATCCCTCTGGACCCCGAAGAAGAAAATTAGAGTTATAGCTCCTTTTTTTTCGAGGTTCACATGGCACCCACCCTGACGCACCTGGCCTCATTGGGTTATTTTCTTTCGTTTACAGATTCCCTCATCTTATGGAAGTGTTTCTGGTGTACGATTGTTCTTCCTTCTCTTTCCTTTTCCTGCCTTGAGGCTTGTTAACTAAACTGAAGATCTATGGCTAGTGGCGGGGTATATATGGGGAAGGACCTGGGGCATTCTGGGAGCAGAAGCTTTAGCTGTTTGGTGCCTGGTCTTCCAACCATAATATCTCCATGGTATCCCTGTGGACCCTATGGACCTTGAAGAAAAGGAGTCATCTATGTAAGTCTTCCATAACTGGAATTATCTCCATATGAAGTATCGCAGCTATTCGTGTAACCTGTAACACAGGAGATATCCCTGGTATCTCCTGGTTACAGTCCCATTTCCCTTAATTTCCATACTTCCCATACATTAGCTTGGGGATGTAGAAATGAGTGTGTTCATCAACTTTGTAACTGTACACCATCCTCAGATGATGTACAGCTCCTGATGGTAGTTACAAGCTGCAGTTTAAACAGCAGCTTGTGCAGTAGAGGGATCTTTTCAGATCCCTCTCTGCTGTGTTCTGGTTGCCTGCGGCTGCCAGCTACCCTCGTCCCTCCTCCCGGCTCCACTGCACTCACCACTGCATGAAAGTATGTCTGCGCCTGGCCGGTCACTCTTACTTTTATCCTTCTCCTCTGGTCTTGCGAGAATCTTGGGAGCCTGTCTTCAAGCTGCGTATGTGCAGCTTGAAGACAGCATTGAAAACTGGAGGAGCGGGAGAACAGTCTCTTCCGAAAAATTACCATAGAAACAGCAGTTTTTCGGATGTAATAGTTTAGGGCAGGAGGCATGATGAATGCCTCCCAAACTTTGTTTGAACTCGCAGTGAATTCAAACCTTTATCACAAGTGATAATTGTTTTGATGAGGAGCCCTCTGACTTTGAACTTATCTCAGGAGGATTATTGGGAGTTCCCAGGTGAAATCTGACTTCTATCTTATACCCCTTTTCCACTACCGCTAAAACCCAGGTTATTTCCATGACAACCCGGGTCACGGCTCAGTGGAAAAGGATCCTAAAAAAAAAAAATCCCGGGTCAGCCAACCAGGCATTTCTTTCTGGCTCTCCAGTAGGGTTTTACGCGTGTAAGACATGGGTAAGTTTCAGTGGAAACTGGTATGCCAGGTCATCTGACCTGGGTCCCATTCACAGCCTAGGGAAAGCTGCATTTCCTGGTGCTTGGAAATTATGCAATCTCCAAGCGCTGGCAGAGGTAATCCCTGGCAATATCCTGTGATTTTGGTGGAATAGATATTGGACTAGAGAGGACCCAAGGCACTGAGCTCTGGTCACGGGTGTTATGGACTCCGAGTGGGACTCTGATCAACTGCATTGTCCCCCCTGGGATCAGCAGCATAGTCAAGTTAGGGTTGCTATATTTTAAAAATAAAAAACAGAGGGTGTGGCCAAATCAGGGAGGTGTAGTGATGTCTATCCCACAAAAAGTTTTTAAAAATTACAATTTGCTGTGCTCCTAGCTCATCACAGAAGCAGCTCCATGGCCTCTGTGCAAGCCCTCAGAGCAGCAACACAGTAGTAACCCTTATGCACAGTATGCCACACAGTAGTAGTGCCCATTATACACAGTATACCACAGAGTATAGCTCCTTATTCACATTAAAGTGCAGATAGGTAAGGGGGGCCATAATGTGATTTAAGGAGCTTTATGCCCCACATTAGTGGCAGTTAGGTAAGGGGTGTCTCTAAAGAGTGGACTGGGCATAATGCCCAGCCACTCACAAGGGCCTCGGGGTATTGGCTGCCTACCTTAGGGCATATAAAGTGACCTGGGCCTAATACCCTGGGAGGGGGGGGTTCAGACTTCAGTTATTGCTCACACTTTTATACCCTGTTGTTCCAGTGTTCACCAGAATATTTTGATAAAAATATTTAAAGTAAGCACAATAATTTTTTCAGTCCTGCTTTGTGAGTAAACCTAATCCTATCACTTACTTTTTAGGGAGAAGATGGGATGTCTGGTGAGGTGTTAACACAAGAAGGTGAAGATGCTATGTCCCTATTCAGTCCATCAGTTAAACAAGGTGAGAAGTTAAAACATTTGTGTATAATGAATTTATATGTTGGGGTCGCATTCTCAAAGAAGGTATGTATACTTGTAATGTTCACTCTTTCAGTGAGATGTCAATTAATTTTATTATGTTAATAATTTTTGTTATGTTAATAGTCTTTATTGAAGTGTGCCATTTTTTTCTCATTTTTATTGTTCCCTTCAGAAAGCGAAAACCTCCGTACTGTATATTTGTGTATTAAGTTAAAGTTGCATATTTGTGTTTTACTAGGAATATAAAATACAACTGTTAATTATCCCTGAAATTCCTTATCTGCGAAGGTTGGTCTTTCATGAGAGTAGTTAGCTCTGTGCTTGCCATTTCAGACATTGCGCAAAATCATGATCACATGGACTTTTTACTGCTAAGGCCCAAATTTAAAAATATAAATAAAAAGATAGTGATGGGTGCAAAGCTTGCACTACACACTTCAGTAGCATTCAGTGCAGTGGTAGGCAACAGGTGGCCCTCTAAGCCTTCACTCGTGGTCCGCAGCTCTGTCCTGCTTTAGTGTTTGATTTGGTTGTTCTAGTTTGTACTACTTGATTAAAATGTCCATTTGTTATTACTGATGGGCCCTATTTCTTTCATTAACTGTATATTACGGGAGTAATAGGTGACCCTATTAAAGGTTAGAGGGCCATCTGTGCGATCCCTGAAGCATATCGGTTGCCTATCACTGATTTTAGCTGGAGTAGATGTTCTCTTGATCGTTAATTATTTATTTGCAGATCCTCAGCGATCATCTGCTCATGCCCGTACAGCATCAACTAGTCTCTTTCATGAAACAGACCTTGTGGTTTCTTACACAGATCTGGACAACCTTTTCAATTCTGATGAAGATGATCTCACGGTAAGCTTCTCCTACACTGCACGTGAAAGATATTTACACTTTTTAATTATTTTTTAGTTATATATCTTTTTTTGTACTTTCACACCCAATGTGGTATGTGTGTTTTTAAGTATGTGTATTTGTGTATGTGTGTGTGTGTGTGTGTATGTATATATATATATATATATATATATGTGTGTATGTATGTTCTATTTGTCTTCATTTAGGACTGGTCGTTAATTGGTATATTAGTGTGATTGTTACAAATTTAAAAAAAAAAAATTTATTTTTTTTTATAAATCACAACTTATGTCTTATTATTATTGCTTGAAAGTTTTAAATAAGTTTTTTTTTTTTTACTTTTATGTTCTTTGCAGCCTGGATCTAAGAGAACCCATAACACCGACGATAAGAACAACAAAGACTCAAAATCTGGAAACTTGGACCCTCTCTCCTGCATAAGTAATTGGTTTTCTCATTCAAAACATTTCCCAAACAGTAGGGTGTTTTTTTTTATGTGAGAGAGAGTTCTGTTCTTAAAATGACTGATACAGATGTGATGTTTTGCTGCTTTGTCAGTTGTTTAATTATTGTTTTGGACAACATCTCACTGGGTTAGAGGGAAACCTGTTGTAGCTTTTCATGCAGCTAGCATATGGTGATCATTACATTTAGCAGCTGATTAGCTAGGAGCTGCAGGTAATCTAGTCTGATCTCATATACAGTATGCACTTTGACAACAGAAGGTTGATTGTCACACCCAGATGTACTGACCTCTCTAATATTTAAATGCTTATGGAGCAAATACTGACTGCAGATACCCTATTTGGATCGAATTTCCGTAAAGATTTTATTGCTTCCTTCAATAGCCTTTTTTGCCTAAAATGGTTTCCAATGTTTATTTTTTGGGGAAGTGTTTTATTGCATGTTTCTACCACACGCAGTGTTCATGAGATTCCATAAAAACCCTCCATATAATGTTTTGATATAAAGCAAGTGTTACAATCCAGTAAGACCTAAATAAAAATTTTCTGCACACTTAGTGAGTACTTGAGATGAGAGGAATGATGTTATCTCTGTAGGGTGTGCCACAGAAAAGCAGCTTAGCGGGCTCTTTGTGAGTTGAAATGTGCTGATTGCCGTCTTGGGGCTCTGGCGAATATCTGATTAACAGCTCCCTACTATGGCAGTGTCCTAACAAAACAGAAGGCACACTACGTAGCACTGGCTGCAGGGGCCAAGTACAAAGTAGCCAGCCGCTATATGCTATCCTACTGTATGCTACAAGGAGGACGACTATAATTGTCATCAGTAGGTAGTATTGATCTATGACTTGTAAGACTAGCAGTCGATGGTTAAGGCATTCTTGGCTATGCTGATGTGGGTAGCAGTATAGTGAAAATTTTAGGAATTTTCAGGTCTTGACCTAGAAGAAAAATACAGGAAATCTTTTGAGGGTTTTTTGCTCAAACTGAAATCTATATTTGTATTCAAACCTGAGAAAGCGTGTTTACTTAGATGAATTACATATTTGTGGGGGTGTGAGGAAAGATGAGAAATAGTGCACATTAACATTAGCAACCCTATTTTTTAATGAGTGGAATTCAGTTTAACATCATGTGCTTCAGTAAAGCTCTGACGAAGGCACTTTGCAACCTGTATCTCTGCTAATTAGTGAAGATCGTGTACTGTAGTATAACCACCGGCACATCACACTAAATCTAATTCCTCCCAATGACATCAGTCATCTCTCCCAAGATTTTCAACCAAAGTGCATTTGTACAATATATGCAAACCGCGTTGTTTGTGTATTCTGTAGGTACAGTTGATCTTCATAAAATGTATCCCACGCCACCATCTTTGGAACAGCACTTCATGGGCTTTTCTCCTATGAACATGAACAGCAAAGATTACTGCAATATGGACACTACACCAGGTGGTACAACACTTGACGGAATAACTGCCCAGTTCAAAATCGAAATTGATGAAGGATTCTGTAGCCCGAAACCTTCTGAAATTAAGGTAAATTTAAGCTGCCTTTTTTTTTTTTTCTTTTCTTCAAATTTAGCTCAGTGTTGGATTCATTTTGCTAATCAGAGTTCTAAAGTGATATATTTTCTTACCGTTCTTTATGCAAAACCGGATTGGTTTTATCTGCCATTGTCAGCCTTTGCTGTATATATGCATTTCTCCCATATATGTTCTTCAAATAGCCCATAATAGGTTGGTGTAATTTAAAAAGTAAAAGGAAACGTTTTGTCCTATTTAAAATTAGATAAAAAAATAATTTTTTTATAGTGCCTAGCAGGTCAGGCTGTGTTTATGTAACAAATTGTATATGTGGTGTCGGTGATTGTTACTATATTTGAGTTTTGCTGATGATTTGTCTCTACCATGCTGTCGGGCACCTAAGTCTCAATGAGTTATCGACAGATTGGAGTGGGCTGCAAAGCTCCCTAGGTAGTCACCTGGGGGCTCCTATTCTATCATCCTATTACTCTCTCAGTGAGAATCTTAACCCTGATCAGTCACACAGGACTCTGCTTGCAGAGTCGGTGGCCTGATAAGGGGCTTTGGGTACTTGGAAGCTCTCCCTAAGCATACATCAGTTGGAAGGAGTGTGACCCTTACAGGACAGTGGCTGATGGTATGCCGTGTATTGTGGGTAGCTGCAGCCACGGGCAGCATAGCAACTCTTCGACTGGCTATAGTTCATGTAAGGTTGTCAAGGCACACAATTCTGAATGGTCTGCCTTTACCTCTTCTGCATCCTCTGCTTCAGTAACGTATTTTGACCATAGATGGGCCATCTGCTGTTTTTTTGTTTTTGTCTGTGTAGGGTTTGTATCTTGTGTTCTCTGTACCTACATTTTATTTCTGTTTGTCATGTCGTAGAAGGGGAGTCATTCCAGATCTATATTTGGATGGGTTTTATATGTACACTATTTACACTATGTTCATCTAAATAGCTCAGCAGGCAGTTAGGCACAGATGAATTATATGCAGCATGTGAAGTTGATAGCCAAATGTCGCTCATGCCTCTGGATTTCCAAAGTGAACTAGCAGAGCCACATTTGGCTAGATTCCTGGCCTTTCTCTTAGCTTGCTTTGTATCCCCCAGCTAGCAGGTAAAGGCATCAGTCTCTCCACTTCTCCCTGATGCTTTCGCTGATTCATGCATCAGCATGGTCTTGTTCAGGTGTCTTCTGGTCCCACAGTGGTGCAATTAGACATGCTGGTTTTTCCACAAGGTCTAAGATGGTGCAGGAGCCTCCTTGGCTTAGTGTGCAACTAAAGGTGGCCATACACTGCACGATATATGTGTCGATCAGACGGATCGTCGTGATATAGGTGCCATATCGTGCCGTGTATGGGCACGATATCGTACCTGATATGGTGCTGCGCGCTCCCGTGGGATCGTAAATCGTATCCCCAGATCTTCCCACAGGCTCATCTGATCTAGGATGCGATGTACGATCCCATTCAGATGGAGGGGGGAGCCAGCATATCGCGCGTTCAGCGGGGACCATGCGATTGTGAGCGCGATTCGTCTGCCGACGGATCGGCAATTGCCCTACACGGTGCATAGTACCGTTTATGGCTACCATAAGATGTCCAATGAGGCATAAGGTTTCTTGCTGTGGCAGCAAGGAGGTGAAATGTCAATGCTATTATGCGCTTAATGTGGACTGAATATTCAATAATGTAGCATGTATATTTACATGTTAGTTAGCTGTGGCATCAGTAAAGTGTCTGTAACTGCAGCATCTGGAGTTAAGGTGCCTACACACTAGACGACCTGCAAACAATACGATGTCGTCAGTGATTTCCCTTAAACTCTCCCCGCCCCTCCAGGACACTATATGGTGCATAAACTGCACAATCTGATCTATCGTGCATGATCTAAAGACTTGCATATCTTTAGATTGTGCGCAATATATAATGGGCTGTCGGACACACACAGATTTTTGCATGGATCAGTGAGATCCATGCAAGTGTCTGTGTAAAATAAAGTGTGTAAAAATTAAGAGCCAGTCCTGGTTGTCAAAATACAGGGGACAAACAACGTAGGGGTCCCCTGCATTTAGCACAGCCAGCATTGTGCTCAGCTGAGCTGGTTTTGGAAATACAGGGGACAAAAAATAGACCCTGTATAATCCATAACCAACACCAAACTCTTTCTAGCGGGGGGAGTAATTCAACAACCAGGGAAACCCTTTCACCGCGTCCCCCGGCCAAAGCATTACACCTGACCACTAGTCAGCCCAGGCCGGAGATCACACTCTCCAAGGCACCTCAGGCCTGGGCTAATAGCCCGTGGCTAGCCCTGGCACCCCTGGGTGGTAGGTGCCGGGTTGATAGTGTAGTGCAAAGTTAAATGTAAAAATATTGTCTCTTGCAGTAGAACTACAGGTCCCAGCAAGCCTCCCCCGCATGTTGGTACTTGGAGAACCACAAGTACCAGCATGTGGGGCATTAATGGCCTGCTGGTACCTGTAGTTCACCTGCAAAATAAATATTAAAGTAAACACATGAGACACACCGTGAGAGTACAGTTTATTAAAACATACATGCACACTCACTATCGCACATACTCACCTGGTATCCCTGAAGCCATTCACGGCACTTGTCCAAGTAGAAATTAAAAAAAAGAAATACATACTCTCCTCTTCCTCACATGGATCACGTCTTCTTCTTTCTAAGTAGACATCCACAGTCTTCGCAAAAGAAAAAAACGAATTGACCTGAGCGAATGTCCGCTCAGCAGCGGGATTTCTCTATAGAAATTCCGGTGCTGAGCATCTCACTGATCCGTCCATGCATCTGTGTCAAGTAATGACGTCTGAACAACATATCATTCAGGCAATAAACACTGAGCGATATGCCGCTGATCTTGTACGAGATTGCCAGATCTTAACTGCTGCAGGTAAGATCTGAAAATACGACAGACGACCCGCGGGTGCGCGCATCGTTATCGTAAGTGGACACTTACGATTTGCACATATTCTGCACGATGTGTCGTTGCGATGCGTCGGAATCTGACAAATCGTGCATAATCTCGTCTAGTGTGTAGGCAGCTTTTTAAATCCCGCTGGGACTAGAGCAGTGTTGTTTTAAAATGTGTCTGGGAAATGCGTTAATATGTTTTAACAGGTTATGTTTAATGGTTGGCACTGCTATGCTGGAATAGTTAATGTCCAGCGCTGCAGCACTGAAAGGGACTTAGTCCCAGTGCTGTGTGTTTTTGTAGAATTGTATTTTTAATGCATTGTATTGTTGTTTTGGAAAATAAAGGCCCCCATACATCAGCAATTGGTTGTGGCAATTCTGCCAGTTATGTCAGTATGAACTAACCTCTCTTAAATTACTGCTGCGTTTAAAAGCACTTACAGGACGTTTGCCTTCAAACACACGTAGGTACTTATCTGAGGAAACAATGGACCATAGTGCTTTAGTGGCCCTCTGGACAATGGGACTTGCCTCTGTATAACGACTGCTCCATGGAATTATTGCCCTTTTGGTCTTTTTTAATAGCGTTTAGCAGTGACTGACGTGGCATTCTGAAAACGTTATCCTTTTGGTCAGGAAGTCCTGTCATATCCTCTGGCCAAGAATTTAAGTTTGTCCAGATGTGCCAATAATGTAGAAGGATCACTAGAGTATGTGTGTGTATATGTATGTATATATATATATATATATATATATATATATATGTGTGTGTATGTATGCGTGTGTGTATGTATGTATGTATGTGTGTGTATATGTATATATATATATATATATATATATATATATATATAATTTATATATACTGTATATTATAATATATTTATTTCTTTTTATATTTCCCCATGCTGTGCTCACTTATTAACTTTATTAACAAGTACATGTAACAAGCTTCAGGGTTCCTTGTAGTAATTGTCATATTCATTGGTTATTCTGTGAAGTGTCTCGATTCACTTTATTTTATTTTTTTGTAGGACTTCTCCTATGTATACAAACTGGAAACATGTCAAGGGATGGTGGGGTGCACCATGTTTGCGCCTTTAAAGACTCTACCTAGCCATTGTTTGCCACCCATCAAACTGCCAGATGACTGCATTTACCGTCCCAGTTGGACAGTTGGGAAACTGGACCTTCTTCCACCTGTACCTACAATGCCTTTCATCAAAGATGGGTATGTTTCTCCCTTGGTGAACTCTTCAGTTGTAACTACAGTATTATGCTGGTAAACTTTATGTATGCAAATGATGGAGAGAGTAGCAGATCCAATAAAAGCTTAGTGATTACATTGTAAAAAGTTTTTTGCTTACATTTGTAATTTAAACAGAAACCTGTTAACTGAACGCATATTACAGGTTGAGTCTCCCATATCCAAATATTCCGAAATACGGAATATTCCGAATTACGGAATAATTTTGGCATGACTGAGATAATAAAACCTTTGATTTTTGATGGTTCAATGTACACAAACTTTGTCTAAGGCACAAATTATTAAATATATGGTATAAAATTACCTTCAGGCTGTGTGTATAGGGTGTAAATGAAACATAAAATTATTTCATGTATGTACACAAACTTTGCTTGAGCTACAAAATTATTGAAAATATTGTATAAAATGACCTGCAGGCTATGTGTATAAGGTGCATATAACACATATATGCATTCTGTGTGTATATTGGGGTCCCATTCCCAAGATATTTCATTATGATATGCAATTATTCCAAAATACGGAATATTCCGTTATCCAAAATACCCCTGGTCCCAAGCATTTTGGATATGGGAGACTCAACCTGTACCTTATTTTATATCTACTCCAATTTACTATTGTATATTGGAGTCATACTAAATCCTTATCCTCTCTTCCTCAGGAATATTTCTAGTGTCAGTAGTGCAATTGATCAAGAATATGTACAAAGCTACACACCACAAACGCATACACCTTTTGGGATGTCAAATAGTGCCCCACCAAGCAATGGAGGAGCAGGCATCCTTCCTTCTCCTGCCACACCTCGCTTTTCCGCTCCCACTCCACGAACCCCAAGAACACCCCGTACTCCAAGAGCAGGTGGTGGTCCAGCCAGTGTTCAGGGGTCTGTAAAATATGAGAACTCAGATTTGTACTCTCCAGCCTCCACGCCATCAACATGCCGACCATTGAACTCTGTAGAACCAGCAACTGTTCCATCAATCCCAGAGGCCCATAGCCTTTATGTCAACCTTATCCTCTCAGAATCTGTGATGAATCTTTTCAAGGATTGTAATTTTGACAGCTGCTGTATCTGTGTATGCAACATGAACATTAAAGGAGCTGATGTTGGCGTGTATATCCCTGATCCTACCCAAGAAGTACAGTATCGTTGTACATGTGGGTTTAGTGCAGTGATGAATAGAAAGTTCGGCAACAACTCTGGCTTATTTTTGGAGGATGAGTTGGATATCATTGGTCGACATACAGATTGTGGTAAAGAAGTGGAAAAACGCTTTGATGCTGTAAGAGCTGCAGGAACGGATCATGGGATATTAAAGGATACAGAAAAAATGCCTGATGAGTTGATACTACTCCTACATGATCAGTGCACTAATTTATTCTCTCCATTTGGTATTATGGAAGAAGAGCCAATAGCCAAAACCAGCATTGTGAGTTATGCAGCACGTGTTGAAGAACAGGACTGTTGTAATGATTGCTACTTAGCCTTGGAGCACGGCCGACAGTTTATGGACAACATGTCTGGTGGCAAAGTTGATGAAGCACTTGTTAGAAGTTCTTGCTTACACTGTTGGTCTAGAAGAAATGGTGAGTACCTATAAGTTTTTTTTTTTTTTATTATTATTTTTATATTTGTTAAATAACTGCTGTAAATTATGTAAAATAAGTCAGGAGTTCTCGGACTATTTAAAATCACAGAAGTTTAGATTGAGTGCTTATAAGCAATCCAGGGGGGGGGGGGGAATCCATTAGCCGTGGGACTTACCATGGTTGTGTAGCTCCTGGGGTGAGTGCCTGGAGCTTTTCAATTATATCCATCAGAAAGCCCCGTATCCCTGCCCTAATGCATAGTAAGGTGCAGATTCTCTGTTAAGTGCCCGGATCTACAGTATGCCGTTACCGTGCGCAGTTAGCTCGCGTTGAACTTAATGTGGATTTCTGTTTGCAACTTGGATCTGTAGTCCCCGTGGCTGACTGAATTCCAACCAAAAGGATTAAATATCTGTGATTGTCTGTATGAGTTGTATTATTTTTTGTACATTATAAAAGTTTTCCTTTATAAGCACTGAATCCATTGTATTAAAAGCCTAATTAAATATTTACTAGGGATCATGCACAATCTATATCATTGTTTTAATATGATTCAAGTAAACAGTTTGCCAATCTGTATTTTATAAAGGCATAACGTAAACCTTTTTACTCCTCTGTAGGTTAAAGGTGTTAAGGTCCATATCCACTACACGACTAATGAACGATAACTATACCGTTCAATGGTTCATTATACTGTGCAGTGGATATTGTGCCCACACTGAACGATATGTCATTCAGTGCAGGCACCCTCCCTCATCCCCGAACATGCACAACCTGATGATATGAACAATAACTATGTCATTATCGTTCAATTGTCCATTTATATTGTGTAGTGGATATGCTCCTTCAGTGTTTGCAAAGTAGTGTTAAGCAATCACTATTTATTTATTTATTTTTCCCGTTTTCATTTTTCTTTTTTAGCCTCGTTTCCTTAAAAGATCCATCATGGATACTATTGAGCCGCGTATCCACTTGCTGATTAAAATGAGCGATTGAACGATAACTTTATCGTTATATCGCTCATTAATTGTACATAAATCCGGCAGTATAATGTCGGAAACGACCAGTGATGCGCGCTCCCGCTGGTCGTTTCTGACCTCAATCATTGCCCGGACATGATGGTAAATCTGCCGATAACGATAGATTGGGCATGTTCGGAGATGAGGGAGGGTGCCTGCACTGAATGACATATCGTTCAGTGTGGGCACCTACAGGATGAGGAATGATTACGATGTCGTAATCGATCAAAAGTTCCTCAGTCGGCAAGTGGATACACGCACCTTTTAGGCTCTCAAAATTTCATTTTAAAATTAACTGCTACTTACAACTACTTTTCAGCATATTAAAGGAATGTGGATTATTTACAATCTTGACTGTTTTAATGCTCCCTGTGTTATTGTGGCTGTTCTGCTTTGGGGTGGCACACTAACACTTTATTTAGCACTTTCTAATAATTTTTTTACTAATACTACTTCATTTAGCATTTTAATTACACCTTTCACTTATTTGTCACTTTATAACACACAGCTTTTGATTTATAATTATTATTAACACCTAGTAACACCCTAGCCTCTCACATGTGTGCTGCCCTGGGGTAGCTGGCTGTTTTGGGGTTCCACGCCCCAGATTTATGCTCCAGTATCAGAAGCCGTGACGTGGCAAATTTATGCAACTGAGACCTCTGAAATATCCTCCACCATGTAATTTTTCAAATCTTATTGCTGATTTCCTTGTGAGTGCTGGGGGATTACTTTTTGTTTCTTGTATGGAATAACCCCCCCCTTCATGCACCTGAGTGATATTACTAAACTGATTTAGCAGCTACCAGTATGTACTGCTGTTGTAATGCTTGCAAGAGTGTTCTCTTATTAATATGGTACTGTTATGCCACGCTATATTTAATTGAATTAACTATTTGTAATGTTTGTGCCTGCATCTGTGTAGTAATTAAGATGACCTCCTATAGCTACAGTATTTGTTGCAGATTAATCTGTGTAGTAATGTGTTTTTTGTTTTGTTTTCTCACTTGAAAATGGCCTAACCAGGATAGTGTGTTATACAAAGAATGGGTACTGAAAACTGGCTCTAATAAAGGGCTTGACAATTTTTTTTTTTTTTTTAAATCCGCAACCAAAATATATAAAAACTATAGAACACCACCCATGCCCCTTAAATGGTCTTCAGGCTTCCCCACATTCCATCATACCCTGATAGATGCCTGTCTCCGGTGTACAATTCATAGTATACCAGTTTAGTTTGCCTCACCACAGTGCATCCGATACATAGTCTGCCCTACTACAGTGCCCTCAATACAGAGCATGCCACACTGCAGTGTCCCCAGTAAATAGTCTGCCCCAGCACAGTACCCACAATACATAGTATGCCCCAATGAGGCAATGTTTATTATTGTAATTAATGTGTACAGGGAGGTATAGCCGCTGTCCCTGCATTTACTGCCTGGGATGGGATCTCAGACACCAGCAGAATGATAGGTGGGCAAGTACCTGACTAACTTGTAGCTGGGCAACTGCAGGAACACCGGGGAGATGATCATGTGGAGCTAATCCTGGTTAAGTTGTCTGTCCAGGTTTATCAAGAATGTCTGGCCCACTCTGCCCCCGCTATTGCTGGTAAGTGTACATTCATGCTCTGCAGGAAGAGCATATAGAGTACGAGCAGCTCGGAGAGCCAAACCAGCCTTTGCTGTCCAGCAAGTGAGGAAAGGCAACCAGCAGCATGTCAGAGTGATAGTGACACAGTGGCCCTTCTGCCGGAGTCGCTTTAGCCAGGAGGGTTAAGCGGATACTGCAGTGCTGTGCTGCAGTGTCTGTAGTGTTAGTATTCATAGTCCTGGGGTCTATTCCCACTGCCGACAGGATTCACCATATGCCGCATAAAAAATGCTAAGGGGGCCGCAAGTCCATTAACTTGCTCACTGGCGGGCTGTGCTCTGTTGCTAGCCGCTGCGGAGATCTTCAGTGCACTGCCGCTGCTGCCAAGGCTCCCCGGTGACAATGGAAGTCCTGTTTCCTACCAGCGGGCTGTGTGATCTCATCCACTGGCAAGTGAGGTGCCGCAAGACTATCATTGCAGAGTCACCGTCATGGCGGGATTTGTTGAGCCCTGCTCTAATAGCCTTGTAATGCACAGTAACAATCCTAATTTTAATCCTGTATTTTCTAACTGTAGTATTTTCCGTTTTTATTAATTATAATAATTACATATATATGCAAATATATATTTTTATTTTTGTAGAGTTAATGGGTATTTTGCTATCTTTGTACTGGTCAGTGCTTGGCTTTGTTTTGACATTCCCCCTAGAACGGTCCCTATCCTTTCTGTATAAGGTATTTTATATTTTTGGGGTACTTGTATTCTCTCTGCAATGAGTCCGTAAAGTACATAAGTGTCCTACACTTATTATTATTCATGGTAATGTCTAAATCCCCTTCACTGAGAGGACCCTGACGTCATCAGCCAGTGTCCAGCATCATTCCCTACCATCCAAGTGGGCATAGAGGGGGAATATGCCCTTGTGGCGAGCCACCGAGCCCGAAGCGTGGTGAACGGACAACTTTCTTCTTTAGGTGGGGACAACTTTCGGTACTTGTGTACGTAAAGTACACAAGTACCATTTAAAACATTCATTGTGTTCTCTCTGCAATGAGTCAGTAATTACACAAGTACCATTTTTTGTTTGTACTTTCATGTGCCTTTGGTGTTAGGAATTGCTCACAACTTCAGGCTTTTTACATGTTCAAAAAAAAAAAAGTTATGTGTTTTACTAATTTACAGATTCAAATCTGTTGGACATTATGTACAAGTCTATTGATATTTTTTGTTCAAAATTACTAAAAAGATGGAAATTATTAACTTCCTAAACGGCAACATGTACTGCATTTTTGCTATGAATGGGATCTACTTGTCTCCTTTAAAACCCTTGACCTTTCTGTCTTTATTAGTGTTTGCCTACTGCACAGTATAATTCATATTCTTCATACCATTCTTATTGAAAAGGTTTGATAAGTTCATATTTAATAAATTAACTTTACTTTCTACTTCAGGGTCCATAGGGTATCCACAGGATACCTTGGGGTATAGGCGATGGCGGCAGACATCCAGGCACCACAGAGTTACATTTTCAGCCTCCCAGGATGCACTGGGGTCCCTCTCCTATACCCCGCCCCCGAGCCTCAGGCCACTCTGTTTTCGTCGGTGCCTGGCCGGACCAGTCGCACCGTACAGAGGGGGGTCTTTTTAAGGCCCCTGAATATTTCTTCGCAGCTGTGGCTGCACAACTAGAGTGCTCCAGCATAGGACAGTCAGTATTGACGTCCATGCTGTCACTCCTACACCCCGCCGGTACCAGAACGCCGGTACCGATCCGGGGATGCTGGTAGGTAGCTGGGGTCGCAGCTAGTGGTGATCCCGGCTACCTGGACTGTGGCCGGATGCACGGGGGACAAGGTAAGCGGCGGGGTCCCGCGGTGGGCAACTGCTGGTAACACAGTCCTGTTTGGTCCCCAGGTAGGGGGCTCCCTGGGGACCGGCTGCTCGTGGGGCCAGGTACTGATCCTGCGCCTTCCACTAGACCACCAGGGACAGCGGGCCGCAGCATGTGCGGTACAGCGCGGTGTCCCAGGGGTTAATAGCAGGCCAGGGGAGAACGCCTTCCCTGTCTCACAGCCGGCGTCTCCACCGCTGCACAGTGCCATTCCACAGCGGTCTGAGCGGGCTGTGTCAGCGCTCCTCCCCCGGGCCCGCCTTCTCTCTGCTCCTCGGTGGCCATTTTCTCACTACATGTGCTGGGGATGGCAAACGCTGCTGGAAGCTGATACAGATGCCATTTTGGTCCGGGTCCCCCGCATACCTCTCCTTCAATTAAGGTCAGTATATGCAGCACTGTTTCCTACCAGGCTCTGGTCTGTGTAGTTGATCGCAGTGTTTGTAATGCAGGATATTATCTTTGCATTGTATGTGACTTAAATGCTAGCGCTGTTTGCCTGTACTTTCATTTCTGACTGTCAGCCTTTTTCCTATCCCTGTTCTTCTGCTACAGCCCTTGCGGTGCGGTGTTGCAGGGTGTTTATTACCTCACAGTAAACGTGGTTTTTCTGTGTGGGAGGTCACATACGCTCCGTTCACATTCCTCATGTCTGAAAGTGAACGAGGATATCCTCTTCCAGCTATAATGTACTGATATCATGTGCAGTTAGCGGAGGGATATGTAGACGCTGAGGGTTTATGGAGGGCATGTTGTATTATATATCACGCCCCATTTCTGTCACTGTGCCTGCACAAAAAAGGGGACCGCCCTCGGCTGGCTAAGATGCGCTTACAGCCTTTGTGGGCAACGCCCCCTGCGTTTCCCCATAGGGGTTATCGCAGCCTGTGGTGGTCTCATCACATGCAGGGGTCCCTGGACAGTTGATGGTACCCCAGTGTATCCTGGTTTTCGCCCCCCCCCCCCCCCCAGGTCTCGCAGGAGCCTGTGTGGGTGAATTTATTGTCCAAATGGTATAGCACCTGATGGACGTTTTACAGGGGGAGTCACCATTTCGGCCTTCTAAATGGCCTTTCGGGTCTCAGACTGGTAAAGGCATGACGTCTGATGACGGTGACATTATTGACTTTTTCAGACACAAGCCCCTTAGTGCAAAGGAGGCGTAGTCTGGGTCTAAAGTCTATAAACCTGGCCTTCTACGGGCAGTCCGTGCGGCTTTGGTTATTACATATCCGCCGTGGCTTAATCCAAATATGCTTTCTTTAAGGATAAGGGTGTTGCCACTGTAATTCCTCTATCTGGTCAGGTGGATCATTTAGAGGAGGCGTGGAAAATCTGGGTAAGCGGTTCCAGCCTCAAAAACGGTTGACTTCTTGCATACCTCTTTTGCGGATAATTACATTTCCGAATGGGAGTTACCTTTACGGGTAGATTCTCATGTTACAAGTCTAGTGAGGAGTGCTACGTTGCCCATGCCTTCCAGGTCCTCTTTGAAGGAGGTTCCAGATTGCAAGGTGCAAATAAATCTAAAATCCGATATTCCCTTGCTGGAGGGGCTTCCAGGCCGGCTATGGCCGTGTGCTGGGGGGACAGAGCCATGGAGCGCTGAGTAGGTAACTGGATCTCTGCACACTGACTCTCCAGCAGAGCAGGTGGATAGTGGCAAATTCTCAGAGACTTTGCCACGTTCATAATGAGACGGTCTTACATATAGCCTACTCCTTTCCAGAATCTCCTCGGCAGCAGTAGCAGCTTGCCGCTCCCAGTGGTTGCGCTCTTGGAAAACGGATGCAAATTCCATTTGGAATGCTTTGCCTTTTACGGGACAAGTCCTGTTTGGCCCTCGTCTGGACGCAATTGTGGCCCCGCAGGCAGCAGCTACGTCTGCATGTCTGCCATCGGCTACAGTCCCATCAGGGTCTGGGGCTTTGTCTTTTCGGCCCTGTGAGGCAAGGGCAAGTCTAAAATACAGCTTTCCAAGACAGTCAGTAGCCAGGAAATCTGCTCAGCCATAAGAACAGGCTTGGAGTACAAGACGTCCTACTCCCAAGTTGGACTATAAGCCTTCAGCCTCACGGGACGGGCCTCCTTTCGGGAGACCCCAGAGTTGGAGGCCGGCTTCTCCAGTTCGCCCAGTGCTGGTGTCTGACCACCACGGACACTGGGGTAAGAGAAGTATTTTCTTGAAGGTATGTCCTCTCCTCCCGGTAAAAGCCTCCCAGACAGTTTTTCGTTACAGGTCTTCTGTCAATTCAGGACAAGGCCCTGTAATTTCTGAGGGTATTACACTCCAGGCAGGAGTTTTAGTACCTATTCCGTTGCCCCAAAGGGGAACGAGGTATTACTCCATCCTCTTTCTGGTACAGACACCCAATGGGTCTTACCAGGACATTCTCAACCTCGAATCCTTCAACAAATTCTTAAGGGTTCCTCGGTTCGTGAGGGGGACCCTGTATTCCATCTTTCAGTGGAGCCTGGTAAATTTGTGGTGTCGTTGGATGTCTTCAGGGTGACTACCTGAATATCCCTCTTTTCTTAGCACACCAGTGTTTTCCTCAGGTTTGCAGTGGTCGATAAACATTTCCAGTTTCTGGCATTGTCCCTTCGTCTGGCCTCCGCTCCTCACGGTTTACCAGGGTCATGGCAGTTATGGCAGCCCACCTGCGGATGCAGGGGGTCCGCTTGTTACCTTATCCGGGCGACCTCCTGTTGTTACCACGGTCCCCAGAGATACTTCAGTGCCATATGCAACAGACAATATCTGTGTTGCTACGTTAGGGCTGACTGATAAACTGGAAATGGTCCTCTCTGATTCTTCACAGAGGATGATCCATATCCCAACATCGGAGGATCTTTGTGATTGAGGAAAAGATCTCTGCATTACAGGCAAAGGTACGCAGTTGCCTGCAGAGTCGCCGAGTGTCTATTCACTTGGCAATGTGGTTCCTGGGTTCCAGGGTGTCGCTGTTCGACATGGTGGAGAGTACCCAGCTTCACTCTAAACCTCTGTAAAACTTGATCCTCTCCGGATGGGATGGGTTGCCCCATCGGATAAAGTCAATAGGCTTTCCCCGGAGGTTTGTCTCTCTGGCCTGGTGGCTGCGGAAAGCTCACCTAAACAAGGGGCACCCCCTTTGGGATTGCGGACAGGGTCCTTCTGACGACGGACGCCAGTATCCGTGGCTGGGAAGCAGTGGCGGGTCCACACTTGTTCCAGGGCAGGTGGACACCAGTAGTGTTTGCGCTTCCCATAAACATCTGAGAACTCTGAGCAGTATTCAACGCTCTCCAGCATGCAGGATAGGTCCTCCACGGAAATACCGTGCAGGTACAGTCTGACAACGTCATCATGATGGCTTATGTAAACCACCTAGGAGGTTCCCGAAGTCAGGCGACACTAACAATGGTGTCCCGAATTCTGGCTTGGGTGGAAGGCTATATCCCTGCTGTCATCGGCAGTGTTCATTCAGGAATCCTCAGATGGAAAGCAGGCTTTCTCAGCCGTCAAGACGTGCATTCAGAGAAATGTCCTCTTTATCAGGAGGTGTTCAATCTTCTGGTGAACAAGTGGAGCTTTTCAGAGATGAGACTCTTCTGATAGACGTAGGTAGGTCCAGTGGACCTTCCAAGTGGTGTACCTCGTCCCTCCGTTATCCCTTCTTCCTCCAGTAATAGCAAGAAGGAGGCACGCTCCTGCTGATAGCTCCAGCGTGGGCCAGATGGCACTATTACTCAGATCTTCGGAGCCTCTCAGTTAACACTCCGAAGCTGTTGCCTCTACGCCCGGACTTGTTGTCTCGGGATCCTGGCTGATGCCCAGATCTGGGTTGTCTGTCCTTGACGGTGTGGCGGTGGAGACTGCCCTCTTAAGGTCTAGGAGTTTTTCCAGCTGTATAGTTAACAGGGGCTCTGTCCATGCTAAGAGCTCGGAAGCTTTTATCTGCAAGAATTTACCATTGGGTATGGTATACTTTCTTTCAGTTATGTCGCCCTAGAGGCTAGGCTCCTCGGGTATTCCGGATATCCAGAGGTTGGCTTTCCTACAGGTGGGCTTAGATAACGATCTTCGCCTTGCTTACCTGAAGGTGCAGTTTTCTGCCCTGTTAGTATGGTTTCAGTGTAGGTTTGCTACTCTTCCTGATGTCCGCACTTTTGTGCAGAGTGTAAGTTATATTCAGCATCCCTTTGTTCCATCTGTGGCTCCTTGGGATTTGGCTGTGGTCCTTAGGGCTCTCTGAGGGCCGCCATTTGATCCACTGGGCTCAGTGGATTTCAAATGGCTTACGGCTAGGGCTGTATTCCTTCTGGCTCTTAATTTGGCCAGTAGGATCTCAGAATGGGAGGCTCTGTCATGTAGACCTCCCTTTTTCTCATCTTTACTAGGAACAGGGCAGTGCTTCGCACTTGCCCTGGTTTTTTACCTACGGGGGTGTCTAGTTTCCACATCAATGAGGAAATTATAGTACCGGCCTTTACTTCCCCAGTCCTGTCTGCTGGTGAGGCCTCTTTGGCTGTGGCACGGGCGCTAAGAATTTAAGTTGACCGTAAAAGTCCATTTAGGAAATCAGACTCTCTGTTTTGTCCTTTCTGGTTTCCATAAAAAGGGTTGGCCTGCCACTACGCTAACTTTGGCAGGATGGATTCACAGGTCTTCCTGTTCCATCCTCTATTAAAGCTCTTCCACTAGGTCTGTGGGTCCTTCGTGGGCAGCTCGACGTGGCGCCTCAGCGGTGATTGGCAGCCACGTGGTCATCTGTCCATATTTTTGTAAGGTATTATGCTTTTGATACCTTCGCCTCTCAGGATGCTTCCTTTCAGCGGCGGATTATCCTTACAGCACAGGAGCGTCCCCACCCTTAAAGGATACTGCTTTGGGACATCCCCAAGGTATCCTGTGGATACCCTATGGACCCTGAAGTAGAAAATGAGAGATGGTAAGAACTTACCCTTGTTATCTCTATTTCTACGAAGTCCATAGGGTTCCACAGGACTCCCGCCCTGTCGTACCTGTACTGCAGATGGGCTTTGATCTGGTCACCGGTTTCTCAGTCTCCTTCTGGTGAGAATGTGATTCTTGTGTGTTCCAGACTGTCTTCTCTCTCTTTTTTGCTCCTGCTCCGGCCTATGGCTTGTTAAGAAACTGAGTGGCCTGAGGCTCGGGGGCGGGGTATAGGAGAGGGACCCCAGTGCATCCTGGGAGGCTGAAAATTTAACTCTGTGGTGCCTGGATGTCTGCCGCCATCGCCTATACCCCAAGGTATCCTGTGGAACCCTATGGACTTCGTAGAAATAGAGATAACAAGGGTAAGTTCTTACCATATCTCATATTTTTAAAAAGACCCTAACCAAGCTAGGTAAAGGAATTAAAGTTGCCTGTACACTAGCCAAAGTAAACATGCACTAGCTCAGCTGCAAAGTTTTTCTCCTGCAAATTAAATTAAAATCTTGACATTTATGTCTGCGTGACAGCCCTGTTGCCTTGGAATCACAGATGTTATCCCTTTTTGAAGACAGTTTATCTGTATAACTTCAGTGTGGTGTAAGATCGTTTTACCTGAGAAGTCCACTCACCAGAAACCTTTTATAATGTTGTTCATATATTAAAAGAATGAAAACAGTGATTTCTCTTTCAGCCACAGGAGACACTGGAGAAAAGTATAGCCAGTGCTGGAGGAGTCTGGACACCAAGATAACTTTCCAGTAGCTCAAGCCCCTATACCCCGCTTCTGTTGTTTAGGGCTGACTGCGAGGTTGCTTACGCACGACACCTCTGCTCCAGCGAGCAGAGCACTGTTGCCGCAGACAACAGCTTTTCTTACGCAGACTCGAAGCCGTGTCTGGAGCAGTAAAGACACTGGTAAGAGTGTTTCGGGAAGCCACCAGTGAATGTGGCTTGTTCCTCCTTCGGTGGGGGCGATAAGCTGTAATTGCAGCCGCACTTTAGTCTGTTTCAGCTCAGGAGGGTGCAAGCTGAAATCTTCCTTAGTTGGCTCATAATCGCTGTCAATCCCCGGGATCTCCTTCCCAGGGCTATTCAACATCACAATCAATTGAGTTGCCCCCCCCCCCCCCCTTCCCCCGTGTTGGGGCCAGTTCGGGCACAGTTCTCTGCTCCCTCATTAGACCACCAGGGACCAGTATTATATTAACAGCATGCTGTTGAGACAAATGGCAGGTAGTCCTTGGTGGTTGGCCCAGTTCTCCCCTACCTATGCTCCTCACGCACTCCAAGGTTCTTTCCCTCAGACACAGAGGTGCCATTTTCAGAGCCCCTGCAGCCACTACAGCTTTTGCCTATACCTATTTAAATACAAGAAGGAAGCAACAACCTTTCCTTTCACCGCACAATTAGAGGATCTCCTGACTGATTATTGGATCTCGCAACTAAGCTGTCCCAGATTTCCAAGCAGATTCAGTCTTTTTTTTTTTTTTTTTTGCATTAAAGGTTTTTGTTATGTTTTTTTAGATCACCAAAGGGTGCAAAATAAGGCAAAAACTAAATAACATACAACATGAGATGTAGCACAAATAGAAAAACAAAACAAGATACAACATATATACAAGTTCACAAGGTAAATGGTGATCGGAACAGAAAATTATAAGGAAATATAGAACAGTTAAAAGACTGAGAACAAGAAAAAGGAGAGGTAGGTAGTGAGAGCGAGACCACTGAGAAAACTAATTCTTCAGTCCCACGAATCCAGTCTGGTGCGTGTTCGCACATGATACATCTGGGAGCCCTCTGGTACACTCAAACTGAGACTATGATACGTTCGATTCTCAGGTTGCGATGGGTGTTGGTTCACCTCTGCATGAGGGCTCTCGGCAAAATGGTCTCCTGGTGGTGTTTGCACAATTCCCCTCTAGAACCTTTCAATCTGAACTTCTTGCCAAGTAGAAAGTCACACTTTCAGATCAGGTCCCACATTTCTAATGTTGTCGGACACTTGTTATTCACTGCTGTGGTAGCTTCAGTCCCCTCATTTGGACAAGGGACATCCATTTCTCTTTCAGGATTGGACTCTATATACCACAGGGGCTGGGAAGTGGTCATGCTTAAGTCCAATTTTCTAGGGCTGCTGGACAGAACAAGAATCCCAGCTTCCCATCAACATCTTGGAGCCCTGTGTGATTTACAGGATCTCTTTATCAGGCTATACTGCACTAGGATCATCCAGTTAAGATTTGCTCGGACAACTTCACGGCGGTCTTCTACATCAATCATTCGGGATTTACAAGGAGCCTCTGAGCCATGTTCGAGGTGTGCAGGATCCTCCGGTGTGGAGAACGGTCTCTTCCCAACTCGGACTACCTCCGCCTTTAGCATATCCACCTGGGAGAGTGATCTCTTCATCGGCAGGTCTTTCAACAACTAGAGGACCGCTGGGCCATCGCGCCATAGACTTGATGGTGTCACATCTGAACCACAATGTGGCTCGCTAATGTTCTGTGATCTGGGGACTTTTCTAGTTGTATTGTCAGTTTCCTGGACCTACACTCTACCTATTTCTGCCATTGTCCCTACTTCCTAAGACTATTTATTTTGCTTTTTGGTGATCTCTTCGGCCCGACGTTTCTCAGTAATTCATTCTCTCAGATCTCCGTTCTGATTTTTCACTCGGGCAGAGCAGTTCTACAGACCACTTTGACTTTTCTTCCAAAGGTAATCTATTTTCAAATTAACCAGGAGATTGTGGTCCCTTCTTTTCCTGTTGAAGGTCTGGACAACCCTCACTTATGTTTGCAGTTCTTAGACGTGGTACGGGTTCTCCATATTTACGTTGCCCAATCTAAGGATTTTTCTCACTCACTCTTTTTGTGCACTAATTTGTTGTTTGTCTCTAAACAAACGATTGCCTGCTGGATTTGGCCAGTACTCTATCAGGCCTACTCTTTGCTAACCTGCTGGTACCAGAATCTGTGACCACTTACCTCGGTCGGGAGTGGACCTCCTGAGTGGCTCGGCATCGTGCTTCATTGTAGTGCTGCCACATGGTCCCCAGCACATACCTTTTGAGGTGCCGATTTGATACCTTCACCTCTAAGAGTGCTAGTTTTGGTCGCGGGTTCCTACTTTCAGCTCAGGATCGTTCTCTTTCTTAGTAGACCGCTTTAGGACGTCCCCATTGTCTCTCCAGTGTCACCTGTGGTTGAAAGAGAGCTGGATTTTGGTTCTTGTCTGATGCCATGGGGACACTGGATTGCCTCCAGTATACTCCCGAATTGCTTGGGTAGTTATTTCAGGTTGAGGCACCCTGGGTTCGCTCACCATATGTTAGTGTGTGGGTTGTGTGCCTGGTTTTTCTCCTCTTCGCTCTAGCCTTCGGGCTTTGCGAAGTGTAAAATGCCTGCCCGCGCAGGGGGTGGGGTATAGGGGAGGTGGAGCCTGAAAGTTACCTCTTAGTGCCCAGACTCCTTCAGAGCCAGCTAAACCCCATTCTCTCCCCAGTGTCTCCTGTGGCTGTTAACATCCTTTTAAAATATGAACCATATTAAAAGGTTTCTGGTGAGTGGACATCCTTGGATAAAATGACTTTACACCACACTAATATTACACAGAGGGGATATTTCATCAGTTAAAAATTAAAATCCAGTTTTCTTTTTATATTGTATCAGGAGAATATATACGTGAAGACTATTGTCTAGTTTTATTATCTGCCATGTATAAATGATTTTATGTGGTAAGTACTGTATTTAATGCCTTACTGCCCATCCTCTACCTTTTGTCAAGTATTTCTTTAGGAGTGCTAATGGATGCTGCAGAGAGAACGCATGGTTGTCTGAGGGAGCAGGTCCTCGTAAGCACTAGTGGGCAGGAGTCAAATGGTATCTAGCAGTGTTTTGCTGGAGATTCTTACTGGGCTAGTTAAAGAGCAGGTATGATGAACGACCAACCAATCAGCTCCCAACTGTCATTTTTCAAACACAGCCTGTAACATGACAGGAGCTGATTGGTTGGTCATTTATCACTCTCCACTTTATCACTTTCCAGAGCTTCATACATCTGCCCCTCTGTTGTTGGCAACATTGGGAGCATGTTTTTATCCCACATTTATTGTGCACCAAGCTGTCAATTTAGCCATGTCTGCAGTTTTTATCACTACAAACTACTAGCTAACTACTAGCAGTACATAGTTTGAGGCATGATGGACAGACCTGTTTTGTGAAAATTGTTACTTATTGTCCCGTATCAGTTTGCTTTATTTGGAGAGTTTTGTAATGTTATAATTTTTATTACCTTGTTAATGGATGAATAGATTTTTTGTCTTTGCATTGGATTCACTATTGTAGGTAGAGGAGTTAAGCTGGGCATCCACTACACAAGTTTCTGTCAGATATCTGTCCAATCTGGCTGGTTGGAATGAAAACCTGGTAATGTATGGGAGCAAATGCCAGTCGACCATTTGCTCACAAACACTGTCTGAACAACCATATTTGGCTATTTTCCAGTGTTTGTGAGCAAATGGTCGACTGTCATTTGCTCCCATACATTACCAGGTATTCATTCCAACCAGACAGATATCTGACAGATAATTGTATAGTGGATGCCCAGCTTTAGAGGGCTGGATTTTATTGACTGTTATACAGTGGGTTCCTTTGCAAGCTTATAGGATTCGGCCAAAGTGGTTTAACTTTTTATTAAGTCATTATCAAAGTGGTCTCTGTTTTTTCTATTCATGTACCAACTATGTGCTTCTAAGGAGTTGCAGTCAAAAAGCCGGTGGTCGAAATGCCGGCTTCCCGATTGTCAAATCACGGCAGGGATGCGGACAGCCGCAGAGGGAAGGTTAGGTCTAGGCCTACGGGGAGGGGGGGTTAGGTTTAGGCACTTGTGGGGGGAGGATAGGGTTATAGGGGGAGGTTTAGGGATAGTTAGAAACTTACCTCTGCCGGGATCCTGCTGTTCTGCTTTCCGCCGTCGGTTTTGTTTGGGCTCCTCTCTGTCAGATCTGTCTTTTTGCAGCTTGACATCATCCTGGCTTGTGTAACTGCATATGACCCATCCTTCACTTCCCCTGTTATTTTTAGGTTCAGGAAGGGGAGTTTGTCTAGCGCTCAGCCTGGAGGAGGGACAGTTGCAACCTTTTTATTTTTTTTTTTGGAAGCTCCAGATTTTATTTCAAAATGCTCTGTCCAGTCCATTGGGGGTTCTCTGTGTATGAGCACTCTGGCTTTGATCTTGGGAGGGGTATGCAGTCGCTAGTTGAAAACCATTTCCATGGATAGTAGGGAAAGAGTACTTCTCTCTCTGCAGGTGACCCTAGATCTTAGGGATCCCTTTTTACTTATTTTTTAGCCCTATAGGGCTTAGAGGAGTCAGACCTCCAGGTGACTGTTTCCCTTTCCGTGTCTGGAAATTTGGAGTTAGACAGGCTTGGGCAGTTAGAAAATGAGCTCCCAGGACTACTGACAAACTGCATGAGTCATGTGATCCACCCTGTATCTCCTGTGGTGGGGGCCCTATTTTGTTCCACCACAGACCTCTGCGTGAGAGGCATCAGTCGTAGGATTCATTACAGATCTCCTGAGACCCACACGTTTTTTCACTACAAGTCATGCTGTGGACAATGCAAAATGTATAGTGTTAAGGGAAGCCACTTAGTCCCTTCTCTCCATAGGAGTGGTTACTAGAGTTTAATAATAGCAATAAGGTTTGGGCTTTTATTTAATTTTTTTTATTTTAGTTCACAATATGGACAGTTTCTTTCGACCAACCAGAAATCCCTAAATGTGTTGCTGTCGAGTCCTTTCTGACAGTCATTCTGTAACATGTCGTATAGACATGTTACAAAATGGGAGGGACCCTAGTGTCTTCTCAGGTTTGCAGTTTAGTTCCATCACATTCAGTTACTAGCTCTGGCATTTGATCTGGCTAGAACTCAAAGGTTATTAACAAGTAATTGCAGTTATGTCTGCTCTTCCTTGTATGGACTATTCTCCCTTACCCTGGAGGCTCTTGACTGGATTTTCCATTTCAAGAAATCCCATCACTATCAGATTTCTTCTTGCAGGGACTAGTCCCTGTTCACTCATACAGTTGTCAGTTCACCTTTACATAAAAGTCCTGGGGAAGATGGTGTCAATTTGCAGGTGATCTAGATCAAAATGAATTTAAAATTGAGCACTCCTCACCAGCACTTTACCAGTAAACTCTTCAGGCAGGAATGCAGCTATTGCTCCTCTGGTGGCTAGGGGCAACCATTTCAGCAGGGGCTGCCCCTATCATCTAGGAGTGGTCAATAGTGATAATGGACCCAAATCTGGGTTCACTTCTCTTAAGGACAAGTAATCGGGAGGAGTTTCTGGCAAACACCTTGATGGTTCCTTGGTGCTTTAGTCTGATCTGTTTAAAATTGCTTCCGCGGACCCACCAGAGGTTGAGAAGATAAACCGTTTTGGAGATTCTGGTAGCACTGGCCTGGCATTTTGTTTTGATCAATGGTGGTTCTCAATATTGCAGAGACTGCCTTTAACGGTGTGGCTTTTTGAAGCCACAACCCAAAAGGATGGGTTCAGACCAAACTTCTTATTTCAACAAAGAATAACCACATGGTTTTATAAGATTTACATTGCCTGGTGTGACATTTTCATCTAGATGCGGTCTTCAAGTTCATCTTTTGAAAGCTCATGTCCTAGTGCTTGTTTTTTTCCCAGCAAAAATTCTCTTTGCCTGAGATGCAGATCTTGCAGTATGTGATACATGTGCAAGCTACATACCTCAGATTGCTTATCACTCTGTGCTGACGCTTTGCTGCACCCTCTTTTTGAACCATTTGATTCGGTGGACTTGAAGTTCCTTACTTAGATGGTTGCCTGTTTGAGTTGGGACTATATTTTGTCTGTCCTTTCCTCATCTTATATGCCCATCTGACTATGCTTACAACTAAACTTCCTTTCTGACAAAAATGGTCTCTAGATCCTGAGGCATGATTCGAATGGAGCCTAAAGACTCCTTGAACCATTCATAATAACCACGGTGGTTCTAGTGTTCCCCAATGGAATCAAGGGTTTAACTTAAGCACAAAAATATTTTTTTTTTGCATTTAATGCACTATATATCACACTTACTAAACAGATTAATTGAATCGTGCCCAATAACACTTAAAGTAAATGCGACATGAATAGCGTCGGGAATGAGCTCCCAGAGCTATTCAATTCTGCACGAAGTTAGGTCGCGGAAGGCTTGTTCTCGCGGCTTTAAACAGGGTGTTTAGGCGCGAGAACGGGCATTATCCGACTAAACTTCCCGGTGCGATGTGGTTTTCCCGGTGCAAAGGGCAGAAAACAGCATCGCGCCTGGATTTCTGTCAGATTTCTGCTTGCATCCCAGGAGGGGATGCGAGAAAAAAATCCTAAATCGGGCTTAGCAGCTGATTCCTGGCGCTATTCACTTTGAGTTGAATAAAATTGTGCCCATTGAAAGGATGCATTGGCAGAACAGCTTTATAGACTTGTAGGGGTATTCAATATGGGTGCGATAACATCGTTTTTTGCGTTAATATCGCACTTTTTAACTTTTTTGCATTAATATCACTGGTTTTAGTTTTACACCGTATTCAATTTCAAAGACTTATCGCAGTTTTGAAAAGTCTTTGATAAAAAACGGTGATAACTTTTCTCCATTATAGGTGTCGAAAAAAAGTGCAGAATTGGGGTTTAGGGGTGCAGGCTTAAAAATAATAGCCTGCACCCCTGAGATTGACATTTAAAAAATAACTGTCAAAAAAAGTTTAAAGAAAAAATAGGGACACCCCAAAAAGTTAATTTAAAAATTGGGGTGCAAAAAAAAAAATGGGAACAAATTGTTAAACAATAGGGAAATAGGTTCAGGGCTATTCTGCAAGTATGCGGCAGATGTTTTCTAGAATAGAATTATAGCGGCAGGTGCACAAATGCAGATTTTTTTTTAAAAACTGACTTTAGGGACTTAAAAATATGCTAGTACCCATTTTCATGTACCCCAAATTTGATGGGACCACTTTAAAAAACGAAAAAAATAACCTAAGTGCTCTTCTGCATCACTTCTTCAATGTCGGGAAAAAGGCACCTGCTGCGGCTATTTAAATCCCCGACTTTCAATTAAAGGATAAAACGGGGGTATCCATAGTGTTCCCCCATGTTTTTACAACTTTAGGGGGGTCTTACAATTATTTTAAGGAAAAATTCGTAACTTTACGCAAATCCAACTTCGGAGTTTCCCATTTTCGTTAATTTTATTTTGAATACGGGGATAAGCGGGAGCGCGCACCATACCTTTACGCAGAAAAAAACACCTATATGAAATGTTAACTTCGCCAGGGAAGTTAACCTTTCATATTGAATACCCCTCTTGGTGTCAACCTGTCAGTTCCCTTTTAGAAAGCGTTGATCAAAATCCAACATGGTATGTTTTTTTGGGCTGTTCAGCCAATACTTTTATATAATCTTGCAGTGAATATTCAATATCTAAATTAATGTTAAAACTGAAGCCTTCATTCTGTGACACTTCATAAAAGATTGTTATGCCAATCCTGGAACTTTTACCTACCTATGTCTGAGTTTAATTCATTGAAGTCAATGTAAGTAACTGATGAACGCTTTGCAAAGTCTAAAAGTCATTGGATTCCCAACATAAGTAAATGTACTTTCCATTACCAATAAATGAGGATGTTGCCATTATGCAGTGTAAAATTGTAGTCTCCATTTGTCACATCAAGGCGTTATGATGTTATATTGCAATGTTTTTTGGGTAACCTTTTTTTTCACCAAGGTCAGAGGTTCCCAAACACGGTCCACAAGGCTCCCCAGGTTTTAGAGATATGCATGATGGTCACAGGTGACTTAATTAGTACCTCAGTCATTTTAATTTAACCACCTGTGCTCAACCATGGATATTTCTAAAACCTGAACTGTTGTGGAGGGAGCCTTGAGGAGCGCGTTTGGGAACCTCTGACCCAGGTGTTTCAGGGCAGTCCAATTAAATAAAAAAAATACTGCACTAGGAAGAGCGTCACATAGGATTTATTAGATGAATATTGATTTTTCCCCAGTTATGTCATGAAAGGATTATAAAGTAGTTGGGACTACAGTAACAGTTTACACCAGCAATTGGCAACAGGCGGTCCTCCAAGCCTTTACTAGCGGCCTCCAGCTCCTTCTTACTTGTCATTTATTTGTTATAAGGCCTACTGATGTTATTATAGATGGATGTACTTAATTGATTAAATAATATTAGTTTTAATGATTACTGAGATGTTTCCGTATTTGTATGTACTATTTTTATACTGTTACCCTTAATGGGTCTTTGTTCTATGTATGGTCTATTTTGTTTTATGATGTATTTACATTACTTTATTGTTCTGATGAATAAAATAAATTTGAGAAAAATTACTGAGATTAAAAGAGTGATCTGCTACTTCTTTTAAAGGTTATACCCCTTTTACACTGGAGCTAAAACCCGGGTTTTTGAAGGGTTAACCTGGGCAGCTCCCTGGTGTAAAAGGGGAGAGGGTTGGATCGCTGGGTCGAGTGACCCGGCAATCCAACCCAGGTAACTAGCAGGGTTTAACACTGGCGTAGCCTGTGAAACTCTGCTGTGAGAACAGTGCACTCCGGGTCACGATGACCTGGAGTGTGCTGCTAGCTGGCCGTTTGGTCCGGCTTCAGTGACGCTTGGAGATGACATCTCCAAGTGATCACTTTTTCACTCTGGAAAAGCCGGGTCTATGCAGACCCGACTCAGGTGTGAGCGGCGCCAACTAGGGAATATCCCGAGTCGGCGCCGGCAAACTTCCGGGTCTGATCCGGATAGGAACTTTGTTCCAACTCCGGGTCAGACACGGAATTTGGTTGGAAAAGGGGTATTAGAGGGCCATCCAGTATGGCCCCTGAACTGCATCATGTTACCTATCACTGGTTTACACAGAACTCAAGGTGGTGCAGAGTGCTAAATAGAGCCACTGACTTGTATAATATGGTGGTAATTTAAGTAGTATTTTGAATTGGTTTTCTTTGTTTTACATCGCCACACACCTAAAAATGTAGCTTGTCAATTCCTATTGGCGCTGGCCTATACCTTTTTCAATTATATATTTCCTTGCCAGAGCTAAACTGCACTACATAGACAAGTATGTGGACACCCTTCTAATTAGTATTTGGCTTATTTTACTTTTTGGCGTACTTTTACTTTTTTACCTTTTTTATGTGTTTCAGTATGATAGTTCAGTGATGGATCATATGGGTGGGCAACAAATGTTTATGAATATCTGTTTGTTGAGAGGCCATCTGAATTGGTCCTTGATTCAAATTATCCGAAATGTGATGCACGGTTGCCCATCTGTGGGACTGAAGTCCTCCCACTCTCTGTTCCACTCGAGCATCCAGTAGCCATTTATGATCACAGGCCTTTTTTTCAGACCCAGTTTTTTGGATCTCATATTGAGAGTCGAAAGCAACTGATTCCAATTGCAAATGTCACACCTAGAATCAACTCCAGACCTTTTACCTGCTTAATTGATAATGAAATAACGAGGGAATAGCCCACACCTGTCCATGAAATAGGTTTTGAGTTGATTAAAAAGTGAAAGTTAGATTTAGGTTTGTTTAGTTTGTCCCATTACTTTTGGCCCCTTAAAAAGTGGGAGGCACATATAGAAACCGTTGTAATTCCTACACCGTTCACCTGATTTTGATGTAATTACCCTCAAATTAAATCTGAAAGTCTGCAGTTAAAGCACATCTTGTTTGTTTCATTTCAAAGCCATTGTGGTGGTGAATAGAGGCCAAAATATGAAAATTCTGTCAATGTCCCAATATTAATGCACCTGACTGTATGTTTGCTATGTATATGTGTATATATATATATATAGATATCATATTTGGTTGTCCATTCCAAGATTCTGTTTGATTGCTGTGGTTTCCCTGTATTGTTTACACTTATTTTTTTTTAATTGTAGCTGTTGACTCAAGCAAACAATGTTCTCAAGATATCCTTCGTATGCTTCTTTCATTGCAACCTGTGTTACAAGATGCAGTCCAGAAAAAGCGAACTGTCCGATCTTGGGGTGTGCAGGGACCTTTAACATGGCAACAATTTCACAAAATGGCTGGGCGTGGCTCATATGGTAAACTCTAGTGTGTGTGTGTGTGTGTGTGTTTGTTTTTTTGTCTAGCTTGGTTCACCATGTTTGATCCTCTTGTACGGAGTAATTGCCTGTTAATTTTAAATTGCATTTGAGCATATTCTTTAGCACTAACCATATTAAAAAGTGGTTTGATTTCAACACAGAAAATATAAAGAAGATTATTTAGTGAAGTGAATGGACCTCTTTGATTTATCCATTAGTTGGCATACAGTTGTTTAATTATTTGGAGGCAAATCAGTGACCAAATGTACAAGTCTATATGGTTGGTCTGCAACTGTCCGAACTGCATTAACAGACCTACAACTACTGTATATGATCTTGACTGTTTCCATACAACATTGCAGCTTGAGTATAAATAGAGTTTCTGATCATAACATTGTGAATGGCTGCTTGATTTACAATTTTATGGGGGTAAACAATTTTGTGTCTGACGGGTGACCTTGCTACGCTAGGCGATCAGATTTTTGACACTTATAGAGGGTGGTTACTCGTCCCTGAGTGGGCTTACCTAACCACTCAGGGGAATTTCCTCTCTGTCACTAGCCGCTTGTTACTGACTACTTCTAGTACCCTTGCAAAAGGAGCTAGGGTTGACCGTAGCATACAGGATGTCTTCAGGCTGTAAAGCTGAGTAGTATAAATTCAATAGCATTCCTCCTTTGATAAAGCTACTGCACAGAATCAAAGTATCTGTGGTTTAAACAGTAATAGAATTAGCATACGACTTCCACAAATGTACAGAAAATTATTAAATATCTCTAACTGGTTTTTTTTCTCCTGTGTATCTGTATATTTTACACACACATACAGGAGACCCCCTAGTGTGCATTTCAAAGAAAGGGATTTAAATTGACATATGGCCTTTGCTAAGGCCAGGATAATTACCATTTCACTTCCTATGTCAGAGCAAGGTGATTCCCAACCATGGCAAGTCTTTATAAAACAAAACACTTTTGAAATTCATTCCTATAAGTGCATAGTACATACACTTAAACATGCGTTTCTACAACTGCGCACAGCGCATTAAATATAACCTCTTAAAAGCCATTATTACATTTACAGTACATGGCAACTACTGCCAATAGTTCATATGAAAGTGCTACTGCAGCACCCCCTCAGTGCCATGGCCGCCAATTTGACATCATGCCAGGTTTTTGGCCATGGTGTCTATTATAATTTTAGGTTTTATTATTTGTGTGTTTTGTCACAGGAACGGATGAATCACCAGAACCGCTGCCAATTCCTACATTTTTGGTTGGTAATGACTACGATTTTCTGGTGCTTTCGCCATTTGCCTTGCCTTACTGGGAAAGACTGATGCTGGAACCATATGGGTCTCAACGTGACATTGCTTATGTTGTCGTATGTCCAGAAAATGAAGCTCTGCTAAACGGAGCAAAGAGTTTCTTTCGGGATCTCACTGCAATGTATGAGGTAAGAATTCTACTCATTTAAAGAGATCTACTTTTTGTTTTTTTCATCTTTGTATTTTTCACATATATGCCATTTCTTGTTTTCATAATGGATCTTTTTTACTTTCATTGGTTACAATATCAAATGTTCTGATTTAAGTTTTATATGATTTTTTTTTTTCTCCTTTACCACCTGCTGCCAGGCAAGGGAGACCCCCCTCTTGACATGTGAATGTCATGGGTTTTTAATGTCCTTTTGTAGTTTGTGCCTCTTTACTGAGAGAGAGCTTTTTGGCTATACACTCTAATATTGTGGTTAGTGCTAAGAGACTGAAGACACTTGCGGATATTTTGTTGTGGTGGAGCGCTAGTTCTCTAGTATTAATTGGAGTAGCTTATGAACACACAGTAATTCCAATATTTTGTGAATACTGAATGCTTGATTAATTGAATATTTTGTTAAAGAAGTTACGCAACTATTGTAATATGTGCTAAAGCTCATTCACTTGAGCCAATCATAATTGCCTCTTCACATCTGACATGTTATAGCTTTTCTTATGTTTAATGCTGGGTACACACTGGCCGATATATTGGCCGATCAATTGATCAGCCAAATATATCTGCTGGCCGTCGGCCACTGTGTACAGACGAGATGTCTGTGAACTACGTCGTTCAGACATATCTCATTTGCTGTGCTGCACAGCCAATGGACAGATATGTCTGCAGAAATATCTGTCCATTAGCAAGTGTGTAACGGGACCCGTGGGCAGAAGCAGTTGATGGCCGTTCACTGTGTATGAACGACCATCATCTGCAGATATATCGCTATAGTGTGTACCCAGCTTAACCCTCTGTCTAATTAAAAGAAGAGATAATAGGTTGGGCTATTCAGAATAGATTTAACAGGTGATTCCCACAATGCTCCATATTTTACATTTTTGAATTCTTTACAGGTTCTGATCACTCCTTTACCCCAAGCATTGGTTAGCAGAGGTGGAAGGTAGGCATTCACTTAAGTGCCAAGAGTTATGGGATAGATGCTTAGCATCATGTAGGAACCCTTCTAGCCCAGTGAAGTGCAGCAACTCGGCATGGCATCGATTCCACAAGTGGACGGAAGACCTCTGGATATATGTTGACCCATTCCGTCTGAATAGCTTCCCACAGCTCCCTGATATTTGTAGTTGCAGTATCTTGGATGCGAATGGACCTCTCCACCACGTCCCATAAATGCTTGATTTTGGTTCATGTCAAGCGAGCGTGTTGGCCACACTATTCGTTGGAGCTCTCCAGAATGCTCCTTGAACCAATGCTGGAATATTTCATTTTTGTGGGGGTACATAAAGTCCGTGAAGGGGCTGCAAATGGTCATCAAGCAATGCATTGTAGCTGTTACCAGTTAATGACATGTTCAGGCAGACCACCCAATCCTCCGGGGTCCAATTAGCGACCAGGAGTGCTAGTTTTACCAACACTGGTAATCCTAGCACTCCTTCCTCTATCACCCCTGCCCCAACAAGCAACTCCCAGCAGAGCTATAATAGGCCACACTGCAACTCCCAGCAGCTACTATAATAGGCCCCACTGCACCTACAAGTGTAACAAACTCCTTACCAGGAAACTAAACGACCAGTGTCGTAATGTTAACTGGGGCAATCTGGTGGGTGTTCTGCTCCCATATACCATGGAAGCTAGAGAATGCTGCACTGACCTGCTGGATATGCGTCTGGTACCTCCTGCATTGAATGTGGCTGTGATTTGAACCAGAGTCACTTGTCTGTTACAACGGACAATTCTGCCCAGACACCGCTAGTCACGATCATTAAGCACCCGTGGTCTGCCACTGCGCTGTCCACTGTGGGTGGTAATGCCTTCCATGAGGTAATCCTGGTACACACATGATACCGTAAATCGAGGAATGTTGAATGTCCGCACATCTACGGAAATGGAATGTCCCATCCGTCGGGCACCCACTTTCATGCCCCATTTGAACTTTGATGCAGTATTGGGAGGGTCCATTTTTTCAGGATAATAGTCTCTGCAAGTGTTGTCAGCTGGAGGAGAACATGATGACCTCACCGACACAATCAGAAAGTGGACTGTTTCTGATCACAAAGTTTGTTTGAGAATCTGGGACCCACGGATGTACTTTTCGTATGCTGTGATTGTACCGTGGAAGTATTGGTCTGCGTATTGGTTTCCACCAATGCTTATGCTTCCTCGCTTTCTGAAGAGAATGAAGAGATTGATGGGGTAGTCCTGCAAGATTGGTGGCTCCAGATTAGACAAAAAGATCTGGTATGCTGAAATTCTAAGGTTGGCATCAAGGCCGGAGAAGAAGCTTCCTCTAGAGGAACATGCACGATCTAGAGGTCCATTTCTACATCCATTTCTCATTTGTCGTTACTGACGTGGCTGACTAAGCCAGGGTTTTGAGTACTAAATTTAAATTTGAGGAAGTTATCCAGACCAGGTTGAAAGCCAGTGTTGCGATTGGGAATCTTCTATTTTGTGCAAGTGCAAAGGATTTCACAATATTTTTTTTTATTTTTCTTCAGGATGGACATGACCTTGTCCTCAGACTTGGTTCTCTGATATGTCTGTATATTTTCAGAAGAGTCTGACAGTTATTTGGTACCTTAATTTGCTTCTTTTGGCAGCTTTTTCCATTTGATCCTCTGAAAATAATCTAGCTCAAGGGTTTGAATTGAAAAACATGTTTGTTTGTTTTTTCCCCTCCCTTCCCAAAAAGTTTCTCACAGTTGGGAGCTCTTCCTGTAGGTCTACTTTATTATTAGTTCATGAGGAGAAGGCACTCTTTCGCACCTTTCTTTGTTACTTAAAGTTGTGTGTCTGGTTTACACCTTTTAACCAGGATATAATTTTCCCTTCTCCAATCATCTGATCTTTATGTTTGGGTGATTAGGAATTGGCTTTTCTTGCTGAATGGGGTCAGGTCTCCAAATTTTGTTCTTGGACATTATTTCAAATTGCAGGACAGTAGCCAGCAAGTAAGCAGACTTTTACCAGGTGGTTAGGGTCTGCGTTCACTTTTATGTTTTTGTGTCCAAGAAGATTGGCCTTGGAAGCCCACATAGTTTTCTCCATCAGATAGGAAGATGGAGAAAAGGATTGTTGTACTTATGTTACATATATTTCAGAGATCATCAGGGGGCACTGCGATTCCACTCACTCTTATTGGTTGAATGTTTTGAGCGCAAGTTTTCTGCGCTTTGTGTTCTTACATTTACTCACGTGGATTTGCTTATTAATAGCTAGAGATCCGGTAGGGAGAGCTCCAATGTGCCAGCTCTATACCATATAATAGTAGTAGTGTCCCCGAGATTGAATCGGAGACATTGGTTTGATAAAAATTATTATTTTTACTTATATGTTCCAACATTTTAAACACCTATTTTTGTTTTATGATAAATGTAAATTCCCCTTCAGTTGGTGTTGCTCAATATTCTTGACATGAAATGGATTTTAGTAATGTTTTTGTGCTTTTACTTTTTCCATGATTTTTTTTATTTTTGTAATTCATTAACCATTAGTTTGTGTTTAGTCTTGTAGACTTGGGCAGCATCGAGCAATTTCCAAACAACTAACAGATGGCATAATGCGAGTTGGTACCACTGCATCAAAAAAAGTTTCGGAGAAGTCTGTTGCAGAGTGGTTTTCTCAGGCAACTAATGGCAACAATGAAGCATTTACCAAACTGCGACTATATGCACAAGTGTGCAAATATGAACTAGGTAAAAAAAATAAAAATCCTCTTCTTTATTTTATTTATTATAAGTACAGATGTTTTATCTGGCGTTCATGCAATAGGAACATTTTTAAACCGCTAAGTTTTCTGTGTTGTGTTTTTTTCTGTTTGGAGGTTTTTTAATTTTTTAACTTAATTTAAAGAGAAAAATCCCTAGTGTCCTTGAAAATGTATGTATTAATGCATATTGTAAGCCTTAACATGGTTACACACTATGCAATAATCAGTCCGATCAGATGATTTTTGGCTGTTCGGTCTGATAATCTGAGTTTGTACACAGCACCTGGGGCTGATTATTGTTTCAAAAGCAGTTGTGTCGGATGATTGCGTCTGACCTGCTGCATGACATTTGTTAAAAATTAATGAATTTCTGACAATCTTTCTGACATTTGTGCCCAGAGTTCTTCATCTTTGTGATGATCTGTAGGTCAGAAATCATTTAGATCAGAGTGATACATTACTAGTGTGTACACTAGAAATTGGATGCTCTCAAAATTGTGTCATCACTGAGAAAATCATAAAGTTGGGCGGATTGTGAGTGAAATTGCTCAGTTGTATAATTAGCATTACTCTATAATTGAAGTGTAGTATTAGGCAATCCTTTTTAAAATTGGCCACAAGACTGTTATGTACCTTATTTAATGTATTTTATTTTTGTACATTTTTGTTCCCCCCCATATTCTCTTTAGGTCCATATCTTGCTTCTCAACCCTTGGACAGTTCTTTACTTAGCCAACCTAACCTTGCACCCCCTGTTACTCAAGGTGCTTCCACTCAAGCTCTTTCAGCAGCCAACACTGGTAATCCTAGCACTCCTTCCTCTATCACCCCTGCCCCAACAAGCAACTCATCAGCAGCAACTCCCAGCAGTGCTTTGCCTACTGCAACAGGCCTCACTGCACCTACAAGTGTAACAAACTCCTTACCAGGAAACAAAACTACCAGCTTTCCCCCCTATGGGAGCATAAATAACACCACTAACGCAATCCCAGCACAAGTCAATTCTGTCCAAAACAATCAAGCAGGACAACAGAACACACAACAAAGCACTGGAATGTCAAGTGACCAGGCAGCAGCTGCTGCCGCTGCAGCTACAGAAATTACTGAAAGGTGAGGGTTGTTTTTTTTCTTATCACTGCAACATGGATCATTGAACACTCACTCAGCTTTTCATACATGTATCAGAGTGCATACACTACTTGACTGTATTATTGAGCAGTGTAATTTTTTTCCTTTTTCCCTGCAAGTTGCCATATTCGAGTATAGATACATTTCCATCCCCGCAAACATGGTGACTGATAGCTTGACTTTTTTGCTTTATAGAAATAGACTACATGTATTGGTCCATTCATTTAGAGGTGCTGTTATTTAGCTAAAATGCTTTATTTTAAAACTTTGACCTGCATCAAACACACTATTTTAAAGAAGTCTGAGCAGTTTCTTCAGCCTCTAATAGAGAGGGGAGGTCATTCTTTACAGAGCTCAATAGGTCAGGTTATATCTGAACATTTTTATTTTGCTTTTATGGTCAACATCTGAAACCACAATTTTGATATTACTTTCCTTGTTACTGTTGACATTCATTAGAAATTGTTTTAAGAGAAAACCTATGACGTGAAATGGATATGATGAGCTACCAGCAAAAATCACTCTGCATTCTAATAAAGCACATGGATGCGAGGCTGTTTTGTAATATGGGTTCTTGTTTCTCAGCACCTTGGATCGGGATAAAGTTGGAGTTCCAACTGATGGAGAATCTCACGCCATTACCTATCCACCAGCTATGGTGGTGTACATTGTTGATCCTTTTACTTATGAAAACAAAGACGAGGACTCCAACTCATCTAGTGTGTGGACTTTGGGGCTTCTCCGCTGTTTCCTGGAAATGTTGCACATTCTCCCACCACACCTCAGAAATTCAGTTTCTGTGCAGGTACTGGTGGTATTATTTATGTATTCATTTTGACATCTGGTGCTCTTTTATTTGCAAATTTATATTGTGTAAAACAATATGCTATTCATGTGTAGTCCAATACCGAAAATCTTATTAAAACATTTTAAATTTTACTTTTCCAGCCATTAACATGGAAAACTGTTAAGTGCTTTTAATCTCAATGTGTAATTTGTTCGCAACCACGTTTTGCTTTATCGGATCATAATTGTGCTGTTAATTTTTCTTTTACTACTCTTTTCTATCTGGATATATAGTGACCTATTCAGAGCTTAGCTAAATGCTCCATCTTAAAGGCCTCATACATCAGATGGCTATTTCCTTGATCCGACCAGAACTGCCAATCTGAAACACTGGTGGCCAATGATCGCTGATCCGTCAGGAAATTGGGGGAAAGTGTTCATATTAAAAATCCCTGATTTAATGATCCTGTATTTTGATCCGTTAGCAAATTGGGAAAATTCAGCATGTTTGATTTCCCCAGTGTCCCGACCCTGGCGTCTTAGAATCAGGGAATTGCAAAAATCCGTCGCTGATGTCTGGGTCCAGGCTTTTAATGTTCCATTGTCAATCTTTTAAAGGATAATTAACTTTATTTTATAGCTGTTATTATTTTAGAAGCTCAGGTGTACTGTTCCCTTGTAAATGCACATACTACATGTCCACATTCCTTTGAATAGATTAAGTCCACCAGTGTTAAGAGCCGGATTTCTGTTTCAGGGTATTGTGATTACAATGGGATAGTTATGTTGATGAGAGTTGTCCAGTCTGTAAGATTTCTGTTTTGCAATAGTAGTTTTGCAGAAGAATAAATTTAAAGAACCCTGTCTTTTGACAGTATTTACAGATAATCTACAGGGGGGATTATTTAGTTTGTATTCGTTTTATTTATACAATATGGGAACAGCAGCATTAAAGTATGCAAAAACAAAATCCTATTTTTGTTACCTTTTCAGATTGTTCCATGTCAGTACCTTTTGCAACCAGTGAAACATGAAGATCGGCAAATTTATACCCAGCATTTAAAATCCCTAGCTTTTTCAGTGTTCACACAATGTCGAAGACCGCTTCCATGCTCAACAAATGTGAAAACTCTAACTGGATTTGGACCAGGTCTAGCCATTGAAAATGCTCTTAAAAGTCCCGAAGTAAGTACTACATTTTTGAAATGCCCCTTAAAAGCTAAAGTCATGAGTCATAATTATTCAGTTAACTAAATTAATTACATTTAATTATGCTAATTTATTTTAGTGTCTCAGATTTTAATGACAGTGATAGTATGAACCATTAAAAGCACAATACTTTAAGCCAGAGGTTCCCAAACACGGTCCTCTAGGCTCCCCAACAGTTCAGGTTTTAGAGAGATCCATGGTTGTGTACAGGTGGTTAAATCAAATTGACTGAGGTACTAATTAAGTTACCTGTGTTCAATTATGGTTATCTCTAAAACCTGAATGGTTAGGGAGTTTTGAGGATCGCGTTTGGGAATCTCTGCTCAAGCGTTAAACAGATTTAATTAATTGCCCATATACAGTATATTTTAAAACCTGAATGACATCCAAGACAAAGCAGTCAATCACTTCACTAAGAACTAGAGAATTTAGCCCATGTATTCACTTTGGCTTCAATGCTTCATTGATGTGACTAGTTCCTGGTGAATTAATCGGTTGCAGACCCATTGTTTGGGATCACAAAACACACCATAATTGGCACAATGAGTTATGTCATAGCTGTTTATTCATAGATAAACACTAAATGTTGTTCTTGTTTATAGAGGCCGGAATGTATTAGACTCTACACGCCTCCATTTATTCTGGCTCCCGTCAAAGATAAGCAAACAGAGCTTGGTGAAACATTTGGAGAGGCTGGTCAAAAATACAATGTTCTCTTTCTTGGCTATTGCTTATCTCATGATCAAAAGTGGCTCCTAGCTTCTTGTACAGACCTTTATGGAGAGCTCTTGGAAACATGCATTATAAACATCGATGTGCCAAACAGGCAAGTGCTAATTGTGTAATCTATATTGCTAACTTTTTATATGCTTGAAATGTGGCAAACTAATTGAAGGGTTTTTTTTAATTTATTTTTTGCAATTGCAGAGCTCGGAGGAAAAAAGGCTCAGCTCGTCGCAGTGGTCTTCAAAAATTGTGGGAATGGTGCCAAGGACTTGTACAGATGAGCTCTTTGCCGTGGAGGGTTGTTATTGGTCGTTTGGGAAGGATAGGCCATGGAGAGCTGAAAGGTAGGTTTTATTGGTTGAACAAGTCCCAAAACTGATATCTTCATATGATATATTTCCATTAAAGTAATATACATTGTTTGGAGTTGAGCTAGAATTTTATTGCACTTCTCTTAAAAATTTAAAGTTTTGGGACTCCAGTGTTCGCATGAAAACCTAGTTTCTGATCTAAAAAGAAACCACCAAGAAGGTTACTTTTGAGCAGAAAATGAACATGATGATGTCAGTAAGGGGTTATCACATCCCCTGCTCTAAGAAGGATCTTGCCCATTAATCTCAATTTAAATTTCACCATGAAGTTAAAAATATATTTGCCATTGTTAACTGGGTTCCTCTTCAGTTCTTTAAAATTGTAAAAACTACGAGTGGTGTACAATAAGTTTCCGGATGCACAAAATGTATTATATTTTCAAAGAAAGTGAATGCTACATTTTTTTCAAAGTAGTCACCAGAGTAGTCTATGCAAAGTTGCATGTGCTATCAAATCACTTGGTGAAGCAGATGGAGACAGTCCGAAGCAGGTATGTCAGCAGGTATGTCTTCTACATGCTAGATGAAGGTCTCCACTGCAGCTTCTGGTGCGTTTTGATCTGTGGGAACAAAAACAAGTTGCAGGGGGCCAGGTCTGTATGGCTGATGACCAAGCTCCTGGATGCGTTTATGGGCCAGAAAATCCACCACTTTCCTGGGCTTGTGGGCAGGCGCATTGTTGTGATTGAGAAGAGCAACAGTCCCCAGTGATGGTGCGCTTCTGCAGGAGTGGTATAGTAACTACATGAACAGTGTTGGCCACAAAAACAGCCACCATCTGCTTGGCCATGCTGCACTCATATGGGAACTTCTGTCTTGGTGCACCTCCAACTGGGGTCCACTGGGCCGACTGCTTTTATTTATCGCACCCACTAAAGAGCAAATAAAGACATCATATAAAGATGAACTGTGGACTGTTAAGGTGCATAATAGATAAAAAAGTGGTTTTATAATTATGTAACTACACTTGCTGATCTTTCAGGGAATGATTACATGTCTCAGAGTGTGCATGGCTATGTAATCATCTGGCCCCTTCTCAACACCTCTAGATGAACTTGGCTAGGGAACAGTGTCTGCAAAAAAAATCCTCTCACCAGCTAGTTCTTGGAAACGTTAAGAGTTCTTTCTTGGTCATGTTCTAAAAGTGTCTGATTCTGAGTGGTGCTCATGAAAAGGGGGATATATTTTAGAGGAGAGAAACCTTGATTTCTGTGCTAGATGGTATGAGGTGGATGAATGGGTATGTGCAGTAATATCTGAATACCCAGGATAGAGAGTCCTCACCGGATCCTGAACATATTTCAGTTTAATAGAAAGAAGCAGTTGCTTTCCCTTCTTCATAATTGAACAATTTGCTCTGTGAGGAATGGATTAAACACAAACAAGTTTTAGGTTACGCACGGAGGACAACCGATAAATGGGAATATCTACCGAAGAAGGATGCTCCTATAGCGCCGTTTTCTAAGTCTGACATTTGAGACCATCCTTAAATCTATTTATGTAGAGGCTAATGGTGATTTGAGACCCATTTTTAGCCTTTTCCTGGGTCAAAAAGGAAACACATTTCTAATTTGTTGACCTTGGCTGGGAATGCAGTTTTTGGAATCCTGTCTCATTATAGCCAGAATTTTAGCTCTGCTGGCGTTCAGCTCGTCAAACATCTGGCTCAATAGGTGGACTGAGTATAATGCATTTCTGGAGCTATTGTCTTTGTTCAGGTGATGTCTTCGGTTCATAGCTGGATAAGATTATTTGTTTAAGCATCTGGTGGGAAGGGTATTTTCCTGCCATTTACCTCTGGCAAAAGCATGGTGTGACAGTTAAAGCAGTAATGCTTACAAAAAGGTGGTTCTCTGATTCTGATAGTGGCAACGCTCAGCTAAAAAACAAATACTACTTAGAGTATGGAGGACTTATGTCACTTGATGTGAGAAGAGAGAATTTCTTGCTATTTTAAGTTGTGTCCTTGCTCTGTATTTGCAGGATGTTTTTGATTACTGTTTAAAGTAGAGTTCCTTAATAGTTTGGTACTCTTTCTCCAGTAGTATGTGGTTTGTTTTTTTATTCCCCCTTTTCTACAGGGTGTGGTGCATTTTGCAACCAACATTCAGTCCTCCATTAATCCCTTTTGGATTTTAATGTTTTTAATTCATTTTTGAACCACTGGATACATTGTATGCAAAGTTTCTCGCATGGAATGCATCCAGTGGGGGACACTTAGAGGCTTCCCATTTACCAAAATGTAATGTTTTGTTGAGGGTTAGTGTTTCATACTCTTGGATAGATCCTCTCTGGGCTTTGTTATATAGGAGTTCCCTGCAGGGTTGGGGTATAGATAAGGGAGGAGCACAAAAAAATTAACTATTTTAGAGTGCCTAAGGCCTAAACAAGGCTTCTCTTCAGGTTCCATAGGACTCCACAGGGGAGACAATGGAGGTAAAGGTGGGACCAGGACTCCACCTAGATCACCAGGAATATATAATACTGGCGCAGAGGCATATTTTACAGGCCAGGGGACCCGGTGGTTAATGTGTCAGCCCATATCCCAGCTCAGGGCGTCATTCCACTGCGGTCTTGCTGTGGCCAGAGCTGCTCCTCCCTAACCATTTTCGGCAAGCAGATCTCCGGGAACGCTTGGTCCAGTCTCCCTGTATACCTCTCCCAAGGGCCAGGTTATACCAGCCACTGCGGTTTGTGTAGAGTTGATTTAGCACCCATTGCAGATGTTTTTCTGCATTTGTATGTGACTTGTGATAGCGCTGATCTTTACTTTTATACTGTCAAACTTATACCTTTCCCTTTATTCTACTATACCCTGGAATACTAAGATAAAGGGGGTTAATTGTACATCACATCTCCCATAGATTTCAGAGGGCTATCACATACTATATAACACGGTTGATCAATACACTGCCATATTTCACATACATCTGGGTTGCTCACTGCACTGTGTCAGATTGTATATTTTATTATCCCTGTGGCTATGGCTGGCAGAGGAAAGAATAACAAGCAGGCTGATTCTGCTGCTCCTACTCTGGTGACTTGTAAGTCCTGCTCAGCGGGCTTAACTCCAGAGGATCTCATTCAGGATGATCTTTGTAGAAATTGCTATACCGCCCCGGGCCCTTCAGCCCCGGTGTCGTCTTTTCAGGACCTACCCTGGGCTACCTTTTTCACAGGTGCTGGCAAAAATTGCTGACCTTCTAGCGGTCCCTGTGGTCCCTTTGGGATGGCCACAGCAAGTACTACCTGCAAATCCTTAGCCTTCCCCATGGCGAGATGTACTTTCTAAATCAGTACAGAATTTGCCAATACCTCTACAGTTTTTCAGCAAATGCTGCAAAAAGGGAACCTTTTCCCTAGTAAACCTACTAAGCGTGCGGTGTTATCTTCCCAGTCTACACAGTTATCTGATTCTGATGTATCCTCTGGGGAGGCAGTAGATGCAGACCTCTCACTCTGACTCCTTATCAGGAGACAAAGAGCCACTCTCTAAATTAAATATACCGGCACTGGTGAAAGCTGTAAAGTCTATTCTACAAATGGAAGAGGCGGAAACCGCTCCTAAGACAACACACTATTTAAACGACAACAGGAAGTTTCCTCACTCTGACCAACTATCTGATTATATGAGCGAGGCATGGAATATGCTCAGTAAAGGGTTTCAGCTGCCTAAACGTTTTAAGTTCCTTTTACCCTCTCCCCGCTGCTGATTGCACTAAATGGGAAGTTCCCCGCAGCAGTGGATTCTCATTTAACTCGTCTGGTCAAGAATGCTACCTTACCCATACATACTGCAACCTCCTTGAAGGAAACTACAGATGGAAGGATAGATAAATCTATATACTCTTAAAGGAGCTATTACTCGTCCTGCTAGGGCTATGGCTTGGGTGGCAAAAGCCTTTGAGAGTTGGGCAGAGGCCCTAGAAGAGACCTTTCCCCCTGATGCTTTGAGGGAACAACTATTGTACATCTTACATTAGAGATGCAGCCTCCTAATTGGTGAAGCAGCTATAGATAGGGCTCTTCTAGCCTCCAGGGTATCTGCCACTTCGGTAGTGGGACGCCGTATTGTCTGGCTCCGTCCCTGGAAAGCAGAGTCTGACTCTAAGAAGGCTCTGGAATCTCTCCCTTATTCTGGAGATATCCTGTCTGGCCTGGAATTGGATAAAATTGTGACTACCTTGGCAGCTTCCAAGACAGTGTTCCTGCCTTCTGCATATAATGCAAAGCCTCAGACGTCATCCTTTCACCCTCAGGGAAAAGCTAAAGGTCTGTCCTTTCCAAGGCATCAGGCATCAACTAAGGCCTCCAAGCTCCAGGACGGGACTACTTCAATTCGCCCAGTTTTGCTAGAATTTACCACAGAATATGGCATATGTCATTCCAATGGTGTGCTCCAAGAAACTATGACGCTCAAGTTTTTAAAGTTTCTAGAATTCTTGCCTTTCTTCAGGCTGGATTTGATCTAGGCCTGGTTTCGCGCTCCTGTTTTTCTCACTGTCTGCTTACAAAATACAAACGCATTCGCACAAAAACTGTTCTTGGAGTAACCAGCGAAAAGAACTGGTGAATTTGGGGATATGTCTGTACCCCTTAAAGTTTAGAGGTTATTAGTGACCCTAATAAGTATTTTGGGTTCTTAAACTGTGTGAAATGGCTGTTATTTGCATAAGTGAAAATATTCTAAAGCAGTTTTTTTTGGACAAAATAAATGCTGCAATTAAATTGGGGGGTACATTAAAATTGGTGCTAGTATATTTTGAGTCTAAAAAGTGCACTTTTAAAACATTTAAAAATACACCAGGTGCAGAACCAGCAATGTTTAAAATACATGTCCCATCCATACAAAATTCCTGACCCAATACTTAAAAGTAATTTTCCACTAATTTTATTTTTTTGCACCCCTAAACTGATACGTAATCATTGGCCAAATTAACTATTCGCTGCTTTTAGCTGCAAACATTTTGCATTTGTGCGAAAAGCCGTGGCTAATAGGAAAGCACAATACGCATTTGTTTGCGAAAAGTTACACAAGTGTAAACTTTTCGGCAAAACACGGCTTATTGAATCCGGCCCCAAGTTTAAAATTTGTTACCCTGCTTGGACAATTCATTTGGTATAATACATGCTAATTCTCACATGTTTCAATGGACCTTTTCAATACTTACAGTATGTAATTAAACTAGCCATATTGAGCACAGTATTTGCTGCAACTGGATTGGCTATTTTGGGTTTTAGTCTGACAAAATAAATTTAGTCTGATGGCAAACAATAGCTTGTTATATTAAATTGTGATATGAGGTTTGGATTATTTTTGCTGTGTGTAAGATTTTGTATTGTCCCATAGATTGGAGCAGTCTGTTGAGTCGACGCAATCTACAGTCACTAAGCAAGAAGCTGAAGGACATGTGTTGGATGTGTGGCATATCGGCTGCTGATTCTCCCAGCATTCTAAGTGCTTGTTTGGTGGCAATGGAGCCACAAGGCTCATTTGTGATTATGCCAGGTATGTAAACAGAAATCCACTCGAAGCACCAAAACTCAGCTCTTTCTGTTTTATATAACATCACAAAAAAACTGCTCTTAATTTTTTATTACCAGTTAGTTTTATAGCGCGCACACGTTCTGCAGCGCTTTACATATAATATTGGCCATTCACATCAGTCCCTGCCCCAGTAGAGCTTATAATCTATTTTAAAATACCACGGGGTCAATCCAATTAAAAGCGATGCACTCGCAGGTACGAACCATTGCGACAACGGCCGCACTTGACGGCAGCCTGAACTTGCTCAAAACTGTGTACAAGATTGAGCAAGTTCACCCTGAAAGAGGGGTGTGAGATGCGGTGCCGTTGCCGCCGTTTGAACGCTGTGGCAACGGCAAAACGTACCCGAATTGCACCCATCACTGCTAATTGGACTACCCCCTACTTGTTAGTTATTAAATTATTTGTGTGAACATTGGCACTCAAACCTATAAACGCTATAAATATTCAATTAACTAAAAAATCTAAAAAATATTTTCTTTTGTTTCAGATTCTGTGTCAACGGGTTCAGTGTTTGGTCGAAGCACCACCCTAACCTTGCAGACTTCTCAATTAAATACCCCACAGGACACATCATGCACTCATATTCTGGTTTTCCCTACGTCTGCATTTGTGCAGGTGGCATCTGCAATCAACACAAATGAGAATCTCTTCAGTTCAAATAATGGTGAGTGTTGGAGATGCCCCTTGTCAATAGGAATATTTTCTCATTCAACAGTATTACAATTTAAAACCTATTATGCAACCTAGCTGCTGCTGCCTCCCTCTTTTGTCACAGCCTGACAGTGTCCTTTTATGCAAATGAGGTTAAGCCAGAATCAGCTATTAGCATCAATCAAGTCCTGTTCTGTAGCTTTTGAGGACAGTTAAGTGTTAATATGTTAATTTAATAACTGTAAGTTAAATTTACGGTTTGCTATTGCTAAAAATAAACATTTTAAATTTAAGGGAATGCTTGCCTTAGAGCCACCAACTGTAATATGCACGCAGTCATAGAATTTGTTTGGCGTTTTACATTGAGCTGGCTATTTAATTACTCATTTCAGACTATCTGTAAGTTTCTTCAGTAGGCTTAAAAGGCCACTAAATCTGTTCAATTTAATTTGCCTTCTGTTAAAAACTGTTATATAAAATGAATTTAGTAGCAAAAAAAATCTGCAGTTTTAGCACTCTAGGCTGAAATGGGTAACTTCTCAGTTTTCACTATTTCTGAACTTGGATGTGCCCTTTGATTGGAGAGTTGTCCCTGAAAGACTATTGTACCTGTATCTAGAACAAAAATTCAGTTTTGATAAGCTCTTGAAACTTACATATACATTTGCCAATATTAGACAGATTTTGTTAGTTTCTCTGTTCCCTTCATGTGATTGGAGTCCTTCAAAACTCATCCTCACAAATTTAATTTACAAACAGCGTAGTCCTATTTGACTTTTATATTATGTAACTACAGTTGCTAAAAAAGTGGGAATGTCCTCTAAAAGCAAATGTCTTCATGAATTACAATCCATAGTGATATACTATATACTAGATTGGTGTAAATGATTTTTTAAGGTCTTTGGTCATCTTGTGTGTGTGTGTGTATATGTATATATATATATATATATATATTATACATCTCTTTCGAATGAAAGGCCTGATCAGCATCATAATTATTATCTTTTTCTTCTACTGTGGAAGATGGACCAGATGGCATGGGAATATTTGATGTTCTAGACACAGCTGATGACTTGGATCCAGATATTATAAACATTTTTCCTGCATCGCCCGGTGGATCCCCAGGCCATTCACCAGGCTCTCATTACCCTCATTGTGTTGATGTTGGCAAGGTAATTAGCTTATGTATTGTGGTTATGCAAGTTACATTGGTTGGGAGATTAGAATATAGTAATGTCCAAGCTGATTATTTGGTTTGTTATGGTAATTGGGCATAATTAATTTGTGTGCTTTATTGTTGAAATTTTTTTTTACTTTTTTTGGTGATACAGGGTCAAGGTACCGATAGATTGTTGTCCACAGAATCTCACGATGAAGTGACCAACATCTTGCAGCAACCCTTGGCACTGGGTTACTTTGTTTCAACTGCCAAAGCTGGTCCATTGCCTGACTGGTTTTGGTCAGCATGTCCTCAAGCACAAAATCAGTGTCCACTGTTTCTTAAGGTAAGTGATTTCAAAAGTTACAGCCGGAGCTGAAAAAAAAGATATGCAAGTAGCAAAGGGATGGCACTCACAGCTCCAATAAAGATGCAACCAGTTGGAACTGTATGTGTCATGAGAACCGTGTGTGTGTGTGTGTGTGTGTGTGTGTGTATTTATATTTTCAAGAAAAAACAAATATTTGGAGAAGAACAAGGCGGCACTCAGCAGGCTTTCAAGGTTGATAAGAAACATTCAATCCAAAGGATTTTTATCTACCTTGAAAGCCTGCTGAGTGACGCCTTGTTGTTCTATCTATATATATATATATATATATATATATATATATATATAGTGCGTGTGCGTTCTGTACAGTGCTGTATTTTGGTGATGCCTAATATCATCCATAAAACACATTCTGCCCAAATGTGAGGCCGTTACTGTTAAAGCCTTGAGCGTTAATATTGTGTGTATTGTTAATTTGATCTCATTCACAGTCTTGTGTTTCTGATGCTGTTCTTTTCAAAATTATTAAAAAACTTGTGATTGTTCCCTTAATTCCTATTAGGCCTCTCTGCACCTTCATGTGCCTTCAGTGCAATCAGATGAGTTGCTGCACAGCAAACACTCACACCCACTGGATTCAAATCAGACTTCAGATGTCCTCAGGTGAGGGTTTGGTTGTGCTTTTTTTTTTTTGTTTTTTTTTTTACCAAGAGCTCTTATATTATATAATGTCTTAAGAATAACAGTTGTCCTTGAATGTTAATCCCAAATTGCTTTAATAGCCGTAAAATATATAAGGACAATGGACAGTTGGGTAGCTTATCTATAGTTAAAACGTATATGACCATAAAGCTTATACAATGAGCATTACTTTGATATTCACAGTTGCTTGTTTTTTTATTTTTAAGGTTTGTTTTGGAACAGTATAATGCCCTTTCCTGGCTAACCTGTGATCCTGCAACTCAAGACAGACGTTCATGTCTGCCGGTTCATTTTGTGGTGCTGAACCAGTTGTATAACTTTATCATGAATATGCTGTGATATTCATCAGGAAATCTGCAAGGAGCAAAAAGGCTTTTTTTATTCAATTGCAGGACTTTGAAATCATTTGTTTTCTCTCAAGCCACTCAGTACACAAAATCAGCCTTTCCACCAGTCTACGTTTCCAACCTTGCTTCATTTTAAAATCAGACTCTTCAGATTTGGATTTTTGCTTTACAGTGTGGAAGCCAGTTCTGTTTTGAAAGTCTCCCCGAACACTGCTAATCATCTCCAGTCTCAGTATTTGGTCTAAGATCCTGTATGCCTGCTGGCATCAAGTGAATTGGAAAAGCTCAGGAATGTCTTAAGAAACAATGAGGCATTTCACCTTTTGACTTTTAAACATCACAAAGATGTTGTGTGGATTATAAAACCTATTATCAATATACAGAAAAAAATGCCTGCATCTCTTATTTATTGTAAGTTTTTAAATGTATAAATTGTCTTATATTTCTTAACCTCTTTTATAAAAGCAAAAACTTTTTTCCTAGAAGGTTTATACTGCCTTCTTGCTTTAAAGCAATTGGTTTAAAATATATGTACTCGTCTTAATTAAAAGTTGCAGTAGGTTGCTTTTAGAGTATTATTTTTTTGTAAGTGGGTGGGAGACAAAAATTTGTATTGTTTGATGTACAGTTCAAAGGGGGGATAGAAAGGTTAATGTCCATACCATTGTGTGTGGGGGATTTACAGCTAAGCTGTAGCTGCAAAGTACATGTACAGTAATGATCTACACTGTGTTTATAAATTTGAAAAAGGTACCGGGTCTTAAATTTTTTTTTATAATCACACCTCAACAAACCTAATGGCAATATATCATTTAATATTGTAGGTGGTTTAACCTGTAGTGACAAATTAAACTGTTCAGTTTCATTTTTGTAATTTAGTTCAGGGCTGTGACTGCTTTTAGATTTGTTGCTACAGACAGCATTTTCTAAGTACTATAAGAAAACAAAATTGCCTTTATATCCTCCTCCCCCAAAACTATAGAAAATCATATTTTTCTGTTTTTCCAATGTCATCTTTGAATGCAAATAGGAAAATTTGACGTTATTTCATCTATGAGATCATGCTTGGCTTATGCCGCATAGAAATGCAAGCAGTCAACCTGGGGTTCTAAAAGTGGTGTTATGGTGCAGTGTACATAGACTCTCACACTGGTTGGTTGATGGGATTCCTAATTTTGTTATCTATTCTGGAGCTTTTAAATCTGTATTATCTTGAAAACTTCCTCTGTTCACAAAGTACCTGGAAATGAGTGAATTATATTCTGAAAACCTCACTTTTTTTAAGTTTGTAAATACAGAGTATTTACCTTAACACTCATAGTTACATGGAGGAATCCAGTTTGCATTTTGCGTGTGTGTGTATGTATATATATATATATATATATATATATATACATAGATATATATATATAAATAAATATTTAAGAAAATATCAATTTTGTTTAAGATTAAACACTTGGTGACAAAAGCTTTCAGACATTCTTTCAAAACCGTGCAATCAAAAAGTATTTTACTTCAGAAATCTCTATTTTTTATTTTCGTTTTTCTTTTGTTTCCTAAAGGTAATTTGAATGCCTCGGGAAATGAGTTGGCATTTATCTTGGTTAAGATTTCTGTGGGATAAAGATGTTTTCTGATGTGTTGGAAATTTTCAAGTCTGTAATTAAATCGGTCATATTTTTATTGATTTCTGTATGTAATCCTTGATATTTTCCTTCTTACTGGCAATCACTCTGACAGCATCTGTGAACTGTTGTCATGAAAAGAAAAAATATTATTTATAAAAGACTGTCATGAATTCATTTAGTGCAAATAGTGGTAAATGACCAAAGCTTCAGAGCATCATAGCCATAGGTGAGTGAATAGGATGTTATCGCTTTGGTCGTTTAACCTTGTGTTTTACCCCATATAACACTAAGCCCTGGGCTATTTGTGTGAAAATCACTGGAATAAGCCACTGGAGGGTTGTTGCATATTTTGGATTGTTAGCAATAGAAACAAGGAAGATTTTACAAACTAAACTAGATGTGCACTTTGTAAAACAAACACTAATTTGGGGATGTGGTACACCAGTTTGTTAGGTTTTGCTTTGCTGAATTTATATGTTGGCTCAGACATTTTTGCACCTTCTTGCTGACCATTAGTTACGGTCATGTTAAAGTGCAACAAATGCTTTTAAGATCTCAACCATACTTGTATTTTATTCTGCACTATGGATATGAGTTATGTTTCACAACAGCAAAATGAACACTTTGATAAACCAGTTACCCCTACTAGATAAGTGGAATTTATACCTAATTTGCTGTGCCTTTGATACACAGTTTGTTGGATCCTGTGCTGTCAGGACCCACTTCCATGGAGCTATACAAATGTAGGCTGTTGATTGGTATCCTTGGTAAGTAGCACCCACCTGTATAATAGTACCATGGATTGAAGTGGTGGTTTAAAATCCCTTTTTACAAGCCATTTCACACAATGAACTTTCCTTCATTCTGTCCAGGTAAGCAAAAGGGGCATTGGTCAAAACAAAGGGCATGAAGTATCATTTATTTCTGCAACGTAATTCATTTGTTTTGTCATAACATCCACTTTATAGAATAGTAATTGTGGAGATTGACTTGAAGTAATAATTTGTATATACTAATCTTTGTAGTAAAATATGTATTCACAATTTAATGGTTAGACCATCAGTCTGTTCATTGTCGACAGTAGAATACTTTGCAACAAACACTAGAATGAATGAAATGCTCAATCTGTTCTGCTGTGTAAATGCAACACAAATACAGCATCTAAGGTGCTAAACACAAAAGAAGTGAGTTTTCAGAAGAACACATCGCAGCAATGAGTGATTTCGAGTTTGCACATTTGCCAGAAACTTTAAACAAATCAGATTGTTTTACTTCTTGCTATTAAGCATTGCATCCTGAACATCGCTTTCTTGATTCCTGCACGGAAAGTGATTGTCGGTATACACCAGGGGTATTTAACATGGGGCCCTCCAGCTAATATGGAACTGATGTGGAAGTTCCAGCATGCCCGAATAGCAAAACTGTGGCAGGGTGTGCTTGGGATGTGTAGTTTGATAGCAGCTGGAGCGCCCCACGTTGAATACCCCTGGTATTAACTGATTTTCAAGGAAAAGCATGATACGCTGTGTTTTCATCAAAAAGCTCGGTACACTTCCGCTCTTTCACCATGAGAATCAATGTTTCCAGTGCTGAGGTTAAAACTGAATAAATACAGCGGTTATAAACGCTGTATCAATTCATAAGACATACAGCTTCACCTTTTGGCAATGACATCTGACTCTTAATAAAATAAAAGTATTCTTGAATTTACAATTTTTTTTTTTCTCAGCAAGTCTTCGATTCTTACGTATAAATTAACATGATTTTTAAACAGGGGTGTCTACATGGAACTACACATCCGAACATGCTCTACCACAGTTTTAGTATTCCCAAAACTGGCATGGCATGCTGGGATGTGTAGTTCCACAAAAGCTGGAGGTCTGCATATTGAACACCTCATGAGCAAAATGCTAGGTAACAGGACCAGCAACAACTGTGGCAGTGCTTTTACTAGATGCTTATGCCCTCCTCACTGACTGCTTAATGTAGGTGTGGGCAATAAGCGGCCCCCCACTACACATCCCAGCATGCTCTGCCACGGTTTTGCTATTTGGCCAGGCTAAAAATGTTTCAATGCATGCTGGGATTTGTAATTCAACAGCTAGAGGGCCGGCCGCTTATTGCCCACCCCTGGCTTAATGAGACCAGTTTCTGATGCTATATTTATACAAGGTTTGAAGTTTAATATATCATGCTCTAATTACAAGAGGGAAAAGAGATGAACGTATTGGATGTCTCTGTGGTAGCCAAAGTATCTGGTCTATATGTTTGCATCATACAACCAGAGCAGTCTTGAAATGAGTAAGATTATATACCATTCAAGTGGAGATTAGACTCTTGTAAAGCACAAAGTTTTAACTATGGTTCTGATGCAGCGTTGAACATAAGCCTGTTTGCTGCACATATTTTGCTTTTATTCTCATTTTGTATGCTTGGGAACAAAGTTCCCCTAAGTACAGGTGATGCAGAGTCAATGCATTTCTATAGCATCTGAAGGGGGTGTGATTGGGCTATAGTGTGGCATTTCAAGTAGGCAAAATTGAGTAAGTGTTTTCATGGAATCTCAAATACTCCTGTGTCCAGAATTAGCATTTGCACCAATAATAGGCTGGCACAGTTGCACACTGAGTATAAAGCAAAGTGTACAGATGTGCTCCTAAGATGCAAACAACTGTGCAAATTGCAATGATACCCTTATTACAGTACCTCAATACAGCAGCAGCTGTGGGTAATTTGCCTCCCATGTCTCATGACTGATGTCCTTATGTAATGTTACTGTATTCATGTTTACTTGTACTGTCTTCCAAAGCTGGATTTCTAGTATTGGGCCAGTATACCTAAAATTGAATATAATGAAAACAGATCAGAAATTTGTAATGATAAATGAAGAACAACACTATGTAGACAAGTGATTGGACACTGACAGCAAATAGATCAACAAGATTGTATTGACGTCAGTACTTTGCAGTAATCACTGCACGTGGTGGATCTACAGACACCCTTCTTGGCAAACTGTCCCCAAGTTCCTGGACAACAGCAGGCGGTATGTTTTGCCATTCTGGCTTGCGTACAGTGACCAGCTGTGACACTGAAGAAGGTCGAGTTGGCCTAGAATGCACTTGTCGCTCCAATTCATCCCAGGGGTTCTCATTGGGGTTAAGATCTCGAATCTGAGCTGTCTAGTCCATCCGGGTTACCACATTTTCTGTATACCAGTCCAATGGCTCCCTGAAAACATGACAGGTTGCATTGTCATCCTGATAAAAACATTTATTTTCGTAGAACTAAAAGTGCATGGGCCTCCCTATGAAGTGTTCTTGTCGAAACAGCCACATTAGTGGCTATTTGGAACTTTTGTGTGCAATGGTATGCATTTTGCTTGCACAGGGGTGTCCAATCACTTTTGTCTGCATAGTGCATCAAGTAGTTTGCGTCCCCATTTCCTCTCAGATTGTGGATAATTAAGACATTTTATAGAATGCCTGGACTCCATTTATTCAACTTACGAAATACATTCTATGAAATATAAGGCCATTGTATGACCTTTTTATCTAATGTGTTGCCTCCTGCTCCAATTTTGTCATCCCCAAGTGTAGACTTCAGGCTCCACAGACAAGAAGGCACACTGTCAACTTTGAACCATCTCTCATCTAATTAATATTTCCATTTTTTTTTGGTTTAGTGTTCTTTCTAAAGATTTTACATTTCATTGTATAAGATGGGACCATTCATGTCAAACAACTTTTTTTTTTTTTTATTAAAGATATACTTTTTTTTTTAATTGTATTTTATTTTTGAAATTTTGAATTAAACACCCACATCAATATAATAAGTACAGGACAGGTCAAATGCGTGTATACATATAAACAGTATATGAACAATATGGGAGAATGGCAAAAATGAAGACTGGGATAAACAGGAAATCACTTAAACAAATAAAGGGAAAGAAAACATACATATAAATGAGACCGAAGTAAGCACAACCCATTTTGACGCAGAGCATCAAACAATAATATATTTTAAGAATACATATACCCAAACCCATATAACAGGATAATAAGTGGATGGGTGTCTGAAGACGCCATCCAGACCCCACCTCCTTGGAGATGCAAAGAAACAAAAGAGGAAAAGTGTATAAGCTAAGGGGAAAAAAAAAAAACTCCAGCCTTAAATAAAATAAGAGAAAAGGGAAAAAGTAAATAAGGAATTAAATTAAAATCTACAGTGCAACATTTGAAAGTATCGAAATAACAAACCAACAGAATAAAGGAAGAAAAAAAAATTATATATATTAGAAAACATGCACCCAACAATGTCCCAGAATAATGGACTACAACACACAGCCACCCCCCAATCCCCTCCACGACCGCCTCCCCCAATTTATGGCATACCAGGATCCCCTAATCCCCTTCCCACCCGAATTAAACTAAACTATAGAAATGAGGGCAATTATACCCATGAACCATAAAGAAATGGTACTCCCAGCCCAGGAGTAAAGAGCCAGCTTAGAAACTGCCACATATACTATACAGGATCAATATCAAATTATGAGAACAAAATTTAAACCACATCAAATTTGGGGACACAGCGAATAGACATACAAGCAGAATAATACATACACCAAAGGGTAAGTATACAGTTATAATAAAATAAGGTGGATCCGACTGTCTCGAGGCCAGCAGAGTCAGCAAATAGGGAAAAATGGAGTATAGCACAAAGAGCCGGAAAGTGCATTGCCATAGCCACCGATGACAAATGAACTCACAAAACCAGGAGGGCGATGAACACCAACAGGAGTATCACAATATAAAGTTAGCACAGGAAATGTTATCCAGGAAGAGCTCAGGGGAAAAAAATCTTTGTTACTTCTCACCGTGGTTTGTCAAACAGGATAAAATGGCGCAGGAACAGTAACAAGCACCACACAGGAATCCAGGATCTGTATAGAGGCATTTTTCTTTTCCACATTCTCATACAAATCCTCCACTTGGACCACGGAGAAACACAGATCCGAGCAGCCACAGGATAAACATTGTGAAGCTCCACCACTCTGTTCCCTGATTCCAATATGGCTTTAAGGACAAGCTCCATGGACCACAGGAGTCAAGATGGTGGCTAGTAGATTCTGCCTCTTGCACCCGCACAGCAGCTGAAGAAAGGCAATAGATGGAGAATTGCCTGGTCACACCACAGCCGTCGGAGAGATCACCCACAGGCAGGCATCTGGAGTACAGAGGGAAGGAAGAACAACACAGAGAGAATGGAGGCCGCTGCACCAGGACTGACAACACGGTGAGGAGACAGCCCCAAGACTTCAAACGTGGCACCGGGTCCTCAGGTAAGTATTAGTAATAAGGCTGGCCAGGTGTGGAGTCTAAACAGGCTGCAGGATCAGTGAACAGGATCATTTAGGCTGGAGAGCTCAGGACAAGCTTCCTACTCCATTACCCACCAGTCCACGCCCCCAAAAAAGATATCCTCTTAGTGGCAGGGAAAACAGACTTCTATCCATAGCCGTTTATTTTTGTAAAAAAAACTACACCGACATCTCGACCTGCAATGCATATATGGACTTTAACAGAAAGAGGAACAACTACAGATTCCAAGCTCTATGCTCCTGAGGTCTCAATTAGGGATGTGCAGGCTCGGATAGGTTTGAGTTTGCACGCCGAGTTCGGATTTTTCCCTCCAAAAAAACGGAACTCAGAAAGAGGCTAAACGTCATCTTGCATGGACAAACATCATCATTCCTGGTCTCTGCACTGGAGCATAACTTGATATATATTTGGTATTTAACTACCTTGTTTTCAATACAATTTCTATCTAACACTTTGTCTAAAAACAGTGAATTTTCACCGTTGCCTTATCGTATAAGTTTCGTAGGAGAAAAGCAAACTAAAACACTCAAATATACTGAAATAGACAACACTGTTATATTAGCAGAAGTGTATGGTGAATTGATCCTTTATTCATTGGAAGTGAACTTTTGCAAACTAAATTCTGTATTATGTGGAATATTTTAAGTAACAACTGGTCTCTCCATGATACTTCTCTCAGACCTGGAGGTTTCTACACGGCTGCAGGCAGCATACAGTGCATCCGGAAAGTATTCAAAGTGCTTCACTTTTTCCACATTTTGTTATGTTACAGCCTTATTCCAAAATGGAATAAATTAATTTTTGTCCTCAAAATTCTACACACAATACCCCATAATGACAGCATGTAAAATTTTTGAGATTTTTGCAAATTTAATTAAAAAAAACAAACTTAAGAAATCACATGTACATAAGTATTCACAGCCTTTGCTCAATACTTTGTTGATGCATCTTTGACAGCAATTATAGCCTCAAGTATTTTTGAATATGATTCCACAAGCTTGGCCCACCTATCTTTGGGTAGTTTTGCCCATTCCTCTTTTCAGCACCTCAAGCTCCATCAGGTTGGATGGGAAGTGTTGGTGCGCAGCCAAGTGTGGGCCACTCAAGGACATTCACAGAGTTGTCCTGAAGCCACTCCTTTGACATCTTGGCTGTGTGCTTAGGGTTGTTGTCCTGCTGAAATATGAAGTCACCCCAGTCTGAGGTCAATAGCGCTCTGGAGCAGGTTTTCATCCAGGATGTGTCTGTACATTGCTGCATTCATCTATCCTGACTAGTCTCTCAGTTCCTGCCGCTGAAAAACATCCCCACAGCATGATGCTGCCACCACCATGCTTCACTGTAGGGATGGTATTGGCCTGGTGATGAGCGGTGCCTGGTTTGCTCCAAACATAACACCTGGCATTGACGCCAAAGAGTTCAATCTTTGTCTCATCAGACCAGAGAATTTTGTTTCTCATGGTCTGAGAGTCCTTCAGGTGCATTTTGGCAAACTCCAGGCGGGCTGCCATGTGCTTTTACTAAGTAGTGGCTTCCATCTGGCCACTCCACCATACAGGCCTGATTGGTGCAGAGATGGTTGTCCTTCTGGAAGGTTCTTCTCTCTCCACGGAGGAATGCTGTAACTCTGACAGAGTGACCATCGGGTTTTTGGTTACCTCCCTGTCTAGGGCCCTTTCCCACGAACGCTCAGTTTAGGCGACCGGACAACTCTAGGAAGAGTCTTTGTGGTACCGAACTTATTCCATTTACTGATGATGGAGGTCACTGTGCTCATTGGGACCTTCAAAGCAGCAGATATTTTTCTGCACCCTTCCCCAGATTTGTGCCTCGAGAAAATCCTGCCTCGGAGGTCTACAGACATCATGCTTGGTTTGTGCTCTGAACACTCTGTGAAGTGTGGGACGTTTTATATAGACAGGTGTATGCCTTTCAAAATCATGTCCAAACATGGGTAGACTCCAGTTAAGCTGTAGGAACATCTCAAGGATGATCAGTAGAAACAGGATTCACCTGAGCTTAATTTTGAGCTTCATGGCAAAGGCGGTGAATACTTATGTACATTAGATTTCTTAGGGGGTTTTTTTTTGGTTTTTTTAATTAAATTTGCAAAAATCTCCCAAAAATTTTTTTACACGTTGTCATTATGGGGTGTTGTGTGTAGAATGTTGAGGACAAAAATGAATTCCATTTTGGAATAAGGCTGTAACATAACAAAATGTGGAAAAAAGTGAAGCGCTGTGAATTATTTCCAGATGTAATTCAATAAGAACTAGTAACTGCGATCTCAGAAGCACTTACAATATATAAGTAGATACTATGTCTATTAATACAAAACCTATATTGGGGGGGAAGCTGTTTTTAATCAATAACTGGATCAATTTATATATACTACGTTTGTACAAATTTATCACTGCAGCCACCTCATTCTAATAAGATTGTTACCATATAAATAGCGAGTACTAGTCAATTGTGAAATAGCTATAACTTAAGGCGCAAACACTGGACTCTCCTTTACATCTTAGGCCAGGTACACATTAGGTGATATATTTGATGATATGTCATTTTCAGGCAAATTGGAATGGCGTATCTTTCCCATTGCGCGTTCAAGTGCGTTGGTCAACGCATCTTCATATCTGATGTGCTGCATGTCAAATAGGAAGATGCCATAGACTATGTGGAGCACATTGTGCAGTGTGTATGCTCAATCGGAAGCCCACAAGATATATTGATCCATCTTTCCTCTGAAGACCTCACCTGACCTACCAGTGATCTGCACGATGATTGTATAGTGTGCACAGGAAAAAAGATGAATTGGATAAAATGCTCTGACATATTTTGTAAACTCTATATGATGATTTTATAACACATGTCCCACAGTATACAGCAAAAATCTGAATTCTGTTCACAGTATTAATTAGGAGTACTCGTTCCCGTCCATCAAAGTCTGTGTAATTCACTCTTTAGTTAGATTAAAGATGTAAGCATGCAAAAATGTTCACCAGACTTAAATTGTCAAACCTGGATCACTGTGCCAGCAACAATACTAGCAGATGGTACATGCAGAATGGAAACCAGTTTGGATGGTGGCCACAATTCCAAAAGATAATCCTGGCAAAGGTGATAAACAGAATTATTTGATGAAATGCTTTTCTAAGGTGTTTTGTTATGATAACTTTATCAAACTTCTCGGAGGTGAAGTGGGATAGCAGCTTGACAGGAGCAAGGAAAGTTTGGTAGAAATTGCTCTTACTGGTAGGTAGAGGTGAAGAGGAGTTTAGTTCCAAATGTGGGGTTCACCTCATATTGATACATTTCTTCTTCAGAGTCCATAGTGTCCACAGGGGAGACCTTGGGGGTATAGCTGGATCTGGATCCTAGGCACCACGCAGTTAAAAGCTTTGCACCGGGATCATCCTCTATACCCTGCCCCCGAGCCAGCGGCACCTCAGTTCTAGTTGGTGCCCGGCCGGAGTCGGGTCACTGTTTTGCGCAGAGGCGCTGATTTTATGAGTTTATTCATTTTTTATTCCACTTTTGACTCTTCAGAGCGGACAGCAGCAGACTGTCCATAGAATGTCTGCGCTGCCACTCAGTCACCCCGCCGGGCTGCGACGCCAGGACAGATCTGGGGATAGGTCTGTGCTAGCAGGGCCCCGGGGGACTCCCAGGACTGCTTCTGGACATATGGGGATAGGTAAGAGCTGATCACCAGTCCATGTCTCTGGGTACAGACCGGAGGTGGTGGCAGCCCCCCCGCCCATACCATGCACGTCCCCTACTCCACCAGGGACTTGAAGTTGGTAACTGAAACCAGCTGCCCTGAGGTTTATTGCCGATCCTGTTTAGCGGCTCCTCAGCTCAGCGAGCCTTTCCGCGAAGGTCTGGCTTTGCTGAGCTGCTCTCCTATGGCCATGCCCCCTCTGAGGTTTCCGGCGGCCATTTTCTCAATTGTACATTGCAGATCTCTCCGGACAGCGTGCGGACCAGTCCACCTGTATACCTCTCCCCTGGTGTTAGTGTATACAGCACAATAGCCTTCCCAGACACTGAATCTGGGCAGTTGGTTGTAGTGCCAAGTTGCAGTAGGTGATTTCAATCTGCATTGCATGTGACTTGCTAGCGCTGACTGTCTTTTCCATTCTGTTAGTCCTATAGCTATCCCTTTCCTTTTCTACAGTCCTAACAGCTGTATGTAGGGTTGTTTCTTTGATCTCACGTATATAGACTCAAGTATTTGTGAGGTCTATCACATACAGTTGTGTGCTACACTGTGACATATTGTTTGCATACATTGTGAGTGTATTGCCCTTCCTGATCTCATATATATATATATATATATATATATATATAATATATATAATATATATATTGGACATGTCTGACGAGGAGGTCGAGCACATGGATGCACCCACTCTGCTCTCCTGCAAGCGCTGCGCTGCAGGGGTAGGAAGGGAGGATTTATCTGAGGATGGGTTAGGTGTGAGGTTTTATCAGTTGCCTGGCCCCTCAAACCCCCCAAGAACGGGACAGGATCCCCCTTGGGCGTTTTTTCTCCTCAGGTACTGGCCTCCATTGCGGATCACCTGATGGTCCCAGCTGTTTTGCCCCATATAGGGTTACCCCAACCAGCTATCCTTCCCTCACAGGGTATCCCACAGTCGTTGCAGTTTACTCATGCCACAGACTGTCACTCCCTACAAGGGTTACCGCTGTATATGCAATCACCTCTGGTACCACAACAGTTCCCTTCCAGGGACTTGCGCAAGCTGTACATCCACCCTGGGTGGACGTTTTATCTAGTTCAGTTCAGAGTTTGACATTACTGGGGGCTCTGCATAAGGGGCACTACTAGGGGCTCTACTAAGGACATTACTAGGGGCTCTGCATAAGGAGCACAAATTGAGCGGGCATTGCATAATGGGCACTACTACAGGGGGCACTGCATTAGACTGGGATGACAATACAGGACGTTTAGATGCCTTCTGAGGTCTTTCATTCCGCAACATGGTCTGAAAGGCCATAGACGAAGCTGCCGCTGACTGGGTCTGATTAGATCCAAAGCAGCATGCGCAGGTTCTTCTCGACGTGGGTGATGTCATGCATCACTAGGAACGCTGGCCACTGAAGCGATCAGACGCTTCTGATCGCTTCTGAGACCAGCGTTGCCAGCTTTAACTAAAGTAAACACTGCCCGATCGGAGCTGAGCTCTGATCGTGGCAGGGATGTGGGCCACATAATATATATATATATATGTGGGCCCACACTGTCGGGCCTCATAAAATGTTTATTTGGGCCGCATGTTTGACATGCCTACTCTAGAGCATCTTGAATATTGTGTATGATTTATATGTTGGGTCTGAGAGAATATTAAAATGTAAATGTAAAATGTCAATAATTTGTGTTTAGTGTGTTGAGTAATGATGTTTATGTCCATTACAGAAATAAATGAGCATACCATTATTTAAAATCTTTCAGGTAATCCCCTGATATAGATAAATAAAGATAGATATATAGTTTTGAAGGTATATCATCTTAAATGTATTTAATTTGTTAAAATGTAAATTGTCGTTGCCCTACAAAGTACCACAATATCTAAAATGCAAGTTATTCATGTCAGAGTTCTTAATATAATTCCCAGAAATATATATATTTATTTTAACATGACATCCTAATGTGTGTAGGACATCATGTGTGTATTCTTCTTGGAGAAAACCTATACCACCACCCAAATAACTTATTGAAGAAAATTAGACCAGAATCCCTTAATCAAGGATTACACTATAGTGTGAAGTATAGTAATTGTCATTCCAGTAGTTAAAAAAAAATCTTATTAGTACAGTTTGTGCTTTTTAGGAATGTGGCAGAGATTTCCCAGATGGGAGTGCTATGTGTTCATTCTTTGGTAGTGAAACTTCTTGTTTTACAGATCTACTAGCAGGTGCACAGGTGTATTCATTACTAACCAACATATTTGAAAAGATCCACCGGTAGTCTGGAAAACATGAATGGTTATGAGGTTTGGCCACCACTGCTTTTAAGGGCTCATCCACACATGCAGAATAATTGCATTCAAATGGAATGGAGTTTTATCAAAATCAATAGATTACTTGCCATTGGGATACCCGTCGCAGTCTGTTTTTTAAATACATCGGGCCAAGGGGCCTATGTATCAAAACTTGATGTGAGATAAAATTATGACATATAAATCACCAACCAATCAGCTTCTAACTTACATTTTATAGCCTGTGTTTGAAAAATGAACGGAGCTGATTGGTTAATACTTTTTCTCTCACAATTTTATCTCTCATCAAGCTTTGATACATAGGTCACTTAAGTGGGGCATACACGGTGCGATGAGACGAGGATCCGACATATCGGGCGGTCCCCACACATTGTGCGATCGGTTGGCCGACCACCTGATATGCCGGCTCCCCTCTCCCCTACCCGCATAGCGCTGCATGGGATCGCACATCACATCCCCTGAGCCTGCAGTAAGATCAGGGGGTGCGATGTACAACCCCACGGGTGTGCGCTCGGTCTGACATCAGACCCATACACTGTGCAATATAGCAGCCAAATCGTACCAATCCGTCAGATCGGCTGCTTTATCGCACCGTGTATGGCCCGCATAAGACTAAAAAAAAAAAAAACCTCACAATGTAAACTCTCGTCCAGATGTTTTCCCATTTTGATGATAAAACTCGACCAATGTGAAAGTCTACTGCTAAACTCACATTTTCTAAACTCTCACCCTATTACATTTGGCCCATCGTAAGAAAGTTGGTTATTTACACAGTTGTGAATATTTTTAAATTGCATTATGGATAACTCGTAGTTTTATTGACTGTTGCCGTTCTCTCAAAACTCGCCTGGTCAACATTTATAGCAAGAGAATGTCTTTTGTGAAAGTTTTCATTTATTGAGTGCTTATATTTTAAGCTTAAGGGCTAATATTAAACCACAATTTTACTTTTCAAGGTCACAAAATCTAAATTGCATCCTCTTATGTTGTTACTCATTTAGATGTTTGTTTTTAGTTGCTTAATCTGATTACTTGTAGGCCTGTGTACTAAGAATTGCAGAAGTGCAATAATTTTTTTTTATGTACATCACAGCGTGGATAATAATTTTTTACATCATTATCCCTGCTATATACGAAATGTAACTTGTGAGTTACATCCCTGTGGTATCGGCAGAGCATTTCACTTTTTTTATATTTTATTTTTTCTAAGACTCCTCCTGGAAGCTGACACTGTGCATGCGGACAGTGTCAGTTAGCATAGGCTGCGGGAGAGGGATCCCCTCATCAGAATATGCCTCCATAGGCATAAAGTGGTTTAAGCTATCTGAGCATGGTGTAAACCAACGGGACCAAACTTCTGAGTTTGGTATATAGGGGTCAGACTGCAGTCCCCATTGATGATGATGGGGGCTGCAGCTATAGTTAGCCTTTTGCAGGACAATTTATGTGAAATCTCCTGGATTAGGCTGTTCTTATATACAGCCATGGCCAAAAGTTTTGAGAATGACAGAAGTATTGGTTTTCACAAAGTTTGCGGCTTCAGTGTTTTTAGACCTTTTTGCCAGATGTTACTTTGGTATACTGAAGTAAAATTACAAACTTTTCAGAAGTTTCAAAGGCTTTTATGGACAATCACAAGTTTATGCAAAGAGTCAATATTTGCAGTGTTGACCCTTCTTTTTCAAGACCTTTGCTATTCGCCGTGGCATTCTGTCAATCAACTTCTGGGCCACATACTAACTGATGGCCGCCCATTCTTGCCTAATCAATGCTTGGAGTTTGTCCACCCGCCTCTTGAGGATTGACCACAAGTTCTCAATGGGATTAAGGTCTGGGGAGTTTCCTGGCCATGGACCCAAAATTTTGATGTTTTGTTCCCCGAGCCACTTGGAGCACCTTGCCATAAGGCAAAAGTTATCACTATCATGATGGAAAAGGCATTGTTCGTCAACAAACTGTTATTGGATGGTTGAGAGAAGTTGCTCTTGAAGGATGTTTTGGTACCATTCTTTATTCATGGCTGTTTTTTTAGGCAAAATTGTGAATGAGCCCACTCCCTTGGCTGAGAAGCAACCCCACACATGAATGCTCTTAGGATGCTATACTGTTGGCATGACACAAGACTCAAGGTAGCGTTCACCTTTCCTTCTCCGGACAAGCATTTTTACAGATGCCCTAAACAATCTGAAAAGGGATTCATCAGAGAAAATAACTTTACCCCAGTCCCCAGCAGTCCAATCCTTTGTCAAAGTCAAATAATTGGTTATGATCATTGTTTAATTATTATCTGATGATCTAATTGTCTATGGTCTGACGATATGTTTCCACAACGCTACTTTGCATCGCACAATCCGATGCGCTAAACTGCGTAGTCACAACACATACACTGATGCACATAACGCACACACATAAATGTGTATATATTCTTATATACACGGACGCTCATGCGTACACATACTCGCACATGGACGCTCATTTGTATATAGTTGCTATTTCAACACACAGACGCACATATGCGGATGCATATGTGCAAGATGGTTCCCACACATTATAGTTAATAACCAGTGTTATTAAAGGTATCTTTAGCTAATAATTATGATGTAATATGTACTTAAACGAGATCTAAGGTTTAGAATATAGTGGACATGTCATGTTTGGTATCCTACTAAATCCCTGTTTAATTGCAGACATCCGTATCTATCGGCAAAGGAGTCGCATCATGCGTCCGCTAGTTATGGATGATAGGGAGTTATTTGATAGAAATGTTATAACATGCATGTAGTGTTGTAGCCAGTATTAACCAGTTGTTTGGCAGGAAACTACACAATGTGACCGTTTGAGGACTGAGCCATGCCCCTGATGACACCGTATGAATCACCCAATGACCAGATTATCCAGAAGCAAGAACCAATGGAAACTTGTCAACTAGTCCCTTTGTTAACTCTGAACTCTGTAAGGTATATAAGCTGTGACCCGATACCAGTGTTCAGACATCCTCTTTGATGATCACAGACTTCTGGATTGATGACTGTATGCTGGGACCAGTGCGCATGCATATGTATCGGCTTGTACTATTATTGATTGCTTTTTGCTCTAATTGTTAAATCTTTCACTCTTACTATTTCTTTACATAAATAACTTTTTGTGCTTTGGAACCACACGATAAATATCGAGTATTAGGAATCAATACCTTGTACCTTTTGCAGAATATCAGCCTGTCCCTGATGTTTTTCCTGGAGAGAAGTGGCTTCTTTGCTGCCCTCTTGACACCAGGACATCCTCCAAAAATATTTGCCTCACTGTGCGTGAAGATGCACTCACACCTGCCTGCTGCCATTCCTGAGTAAGCTCTGCATCGGTGGTGCCCCGATCCCGCAGCTGAATCAACTTTAGGGGACTGTCTGGACGGTCTTGGGCACCTTGAAGCCTTCTTCACAACTATTGACCCTCTCTCCTTGAAGTTTTTGATGATCCGATAAATGGTTGATTTAGGTGCAATCTTACTAGCAGCAAAATTCTTGGCTGTGAAGCCCTTTTTGTGCAAAGCAATGATGACTGCACGTGTTTCCTTGCAGGTAAGCATGGTTAACAGAGGAAGAACAATGATTTCAAGCTCCACCCTCCTTTTTAAAGCTCCCAGCCTGTTATTCTAACTCAATCAGCATGACAGTGTGATCTCCAGCCTTGTCCTCGTCAATACTCTCATCTGTGTTAACGAGAGAATCATTGACATGTCAGCTGGTCCTTTTGTGGCAGGGTTGAAATACAGTGGAAATTTTGTTTTTGGGATTAAGGGCCTGATTCAGAGCCGCTCGTAAGCTCCGAGCGATGGTCGCACAACTGCGCATGCGTATGGCTTGTAATAGGCATGCGCGAACCAGTCATTGCGGTCGGAAATTGTGTGCTCGCAAAATAGCGAATGCCTGCTAATTTGAGTGACAGAATGAGGCGTTTGTGGGTGGTAACAGGGGAAGGTGCTTGAAAACGGGGAGTGGAGATCCGAACGCAGGCGTGCCAAAAGGTCAAAACGGGCGTTTTAAGGGTGTGCATAATTAACAAAGCAGCGTCATCGACCACGTCACTTGGTTGTTTCTTAGCCTGAACTGGTCGCATGATTGCGGTAGGAAAATCCAACCACAAGCACTGCGAGCAGTTCAGATGCCTTTCGATGTACTCGATTAATCAAATAAATAGCGGAGATGACGTAGGATGCGAGCAGCCAGGGGGCGTCTTTACAAAATAGCGAGCGCATATTTCGTTCGCTCGCTCTGACATAGAGGCGTCAACAGACCGCAAAGAGCGAGCGCTCAATTTAAATAGCCGGCCCCTTTTTCTAAACGAGCGAGCGCAAATAGGGTCCGGCTCTGAATCAGGCCCTAAGTTCAGTGTCATGGCAAAGAGGGACTTTGCAATTCATCTGATCACTCTTTATCACTTTCTGAAGTATATGCAAATTGCCATCATGAAAACTGAAGCAGCAGACTTTGTGAAAACCAATACTTGTGCCATTCTCAAAACTTTTGGCCATTGCTGTAGTTGTGAGAAACCTGCTTGATAAATAGGCTCCTTAATGATGCACACAGTAACACAAACAATTTTGGATTAATGCTACTTATCCTGAGTAGTATAACATTTAACCATCTGGGAAAAGTAGCTATTAAAGTAGCAATTGAACAGTAAAAACAATTATTATATTTTTATAAGTTACCATAAGGATTAACACACTTATTTGTACAGTGCATTCTCTATAGTGGGCATAGCATCAGTTAAATCTACTAAAACCTTTTGGATAGTCTGGAAAGCTACAAATTAATTTATTGTAGGTAGTTATGCTGTGGAGTCTGGTCTAAAGATATAAAGATGAAGTACTAAAATCTATATTACATATTGAGTTAAATAGCATCATTAGGAATTTGGGCTTGTGGGCCTCAATTTGGGCATCATTAGGAATTGTGTTTTTTTATTCAGTAGATACGTGTGTGTCACCCTTGGGGTTGGAAAATAATAATAGGTGCAAACGTGTTTTTTTTTTTTTTTTTTATACCCCAACCAAAAAATGTTTGCTGCCACATGCTGTGCATACAATTGTGCAGACTATTACAAAGGAATTAAATGTTATACTAAAAAATTAAACAAAACCATTCCTAAAGCTTTTTTTTCTGGTGTCTTACTCATATTTAATTCAGATTTATAGGAATGGACACACCTTTGAAAACTGAAACCGGCTTGGCATAATGCCTTTAATACACACTTTGGGCCTGATTAAGAGCCGGACGCAAAACTGTGTTCGCCCGCAGCAGGTACGACCGTCAAAATGTCAAATCAAGCGCTCGCACGTGTGGTCACTCGTAGCGAGTCTTCCGCCCCATATTTCTCCAACCCCTCCTCTAGCTAACGAGCGTCCAAAATAGCGAGTGCTCTACTAGTTTTTTGTTGTGTTCGCTCGCACAAGTACCGGAAGTAGGCCTGTCATTTGTCCATTGCCTTGTTTCTCGTTCGGCAAACATCCGTGAATCGATTGGTGCCAATCATTACCTTAATTTACTTAATTGTTGGTCGAATGTTGTCAATCTTGTTTGTTTTTTGAATGTCAATAAACTTTGTTTGTTTTGTGTACAATTTGTTCCGTAGAATCCGTCCGCTTTTAAGGGCAAACTTGTTGTTTCTTTTAATTCCAAAGACTGTTTGTTGTTTTTTTTTTAAATTTGGGTTATAATATAGAAATTCTTTTTTTTTTTTTGGTTCGGATTGTTGCTAATGCACCAAAATGCATCAAGCCAATCCTAAGTCACAATATATTTTTATGGGTTGTTCACATGACTCACACATTAACCAATAGGATTGTTCATGTTATTTCTGAAAGTACATTAGCCAATCAAAATTTAGGGGTCCCTGTAATAAAACTGATGTGTGTAAAAAAAAAAAAAAAAAACCAAACCATTGCCATCATGAGAGCCAGTGCTTTTACACGGCGTGAGCTGCTGGTGCTCACCGAAATCATAGATAGGCGGATAACGGATAGGCCGCCCCCGTCACCAACATCCTAAAGCGACGGGCATACGCGGAGGTGCGACGGAGGCTGCGTACTTTGGGGTATAGCCGGACCATCGGACAATTGGAGCGCCGTTGGTCCGATTTGCGGCGCATGTAGGCGTAAGTGGATATTTGAATGTTTAAATATCTGTCAATCTTATTTTTATTTTTGTCTTTGCTAATGTAAATTTGCATTAATGCGTGTGCATGTGTGCAGTATGCGTTTTTATTTTGCTAAATGAGACCTTGTTAATGTATATGTATTGTATTTTTTTTGGTTGATGTTTTACATTTCAAATTTTTTTGGGAATACATATTTGGTAATATTCCAAACTATACATCATTTAGGTCAGGAGCAGAGGCAGAGACGTCGTCGGAGGCCTGCCCAACCCCTCTCCCCAACTCCCACCATGTCCTCCCCTGCCCACTCCTCCCAAATTTCGCCACCCTCCCCTGACCTGGACATCCCTCTTTCAAATCCCTCTCCTAGACCCCAATCCGAAATTTCCCCTCCCTCTCCTGTCCTCCCCATCCACATTTCCACACCCTCCCCTGATCCACCCACTCTTTATTCAACTCCCTCCCCTTTATCCCCATCTCAAATTACACTGCCTTGTTTCTCCATCCATTGGCCGACATCATCTGAGGAGGAGGATCTGGCCCAACCTGTCCCTGAAGCTGCAGGTAAGTTCTTTTACATGTGTGCAAGTAATTTGTGAAAAGGTGCCCTATATGCATACACTGTGGTATCCTGGAATACAATCTAAGGTCATTAGCAATTTTAACAATTATGTGGTTTTTTTGGGACATTCATCACATTTATTTGGCTTAAATGTCTAATTTAAGGTCCATTTTTAACATTACAATGTCTTCCTTTTTTAAAAAAAAATAAAAAATTGGGGTGTTCTACATTCCTCTTTACCAAATTAATTTTTTCATGACCACATATGCCACAGCACAATACAAGTTTCTTGTGTCTTTTTTTAATTTGTTGTATTATATCAAAATACAAATTGTGTAAGGATTATTTCAGATGCCAAAGTGATTGTTCAACCCACTATTCTCATGTTGTTGTTTTTTTTTTTTTTTGGGCCAATTGGTAATTTAGGAGATTTCTTTAAACACTATATTTTGTTCACAAATTTTGCATGGTGTGTTAATTTTTTTTCTTTGTAAATCATACTGTCCTTTTTTTTGTTTATTTAAAAAAAAAAAAATAATACACAGATTTCTCTTTCAACAGAGCCAAGGATGCGGGACCATGTTATTTTGGATGAACTCCACAATATGCATGGCCATTTGATCCATATTCTTGTGGCCATGGACCATTTGGTGTCCTTATTGCGACATTAATATTGTTTTTTGGTTTATTTTGTTATTAAAAATGTATACATTTCAAAAATCTAACTTATTGCCTCAAACATTAGCTACCAAGGACAATCAATTTGTTTGCATGTGTTAAATGTTGTTTGCTTCATTTGTTTTGTGTTTTTGCTTATGAAAATGCAATCAAAGTTCCAGACAAAAAAGTTTGACAATTTTAGGGTCCAAAATTTTTTTAAAAATTTGAAAAAATGATATAACATACAGTCTGAGTGGATTTCCAGAAATTGGAGACATGACTTAATGTCAATTTACCAAAGATTCGAAAATTTAACTCCATAATGGTTTGCTAGAATACCCTTATGTAGTTAATGCATTTTTTTCAACAAAAAATTGAAAAAAAGCCCCCCAAAAAAACACTTTACACTTGGAAACAAATTTCAAAGGTACTGTCCATTTGTTAAAGGTTTTTGGTGTATTTTAAGCAAAAAAAAAAACAAAGTTTTAGAAATTTTATTACACATTATCACAAACAAAAAGAAAGATACACACAAGTACAAATCACAAAATCAAGAACTGGTTGAAGATGTTGCATGGCAACATGTTGTCCAAATTCAGGATAAAAACACATTTGTCCAGGTGTTAAGTTAATTTTTGAGTCATTATTGTCACAGTCGTTCAATTTCAGGGAGTAAGCAGGTTGTTGTTTTGTTTGGGAAAAAACAAGAAAAGCATTTTACAATTCAAAACATAGGATAGTTAACACACATAATTTACCTTCTGCCCAATGTAAACAAATGTTAAAAAAAGGAAAATAACATACCTGAAAAAACGAGAAACTACCTCATCACGTATGGCCCCCCTGACACTCTCCTCCGACCAACCTCGGGGGGGCCATCCTCAGGCAAGGCATCCTCTGGCTGCATTGGGACACCACTCCTTATGGCGATGTTGTGAAATATTCCACACAGGACCACAATTTTGGAAACCATAGCCGGCAAATACATGAGATCGCCACCAGAGCAGTGGAGGCATCGAAATCGGCCTTTTAAAAGGCCAATGCAATGCTCCACCACCTGCCTGGTGGCAGTAAGTGCAGAATTATATTGACTTTGTGGCCCTGGTGTAGGATCCAAATAAGGAGTGAGCAGCTAGGGTGTGCAAGGGTAACCACTGTCACCTGTGAAAAAAAAAAACATTCAGTACCATTTCTAAGTCAACAGTGTTTGTTTTAAAAATTAAGGGTACCACTTACCCAGAAGCCACGCATCACCAGCTTGTAGGTTTAATTTGTAAAGCCCTGATTGCCGGATGACAAATGAATCATGTGCACTTCCTGGAAATTTGGCATTCAGGGACAGGATCTGGAGGGAGGCATTACATACTACCATTACATTCATTGAATGAAAATGTTTTCGGTTCCTGGAGGCTGAAGTGGTATGTGAGTGCCGTCCACAACCCCTATGATGTGTGGGAAGCCTGCAATTTCGAAAAATTTCTGCTTAACCACATTAAGGGACCCCATATCCAATGGCATATTAACAAAATGATGGAGGTGCTTAAATAGTGCATCCATTACCGCCCTCAGGATCCTTGAAAAGGAGGATTGGGAAATTCCAGCAACAATGCTAATTGTGGTCTGGAAGGATCCTGAGGCGCAAAAATGTAACACTGACATTAACTGCGTAAGTGGTGGTATTGCTGTTGGATTGTTAATTTGCCTTTCAAGATCACTCTCTATTAATGAAAAAGTGTCTAGGATGATTTGGGGTGGTAGGCAATAACGCCTTAAGACCACATCATCAGGCATTCCAAAAAGGTTGACACGTGTTCTTAATATCTGGAGCCTTGCATGCCTACGATGCCTACGCCTAGGAGGATGTTCAGGTTGGTCGGGGTCATGGACCATCGCAACTATAATTCGCCCAACATCAATCTGAAATGTTAGACAATGTAGTTATTTTTTCGAAATTTAACAATGTGAAAATATACTTATCTTTTTTACACATTAAGAAGAATCTTACAGGGTTAGGCAGTGACATCTTGAAGTAAACCTACGAATTAGATTTTCCATATAAATAATGTAAAAATTTACACAAAATAAAGACAGGCTAAGGCTAAAATATAAAGAATGCATGCACTACACAGATGATGTTGTTATTCTAGGATTGTACAAGAAAATTGTAATGTACGCTTAAGTCACAGACAGGAGATGAGCAAAATATACGCAATACAGGTGGCAAAATAACGCTTAATGGTAAGCTTAAGCCATAGACAGGAGATGAGCAAAATATACGCAATACAGGTTACAAAATAACCCTTAATGGTACGCTTAAGCCACAGACAGGAGATGAGCAAAATATACGCAATACATTTCGAATTTATAATGGCTTAAAAACCATTGCCAAAAAAACAACAACAATTTTTACGTACACCTATCTGCATAGTGTAACCCCTTAAATAAACATGAAAAATTAATAAAAATAACGGTCTAATGTATGACAAAAAACACTTACCGCACAAAGACGATAACCGCAAAATAAACGAGATCCACAACACCAAACGTAAAAAAAAAAAAAAACTAAATAAAAGCAAAGGAAACACATATTAACATTAAAAATGAAAAAAATATTTGCTAGTTATAATCGACCAAAAATTCATTCCAAAACACTTACCTCAACAAACAAAAAATTTGTGAAAGAAAAAAAACGCAAAAATGCGAAAGAAAATAAACAAACAGAAAACTCGCCAAAAATCCACCAAACTCCGCAAACAACCACTACTCCGATTAACTCTCAAACGACGACAACAACAACCACTACAAACAACCCACCCCGAAACAAGGCCACAAAAAAGCCTTAAATAGACCGAACTTTCCCGCTCAAATCAATGACGCACAATAGATGCGCCCGAATAATGCACACGCATCTATAAAAACGTCACGAGAGCCCACAATGGGTCAGCGATATTCAAGGGTTTAATCATGTCCACTGAACAGCAGCAAAGCCAAAATCCAGGACCTCACAGTAAGTAGCTCCAAAATTAAAGTTACCACCAAAACAAAAAAAATTTAAATTAATTTTTTTTTACTCAATTTTTTGTAAGGTGTTGAGACTGAGAATGAGGAGGCTGCGGGGCCTAGTACCCAGGCCATTGCCAAACGCAAAAGGCAGCCGCAATTCACAAGAAAGGGGATGGAAGCTTTGGTGCAAAAGTGCATTGATAACCTGGCACAGGCACCTCGAAATATGGGTGCAACCCAGAGATGGAAACTGTGGGAGGAAATAGCCAGTGCTGTCAATGGGGTTGGTGATTTTGTCCGTTCAACCAAAGAGGTCAAACACCGGTACGTAAATGCTGTACCCTATTTCCAAATTTTTATTAAATTATGAACAAATCTAACCATACATTTTTAAACAACAGATGGAGCGACTTCAAATATCGGCTAAAACAAAAATTAGCAGATAGGGCTAGGCATGCAGGGGGGACAGGTGGTGGGCCAACCCCTGTGTCATTGGAGCTAACAGATTTGGAGGAGCTGGCACAGGGGTGTGTACAGGAAGAGGAGGTGTTTGGCGTGTCCAACATGGACACAGACATGCCAGACTTTGCGGCTCCACATGTTGCCGCAGGTAATTTAGTAAAAAATTATTGAAAAACTTGTTTAAGTAAATTTACAAATGTACTAAGATTTGTATTATCTATCTTTTTCACACAGGCACAGAAGAGGACGAGTCTGCTCCAGAACTGAGTTTTGGCCGCAGTAGATCTGCTGCCTCCGCAGGGGAGGAAGCAGTATATCTGGCTGGGGACCCTGTGGCGGACAGTCCAGGGCCTTCCCCCTCGCAGGCAGTGGCCCTTCTCTCAGATCTCAATGAAAAAACGGATAAGAACACAGAGATTTTGATGATGGACGCCAATCTGCTACGGGTGGCGGACGCCCTGGAGGAAAATGCTGCGGCCAATGTCAGAATAGCTAATGCCCTGGAGCAGCTTGTCCGCCTGCGCATGTTGGAGCCGGCCTCCCTTCCTGCCGGAACATCAGGGCCCTCCACCTCTGGCGCAACATCAGCCATCCCTCTAAATGTGCCTAGCCCTATGCCTAGGCCAGAGGAAACATCTACCTCTGGCCAGGCCAGGCGCACGACCAGACAGACAAAGTCATGCTCCCTCCAACATCAAGCCAAGCGGGGGAAAAGGCGTTGACAGCACTGGCTAATTCCCCAAAATTCCATCTCTGTGTTTGCCCCATATTTTTGCACCCCAAAACTTCCCTCTCCTTTCTTGTGAATTGTTTTTTTTATTTAATTACTTTGGATTTTTCCAAATGTAAAAAATTGCATTTTTTGCGGAACAAAAAGCCAAATAAAACAAAAAAACAAAAAAATGGATTTTAATGTTTTAAAAAAATAAAATCAAAAATTGTGTGTCAATTTCATTATCAACTGGCTAAAAGGGACTGGAACAAACATACTTAAATACATAACAAAGGTCAAATACTAAAAAATATATTAAAAAACAAAAACATCAGGTAACAATAACACAAGCAAAGCAATTAGTAGCTGATTGTCTTTCGGGATTTAAAACTAAACGAAAAAAATATTTTACAAAAAAAAGTAGATTGGTGTTGGCCTATTAAAAAACAAAAGAAATCTGACAACATGCGTACGGGATATCTCAAAAACATCAAGCATTTTTAACATAAGTGAAACATTTATTTGGTGATTGCTGTGATTTCAAAACACATTCAAATAGGAACACAACATGCATTCTAAATTTAGCTAATAAATCAGGGCCATTGCAAATCACCTTCTAACAAGTGAACAAATTATTAGGTGATTGGTCTTGTGCCTTCTTAAGGAGAATAGCAAAACATCGATTTGCTTAGGGAGCTACGAAGAGACCATCGTCTTTGCGAGATCCAATACCCTACCACAAGCTGAACGAGCAGTAATAATGGAAACTGGATCACCCAGTGACATATCAAAAATACCGTCCAAATTGGACGTTCGTTCAAGATAATACATGTACGCCCAAAAAACGGCTTGACACGCCTGCGTTTTCACATCTCCACCCCCGTTACCACCCATAAATGGAACATTCTGTCAATCAAATTACATAGGTCACTTCATGTTCGCTGTGTATACGAGCGAAAGAAAAATGACCACAAAGACACGGACGCACATGCGCAATGATAACCGGACGCATGCGTTGTTTAAAAAAAATCGAATGCGTACGAGCGTCCGGCTGCTTGCGTCCGGCTCTGAATCAGGTCCTTTGTTCATTATGCTTGATCTGTGTTTCAATATAAATACCTGGATCCAGTTTTGAGTCTATGCACAATATACACCCAAAGGCAGTTTAATAAAAATTTTTAAAAATAAGATTTTTTTTTTTGTTTTAGATCTTGGCAACTTGTATGTGCATGGAACCAGCTACATCGGGCAGCACTCTGTGAAAAAAAAAAAGTACTAAGGGGTAAAATTAATTGGGTCCTGCGAGCCATTCCCATGGTGTACTCACATTGCATTGCAAATTATATTTGCAATTCAGTTCGAAATTCACACTGATTTTTCAGCGTTTTTGTGAGAACCCGCCTGAGATGAAAAGAAAGGAAAAAAATCTTTATTCGGAGGTAAAAATGTTAGGACAGAGGGGTTAAAATACGTGTAGCATAATTTGGCCAATAAAAAAATGTCTATTTTCAGGTGAATTTCTCTAAAAAGCCCCAAAATGGGTTAAATGATGTGGGGCAGGTACGTGGAGGTGTAATACCCCTTTCACACAGAAAACAAAATTACTGGGTAAAGCACTTTATCTGGTAATTTGAAGAGCAACACAGGTTTTTTTTTTGTGAAAGGGCCATCCCTGGTCGATATTGCCAGGTCTTCGAGATATAAATGATATGGGGCAGGTATGTCAGGTGTTGTATTGATGGGAGAGGGTTTTTTTTGAAATTGCAGATAATCTGGTAGCTGAAAGAGCTTATTCCGACTTTCTTTATTATTTTCATATACAGACATTTTTCTGTACCAAAAAATGCAGGAAAGACTTTAATTTGATGAAAAATTCTTGCTTGTTATTTTTCAACCATTAATAGAAAAGAGCAAAAAGTAGCTATTTGACACCTTATCAAATACTTTCCTTATGGCCACTAACAACCTTCTGATTCGTCCTATCATCTCAGTTGTCACTTCTGGGGTCCAAGATTTAGCCTCACTTTTTCATGCACTTTGTGGAAAGGTTGCATTATCTCGCCATGAGTACCATGACTTTGCATTTCTAATTAAATAGCATTTGTTTGGTGCATGCATTATGTGATGTACTGTATGTGAGTTTAATGAAACAAACAGTTTTGCAAACTTGCTCCTAATTGAATTGACCCCTAATGCTACAATGCTGTTAATGCTGCTCTAGATAACTTAATGTGACGTTTTTGTTTGGTGAGATTCTATTCATGTAATTGTCTCTGTTGGAGGAGCCATTCTCCATCTATATTGTACTAGAATGCATTAAGAATATATATGTGTTGGGTATGGGATCTGGACGGTCAGAATACCATCAGATTTTTGTAAGTATTGTAACCCTTACCCTAAACCACACCTCCTGCAGCCTAACTCTAATACCCCTTTTACTCTAGAACAAGAACCTGCGTTATTGCCGAGGCGGGGCTTAGTGGAAACGGCTCCAAAAAATTAACCAGGGTCGGGTGACCTGGCAATCCTACGGGAATCGAGCAGGGTTGGAAACGGGTAGGTTCCGGGTAATGAGGCAGTGGAAACAGGCATAACCCGGGTAATGCCAGAAGACTGATTGGAGCTTCTGGGGCACTGGCCAATGATGTCATCTGGCAGTGCCCCGCAGAGAGACAGCACATGCAGCCATCGCAGCAGCAGACTGTGCACAAAAAGCCCTCACCAGCCATCTCTGCAGCCACTTGTAGTTCAAGAGCTCTGCAGAGAGTACAGACAGCCCTCTCTAGCCTGCACCAGCCACTAGTTACCCACCCGCCTATCCTGCAGCTTGAGCTGCAGAATCGCAGGCTGACGCGCCTGAACCTCAGCTTAATAAGTAGGCCCATGTCTTATAAAAATAAGTTTTCCTGCAGTCTTTATCTTTAGACAACCTTAGCACATACCTGCCTACTCTCCCATAGGTTTTAACACTGCTGACCCGGGAATAACCCGGGTCGAAGCGCAGTGTAAATGGTGTCTGAAGCTGGGTCCGAACCAGGATGGACCCGGGATTTAGGTGTAAAAGTGGTACAAGACTCCCCCTGAACCTAATAATTTCTTCCGCAATCTGCTGGAATTCTGATAGTCGAGATGCTGACTTCATCTCATATATATATATATATATATATATATGATGTAGGTATATATGTATGATGTAGGTACATATTATGTGTGTGTGTGTGTATATATATATATATATATATATATATATATGTGTGTGTGTATATATATATATATATATATATATATACACACACACACACACAAGTCAAAATTTATCTGCACTCTGGCTGTAGAATTTATTTTAAGCAGCTTTCAGAAAAGACAGATACATTATTTTTTTACATAATTTTCCTGCTTTTCAATATGCTTTGTCCATCTGTCAACAAGCTTTTGTTTTGTATTCCCTGATTAAAAAGTTTTAGGCTGAGCTGCGGGCCACGAATGCACCACTGTCTTCACCTCTTCCGACGTGAATCTTCGTCCTCTTAGGGCTAGTGATTTGACACGTAATCCACTGTCACTCGTCTATCCAACAGAATCAGTTCACGTGCACGCTCAATGTTCTAATCAGTTGTGGATGGGCGTCTGGCTCCTTCGTTGCTGGCACTTCTGCGACCTTCTTTGAACTCCTCTATCCATTCATACACACTTCTTTGCAACAAAACACTTTTTCCATACTGTGCTCAAAGTCTTCGACACCGGACAAACCCGTAGACCACACAAAACTAATCACTGCACGCTGCTCATCTTTCGTGCAAATCATAAGTGGGGCAGCCATTTTTTCTTGCACTGCAGTCATAAATGAATTGACATAACACGTTCAAACCTGCACAACAGTAGACAGCGACCTAGTACGGAAAGCGTTGATAAGACTGTACGGCCAACAGAAGTTCTAATATAACTGGAGTGTGGATAATTTTTTGACTCGCTCTTGTATATATACATACACACACCTATATACATTTACTATAACCATATGACTTAAGGGGGGCATCCACTAGGCGATTTTAGCAAGAGATTGCACGATAACAACGTTATCGTGCAATCGCTTGCAAATTGCGCATGCATCGGGCATGTTTTGGTCGGAAGCAACCAGCTATGCGCGTGCACGCTGGTCGCTTCCAACATCTATCATCGTCCATACATGCTGGTCAACCTGATGTGCGGGGATGATGGATGTGCCTGGACTGAACGAGTGAACGTTCAGTCTAGGCACATCCCTAGATATACAAATGAGAGCACGATTGCAATGTCGTAACAGTACTCTCATTTGTATATCTAGTAGTGGATACCCGCCTCTAATGCTGCATGTCAACAAATTGTGTATACATGTTTGGAAGCACAATTTGTGAATTTGACACCTTACATCTTTGACTTGCTGCCCACTTAGATATAAAAGGTGACCCCACCCAAATTTAGTTTTTGGTGAAGTTCATTTAGTGAATCTAAAGTCTGGCAATACAATTCTTCATCTTGTCTTATGTCCATAATGATCCAGAAGCTTATGCAGCAAGTCTATTTGAATCAGGATTTGCCACTGTCTGGGTCACTCCTATAAAATCAAAGTTGGATAACTGTCAAAGTCAAATAATTGGGTATGATCGCTTTACAATTATTATCTGACGATATAGTCTGATGACGAGTTACTTGGACGCTACTTTGCGTCGGTGCAATCCAATGCGCACCAATGCGAACGCACACATGTATTCACACACACATACACAGACGCACATATGCGAACGCATATGTATAAAATGGTTCCCACACATTATAGATAATAACCACAGTTATTAAAGGTATTGTTAGCTAATAATTATCATGTGAGATGTACTTAAAAGAGATCTAAGGTTCAGAATACAGTGGACATGTCATGTTTGCTATCATTCTAAATCCCTGTTTATTTGCTGACATCCGTTTCTATCGGGAAAGAAGTCGCATCATGCGTCCGCTAGTTATGGATGATAGGGAGTTATTGAGTAGAATGTTATTACTTGTATGCAGTGTTGTAGCCAGTTTTAACAAGTTCTTCGGCGGGAAGCTACACAATGTGACACACACAATGTTGGAAGACTGAGCCATACCCCTGATGATACCGTATGAACTGACCAATGACCAGATTGACCAGAAGCAAGAACCAATAAAAACCTGTCAATTTGTCCCTTTGTTAACTCTGAAACCTGTAAAGTATATAGGCTTGTGTCCTGACCCCAGTGAACAGACATCTTCTTTGCGACAACAGACTTCTGAACTGAATGACTGTATACTGGGACCAGTGCACATGTGTATGTATTGGCTGTACTATTGTTTATTTTATTGCTTTTTACGCTAATTGTTAAACTTACATCGTGTTACCCCTTTTTACATAAATACTTTTTGTGCTTTGGAACCACATGATTAGATTGGAAAGCAATTCTTTCTTAAGCGACTAGCAGCGCAAAATAGCGACTGAATGGCATTCATAGATGGGGCTCGCGACTGATATCACGTTACCGGATATTACGCAAAGCGTATGGATTTCGGTTCCTCAAAGGGTATACGGGTAAGAACAATCTGTTTAAAGCTTGTTTATCACTTTATGTTGTGAAACCGAATATCCATTTTTGTGTAATTTAAGGAGCGCTGTTTAGGACCTAGGGACAAGAGAGAAAAGTCAGTTTCTTTTATTGTCATTTTTGCGCTGCAATAGGTCATTCACACATAGCGTATGCATCTTCCCTGATATCACCAGCAGTGGCTGACGTTGGACACCCCATCTAGGAGCTTCACTACAGGTTTCCGGGACACTAATTTTGAAGAATTCACCTGTTCCATCTTATGAGGGATGCCCTGACTGTGCCCTGTTTTCAGTGGACCTATTCAAGAGTTCACCTGTGGTGATATATGCTGTTTTATATATGTATAAATGTGAGTGCAATTTGTGCAAATTAGTTTCACTCTTTTATATTGAGATACCTTATATCTGGAAATAACAAGCTACTTCATGATTACACCTATTGAAAAATAGAGACATGATTCTGTTGAACTGGTTACAGACTATGGGGCCCATTTATTAAGGATCGCATTTTTCAATGCGATCAGGGCATGCTGTACCGCCCATGATCGCATTGCAAAATGTATGACCCGGCACATGCAGGGAGACGGGCTCCGAAAAGAGCCCGTCCCTGCAATGTGACCGGAGCGCATTCCGGGCTACTGCGCATGCGCAGTCCCGAGGACTGCACATGAGCGGCGCCCATTGCCGGCGGAGGGATCTGGGAGATCCCTCCGCCGGCTGAAATGCGGTGAGTGCCCATAGGACACAGCGGCTAACGCTATCTTCAGATAGCGTTAGCTGCTGGGGTCAATATCGGGAATGCTTCGCATTCCCAATATTGATACATTTGGCAGCATCGCATCCCCCGGCGGTAGTGGAGGGATCGCAGCAGGTATCGGAGATACCTGCTGCGGTCCCTCCTTCATACATTCGGGGGATACTTAGTATTTGAGGTAAACCCCCGAAAACAGGTGTTTTCGGGGCATTTACCTCAAATGCACTTTGATAAATGGGCCCCTTGATATCTTGAAACTCAAAAGGAGGTGTACCCTTTTAGGTGTGGACTTGATTATTATCTAAGCTCCATTTTGTGTCATCATTTGTGTGTTTTCTAGATTATTTTTGAAGCTTGGTAAAGGCTTTCTCTGTGTCACATAGGCAGCTTATGATTTTTGCGCACTCTAGATCTACAGTATCTTGCATTTTATATATCATCTGGGGAGGCAGAAGACGTAGACCTCTCTCACTCTCACTATGACTGAGTCTCAGGAGGCGAGGAGCCACCCTCTAAATTAAATATTCTGGCTCTTGTGAGAGCTGTAAAATCTATTTTACAAATAGAGGAGCAAACATAGATATCAAACATTTTAAAAATGAGTATAAAGATTACTATTATTAGAAAAACAATATTTATATTGCACTGGGAAATGTATGTGACTCAATATAGTATAAAATACTGAAAAATTACTATTCAGACATTTTTCTGTACCCCAAAATGCTGGAAAGACTTTAATTTTCTGAAAAACACTTGCTCGCTATTACTAAAAGTACAAAAATCGACCATTTTCAGTGGCAAACTCAGGACTTTGAAAGGGGGGGGGTTCCAAATCCTTGGTTACTGAACCAATGAAAAGACATCTAGCCACAAATAAATAGAAAGATAGAAACAGCTTACACAGGATTTAGGACCACTACAGTAAAATATACCACTCAGCTTATGACGAGGTATACACACACAACCCTATCACTAAAAAACATGAATGCAGCAGGCAAATAAATACAACCAGCATGATTTACTAAAGACCCCCCTTCCCCCCAGTAGTGTTCCCTCTTCTGCAGTGCCCCCAGTAGTAGTCCCCCTTATGCAGTGGCCCCAGTAGTGCCCCTTATATAGTGCTCACAGTAGTAGTCCCCCTTATGTAGTGCCGCCAGTAGTGCCTGTTATATAGTGCCCCCAGTAGTAGCCCCCCTTTGCAGTGCCCCTTATATAGTGCCCCCAGTAGTAGTCCCCCCTTTGCAGTGCCCCAGTAGTAGACCCCCTATGCAGTGCCCCCTGTAGTAACCCTCCCTAGGCAGCCCCCCTTATATAGTGTCCCCAGTAGTAACCCTCCCTATGCAGTGCACCTTATATAGTGCCCCAGTAGTAGTCCCGCCAGTAGTCCCCCCTATTCAGTGCCCCAGAACGGGCCATCCCCCTATTCAGTGCCCCCAGTAGCGACCCCCCCATACAGTGCCGAGTAGAGCCCTCCCTCTATTCAGTGCCCCCAGTAGCGGCCACCCCCCCTTTACAGTGCCCCTAGTAGTGGCCACCCCCCTATACACTGCCCCTAGTAGCGCCCCCCCTATGTAATGTCAGTGGCCTTGCCATAAAAATAAAAAAAACACAACTTACCTGAATCCCCACTTCTGCCACGACCACCGATGTCTGCTCCTCCTGGCCCACTCTGCACTATTGGAGAGACGTCATGACGTCTCTCGTATCACCCACTGCGGAGTGAGCTCCAGCCGGCTCCCTCCGGGGACGCAGCAGCCAGTGAGAGTCTGTCTGACTCTCATTGGCTGCTAAAATAAACACCGCCGCCATGTAGTACAAGCATCTTTTGATGCGACGGCCAATCCGATGGCCGACATATTGGGCAGTCCCCACACACAGAGTGATCGGGTGGTCGACCGATATGCCGGCACCCCCCTCCCCCACCAACGTAGCACTACATGGAATCGTACATCGCTCCCCCAGATCAACTGAACATGCAGAATATCTGTAAGAGCGATCTCTGGGGCCAAGTTGTATGTTGACTGCTTAGCATGGCCTTAACCTAGGGTTCGATTCCCGTTGAGGACAGGGCTGTCACACTAAGGGCACTTCCTGAGTTGCCCCCAGACTTTCTCTTCAGTATTTGAATGACACACTTCTATTCACCACTTATCTGCCCAGTGTATGCATTTTTGGGCTTCAGGAATATATCCATAGCTTATTCCACTCACTGATGGATTATTCCATCACATCGATTAGGATCATATTCTCAGTCCCCTGCTTCAGAGGTCCACATCTAGCCTCGGGCACACTGTACGGCTTTTGCTTAATGACTACCCCAGGTGGTGGTACTATGTCATGTTTAATAAGGTTGGTATGCCTCAGTTAGTAGAAAAGACATCTTTGATCATTTCTACTGCCTGTTGCCTTTGGAACAGTTTTAAGGCAGATCCTCTGTTTTATTGACTGACAGTGAAGACGCAGGATTCTCCTTGTGCAAGGCTTTAGAAAATGTAAGTGGCAAATTTGTTCCTCCTGCCTTCTCTCTAAATGGCGGGCTCTGTAGTTCACTGGTCCAACCGCCTCAACCACCTCATAAGGACCCTGCCAGTGTGCAAATAGCTTATTTTCTTAGTTGGGCACAAGACCACTGCCCAAGTCCCATAATGCTTTTTCTGACGCTTTGGGCATGATCTAATTGTACTTTTAATATAGGCCTATCTGCCTCAGCCCATCATATAACTGTGACATGAACTAAACTATGTTCACCTCTTTGGGGTTCTACTGCTCCCAATCCTCTTTAAGAAAGTCTAGCATGCACTGAGATTTCTTCCAAAATAACAACTCGAACAGACTGAAACCCATTGAGGCCTGTTGAACTTCCTGTACCGCAAACATTAGGAATGGGAGAAGAACATCCCAATCTTTCTTTTCTTGTGCCACTGCCCTTTTAATCTTCTGCTTCAAGGTCAGTTAAAGCACTCTATCAGCCCATCTGTTTGTGGGTGATTGGACGATGTCCAGGGTTCTTACCCAAGTAATTGGCCTAGGTCTTTACAATATCTCTTTCAGGATTTCAAACTTTGCATAAGTAATTCTGAGGCTGTTGTACTTGATTTAATGTTGCACAATGGAATGGCTTCAGGATAGCATATAGCATAGTCAAGAATCAGTAACATATACTGGTGCCTCGAGTTGACTTGTCAAGCAGCCCTACCAGGTGGAGAAATCGTCTGACATACTGAGCAGGACTGGGCATATCTTTTTATTGTCACAGGGATACTCATCCAGTAAAACCTAATACTAATACTCTTTCCCGTGTGTTATCCTCTCCCAGATGTCCTCCACAAAGGTGTGTGTGCAGCCGTTAAAACTAAAGGTACATGTTCCGGTGGCCCTAACAATCGATCTACCTTTTTTCTGTTGAACAACTCCTGCTTTATGCATACAACTTATGGGTTTACGCAGTTAAAAAAAACAGCCGGTCAACGGATGGGCATTGGAAAGCCATTACCAATATATCTTGTAGATATATTGGCATGTCTGGCATATGCACAATAACTATACTTTAAAAATAAATGGTGACATTAACTTTTCCGAACATGGTGTGGTACAAGTTACAATTAGACAGCTCTCCTTTGACTGGATTCAAAACTCTCATGTCTATACAGACATGTCTTTGGAACAAGGCTTTTTAGATGGTACCCATCTTTTGGCGTTTTTACACAAGCATGTAGCTGAACCTCCTTCTCATGTTCTTCATAATATCATGCTCATGTCTACCAGGAGGATTTGGTTTTCATTACATAAATGATTAAATCTTAACCCTCAAGTCTCCCAATTTTTGTCCCTACTAGGTAACAGAATGGTGTGGCAACCCATCCCTCCACTAGTTGGCAATCAAGGATATAACTGCACTGTCGGTGTGTCTATAAATTACATAATAGTATCGCTTGACTGGAATTTTTTAATTATTGACCAAGGCTTAGCTCAATAATTAATTTTTTTTTAATAAACATGTATCACATTAACAACATACTGTATTACACTACACACACATATATAAAAAAAAAATGCAATAAAAAAATGCAAAATAGCAATTGTAACTTGTATTTCTGCCGCTTGTGATCCAGATACTTGTATCCAAAGGAGCCTTTAAATAATGAAGATAATAAGGCAACAATCTTGAAAGTTCAAGAGAAATAGGGCCTGATTCAGACCCACTCGCGAGTGGTTGTCCGCTCGCAAGTGGGTTGATGGTGTGCACTGCGCATGCGCACGACGGAGGGAGCTCCGTCGTGCGCATGCGCGAGACGCGACGAGTGAAGGACTTAACCTTCGCTCGTTGTGTCTGATCAAAGGGGGCGTGCTGTCGATGTTGATTGACAGCACGCCCCCTTTGGGGGGCGTGCCGGGGGCGTGCCTCCCAGACGGGGGCGTTCCCAAGGGAACGCCTACCGTCAGAAGCCGGCCCACTGACATCACTAGTGATGTCAGTGGGAGTGATTTTGGCTCTGATAGAGCCAAAATCACTCCGGGCCTTGCGGTTGAGAAACTCAACCGCAGGCTCCGGCTCGCAGTGGCGATGGTCAAGACCATCGCGACCATCAACCTGCACGCTCGTATAGGCTGTGGGTGGTGACCCACAGCTATACGAGCGTCCAGGAGGACGCTCCATAATTCTGGAGGTGGGCCCTGATTCAGAGCGAGCGCTCTGGTCAGAGCGTCCGGCTCTGAATCAGGGCCATAGTCTCTAGTTCGCTCACTAGCACAGTATATACTGAATGTTTAAGTGCTCTTACCCATCTGTATGATATATGTCTCCAGAGGTATAGTCCTTTTTGCGATGGCTTAAATAGCCTAATTTAGCCTGCGGTTTCCTCACCGCTCAAAGACCCGGATCTGCAGGTAATGTATTTCACTGTTGTTATATTGTGCTCCAGCAATCTTGGGGGACCTCGGCATAGCTGTATGGAGCAGCCGTTCCTAACACTGGGTGCTCCCCACTGTGCTTTTTACCTTGGTCCGAGTGGTGAACCTTTGGCTTGTGTATTCTAAGAGCATATAGCGGCTTAGCAGGAGTCTCGAGAGGTCACAAGCTGTAATTAACCCTTTAATGTTTAGTGTGTGCTACTGTACTAGTTACAGTAGCACACACACAATAAAAAATCAAAACAGATCTTTTTTTTTGTGGAATAATTTGATTTAACTAATTTTTTAACACTGGGGAAGAGCACCCCTGGACGCAACAGCAGCCCCTTGATGAACAACACAGCATCCCTTTATGGACAACAAGCACTCCTGCGGAGCAGCGGAGTGCGGACGGACCACCTGCAGAGTCACAACTACGTGGATGATAAACTGAGGTCTGTCCAGCAGTGTCACCGAACAATAATAGCATAGCTACTAGATGCAGTAGCACACACAGAAAAAAAAATCAAAACAAATTTTTATTTTTTATTTCTTTGTGGAATGATAATTTTATTTAACTTTTATTTTTTTAACACTGAGGAAGAGCACCCCTGGACGACACAGCACCCCTTTATGTACTACAGCCCTAGCCCCTTGATGGACAGGACAATGCAGCAGCACCCCTATATGTACTGCAGCCCTAGCCCCTTGATGGGCAGGACAATGCAGCAGCACCCCTTTATGTACAGCAGCCCCAGCCCCTCTATGGACAACACAGCAGCACCCCTATATGTACTGCATCCCCAGCCTGACAACACTGCAATCTTGAACAATAGCAGCACAGACCCCCCAGCACGACAACACTGCACCCTTGAACAACAGCAGCACAGACCCCCAGCCCGATAACACTGTACCCTTGAACAACAGCAGCACAGACCCCCAGCCCGATAACACTGTACCCTTGAACAACAGCAGCACAGACCCCCAGCCCGATAACACTGCACCCTTGAACAACAGCAGCACAGACCCCCAGCCCGATAACACTGCACCCTTGAACAACAGCAGCACAGACCCCCAGCCCGATAACACTGTACCCTTGAACAACAGCAGCACAGACCCCCAGCCCGATAACACTGTACCCTTGAACAACAGCAGCACAGACCCCCAGCCCGATAACACTGCACCCTTGAACAACAGCAGCACAGACCCCCAGCCCGATAACACTGCACCCTTGAACAACAGCAGCACAGACCCCCAGCCCGATAACACTGTACCCTTGAACAACAGCAGCACAGACCCCCAGCCCGATAACACTGCACCCTTGGAACAACAGCAGCACAGACCCCCAGCCCGATAACACTGTACCCTTGAACAACAGCAGCACAGACCCCCTGCCCGATAACACTGCACCCTTGAACAACAGCAGCACAGACCCCCAGCCCGATAACACTGCACCCTTGAACAACAGCAGCACAGACCCCCAGCCCGATAACACTGTACCCTTGAACAACAGCAGCACAGACAGAGCACGTCTGTTCTGCACCCTCTCTACAGCCAGAGTGAAAATGGTGCTGATCACCGGGACCTTTATAGAATCATCCGAGCTCGGTTTGCAAAGTTCGGGTGGGTCCGGTTCTCTGAGAACTGGACCCGCTCATCTGTAGATCAACGTCACTTTAGCTCAATTGCTCACTTGTTGCCATCTGTGGGTCTGTCTCACCTTCTGGATGTTATTGCAGTTACCACTCCTGTTGCATATATACTCGTTTCTATGCATTATTTCTTGATCCATTCCCCATTGTATCACTCTAAAACTTTCACGGCTATCATGACGTGGAAAGACCATTTTCCAACTTTGACAATAGAGTCCTCTCATCTTATCCATGCAATAACACACACAGGCATGTTCTATAATTTATATAATCTATAAGAGATGATTACATATTCCCTAAATGTGCGGCATCTATGGCTGATTTATTCCATTGAATTTGTCATTGCCCTTTTATTCAGAATTACTGGACTAGTGTCTGTTAATTTATTTAGTCAGCCCTTTTCCCTCACCCCAGAGTGGCTGGTATTTGGAATCTTACCGGAGGGTCTACGAGTTCGCAGGGGTCCTAAGGAAATACTATTGGCTACTTTCTCAGCAGCACGCAAACGTTTGCTACATATGTGGAGTCAATACCTCCCCTCCTATTTGCCCTTATTTAGAACAAAATTGCTTTATGTGTTTTTACATGGAATGGGTGGAAGCCTCTCTCCAAAAGTAAAAATATTTTTGTCATATATAAACAGTTATATAATGGGCTGGGCAAAATAATTTCCAGGCGGCTACAGCATTAACATATATTTGCATACCAGCTGCGTACGGGATGTCAACTGCGATTGCATTAGCATACATATCTGAATCAGGCCCCTTGCTTGACAACGTTCATTACACTTTTTTGAATTATAATTGCTGTTTTGTTTATTCGTGCTCATTGCCACTGCGATTCCTTTTTCTCTGTCTGACATTGGGCCTGATTCAGATGTGGACGCAGAACACACAGTAGCTGCGTCTTTGGATGCAGTTGCTGCGTGTAAATATTTTAATTCTGCATGAGGAGTCTGAAGGAAATAGACCCCTCCTACAGTATTGCAGATCCGAGTGCTGTGTATGGAGACACTGCATCTGATCACCATCACAACCATCAGAGAAAGCCAAAGGCTACTCAGAATGGCCATCTTATCTGCACTGCCGAAACTAGGAAACATGTGTCTTCCAACTCAGAGCTAGGCCTCAACATTCCCAGAAAATGGGGGGGTGTATGGGAACGCAGACTGGCGCCACCTCCTCCTTGCCCCCAAACGGCCACAGCCGATCAGGCTGTGATTATTGGGCACTGAGAGCATGATCACAGGAAATTCTCCATTCTTGTTCTGCACATGCGCAGATTGGGTCCTGTACATGCGCAGTTCACCCACCATTTGCTATGACCCATGGCACAGCAAATCCCACAGTAGTCTATGAGGCTGCAGTCTAAAACCTATGGGCTTCTATTCGCAAGAATTCCCAGAGAGGAATCCCAAGGATCCCTCTTCGTACCCTCTGGAGCTCCCGGGGGGACTTGGGGTTAGGCAGCCCCCCGGGAGGGTTAGGCTAGGGGAAGGGGGGGTTAGGCACCCCCCCCCCGCGAGACTTAGGTTTAGGCTGCGGGGAAGGGGGGGGGTTGGTTTAGGCACCTCTAAAGGAGGGTTAGGGTAGGGAATTAGGTTAGCTGTATTTACCTAATTAGCAGTCGGCAACTTCACCTCTGCCGGGCTTCCACTGTCGGGATTTGAAAATCATACCGATCCCATTAAAACATCCTGCCCTCAGGGGTCAATTTAAATAGGTGCGAGTTGGGTCCTGCAAGTAATTCTCACAGTGAACTTGCACCACAAATTGCATTTGCAATTCTATTCCAGATTTGTATTGCTTTGTCAGATGAAATATGATTTTTTTTGTATGCAGCCCTCACCCAATGCTCTCTTATTTACATATCTGTAATTATTTTCCTTCACACTCCCACCCGCTCACTTCGCTCCACAAGTTAATGTCAATTCTCCACCCAACTGATTATTTCCTCCCACTGTTGCCTCCAAGATTTTGCCTGTATTGGTCCTTTCCTCTGGAACTTTCTCCCTCTCCACCTTTCTACAAAACTTCCTCACAGCTCTCTTCCTAATCCACTGTCCCATGCTCCTTGTCTCTACCGGGCTGGAGCGTCCTTAGGTCGCTTCAGACGATCACATCGCTGCCCTTACAGCATCCTGAGGATGCTTTGGGCATTGCAATAATCACTGCCGATTGTGGCCAGCCCCATTTGATGTCACACGGAGGGGTCGTGACTTGCACCGGCCCACGAATAATGTTATATAAATATATCAAAATGGCCCTCGGCAGAAAAAAGGTTCCCCACCCCGCTTTAGCATTATGACTGCTGATGCAGAAATGTTTATAAACCATGTCCTGCAATGTCCTATACTGTAAGTGACTTTGTTCTTGTTTTGTGTATACTGTTTCTATATGCTTTGTAAGGTGCTGTGGACCCCTTGTGGCGCCATATACATAAAGGATAAGTATAATAATAAAAAGGTAGGGAAATCTTTATTTTAAGGTAAAAATGTTGGGACACAATGCAGAACCTGATACACTCCTCCCAATAAATAATCATGCACGCATAGCATAGTTTGGTCAATTAAAACATCCCCGTTTTCAGGTAAACTTCTCCAAAAAGCTCAATAACTTGTTAAATGATGTGGGACACATATGCAGATACTGTAGTATTGACGGGAGAGGACTTTTAGAACTTGCAGGTGGGAGCTGCAAAGTGTTTTTCCCAACTTTTTACAAACTTGTATTAATACACTGAAAAATCTCTTTACAGACATTTTCTGCACCCCAAAATGTTGGAAAGACTTCCATTTGATGAAAAACACTCGCTGCTGGCTATAATTTTTCCACCATTAATAAAAAGTGAGAAACATCAGCCAACTGACACTTTTTAAGAGCCTCCAGTACTTTTCTTATGGCCACTACCAGCGTTCTATATGGTCCTATCTCAGTTGTCACTTTTTTTTTTTTTTTTGAGGTTCACGATAGTTTCCCCATTTTTTCATGTACTTCTCCCAGGCTGCTTTTAATTTAAAAAAAAGAAAAAAAAGCACCTCACACTCTCGTCGTGGCTACTGCAAATTGCCATTTATAATTGGACCATCCATTTTGTTTGGATGTGCGCATTCACGCAATGTATGCACAATCTCACTCCTAGTTGAGTTGACCCCATAGTCTTTAATGACATGGCTATTTCCTATGTGTTTACATAACAGCTCCACTTCGGGAGAGAATGGTGCTAGTTGGATATTGGGACACATTAGTCGCAATCCCATCCTGAGAGGAGGACAGGTGAGGAGACTGTCTGGTTACAGGGGAACTACTGCTATTTCCCCCGTCCTCCCCTCCTCCTGCCCCTAGCTTCCGCGCTTTCTCCTCCTCCAGTCCTAACAGCAAAGACGCAAACAAGACCATACACACTAAACGCTGCTGGTACTGATACGCTCTTGGGTCCACCAATCACAGGCCTCGTCAAATAGAGACAAGAGAGTTCTGAGAGCTATCAGGTTATTGGCGACTCTTCAGCCTGGCTTCTGATTGGCTGCGATGGAGCGAGGGGCGGATCCGAGTCTTTTGCGGGAAGCGTCCTGTGCTGCTGTGCGCCTCATCCGTCTTCCGCTGCCGCACACACTCACCGCAGACATCGGTTCCGGCTGTCACTCTGTCCTCCCTGCTGTGCTGAGGCTCGCAGCGCCACGTTATTATTATGTCTACACCGGTGCTTGCGGGGGGACACCCAGCTGGCTAATCCTCTGTGCTGCTGTACGTGAGCCCGTTGGCACATTAGCAGGCTCCCCGGGCTGGCATCTCAGGTAGTAGCGATGTATAATAAGTGATTGCTCTATAGCTCAGTGAATGGAATCGTATTGCTTAGGCAAGTTTGGGACTTTTGCATATGATGCACTCATCTGCCCTGGCCACGGGAAATATAATTTGGCTCCTGAAATAGACTTGTCTGACTGGCTTTTTAATGTTACATCGATTTTTTTTTTAGCTGCTAACTTACAGTTACTGTTTTGTTTTAAGGTGTTTATATAGTAACATTCTGTACTAACACTATATTGTTCCTGTTTATGGAATAAATGTGTATGCTTGGTATACATTCAGTTTTCATACATTCATACATTCTCGCTTTGTGCATTGTATACAAAACCGGGAACAAAAACATTGCTACAGTGAAAAAAAACCCAATGTGCCTATTGTGCGGAAATTTGTGACCAGTGACATTGGCTTATGTGCACATATACTTTTATTGCAGTTGTGGAGAAGGACTCTGCATTCACTACATGCATACCTACCAGCTGCCATGTTACCATATACCGATAGCTGAACTGGTTAAACAAAGAGTGAAGCTCTGTTCTCATAATAATTGAACAGGGTACTGATCTCTTTCATGCTCTCTATGGGGTCTATTTACTAAGCTGTGTTAGGAGATAAAGTGGACAGTGATAAGGTACCAGCTAATCGGCTCCAAACTAATTTTTCAAACACAGCCTGTGACATGGCAGTTAGGAGCTGATTGGCTGGTACCTTATCTCTGTCCACTTTATCTCCTAACAAAGCTTAGTAAATAGACCCCTATAGCTTTTAATACTAATGCTGGCCATACACCTATTCGACCAGCATAAGATCAGATTCATCATACGATTTCTCTACGATTCCCCTGAGCTCCCTGGCAGTCCCGGCAGCATGTTTGTTGTTTTTCTTAGCACAGGATCTGTCTTAAGATGGATCCTGTGTTTTACAGGCTCATTGGGAAACAGTCATTGAAATGACTTGAATTGCCACACGATGGATCGCATGAACAAAATAAACGGCACGATCTGCACACGATATGATGGAACATATGGGCTGCACATCTGATCATAAGATCCGATTATAGGAGCTGCGGGAGCACGCATCGGATCTTATCTTACTAAAATAATACACGATTTTCACAAGATCCATCTTATGACTTATCGAAAATCGTGCAATCGGCCCGAGATCGTGTAGGTGTATGGGCACCTTAAGGGGTCGATTCATTTAGACTTGCCCTGTAAAAAGTGCGGCTGTATGCGCAGCTTTTCCACACCGTTTTAACTGGCCCCCCTTGCGGCTAATTGAATTAACCCTCTAAGATGGTATTTTATGGTAATCACACATTCAACTATTATTTATATGAAGTGTTAACTATATATTAAAATACTGTACAGACCTGAAAAGTCAAAACTTATATTGCGCATAGAGACATTGTCAAATCTAAAAATATTTCTGTGAACATTGTTGGGTAACAGTAGGGGGTAGTCTACATAAAAAATAACAGTATTAATGCCACATACAGATGTGTCCACATACATCTAGCCTCCTTGCGCGTTAAACAGTCCTAGTCGTACCATGCCGTGGTGTGACTTGGTAGTGCTGAGTGTCTCTTCATGTGACTTTTTCCCTTCAAATGCTTCTTATTTGCACAGCTATATGTATAGAACACACAAGCAGCTTCTGCTGATTAAAATATGCAGCATACCTATGTTTTGTGTGTGACTGCGGGTGAATCTGCATGCGAAACACTACATTAGAGTGTCACAGCCGCAGACACTGTAACTTAGCATTTCACATGCAGATACACACCTGCAGCTGCACACAGAATATCCAGGTGTATCTGCATGCGAAACGCTACGTTAGTGTCACAGCCGCTGAAACTGTAAAGTAGCATTTCGCATGCAGATACACCTGTAGTCACGTACAGAATATAGGCATATCATTTTAATAAGCAGAAGCTGCTCGAGCATTCTATTTATGTCGCTGTGCGAACAAGACACATTTGAAGGTAAAAAGTTGCACAAAAGACGCTACAGAGTCACACGGCACTTACAGATGTTATATGTAACACGACTTGTAGCGTACGAAGTATAGATGTGGACACCTCTGTATCACGTGCACTGTAGTGATGCATTCATTGATATTTCCATCAACATATAAAGACTACTGTATTTCCTTTATAAACTTTGATTTGAGACACTGAACAAATTTAAAGTGCAGTTTCATTGTCATTACTAGCAATAACCTTTATAACAAATTAATATTATTTTTTTTTTCTTAGAGTCAATAAAATGGGTGATAGTTTGGGTCTGCATTATGTCAGCCCCTATGCATTTGAAGCAATGCAGAAGGTGGATGTGGAGCGTTTGGCTGCTCTGAGTGATCCGGAGCTGAGACTTCTACTGCCATGCCTGGTTCGGATGGCCTTGTGTGCTCCAGCAGACCAGAGCCAGAGCTGGGCTCAAGACAAAAAGTTGCTTCTTCGACTTCTGTCTGGAGTGGAGGCAGTGAATTCCATTGTGGCATTGTTGTCTGTGGATTTCCATGCATTAGAGCAGGATGCCAACAAAGAGCAGCAACTCAGGTAAATTAATCCTTTAATGGCTCTAGTGTAATTTCAGGCACCACAATGTTAAAGGATGCCTTGCTGTTTGAAATATAATCTAATTCTGTCTCAAGCCTGTTGGTGATCTTCACTTCAATATTGAAACAATACACAACCATATTTTTAATTTTCATATCTACCCATTTAGTATGCTGTTCCTCATTAAACTATTGTGCAGCTGCTGACAAAGCATAGAAGGAAGTGTGTATGTATATATATATATATTACATACATACAGTCAGGTGCATAAATATTGGGACATTGACAGAATTTTCATATTTTGTCCCCTATTCACCACCACAATGGCTTTGAAATGAAACAAACAAGATGTGCTTTAACTGCAGACTTTCAGATTTAATTTGAGGATAATTACATCCAAATCAGGTGAACGGTGTAGGAATTACAACGGTTTCTATATGTGCTTCCCACTTTTTAAGGGGCCAAAAGTAATGGGACAAACTAAACAATCCTAAATCTAACTTTCACTTTTTAATACTTTGTTGCAAATCCTTTGCAGGCAATTACAGCCTGAAATCTGGAACACATAGACATCACCAGACGCTGGGTTTCATCCCTGGTGATGCTCTGCCAGGCCTCTACTGCAAATGTCTTCAGTTCCTGCTTGTTCTTGGGGCATTTTCCCTTCAGTTTTGTGTTCATCAAGTGAAATGCATGCTCAATCAGATTCAGGTCTGTGGATTGACTTGGCCATTGCATAACATTCAACTTTTTAGCCTTAAAAAAACTCTTTGGTTGCTTTTGCAGTATGCTTCGGGTCATTGTCCATCTGCACTGTGAAGCACCATCCAATGAGTTCTGAAGCATTTGACTGAATATGAGCATATAATATTGCCCGAAACACTTCAGAATTCATTCTGCTGCTTCTGTCAGCAGTCACATCATCAATAAATACAAAGGAACCAGTTCCATTGGCAGCCATACATGCCCACGCCATGACACTACCACCACCATGCTTCACTGATGAGGTGGTATGTTTTGGATCATGAGCAGTTCCTTTCCTCCTCCATACTCTTCTCTTCCCATCACTTTGGTACAAGTTGATCTTTGTCTCATCTGTCCATAGGATGTTGTTCCAGAACTGTAATGGCTTTTTAGATGTTGTTTGGCAAACTGTAATCTGGTCTTCCTGTTTTTGAGGCTCACCAATGGTTTACATCTTGTGGTGAACCCTCTATATTCACTCTTGTGAAGTCTTCTCTTGATTGTTGACTTTGACACATATACACCTACCTTCTGGAGAGTGTTCTTGATTTGGCCAACTGTTGTGAAGGGGTTTCTCTTCACCAGGGAAATAATTCTTCTGTCATTCACCACAGTTGTTTTCCGTGGTCTTCCGGGCTTTTGGTGTTGCTGAGCTCTCCGGTGCATTCTTTCTTTTTAAGAATGTTCCAAACAGTTGATTTGGCCACACCTAATGTTTTTGCTATCTCTTTGATGGGTTTGTTTTGATTTTTCTGCCTAATGATGGCTTGCTTCACTGATGGTGACAGCTCTTTGGATCTCATATTGAGAGTCGACAGCAACTAATTCCAAATACAAATGTCACACCTAGAATCAACTCAAGACCTTTTACCTGCTTAATTGATAATGAAATAACGAGGGAATAGCCCACACCTGTCCATGAAATAGCTTTTGAGTTGATAGTCGCATTACTTTTGGCCCCTTAAAAAGTGGGAGACACATATAGAAACCATTGTAATTCCTACACCGTTCACCTGATTTGATTGTAATTACCCTCAAATTAAATCTGAAAGTCTGCAGTTAAAGCACATCTTGATTGTTTCATTTCAAAGCCATTGTGGTGAATAGAGGCCAAAATATGAAAATTCTGTCAATATCCCAATACTTATGCACCTGACTGTATGTATGTGTATATATAAATTTTTTTTTTATACTTGTGTGTATATGTGAAGAGGTCGCACTCTGCTTTGTTGTTTCATTTGTCTGAGTGCCGTCCATCTCCTTTATATAAATGCTTTTAACAGGAAAGGCACCGAAGCAAGCTGTATAATCTACGTTTCCAAATGTCCGGAAAATTTGCATATGTAACCGTTTGTTGACAATCTCACCTGTCAAGGAGTTGTGTGTGTAACTGAAATGGCCTTGATAATTCCGCAACATAATCAGCAGCCTGAAAGCAAAGCAAATGAGTTTCCACCACACTCACAAATATAGATAAATACAAGAAATGGATTGCCTTACTGGCGCTAATTTGAAATCAATACAAGTGTGGAAAGTTAAAGGTTTGAGATTCCAACACCTATAAATCACATATACTCTTACTTAAAAGTAAATATAGTCCATATCCTTTATGTGGTATTCTTCTTAGATGTAGTATTCTTACAGAAATACGATACCCAAAATAAATTAAAAGAAACAGGTGATAGTGCAGACTTGTTGAAAAAGCATATAGCTTTAATAATAAAATACACTCACATTTTTCATATCAAAAGAAAGCATGTAACCAATTTGGAGTTGGTAAATCTCTGGGTCCTTCTCTCTGTATCTCTCAGGTGTCAAAATAAACCCAGAAAAGATGGAAAAAACAACAGGGCAGACGTTTCAACAACACACACTAAATTTAATAATATCGATGCACTCACATTTTTCACATATAAAAAAAACATATAATCAATTAAGGTGGTCAGTCTCTGGAATCGTTTCACCACACCGCTTGAAAGGAAGATGGCAAAACAGGGTGGCAGATTCTGAGTCCCAGACACTCCTATACACCGTCCCCAGCACATTCCTCACGGTTGGTTTTCCAGAGTTCCTCCAATTGTAGCGATCACCAGCTCTTGGAGTAAGAGTATATGTGATTTATAAGTGTTGTAACCTCACACCTTTAACTTTCCACACTGGTGTTTATCCCATACTTGTATTGATTTCAAATTAGCGCCAGTAAGGCAATCCATTTCTTGTATTTAAATAGATGTTATAATAAGCATACAATGTTATATCAATATTTATTCAATATCTGTTAAGCTGGGTACACACGTAAAGATTTTATGTCCAACCATCCAACTAGTTGATTGGTTGTAATGAAAATCTGGTAACGTATGGGAGTAACTGATCAGCAATTTGCTCCTAAATGCCAGAAAACAGATGAAAATGGTCGTCAGACAAGTTTGTTAAATGTTTGATCTAAACAATTTGTGCAAACAACAGTTATTGTCCATTTTCCGGCGTTTGGGAGCAAATTGCTGATTGTCATTTGCTTTCATACCTTACCAGATTTTCATTACAACCAATCAACTAGTTGGCTGGTTGGACAGAAAATCTTTAGGTGTGTACCCAGCCTTAAACTACTTCAAACCAAACACATAGGATATTCTACATATTTAAACAATGCTATGATGAATCAATAACATCTGATCTTTCACAATATAAATCCATTCCAAAACAAAATAACTGACAAACACTGTTTAGGAACCTACAAATGGAAGACCATTATATAAATGTGAACCTATCCTTTGAGATTAGGTTTACGAAAAAAAAAAAGGTAAATATCTAATTGCCTCTATGGGTCAGAACTGTTTTGGCAGCAGAAGGGGCCTTGCTCACAAGCTTAGCGACTTCTAGGGAACTGGGAGTTTGATACATGAGGCTGAGTGCCAAGTATTGCAAAATGTTCCAGCCAGAATGCAATGGGAAAAGTGTTTAGTTGGGCTATATGATGCAATCATAAAATAGGGCTTTAGCTAGTCAGTGTGATCTGCGTAGGCTGGTGGCAATTGGTTAGTGCAGACAAGGGAGGTTAGGCAGATGGCTCAGGAATTTGAGCAGTTTTACTAAAGAGATGAGTTTGCAGTTAGAAGTATTGAGTTGGGAGATAATTATAAACAAGGGAGGAGATGTATTTTGTTTCAGTATTGCTAATGTAGCCTATGTTAGAAGTATTTTATACTTGATTCAATAAAATACAGATAACCAGTGCAGGGACTGAAGCTGATTGCACACTTGCAGATCACTCAGCAGATCTGACCCTGTACACACTGAACTATTTTGAGCTCAGTGTGTGCTTTCTTCAAGGGGATTGAGTGGTCGGGCATCAATTTTTAAACAGGACTAAAAATCCTGACACCAATCCGCCCCCACCCTTTCTCCCCCCTCCAACCGTTGCAGGAGCCCTTGAAGATCTTTATCAGCTCATGCATGCACAGCTATACAATTATAGGACCGATATCGGCTGAACAGCCTGATAATTGCGTAGGTGTGTACCCAGCTTTTCAAAGCACAACAGCCAGTGAAGAACATTTTGCAAGGAAAGTTAGTATAGCCATTACATTCACAGTGTATTGTATGGGTGAAAGTCAGGGGTAACCCAGTAAGAAGGCTATTACATTATTCAATGTGGGAGATAATGAGTACATGAATTAAAGTTTATGCTGTGTCTTGTATGAAATGCCTTTTGTGTTTCTGGAAATGTTTATTAGGTGTTTTTAGCAAGATTTTAATTTAGACTGGATGTAGGGAAGAAAGAATAGATCTGAGTCAAGGATGACACCACGGTTTGAGAGCTTAAGGGGCAAGGTTTTTGCCCTGTGTTTATGGGATATTCTCTTGAAGAGCGCTCCAGATACCTGTGTGGTTCAATTAGAAATAGCAAGCTGCGGATGTTGCATGTAAATTCTGTGGGGTTTGAACTATGCAATACCTAAATTGGAGAAATCATTCAAAAAAGATAGCAAAACAGTGTAGAATGCTCTTAGTGGTCATAAGCAACATTTTTGAGGCAGATAAATTGTGTGAAATGGTTGCTTTTTGCAACTTTTTTAAATGATGGAAAAATGACAGCCAGCAAGTGCATGTCAGCAAATAAAAGTACCTAGACTGAGTGTTTTGGAGTACATTAAAATGTCTCTAGTGATTTTGTGTGCATCTTCAAGTTTGTAAAAACCCCTTGTAACTCCTATCTGCTGGTTCAAAAACCCCTTTCCCATCAATACAACACTAAACATGCATGTATCAAATCATTTAGCCCATTTTACAGCTTTTTAGAGAAAATTACCTGTAAAATGACGTGTCTTAATTGTCCATATTTTCCTATTTAAAAATCTCTGAATACATTTATATTCATTGGGAGTAAATGATCTCATGGATCTCTAAAGGAGTGGTTTGATAAGTCTGATGCTAACCAGGATAGGAGAGTATCTTGTACTGTAGTCCTAGTGATCTTTACATTAGTATTCTATTAGTAATGTAAGACATTTTTATAGTCTATAGTTTCTAGCCTATTGATCCATTACATTCATCAGACCGGAAATATTTCTCCTTTATAGGCTCTAATTATAGAAAATAATAACGTGGTGTTTGCAGGGGTGAATACTGCAGTTAAAAAATGCTATTAGTATTCATTTACATGATCTAAAACTATAATTAATATAAGTTGGATTATTACATTTCTATAAAGGTCTGTTCATTATGGAACAATGACTTGTAACCTCGGTGCAAGAAGTTGAGAAACTGTCATTTTATCATCGATTCATTGGCTAATATTTTCCTAGGCACAAGCTTGGAGGAGGTACTGGAGAAAGTATACTGGTATCACAGCTTCAGCATGGCCTAACATTGGAGTTTGAGCACAGTGACTCTCCTCGTCGGTTGCGACTAGTGCTCAGTGAGTTGTTGGCGATAATGAATAAGGTATGAGTTTCTGTAAAGAAATGTAGGTAAACCGTATTCTATATGGAATAGTCTGATGATGGACAAAAATGTTCGTAAGAGTTTTTGGGGGGGCAGGGGGAACTTTGCATTGTATTTTGGCAAGCGTATTATTGCTTTGTGTTTTATTTTCTTTATATATCCTGACATTATGATTTTACCATTTTTCTTTCTCTCTATCTTTTATGATTTTTGGGTAGGTTGCAGATTCGAGTGGCGAATACTTTCTGAAGTCATCAGAGCTCTTTGAAAGTCCCGTGCACATGGAGGAAGCTGCAGATGTGCTTTGCATTTTACAAGCAGGTATTACAGAATGTGGGGTAATTGTTAAATTGCAAGTCACAGTAAAGGATTAAGTGAGCTATAGAACTAAAGGTACCCAACACCTGGGGAGAAACTGAACAACTCCCAAGAAAACAACAACCAAAAGATATGGTGTAGTCCTTGACTAAAGCAATAACAGCAACATAAACTGGAATTGGTTAAAAAAAATATTTGTGGAGCAATAAAAAAAATATATAAAGTATACAATATATTCTGACTGCAGTCAGTAACGGCACTATAAAATAAAATGAGGATGGTTAAATTAGTAAGGTAACAAGACCGCCCATTGCGTAACTGTATTTAACTTGTACATATACGTATAATCAATAGTATGGCTTTGGTACATATTAGTTTTCCACACAGTCCCCATACTTGTCTAAGCATTTGTTCCAACATTATACCATGGCATCTATCCCGGCATAGAAGAAATCAGTGTCAAGCGCCTGAAGCCAGGACATGACGGCTTGCTGAGCTTCACCGTCTGTTGCGAATCGCCTTCGACCCAGGTGCTTTTTCAATGGTCCAAAGAAATAGAAATCACTCAGTGCCAGATCAGGGCTGTAGGGAGGATGGTCCAGTACCTCCCAATGGTAGCGGCGTAACTACTTACGCGTGCGGTTGGCTGAGTGTGGCCTGACGTTATCGTGAAGCAATACGACACCTGTTCACAGCAACCCAGGTCGTTTTTGATGAATTGCCCTCCGCAAACCGGTTCTGTGAGTTGCTTCAATACCCAGCGTGAACACTTTTTCCTGATCCCCAGTTGCTCATGAACAATGTTGTGCACAGTACCCACTGAGATGTTCAGTTCGTCACTAATTCGAATGCGTCTGTTCTCCTGAAATCAGACCTTCAATGCAACACAAATTGTCATCTGTGGACCTACTTGGTTGGCCGGACTGCTTCTCACCTTGAATGTCTGTCCTGCAGTTATCAAAGCCAGTGCCCCAAACCCATACCTGTTTTTGTGACTTGACATTATTGCCGTACACCTCGACAAGTTGGCAATGAATTTTAGCTGCTGATGTGCCCTTTAGACACAGAAATCTGATCACATTATGCACCTTAAAGTTTCACTAATTTTTAACCAACCCCACCATCGGAACAACTGATGCTGGTACAGTATGACTGATATGAGGCACAGTCTAATGGCCGTGAGGGGAAGCGGTGGTCTACCTGCTCTGGCCTGGCAGGTAATTAAAATGAAATTAAGAACATAACACACGTGAGAGGTCTTGTTACCTTACTTGTCACCTTACTTATTGAACCACCCTCATATTCAGTCTGCGTAATAAATGGTTATACACAAAGTATTGTGCATTATATTGAACGGATGTGCTGTAGAAGATTGACACTCGATCGACATCATGATAGACATTGAAGACGACAGGTACAAATGGTTGACAGAAATGTTCACTTTAACCCTTCCCCAAGTGCCTAACACCGCCCCCCAAAGTGCATCAGGTGATTGCCGTAGGGCGGCACACTACGTGACTGACACCTTCTGAACACCACAGGAGTCGACTACATTTGGGGCGAGTGACTCCCACCCAGCCCTGCCTATATCTTTAGCTCCTCTACTGTACTTGCCTCCTTGCAGCTGGTAGTTAAGTGAAACATGCAACAATACCACTGTATTACTTAAATGCATTGTTGTTTTCTATTAAACATTTTTTTTCATTTTCACTAAATGATCTTTCATTTTTTGTTATTAGTCAGAATTTTTTTTTCTTTTCCAAAAATGTTAGTAGCTCTTAAGGTTGGCGACCACTGCCCTAGTGCCTAACCCTAAACGTCCCCTTCCACAGCCTAACCCTCCGGCAAGTGCCTAACCCAGAGATTCCCAAGCTCGATCCTCAAGGCACCCTAACAGTTTTGGAGATGTCCATGGTTGACCACAGGTGGTTAAATTAAATTGACTGAAATTAAGTCACTTGTGGTCAAGTATGGACATCCTTAAAACCTGAACTGTTAGGGTGCCTTGAGGTCCGCGTATGGGAACCTCTGGCATAACCTTACAAAATGTTGAAAAAACATGTCATCCATTTGTCCCTGTTGACTAGGGAGGCCAACCTCTGGATCGGCGGGATCCTGGGATTTGGGGCTAAAAATGGACGGGACTGGATCCCGGGATTGGAGGCCTCCATTCCCGATCTCGGCATTGGCCATAATTGTTGTTTTTTTTAAATGCCGGGCAGTGTTGAGCAGCTCCAGCAGAGTGCTCAGACGCTGCCTGGCACCCGCGCTCCCCCGGCTGGCACTGTGCAGCGTGATATGAGGTCACGCTGCGCAGCCCGACGCCGGCTGTATCAGAACCACCTCTCTCCACAGATGGAGCCACCGCTGCAAGCCCCGCCTGTAAGTAAATGTGGGGGCTAGAAGGGGCATTTTTGTATTTTCAAACCAAGCCAATCCCCGGGATTGAAAAAAAGCCTCCCTACTGTCGACCATCTGGTGTCGACCTGTGGAGTGTCTATCTTTAATCTGTATACCATATTGAACATTTAAGTTAGGTAGCAAATTTTATAAAACTTCTTATGGAAGGGACAAGTCCCTTCAATGTGAATCTGAATATTGAAGCAAAGTACAATCCGATCTTGAGTATATGGAATCAAAATCTGCGGCTTGACAAGAGTTGTTATATGGAACACAGAATCCCCCTATGAGGTTAGCATACCATGTGCAGTCCCGAAGTGCAAACGTCTCTGGTAACCAATGTAAGTGAATTCAATGGATGAATAAAGCAATCAGGCTGATCATAAAGGTGTATGCTGAATTAGATGCTGACAGCATACTGGATTAGTCTGCATGCAGAGCTACAGCCTTAATAGATGTTCAGTGATAGTAGACACAGATCTCAAAGTGCAGCAGAGATGTAGATGTGCCGGCACAGTTTGAAAAGCAGTCAGATTAAAAAACATCTTATACTGCTTAACGCATTTCTCCATGACTAGCACGGTTTCATCAGAAGGAAGATTGCATGTCACCTGTGGTTTCACACACTGCTGAATATCCATATAAAAGTCTTACTGCCTGATTCAGCAGTGGACGGCAATGCGATCGCATCTGCGAAAATATGCCAATGCCTGCCAAAGCTCAGCCAGCATAAAGAGGCCCACTGCTGCTTTCTCATATGTGTCCAATGTCTCTCACTGTTATAACGTTTCCTGTTTGTTTAACCTTTCATAAACGGTATCAATACTAACCTGACATAATTATATTCCTTAATGTGTATACATTTCAGAATGGTTACAGTATTGTTACTTTATTCTCTGTCACAGAATTGCACACTCTCCTGCCAATCACTGAAATGGCTGAAGCTCTACTGCACGTTCGCAATGGTGCCTGGTTCCTGTGTCTCCTGGTGGCTAATGTTCCAGACAGCTTCAATGAAGGTGGGCAACTTAGATCATTACAAAGGTTTAGCAGCTTTTTATAGTAAAAGCCTCTTCTTTAAGTAATTAACCTTAACATTGATTTATTTTCACATTAAAATCCATTTATTAAAATCGCTCAGACACACACACAGACTAACTCCTATTCTTTATGTGCACAGATTTAAAATCTAGAAAGGTGGAATGCCGAGCTCTGCCATTATACAGCTGTTCCATCGAAGCATCTAATAATTGGCACATTTATTTGAAGATTGTACTGGGGTTGCTGCGGTGTTACAGGGATGCTCTTTAGAATTCATTGGGGGGAATTCAATTGAGTACGATGTTGAATCGCACCTGGAATGAGTGCCCGGAGCATTCAATTGACTGCATCACACCTGGCACTTAAGTCGGGAGCTGCCATTTACCGCGCCATTTACTAATGCCTGGGGTTTAGTCGCGGTAAACTGCATTTTCCGACTTAAGTGCCGGGTCGATGCTATTGGCGCACACCTAAGCCCGCAACTAGCATCTGCTCGCACTTTAGGAGGGTGCAAGCAGAAATCATCTAGTCTCGTATTTACAGTGAAGCCAGTCGAATAGCTCCGGGGGCTCATACCCGATGCTATTCAACATCGTGTTCAATTGAATTGCCCACATTCAATGAATCGCCTGTGTAGGCCAATTGTAATGACTTATTGTCCACCTTCTTCACTAATGTAAACTTAGAACTTGGATTAACTACTTATGCAAACAGCATATTTTCAGTTTTTTTCTTAAAATAGTTTTGTAATCTAAAACAATGTGACTCAAAAAGTGCATTTTCTGTGTTTTTAAATAAAACTATCACAGATTGATACGCAAGATCAGTGGTGTCAAACTCGGGCCCTTCAGCTTTTTTGGGACTACGTATCCCAGCATACCCTGCCACAGTTTTAGCATGCCCTAATAGCAAAAGTGTGGCACTGCATGCTGAGATGTGTAGTTCCACTGCAGCTGGAGGGCCCGAGTTTGACACCACTGCTCAAGATTAATATTATTTGCTCTACCTGCTTAATGCAGTTTATATTTCACTCTTTATTTTATAAATACTTTAGCACCTTTTTATAAATTGCTTGACTCTTTATATGTTTATAATAGTTTGCAGCAGTTTGATTAAGAATGGAGAACGGCAAGATGAGGAGAGCGCTGGTGGCAGACGCAGAACTGAAGCATTGCGCCAGCTGTGCAAGATGAATCCATCTCATGCTCTTAAAGTGCGAGGAATGGTGGTAAGGAGTTGTTCTATCGTGTAATAGAAAATCTCCATATCACTAGTAGTGATAATTTGTAATGAAGCTCAGTAGAATGTCTTCTGGTTACAAGTTTATGTACTTCTTGTTTAAGTCAAATCTCTTAATTAACATAACAAATAATTCTACTATGTGACAGGTAGAAGAATGCCACCTTCCAGGGCTTGGTGTAGCTTTAATGCTGGACCATACTAAACATGAGGCCGATGATGATGGTGTGAGCAATATGGTGTGTTTTGTGAGCGGGCTGCTCCTTGGGACCAATGCTAAAGTACGGACCTGGTTTGGAACATTTATTCGGAATGGTCAGCTGGTGAGTTTGCTTTGGTATCTTGTATATTTCCTTTACCTTTTCAATGGTGGTGATATTTTATTTCAACCTTAAAATTGCATAGTGTTGCTTATTAGTTTAATCAAACTTAAATACAGAATGAAGATGTGTTGGTCTCAAACTATGTTTCTCCTTCATCCACTAGGGGACACTGCAGCTTAAGACACTGGGGTATAGTATGGTTGTTGAGTATGGCCTGGCACTTTAAATAATCTAAAAATGTGACTGGCGTCTCCCCTTCTATACTCCCTCAGCCCCAGTTTTAGATATGTGCCCGAGAGAGCCGGTGCACAGTGGGGCTGTCTCCAGACCCTTTTTGTTAATAATCCTTTATTTTATTTATTTAATGATTTATTTTTATTTACATTGAGGACAGGCAGACGTCTGTGACAGTCTGCCTTCTACTTGGGAGCCGCTGGGGAGGACACAGCCATGTCTGCTGCAGCCTGTGTACAGTGACCCTGACTCAGCGAGGACCCGCCACAGCTGACGCTGGCTCGTGTCCGGTGTCCCTCACCGCCCCTTCAACCCAGTACCCTGGCTAAACAGCTGATAAGTATGACCACCGCTCCTGACTAGCAAGAGCAGTGGATATTGTTGCTGGGTTGAGTGACAGTGCTGTTCTGCCACTATAGGAATGGCTGGTTCCTGCATTGATCCCCAACCCCCCCTCAGCGCATCTTCCGCAGACTTAAAAGGGAGGCTGATTTCACAGTTATACAGGCAGTCTTTTAGAGCCGGTGCATCTGGCTGAACAATGGGGGGGGACAAAGACTACTGCAGCCTGTGTTCGGTGACCCTGGCTACTGGACTCCGAGGTCCTGGTTCCATCTCCCCAAAGGACCTAAGGATTCTATTCCAATCTGTTTGTGGTTCCAAAGCCGGATGGGTCAGTCAGACCCGTTTTAAATCTCAAATCTTTAAATCTCTACCTATCCTTTCACAGATACAAGATGGAACCCTTCATTCGGTCATTGTGGGGTTGGAGGCAGTAGAATACATGGTATCCCTGGACATCGAGGATGCGTATCTACACCTCCACATCTGGAAACCACACCAAGCCATCAAGGACTTTCATTACCTGTTTCAAGCCTTGCCTTTCGGCCTGTCATCGGCTCCCAGGGCCTTCACAAAAGGTGATTGCTGTGATCATTGCTTATCTTTGCTCTCAGGGAGTGAACATTGTCCCTTATTTGGATGACCTGCTGATCAAGGCCCAGTCAGCGGAACCAGGTTGCGCTGACTCATCAGATCCTCATACAGCACGGCTGGATTGTCAATTTCCTGAAGTCACCGCTGGTGCCGTCTCAGCAGCATCAGTTCCTGGGGATGATTCTGAACACTGCCTTACTAAGAGTGTTCCTTCCCATGGACAAGGTGCTAGCCATTCAGGAATTGGTGTGCTTAGTTCTACGGCCAAAACGGGTATTGTTACACCTTTGAAACCGGCTTCTAGGGAAGATAGTGACCTCCTTCCAGTTCTGGAGATTTAATTCCAGGCCATTTCAGTTGGATCTTCTATCCCAATGGTTGAGATCACATCTGCAGATGCACCGCCTAGTGAGACTATCTCATCAAGCCCGCATGTCTCTGATCTGGTGGCTCAGGACAGACCACCTTGTGGCAGGTCATCGGTTAGGCAACGACCCTGGACAATCAATTCCAGGGTCGTTGGTCTCGTCAGGAGTCCCTCTTACCAATCAACGTTCTTGAAATCTGGGCGGTTTACAATGCGCTGCTAGTGGCAGCTCCCCTGCTGGGGTGACCGGTTTGAGTGCAATCCGACAATGCCACAGCAGCGGCGTACATCAATTAGGAGGAGGGGAATGCGCAGTTGCATGGCGTTGTGCGAGGCCAGATGCATACTACAGTGAGCAGAAAGACACGTCGAGGCCATCTCCGCAATTTTTATTCCAGGGGTGGACAACTGGGAAGTGCACTTCCTCAGTCGTCAGGATCTTCATCCTGGGGAATGGGCTCTGCATCCCGAGATCATCCTGCAGTTGGTCCGCCGTTGGGGCAGACCGCAGATAGATCTCATGGCCTCCAGGAACAATCGCTCAAGAACAAGAGACCCAGTGGCCGTTGGAGCGAAGGCACTGTCAATTTCTTGGCCGAACGGCCTGATTTACCTGTTCACACCATTTCCACTCCTTCCACGCATACTCAAGCGCGAATCCACAACAGTCATCCTAGTGGCGCCGGACTGGCCTCGTCGGGCTTGGTACTCTGATCTCCTGCTCCTTCTGGCAGATGATACGTGGCCACTTCGCTACGATCGTATCTTCTTCAGCAAGTCCGTTTGTGTACCCCGACTTACATCGACTACGTTTGATGGCGTGGCTGTTGAAACCAACATCTTATGGAGACATGGTATTCAGAGGGCTGTGATTCAGACCATGCTCAGAGCTCGGAAGCCGGTGACATCTGCTCATTATCATCTGATTTGGAAATCCTATGTGACCTGGTGTGAGGGGCATGATTCCTCCACCTCCTCCTTCCAACTGCCTCATCGTCTTTTCCTTCAAAGGGGTCTAGATGCTGGACTTCGTTTGGGCTCGCTGAAGGTACAGGTTTCTGCCTGATCTGTATTTTTTCAGCGTCGTTTGGCCCTTCTTCCAGAAGTTAACATTTTTTTTCAGGGGGTGCATTGAGTCCAGCCACCTTTTGTTCCGCCTACTTCCCCCTGGAATCTCAACCTCGTTCTCTCTATTGAACCCTTAGATGAGGTGAAATTGAAGTTTATCACTTGGAAGCTGGTCCTTTTGTTGTTCCTGGCTTCGGCTAGGCACTTGTCGGAGCTGGGGGCACTGTCCTTGTTTTTCATGTCGACCAGGAGGAACTTCTTACTTGCCCCTCCTATTTGCCTAAGGTGGTATGGGCTTTTCACATCAATCAGCCGATCGTTGTCCCTGCTTTGCTGAATTTTTAAGGGGCTTTGCACTCCTTGGATGTAGTAAGGGCCCTCTGTATTTACGTGGCCTGTAAGGCGCGCTTACATATATTGGACACTGTTTTTGTTCTTTATGATGCTGCCCAGTGAGGTTGGCCTGTGTCAAAACAGACCTTAGCCAGATGCATACGGCTGGCTATTCGTCAGACTTATGTCGCCAATGCACGACCTCAACCTGTATCCATTCCTGTGTATTCTACGTGCTCGATGAGTACTTCTTGCGCTGTGCGCAAAGGGTTTCTGCTTCTTCTTTGCTGTCGGCTACATGGACTTCACTGCGTACTTTTATTCGGTTTACAGATTTGATACCTATTGCAGCCTCTGATTCAGGTTTTGGCCGCAGTGTGTTGCAAGTTTCTCAGCACTCTCCCACCCAGGAGGAAAGCTGGGACATTCCAGTGTCTTAAGCTCTAGTATCCCATAGTGGATGAAGGAGAAAACAGGATTTTGGTACTTGCCGGTAAATCCATTTCTCTGATTCCACAGGGGACACCAGCGCTGCTTACCTGCTTTTAGAGTTTTCCTGTTGGATTTGTTCTGCTTCTGTTCTGTTGCAGTTTGTATGTTGTCTGTTTGTGTGACTGCCTGCGTTACCTGCAGTATGTTCTTCTGTTCCTTGGGTGAGCTGTTTCTTTGGGTATGTTCTCCTTCTCCTTTCGGGCTCAGTTCCTTAACTGGAGCCGATGGGGCATATAGGGGGAGGAACCAGTCACATTTTTAGATTATTTAAAGTGCCAGGCTCTACTCAAAAACCATCTATACCCCAGTGTCCTAAGCTCCAGTGTCTCCTGTGGTATCGGAGTAATGGATTTACCGGTTAGTACCAAAATCCTGTTTTTACATGTAGTACACATGAATACACAGACAAGGCAACTTTAAAAAATCTCATATCCTTGCCCAATTCTTTCATGTTAAAGAACAACAAATCCAACACAGAATATAGTGCTACCTCCTGTAAGTATGATGGCTAAGTGTAGGTTGAGTTATATTCCTGCCACAACCATTTCTTTGACCTTTGACCAGACAGCTCTATAGTGATCTTATCTGACCACAGAACCATTATTCATGTAATAACGAGTCACTCATACTTTCTGGCTTTTCATTTTGAGTAATGGCTTATTTTCTGCCACCCTTCCAGTGTTACCCAAAGCTCTTGATATGGTTGACTGCTGCATCCTTACTCCACTTTGAGCTACTAAACTCTGTAGCTCCTTCAAAGTAATTGTTGGCCTCCTGTGGTTTCCCTCACAAGTCTCCTTTGTATTTGTACAGAGTTTTGATAGAGATAAAGTAATACAAATCCATTACCTAACTTCATGGTGATTGTAACTGGGCAGTGACTGGTAGCAATGCAGCGGTTAAAAGTACAGCCTGCGGTAGTGCATCCAACATAAGCCCTGAGTGTCATTTAAGCCTTTCTCAATGTGCCTGGTTAATATAGCACCTGAGACATGTCTGATGGCGCCAGTAGCAACAGTGTAAAGTGGCTTTCCTTGTGTCTAGTTGCTATCTGCATGTAGAAGTTAGACGGGGCAAGCCAACAAGTACTGGCTCCCGGAACCCGCATCTCCAGCCCTCCGCTCCGCGGTCCATGAGCAAAGAATGTAATTGACCTTTAGCTAGTGGCAAGTCCTTTATAGTATAGGTCTTGTTGCAAAACTCATAGCTACACTTGCATGGGGTTTGCACCAGGGTGGCTGTGGTGTTACAGGTATTAAATCACAAAAGCAGGCCAATTGTCAGGACGTTTTCTCCTAGTTTGCCAATTATTCTTCACCAATATAAACTTAGAATTTATGCAACACATGGATTAACTAATTATCCAAACAGCATATTTATTTTTTCTTAAATTGTTCTTGTAACATAATACAAAAGTCACATTTAAAAAAACTACATATTTTTTTTTTTTTTTTTTTTTTTAGTGCTTTTAAATAGAACACAGATAACCAAAATTCAATGTTGGATGTGTTCAGTAAAATGAGAGACTTGGCCAAGGATTTCAAGGCATTTAACATTGTTTAAAAAAAAAAAAGAAAGAAAACCTGAAATATTTGGTAATTTTTTTTTTTGTTTTGTTATAAATTCTTTTTTTTCAAAGGAATATTGAAAAATATATTTAACAGATGGCGACAGCTTTACTTCTATTGATACTCTCTCCCACCTTAGAGAAGAAGAGAAAACAGCAGCTCAGTGCTGTGGCAAATGAGAAAGCAGCTCCTCTCAGAGTTAATGGGTATACTCCCGGCTGAGAAGAACGCACAAGTGCCGGAGGAGGGAGACACCGAGTGTCGAGTTCCTGTGTACTGTGGACTCAAAGAGGAACATGTAGTCAAAGCCAGCGCCCTGCTCCGTCTATACTGTGCTTTGATGGGAATTGCCGGTCTTAAGTACCTGGTCTTTTTATTTTTGTTTTGTTTTTTTTCCATTTATTGAAATCCATTGTAGGTTATTATAAACTGATCTGTAATAGTATTATTGTTACCAATTATTTAATATATCCTTATACATTTAGCTCAGGACAATTCTGACTTGTTGTAATATTGAGGAGATGTTGTTCAAATGTCACTAGCCAGCAATATGAAGTTAGTCTAGTGGTAATTTTGCAGACTCCATTCTGCTCTCTGGCTCTTGTTATACAGAAGATATTTATTTTTGGTAATACACTTCCACAGCAAATGCAAAGTAGACAGGGATGTCAAAATTAACTAAATAGTCTTATTACTCATATTATTCAGATGACTAATCTGGATGCATTTAATCAGAAAGATTTTGTGTGATCAGAACTATCATTTATGGAGATACAGTACTCTAGTTCTGTCATTTTCCTGTGTCACAATGCAGTTTGCTTATGGTTCTGTAGGCACCATATGCTCCTAATGATTAAGTATTCTGGTGTTACAAATAGAGTAGAAACTGTATTAAAAAGTGTTTTTTGTGTTGAACCAATTGGTGAGAACAAAGAATAACACACATATAATGTGATCAAATTGTTCTAACAATCGCACAACTAACATTAGATTTTAAACCAAATAGTACTGCCTGTGCAAATAGCATGCAAAAATAAACAGCTATGACATTAGCCTGTAGATGGCAGTAGAGTCACATCTAACACAGGTACATGAGAAAATGCTACTTGGTGTATGTAGTCCTAGATCATCCTTAAGAATAGAATGAAGAACAAAACGCCTATTGCATGCAACCTAATTCTAGTAAGTGACCTGCAGTTCACTTACTGACAGTGGAATTCTTCGGTTATGAGGCAGTGTGTATTCCAAAAACACAACCCTCATTTCAGTTCTTAAAGTGGAAATAATGAATGTATAATATACAAAAATATGTCTCTATTCATATGTGGCAAATATACTAATATGTAAAAATGAAACGTGTGTAACCGCAGTTGTTATCCTTGCAGGCCAACAGATGAAGAAGCGGAGCAGGTGCTTCAGCTCATGACCAGCCGTCCACCAGCGACTCCTGCTGGGGTGCGATTTGTCTCCCTTTCTTTCTGTATGCTGCTGGCCTTTTCCACGCTTGTCAGGTAAGCTATAAGCCATGTACAAACATCAGTTTTAAATCTGCTTATTTTTTTTAGTCTGGTTAATACGAAATTCTACATGGAGAATGGGGTCATGTGAGCTGTAGCAGCAGATGAAGTTAAAGCATGTAACAAACAATTGGAGATAAACAAAATGATTCTATTATTTTAATGAAATTGACTCTAAGGGCCAAATGTAATAGGGTGAGAGTTTAGCAGTAACCTCTCAAATTGGTTGAGTTTTATCTTCAAAATGGGAAAACATCTGAATGAGATTTTAAATCGTGAGAGATTTTTAAGTATAAAAAAACATGCAAGTTCGCTCTGTTACTTTGTTTTTGGACTCTATTATATTGGCAAAGTTTAAAACGTGTCAGAAACTCTCACTTTTCTAAACTCTCACCCTATTACATTTGGCCCTAAATGTTTGATTCTTCGAAGTAGCTGCCTTTTACAGATATGATCGCCGAATACACTTCTGATATTCTTTCAACAATTGAAGTTGATTGAAGATTGTTCGGGTATACTGCACTCATTACAGTGAAGTTGCTGTCCCTAGAAGGTATCTGGCCTTCTATTATGATTGACTTTGGGTGGTTGAGGGATGCACTATCACTGGGTGGTGTTGGGGGAGTTTGTTGTGTTATGTGAAATGGAATTGAAATTGTACTGTGGGTGCAATTTAGGCAGAAGTGGCATTTGCATTATTTGCGCCCTCTCTACAATTGCAATTCCATTTTGCAAAACACAACATACTTCCCTTACCCCATCCCAAACCCCACTCTGACCACCACATAGAGATAGCGTGTTTCTCACACACCCAACGTCAATGGAAATTGAACATTGTTCAGGAAGTTGTGCCCAACACTGTTGGAGAAGTTCCCACAAATTTGTTGCACTTGTAGGTTGCTTTGTGAACACCCCTCTGTCCAGTTCATCCCAAACCAGCTTGATGGGGTTTAAGTCTGGAGATTGTGCTGGCTATTCCATATTTGAAGCCTTCCATCATGTTATTTTCCTCTAAGGTACTTTTGTCATATGATGTATGTTTTTAGTAATTTATCCTTGCTGTAGGATGAACCTTTGATCGCCTAGGCCAGAGGGTATTGCATGACGCTGCAAAATTATGTGGTATTTTTTTGGGTTCAGGGTGTAATCACTCTGTGCAAGTCGCTGTCTTTGGATCCATCAAAAGAGCCACAGACCATCACTCTTTTGTATTCTATGCTTGATAGTTGGTGTCAAATATTGAGGAACCATCTTTTCGCCTATTTGATGGCATACAGAAAACCTGCGTGAGATTCATGGCCAAGGAAAGCCTCCTCTTATTTTACCATCTTAGCAATGGCTTTCTTACTGCACCTTGACCTGTCACACCTGCAGCTTGGAGTCTTTCTTCTTCGGGGTCCACAGGAATTACCTTGGGGTATGTGGTTGGAGTGATCCAGGCACCAAACAGTTACAAGCTTTAGCTCCCAGGATGCACTAGGTCCTCCTCCATATATACCCCGCCCCTGGCTACAAGCATTCAGTTTTTTGTTTGGTGCGCAGGAGTGCACCTTGTGAACAGGAGACTGCCTCGAGCAAGGTTTTTTTTTTTTTTGCCGATGAGTAAGCAGCACTAACAGCGTGCTGCTGCTCAGTCTACCCCTGCTGGTGACTCAACACCAGTGAGGGAACTGGTGATTTCGACAGGCGTCAGCGGAGTGAGCGCTGAGGCTAGGACTGCAGCCGGAGACATCGGGGATGCAGGATAGGTGGTTCCCCGATATCTGCTGACGGCAGGGAACCACGTGGCAGTCCATGCATCCGGCAGTGGAGACCTGCCGGAGGCCACTAGTGAGGAACCAGGGTAGACTGCTTCCTCCGCTAGACCTCCGGGTCATGAAATTCTGGCAGCCGGGGATGGATACATACAGCCTAGGGGAGATAGGCTCTCCCCGGCTGCCCCTCCCCCAACCCAGACGCTGGTCCAGAGACGAGGCTTCCCGCGTCTTGGTTCCTCCCTGCATATAAGACGGCCAGAGACCACTCTCAGGTGCTCTCGGTGGCTGTGAATCTTAGGAGGTTTGGTCAGTCTCCCTGTATACCTCTCCTTAGGTGGCCAGGTTATACAGAGCTCGATATCCTACTTGGCCTTTGTACTGTTCGTAGTTGACTAAGAGCTTATTGCATATATATATATATATATATATATATATATTATAATATATATTTTTGCATTGTATGTGACTTATGTAAGTCTGCTGTGTGTTTATACTGCCTTTCTTATTCCTGAATAACTGTCAGTTATGACTATCACTGCTGTTTCTCCTTATAACCCTCTGCTACAGTTGTGTGGGTTATTTTGGGGGTGAACACTGTCACATTGTATTATATTACTTTGGACATAACAATACCCATAAATATATGCAAAGAAAATGATAAGCAGGAGGCAAATGCCCCTCTGCTGGTTTCATGTATGGTCTGTAAGCCAGGGTCGTCCCCTCAGGATTTCATACAGAATGGATTATTTGGTCACAGTTACAAAGAGTCACCACAACAGTCAAATCTACCAGTTCCTGGGCAGGAACCCCCTTGGGCTTCTTTCTCCTAGATCATGGCGCAGGTTGTAAACTGCCGTCCCCTACCACGGGGTACCCTCAGCAGCTACAACCTACTATGGGCCTGATTCAGAGCCGGACGCAAGTGGCTGCTCGTTCGCTCCGAGCGATGTTTGCCCAACCGTGCTTGCGTACGGATCATAATACGCATGCGCGAACCAGTCATTGCGGCCGAAAATCGTTTGTTCACTAAATTGCGAATGCCTGCTATTTTGAGTGACAGAATGAGGCGTTTGTGGGTGGTAACAGGGGAAGGTGCTTGAAAATGGGGAGTGGAGATCCGAACGCAGGCGTGCTTAAAGGTCAAAACGGGCGTTTTATGGGTGTGCATAATTAATACAGTAGCGTCATTGACCACGTCACTGGGTTATTTTATAGCCAGAACTGCTCGCAAAATTGTGGTAGCAAAAACCAACCCCAAGAATAGCGAGCAGTTCATACCCTGGTCGATGTACTCGATTAATCTAATAAATAGCGGACATGACGTAGGATGCGAGTGGCCAGGGGGCGTTTTTTTCTAAATTACGTTCTCATGTTTTGTTCGCTCGTTCAGACATAGAGGCGTGAACAGACCGCAAAGAGCGAACGGTTCATTTAAATAGCCAGCCCCTTTTCCTGAACGAACGTCCGCAAATTGCGAACGGCTCTGAATCAGGCCCTATGTTTTTGCCTCCTATGCATCCGTCCTGGATGGATGTTATGCCCACTCAAGTCAGAATAACGCTGCAAGCAGCCAAGCCGGTACAGCCTAAAACTAGAAGACGGTCGGCTTCCTCCTATCACTCCGTCCAGCCTGCAGACTCTGATGCATCTTCAGATGAGTGTGAGGACATACAGTGCTCCTCTCAAGAGTCTCTCTCAGGAGAGGAGGACCATTTTCCAACAGCAGATGTTCCCTCGGTCAAAGCTGTTTTAAACATAGATAGTGAAGAGCCGGAGCTTAAGAAGACTTCGGTTTTCATACGCCAGAAGATTTTAAGGCTGAGTTTCCTAATATAGATAGAAGACTTGAAACCTGTCTCAAGGCAGTCTTTTCTCTTTCGGGGGCTGTTACTGCCCGGCTATGGCCACGGCCTGGTTATATAAGGCCATTGAAGAATGGACAGGGGCACTGGAAAATACTCCAGAGGCCTCCAGAGAACAGCTGACTATTATCTCATATATCAAGTATGCACCCTCCTACCTGGAAGAGGTGGCATTAGATGCAGGTATTCTGACTTCTAAGGCGTCAGCTGCCTAAGTTGTTGCTTGCAGAGCCCTATGGTTAATGAGCTGGAAAGCAAATGCAGAGTCCAAGAAGGCTCTGGAATCCCTACCGTTTATGGGAGGCATTCTCAGCCTCCAAAGCGGCTCGTCTGCTTACAATGTCTACTCCTAGATCTAGGCAGTCGTCCTTTCGAGCCTTTCAGCCACAAGGAAAAGCAAAGGGTTAGTCTTCCTCTAGAACCAGTTCTCGTAAGAGACTGCAAACTAAGAGATCTTGGGAAAATAGACATCCGGCTTCCAAGTCAGATGATAAACCCACGGCCTGATGGGGCGGGTCTCCCCTGGGTGGGAGGCAGATTTCTTCAGTTTTCGGATACCTGGCATCTCACAACAACAGACGCCTGGGTTCGGAAGCTGGTCTCTTGATGGTACGCCCTGACTTTTCTGCACAACTCCTCTGGCAGAATCTGCAATGGCCTTGGCCCTTCAGCAGGCCGTTCGTTCCTTGATGCATTCAGGGGTAATAATCCGGGTTCCGGTGCATCAACAAAGAAGGGGTTATTATTCCAACCTATTTTTGATCCAAAAACCCAATGTGTCTCACCGGCCTATCCTGAATCTGAAGGGTCTCAACACATTTATCCGGTTGCCCAAGTTCGGTATGGAAACCCTTAGGTCAATTGTTTTGGCAATGGAACCGAGGGATTTTATGGTGTCCTTCGACATTCAGGACGCATATCTGCATGTGCAAATTACACCTTCCCACCAAAGGTTTCTGTGGTTTGCGGTTCTGCAGAAACATTTCCAATTTCAGGCGCTGCCTTTTGGTTTGTCAACAGCCCTGCAGGTCTTTACCAAAATAATGGCAGTAATGACGACCTACCTCAGGCAGTCAGGATTCTGCCATACTTGGACGATCTCCTGATATTGGCACAATCTCCACAGGTATTGCAGCATCATCTCGGACTGACGATTGCCTGTCTACAGACACGGCTGGATCATAAATTGGAAAAAGTCATCGCTTTCTCCAGTACAGCAGATGGTGCATGCCTGGATTCTCTGGCACAAAGGATATTTCTGCCAGAAGACAAGATTGTGGCCCTTCAATTGCGGATTCGCAGATTTCTCCGCAGTCAGTATCTGCCTACTCAGCGATGCAGGTTCTGGGGTCCATGGTGTCCACCTTCGAACTGGTGGAATATGCTCAGATCCACTCCAGAGCACTGCAACAGTTGATCCTCTCCTGGTGGAATGGGAAGCACCAGTTGGTAAGGTCACAGATGATCAGTCTTTCTCCAGATGCTCGGATGTCCCTCTCATGGTGGTTGCAGACCTTTCGTCTGAACAAGGGTCCCCCCTTCTGGATTCCAGATTGGTTGCTCCTCACTACCGATGCCAGCCTCCGTGGATGGGGCGCAGTGACAGGTCAGCACACATTTCAGGGAAGATGGATGACCAAGGAGGTTCTCCTGTCCATAAACATTCTGAAATTATGTGCAGTATTCAGAGCACTCGTTCAGGCACAGGACATACTGAAGGGCAGGCCTATCCAGGTACAGTCTGACAACGCCACCGCAATAGCCTACCTCAACCATCAGGGAGGCACATGAAGTCGGGCTTCCATGGCGGAAGTGACAAACATTCTGGTCTGGGCAGAATGTCATCTTCCAGCAATCACTGCAGTATTCATACCCGGAGTCCTCAACTGGGAATCTGACTTCCTGAGTCGGCAGGATATACACGCCGGGGAGTGGGCTCTTCATCCAGATGTATTTCAGAGCCTAGTGGACAGATGGGGACTACCAGAGGTAGACCTCCATGGCCTCAGGCCACAACTTCAAGGTCCCCAGGTATGGGTCCAGAACCAGGGATCCCTCATCCGATTTTGTGGATGCTCTACCAATGAGGTGAAACTTCAAGCTAGCGTATCTCTTTCCTCCGTTCTCCCTTCTCCCAAGGGTCATCAGGAAATTTAAGCAGGAGAGCGGAACAGTAGCACTGATAGCCCCTGCTTGGCCAAGGCGCCATTGGTTCACCGGATTGCACAGTCTCTCCATAGACACTCCATGGTCTCTTCCTCTAAGGCCGGACCTCTTAACACCGGGTCCTTGCCTGCATCCGGACCTTCCCCATCTGTCATTTGATGGCATGGCTCTTGAATCTTCCATTTTAAGAGCCAAGGGTTTTACTAATTCTGTATTCAGATGATGCTTAGAAAATATGATCCCAAAGTTTTTAGGGTCTCCCGAGTGCTTGCTTTTCTCCAGGCTGGGTTAGACCGGGATCTCCGCCTGGCCGCCCTGAGGGTTCAGGCATCTGCACTCTGTTTGGTTTCTGCCCCGCTGCCTGATGTTAGGACAATTTTTCAGGGTGTTCTGAGGGTTCAGTCTCCCTTTGTCCCTCCGGTAGTTCCGTGGGATTTGTCTTTGGTTCTCAAGGCTTTACAGGCTCCCCCATTGGAACTCCTGGAATAAGTAGCCCTTAAGTGGTTGACAGCGAAGACAGTTTTTCTTCTTGCTATCTTCTCTGCCCACAGCGTCTCTGATTTGGCAGCCCTTTCTTGTCGCTCTCCCTTTTTGATTTTTAATCAGGATAGAGCTGTTCTTCGTACCAGGGTGGGTTACCTTCCTAAGGTTGCATCCCACTTTTAAATAAAGAAATTGTATTTCCTGCCTTCCAGTCTTCAGGCCTCTCTGTAGGTGAAGCTTCTCTGGATGGTGTACGCGCCCTATGTATGTACGTGAATCGCACCAACTTTATTAGGAAATCAGATTCTTTTTTTTGTGTTGTATGGCTGTCATAAGCGAGGATGGCCAGCTAACAAACAGACTCTGGATAGGTGGCTTCGTATGATGATTTCTCAAGCTTACACACAAGCTGATCTCTCTGTTCCAAACAGAGTAACAGCACATTCTACTCGATCCGTGGGACCATCATAGGCGTTTCGTCGTGGTCCTTTTGCTGAACAATTGTGCAACCATGTGGTCTTCCGACCACACTTTTCTTAAATTTTACGCATTTGATACATTTCCCTCTCAGGATGCTTCCTTCGGTTGTCGGATTCTCCTTTCTACTAAACAGGAACTGACTTGGGACATCCCCAAGGTAATTCCTGTGGGACCCTATTGACCCCGAAGAAGAAAATAAGAGTTATGGTATAACATACTTTTGTTAACTCTCTTTGAGGTCCACAGGACACCCTCCCTAACGCACCTGGTGTTATAGGGTAATCTTTTTCTTTTGCATTACAATGATTCCCTCTAAGTGTTTCTGTGGTACACTTGTCCTTCCTTCTCCTCTTTCCTTCTCCTTGGGCTTGGTAACAAACCTAATGCCAGGGGTGGGGTATATATAGAGAAGGACCCAATGCATCCTGGGAGCTAAAGCTTGTAACTGTTACTCCAAGGTAATTCCTGTGGGCCCTATGGACCTCGAAGAAAAAGAGTTAACAAAGGCATGTTATACCATAACTCTTATCTTTTTTCACAGTTGAAACTGAGATTTGCTTACTTTGACCAGTGTTAAGCTGTACTTGCAGCTGTTGTCCTGTAAGCCACCTACATGCAAGCGATTGACTCTCAGAAACTTGTCTTCTGATTCTGTTGTGGCTTTGGATCTTCCAAACCTCTTTGGCTTTCTTTGCAAGTTCTCTCAAAGGAAAGACCTACAGTGTTATAATGGTCTGTCTTCCTTTATTGCCTTTCTCACCATTATGAATGCAGCATACTACCTTGTGCTATGCTGTATTGTCCAAATAGTGCTTTAGAGCTTGTAATAACAGGCTTTTCCAACATTGCTTTTATACAGACAGGTGAGTTGAGACTACTGTATGAAGTGTTTGCATTAACTTTGAACTTGATTTACTTCCATTGCTGCAGATCAGATGAAAGTTCTTAACTCCTTTATTTGTTCCTTGAAAAAGGCCTTCCGCTTTCATACTAATTGGGGGACACTGAAAAGAATGGGTTCAGTGGAAAGGCTGAGGAGTATGTACTAAATAGTTAATACTATTGAGGCTGAAACTACCTTCCCTTTTAAACCCTTCCATCTCCATCTGCAACTCAGTTTTTTTTTATTTTATTTACTCCGCCAGGTGAATATAAGCAGTGAGCACGCATTTACGGCCAATTCCCTGGATCGAGATTGGATGCTTCCAATCTTGGGATGCAATCCCGGCCATTTTTAGGCCAAAATCCTGGGATCCCGCTATCCTGGGATTGGTCTCCCTAGTCACGGCTGCCTGGCCTGGCTGCCACAAAGTCACACAGTCTCTTTTGGTCCTACCTGTCTCCTTGCAGGTATGGACACTGGCCTCCCAAGTGATAAACTACCAACTAATCAGCTCCTAACTCATTTCTTCTTCAGAGTCCATAGGGTCCACAGGAACTACCTTGGGGATATGTGGTTTGGAGTAAACTCTTTCCGGTCCCAGGATGTACTGGCTCCTCCCCCATATATACCCCGCTTCCGGCCACAGGTTAAATTGTACTTTACACTTGTGAAGACTGAGCTGCCCATTCCCCCCTCTCCTAATTAATTGGAGATACTCAGCTGCAATTGAGTGTTGCTGAGGGCAGATTTTCTCTCTCTGTCTGTCTGTGTCTCTCTCTCTCGCTCTATCTGTCTCTGTCTCTCTCTCTGTGTCTCTCTCTCTGTGTCTCTCTCTCTGTGTCTCTCTCTCTGTGTCTCTCTCTCTGTGTCTCTCTCTCTGTGTCTCTCTCTCTGTGTCTCTCTCTCTGTGTCTCTCTCTCTGTGTCTCTCTCTCTGTGTCTCTCTCTCTGTGTCTCTCTCTCTGTGTCTCTCTCTCTGTGTCTCTCTCTCTGTGTCTCTCTCTCTGTGTCTCTCTCTGTCTCTGTCTCTCTCTGTCTCTGTCTCTCTCTGTCTCTGTCTCTCTCTGTCTCTGTCTCTCTCTGTCTCTCTCTGTCTCTGTCTCTCTCTGTCTCTGTCTCTCTCTGTCTCTGTCTCTCTCTGTCTCTCTCTCTGTCTCTCTCTCTCTCTGTCTCTCTCTCTCTGTCTCTCTCTCTCTGTCTCTCTCCCACCCCCCGCCCCCTAGTACCAAGGTACATAGCACTGGAATCCTATCAACTTTTTTGCTTGTATAAATTGATTCAGTGCCGATTTGTATGCATTGCACTTATATCCTACCAATGTGACTGTGATTTAGTGCCCATTTGCATATATATTTGTATGCATGTAGATCCTACTAAACTTATGTGTTTAGGTAGTTGATTTTAATGCCCTCTTGCAATATATTATATGCATTTTTATGTGACTTATGCTATCTCTGCTGTTGAGAAAAAAAAACAGTTTTTTGTTTTCTTTTTGTTGCTTTCCTAACTCCCAACTACCTGGTGTATGGGGGTTAGAGAGTGCTTCACATTTACTTTTATCTGTGAAGGGGAATCACATTGCATTGTTAACTCTACACTTGTTGTAGGTTACTTGCAAATATTTCCCATTACTCAGGACAAAGGTAAACAGGAGACTGTTGTCCCTGTGCTAGTTTCATGTAAGGCCTGTGCAATAGGCCTCTCAGGATTTCATACAGGATGGACTGTGTGTTGATTGTTATACACCACAACAGTCCACCTCACCAGCACCTGTTCATGTTATACACCACAACAGTCCACCTCACCAGCACCTGTTTTGGGGTCGCCTTGAATGTCCTCCTGGCATCAGGTTAAGACCCAATTAGTGGGCAGCCCCCACATTGCCTCCCACTTTGGATCTCCCAAAGTGATTACAGCCTGCTATGTTTCATCTTTCCATACATCCTTCTTGGATGGAGGGTTATGTCCACTCATTTCAGAATCTGGCTTTTAGCATCTACCTATCTGCAGATGTTACAGGCGAATAAGCCATCAGCCGTCTAAGTATATAAATGGACTGGACCATCCTCTCAGTTCACACTGCTTTCAGGTTCTGATATATTATCTGAGGAGGCAGAGGATACACAGGTTTCTCCCTCTGGGCCTATTTCTGAGTGGAGGAGCGTCATTCATTAGTGGATGTTCCTCTCTAGCAGGGGGCGGTTAATTCAATCCTCATTATAGAAGATGAAGTACCGGCTCCTAAAGCCTAATAAAAAAAATCATAGTTGCCCCGGAGGTGCGATAAAAAAAGACAGAAGAACTGTTTTCTTTTTTATTTTAAGTAGGTACATGATTACTTTTTCAGTTAAACTCGTCAAGTTGTATTTGCAGAAATGAACCGGAACATTAATCAAATTTGTTTGTTTTTTGCCCATCAGTACCCCGGAGCAAGAGCAGCTGATGTTGATGTGGTTGAGCTGGATGATAAAAGAGGAGGCTTATTTTGAAAGGTGCGGCTTTGGTTTAATCTATGTCCCTTGTGTTTAATTTACATGTAAAAGGCGGTGTAAATGGCAATTTTCACACTTTGTATTATCATGAGTGGTCTGCTAAATAATTATTTGCTTATCTCTTACAGTACTGCTGGAGTATCGGCCTCATTTGGAGAGATGTTGTTGTTGGTTGCCATGTATTTCCATAGCAACCAGCTGAACGCTATCATTGATTTGGTCTGTTCCACATTAGGAATGAAGGTGAATCCATCATTATTGTTACAGAAAGGGGAGAGAGATGTTGCTTTGTGTATCGTAGAATAATAACCATTTACCCCTTTCTCATGTAAGGGTACAAATGAGATGTTTGATTACATCTTTTATGATATGTTAAGCATTGGTAAAAAGGTATGTTTAGTTTAACAATCAATTCATGCTATGCATCCAACATGAGCAAAGATCTCGGCACAGAGCCCAATATATTGCTTCCCTAGTAATATGACAAGGAAGTATCCCTATGAGGGAGAGAAGAACAGTGAATGAGTGAGAAGACCAGGGGAGGGAGAGTGGAGATGTTACACTACAAGGGATGGGTACGGGATCCCGGTGGTCAGAATCCCGACACCGGCATCCAGTCAGGATTAGAATACTGACACTTGTCGGTCAGTATTATAACCCTCACCCTACCCTAACGCTCCCTCCCCGGTGCCTGACCCTAACCTCCCCTCCCCAGTGCCTAAATCTAACCTCCCCCTCCTTGCACCCTAAACCTAACCTCCCCCCAACTCCGCTACTTACTTTTGAGATTCCGGCGGTCAGGATGCCTTTGCCGGGAGTCTGGCAAGTATCGGTTATTAACCACATCCCCACTACAAGGTAAGATGTGTTGGCTGAACCCCAAGTGTTAGAACAACCTTTTCTTATGAGGACAAAAAACTCTCCCACATGGGACTAAAAATTATATCTCACCTGTTTCATAGAACCTGGTTTGTTCCATGTTGGACACATGGGGGGGAAAATGCATCAAGCAGCGTGGAGAAATGGACTAGTGGAGAAGTTGCCTGTAGCAACCAATCAGCTTCTACCTATCATTTTGTGTAATGTACCTGATAAGTACTACCTCGAAGCTGGTTGGTTGCTATGGGCAACTTCTCCACTATTTTCTCTGCTTGATACATCTCCCCCTTTGTGCTTTAGAAAGCTTAAATGTAATAGACTTTACATCTTTCAGCAGTGAGAAAAGATGACCTTTCTAGCTAGAGCTTATTTCTACTTCAGGGTCCATAGGGTATCCACAGGATACCTTGGGGTATAGGCGATGGCGGCAGACATCCAGGCACCACAGAGTTAAATTCTCAGCCTCCCAGGATGCACTGGGGTCCCTCTCCTATACCCCGCCCCCGAGCCTCAGGCCACTCAGTTTTCGTTGGTGCCTGGCCGGACCAGTCGCACCGTACAGAGGGGGGTCTTTTCAAGGCCCCTGAAGATTTCTTCGCAGCTGTGGCTGCACAACTAGAGTGCTCCAGCATAGGACAGTCAGTATTGACGTCCATGCTGTCACTCCTACACCCCGCCGGTACCAGAACGCCGGTACCGATCCGGGGATGCTGGTTGGTAGCTGGGGTCACAGCTAGCGGTGACCCCGGCTACCTGGACTGTGGCCGGATGCACGGGGGACAAGGTAAGCGGCGGGGTCCCGCGGTGGGCACCCGCAGGTAACACAGTCCTTTTTGGTTCCCAGGCAGGGGGCTCCCTGGGGACCGGCTGCGCGTGGGGCCAGGTACTGATCCTGCGCCTTCCACTAGACCACTAGGGACAGCAGACCGCAGCATGTGCGGTACAGCGTGGCGTCCCAGGGGTTAATAGCAGGCCAGGGGAGAACGCCTTCCCTGTCTCACAGCCGGCGTCTCCCCCGCTGCACAGTGCCTTTCCACAGCGGTCTTAGCGGGCTGTGTCAGCGCTCCTCCCCCGGGCCCGCCTCCTCTCTGCTCCTCGGTGGCCATTTTCTCACTACATGTGCTGGGAATGACAAACGCTGCTGGAAGCTGTTACAGGTGCCATTGCGGTCCGGGTCCCCCGCATACCTCTCCTTCAATTAAGGTCAGTGTATGCAGCACTGTTTCCTACCAGGCTCTGGTCTGTGTAGTTGATCGCAGTGCTTGTAATGCAGGATGTTATCTGTGCATTGTATGTGACTTAAATGCTAGCGCTGTTTGCCTGTACTTTCATTTCTGACTGTCAGCCTTTTTCCTATCCCTGTTCTTCTGCTATAGCCCTTGCGGTGCGGTGTTGCAGGGTGTTTATTACCTCACAGTAAACGTGGTTTTTCTGTGTGGGAGGTCACATACGCTCCGTTCACAATCCTCATGTCTGAAAGTGAACGAGGATATCCTCTTCCAGCTATAATGTACTGATATCATGTGCAGTTAGCGGAAGGATATGTAGACGCTGAGGGTTTATGGAGGGCATGTTGTATTATATATCCTGCCCCATTTCTGTCACTGTGCCTGCACAAAAAGGGACCGCCCTCGGCTGGCTAAGATGCTTACAGACCTTGTGGGCAACGCTCCCTGCGTTTCCCCATAGGGGTTATCGCAGCGAGTGGTGGTCTCATCACATGCAAGGGTCCCTGGGCAGTTGATGGTACCCCAGTGTATCCTGTTTTTCGCCCCCCCCAGGTCTCGCAGGAGCCTGTGTGGGTGAATTTACTGTCCAAATGGTATAGCACCTGATGGACGTTTTACAGGGGGAGTCACCATTTCGGCCTTCTAAATGGCCTTTCGGGTCTCAGACGGGTAAGGACATGACGTCTGATGACGGTGACATTATTGACTTTTTCAGACACGAGCCCCTTAGTGCAAAGGAGGCGTAGTCTGGGTCTAAAGTCTATATACCTGTCCTTATACGGGCAGTCCGTGCGGCTTTGGTTATTACATATCCCCCGTGGCTAAATCCAACTATGCCTTCTTAAAGGATAAGGGTGTTGCCACTGTAATTCCTCTATCTGGTCAGGTGGGTCATTTAGAGGAGGCGTGGAAAATCCGGGTAAGCGGTTCCTGCCTCAAAAACGGTTGACCTTTTGCATACCCCTTTGCGGATAATTATTTTTCCGAATGGGAGTTACCGTTACGGGTAGATTCTCATGTTACACGCCTAGTGAGGAGTGTTACGTGGCCCATGCCCTCCAGGTCCTCCTTGAAGGAGGTTACACATTGCAAGGTGCAAATATATCTAAAATCCAATTATTCCCTTGCTGGAGGGGCTTCCAGGCCGGCTATGGCCGTGTGCTGGGGGGCCAGAGCCATGGAGCGCTGGGTAGGTAACTGGTTCTCTGCACACTGACTCTCCAGCAGAGCAGGTGGATAGTGGCAAATTCTCAGAGACTTAGCCACGTTCATAATGAGACAGTCTTACATATAGCCTACTCCTTTCCAGAATCTCCTCGGCAGCAGTAGCGGCTCGCCGCTCCCTGTGCTTGCGCTCTTGGAAAGCGGACGCAGATTCCATTTGGAATGCTTTGCCTTTTACGGGACAGGTCCTGTTTGGCCCTCATCTGGACACAATTGTGGCTCCGCAGGCAGCAGCTACGTCTGCCTGTCTGCCACCGGCTACAGTCCCATCGGGGTCTGGGGTTTTGTCTTTTCGGCCCTGTGAGGCCAGGGTAAGTCTAAAATATAGCTTTCCAAGACAGTCAGTAGCCAGGAAATCTGCTCAGCCATAAGAACAGGCTTGGATTACAAGACGTCCTACTCCCAAGTTGGACTATAAGCCTTCAGCCTCAGGGGACGGGCCTCCTCTCGGGGGACCCCAGAGTTGGAGGCCGGCTTCTCCAGTTCGCCCAGTGCTGGTGTCTGACCTCCACGGACACTGGGGTAAGAGAAGTATTTTCTTGAATGTATGTCCTCTCCTCCCGGTAAAAGCCTCCCAGACGGTTTTTCATTACAGGTCTTCTGTCAATTCAAGACAAGGCCCTGTAATTTTTGAGGGTGTTACACTCTATGCTCCAGGCAGAAGTTATAGTACCTATTCCGTTGCCCCAAAGGGGAACGAGGTATTATTCCATCCTCTTTCTGGTACGGAAACCCAATGGGTCTTACCTGGACATCCTCAACCTTGAATCCTTCAACAAATTCTTAAGGGTTCCTTGGTTCAGGAGGGGGACCCTGCATTCCATCACTCAATGGAGCCTGGGAATTTTGTGGTGTCGTTGGATATATTCAGGGTGACTACCTGAATGTCCCTATTTTCTTCGAACACCAGTGTTTTTCCTCAGGTTTGCAGTGGTCGATAAGCATTTCCAGTTTTACCAGGGTCATGGCAGTTATGGCAGCCCACCTGCAGATGCAGGGGGTCCGCTTGTTACCCAATCCGGGCGACCACCTGGTGTTACCAGAGTCTCCAGAGATACTTCAGTGCCATCTGCAACGGACAATATCTGTGTTGCTACGTTAGGGCTGACTGATACACTGGAAATGGTCCTCTCTGATTCTTCAGAGGATGCTCCATATCCCAACATCTGAGGATCTTTGTGATTGAGGAAAAGATCTCTGCATTACAGGCAAAGGTACGCAGTTGCCTGCAGAGTCGCCGAGTGTCTATTCACTCGGCAATGTGGTTCCAGGGTGTCGCTGTTCGACATGGTGGAGAGTACCCAGTGTCACTCTAGAAAAATTGATCCTCTCCGGATGGGATGGGTTGCCCCATAGGATAAAGTCAATAGTGCTTTCCCCGAAGGTTTGTCTTTCTCTGGCCTGGTGGCTGCGGAAAGCTTACCTAAACAAGGGGCACCCCCTTTGGGATTGCGCACCGGGTCCTTCTGACAACGGACGCCAGTATCCGTGGCTGGGAAGCAGTGACGGGTCCACTCTTGTTCCAGGGCAGGTGGACACCAGTAGTTTTTGCGCTTCCCATAAACATCTGAGAACTCTGAGCAGTATTCACGGTTCTCCAGCATGCAGAACAGGTCCTCCACGGAAATACCGTGCAGGTACGGTCTGACAACGCCATCATGATGGCTTATGTAAACCACCTAGGAGGTTCCCGAAGTCGGGCGACACTAACAGTGGTGTCCCGAATTCTGGCTTGGGTGGAAGGCTATATCCCTGCTGTCATCGGCAGTGTTCATTCAGAGATCCTCAGATAGAAAGTAGGCTTTCCCAGCCGTCAGGACGTGCATTCAGGGAAATGTCCTCTTCATCAGGGGGTGTTCAATCTTCTGGTGAACAAGTGGAGCCTTTCAGAGATGAGACTCTTATGGTAGACGTATGTTGGTCCAGTGGACCTTCTAAGTTGTGTACCTCGTCCCTCCGTTATCCCTTCTTCCAGTAATAGCAAGAAGGAGGCGCACTCCTGCTGATAGCTCGTGTGTGGGCCAGACGGCACTATTACTCAGATCTTTGGAGTGTTTCAGTTAACACTCCGAAGCTGTTACCTCTACGACCAGACCTGTTGTCTCAGGATCCTGGCTGATACCCAGACCTGGGTTGTCTGTCCTTGCCGGTGTGGCGGTGGAGACTGCCCTCTTAAGGTCTAGGAGTTTTTCCAGCTCTATAGTTACCAGGGCCTATGTCCATGCTAAGAGCTCGGAAGATTTTATCTGCAAGAATTTACCATCAGGTATGGCATACTTTCTTTCAGTTGTGTCGCCCTACAGGCTCTGCTCCTCGGGTATTCCGGATATCCAGAGTGTTGGCTTTCCTACAGGTGGGCTTAGATAACGGTCTTCGCCTTGCTTACCTGACGGTGCAGGTTTCTGCCCTGTTGGCTTCATCGTAGGATTGCTACTCTGATGTCCGCACCTTTGTGCAGGGTATACATTATATTCAGCATCCCTTTGTTGCTCCTGTGGCTCCTTGGGATTTGGCTGTGGTCTTTAGGGCTCTCTGAGGACCGCCATTTGATCCACTGGGCTCAGTGGACTTCAAATGGCTTATTGCTAGGAATGTATTCCTTCTGGCCATTGATTTGGCCGGTAGGATCTCAGAATGGGGGGCTCTGTCATGTAGACCTCCCTCTTTCTCATCTTTCCTAGGAACAGGGCAGTGCTTCGCACTTGCCCTGGTTTTGTACCTACGGTGGTGTCTAGTTTCCACATCAATGAGGAAATTATAGTACCTGCCTTTACTTCCCCAGTCCTTTCTGCTGGTGAGGCCTCTTTGGATGTGGTACGGGCTCTAAGAATTTAAGTTGACCGTACCAGTCCATTTAAGAAATCAGACTCTTGGTTTTGTCCTTTCTGGTTTCCATAAAATGGGTTGGCCTGCCACTGCGCTAGCTTTGGCAGGATGGATTCACAGGTCTTCCTGTTCCATCCTCTTTTAAAGCTCTTCCACTAGGTCTGTGGTTCCTTCGTGGGCAGCTCGACGTGGCGCTTCAGCGGTTCAGCGGTGATTGGCAGCCACGTGGTCATCTGTCCATATTTTTGTAAGATATTATGTTTTTGATACCTTCGCCTCTCAGGATGCTTCCTTCGGGCGGCGGATTCTCCTTACAGCACAGGAGCGTCCCCACCCTTAAAGGATACTGCTTTGGGACATCCCCAAGGTATCCTGTGGATACCCTATGGACCCTGAAGTAGAAAATATGAGATATGGTAAGAACTTACCTTTGTTATCTCTATTTCTACGAAGTCCATAGGGTTCCACAGGACTCCCACCCTGTCGCACCTGTACTGCAGATGGGCTTTGATCTGGTCACCGGTTTCTCCGTCTCCTTCTGGTGAGAATGTGATTCTTGTGTGTTCCAGACTTTCTTCTCTCTCTTTTTTGCTCCTGCTCCGGCCTATGGCTTGTTACGAAACTGAGTGGCCTGAGGCTCGGGGGCGGGGTATAGGAGAGGGACCCCAGTGCATCCTGGGAGGCTGAGAATTTAACTCTGTGGTGCCTGGATGTCTGCCGCCATCGCCTATACCCCAAGGTATCCTATGGAACCCTATGGACTTCGTAGAAATAGAGATAACAAAGGTAAGTTCTTATCATATCTCATATTTTTTTGTACATTAGCAGATGAGTAATATCAGAAATAATTTAGGCAATGTAGAAAGCCAACTGGGCACTTCTGGAGTGGAAGTTGATTAGAGTATTTCTAAGTACACACTCTGATACAAACAGGGTCAACCAGACAAAGGGTGGAGCTCTATCCTTCCCTTTTAACAAGTTGGATGTATGAACACATGGAGCCCCATCCTCCCACAGTCAGTCAAGTGGACAGGTCACTTATCTCAAATATTCTGCTGCTGTGCATATTCCAATGATATGCTTGGCTGCAGGTTGATTAATCCATGCCCACATGTACATGCAGGAGATTATTATTAATAATAACAGATGCTGTGACACTGCGCTAAAGCTCCTTAACAGGCCAGTCCATAGACCATCTCTTTAGTTTATTGTATGTTTCATATCTGGTGTATTAAGTTTTCCAAGAATTTAGCAAGTGACTAAGTGCCGAATTCAGATTTGGATGCTATTCAATATTCAGATATGGATTCAGATATGGATGCTGCTGCGTCTTTGGGCATAATATATGCTAATACAGCAGGAGGCGTCTGTAGACAAATGACTCCTCCTGCCAGCATTGCAGAACCGAGTTCTGCATCCGAAGATGCAGCATTGCATTGGGTCACCATCGCGACCACCGTCGCCCATCTGAGGAAACTTAAGTTTACCCAGAATGGGCAACGGAAGTGCTCTGCCGGGGCCAGGAAATCTGCGTCGGAAGACGCAGACCCTGACCCCCGGCACTTCTACAAAACCCCTCTATACCGCCCTCAAACGGCTTTGAGGGCACTACGAGCAATCTCACAGTACCCATTCTGCACATGCACAGAATGGGTTTTACGCATGCGCAGTCCCACCGCCATCGGAAATGTACGCAAACCATCAGATCGGAGTACATCTTTGAATCCGGCCCCAATACATGGCTAAGAAGAGAAGACACTCATGTCTTTCTATATGCGTTATACTGGATGATATGAAAGAGGTATATACTTAGTTTTGCTGCTTTGGTGGGTATAGCAGTGTTAATTATAGGTCTGGTGCTGGACAGGGTGCCGGGACATAAAAAGGGCACTGTTGCTTGCGCTAAAGACCGAAAAGGGGGCGCGACTACAAGAAAATTGGTCCTTAAGACACACGCCCCCTTTTCGTCACTCTTGAGTGCGTACATGCTGGCCTGCCCCCAAGCTCTTACCTCACTGTGAATAGATGCCGTGCGTATAAAGACTATACTGTTCCTAAGTCCCTAATACTCATGATTATTACATGTAGTATTTTAACAACTAGGTATTCTAAAAATACATAACCTTGAAGTTAAGCTGGAAACACTATGACTAAAGTGAAAAAGCTGTGTTTATATGATCGCAATTAATAAAGCTTTTTATTTTTTAATATGACAGAAAAAAAACAACTTTTGTAATGCAAATGTATCACCCTAAGCAAACTTTATTGAAGGGAGACAGCAAATGTGGCGTATAAAGAATAAATTACATGAGTAGACTGAATAGCTGTATAAACAACTAGATGGTTATCCTTATATTTGATATAAGTGGTGGCCATTTTTATATAGAGAGATATTTGAGACCCTCCAACATGACCCGTTCCATTATGCTGGGTACACTCTGGCAGATATATTGGGTGCCTGTCGGCCAGTGTACCCGCGATATGTCTGTGAACTACGTCGTTCAGACATATCACATAGGCTCTGCTGCACAGCCAATGGACAGATATATCTGTCCATCGGCCAATGTGTACAGACGGTCTGCCTACCGCCCGTACACAATCAGCAGAGGCCGCGGGGAGGGGTGCGGAACGCCACCGGCCAGCGGACATGTGTCTAAAGAGACAAATGATGGTTGTTCAATGTGTTTGAACGACCATCATCTGCCGATCACTTGTGCAGATGTAGCTTTCCAGTGTGTACGCACCTTAAGGTACAAATTGCTCTGCTCCTGGATTTCCCTCTTAATTTATGATTGCAGCCACCTGCGGTGAAACACCTGTCTCATGAGTTAACTCAGGTGACTGCAATCATAAATTAGGCGGTAAGTTCAGGAGCAGAGCATTTTGTACCTGATGGAAGGGGTCATGTTGGAGGGTAGGATATTGTATCCATGCCAAAGAGTGACAAGGCTATTCATAGTTTTCATATAGTCTTTAAAAAATAATCCTTGCACTTCCTCTGCTTTACATTTTAATTTACATCGATCACAATAATCACAGTAAACCGAGCCTTTTTCCCATGTACAAGCTGGAAATCCTTTTACAAGAAATGTAACAAACTGACAGCTTTCTTTTACTAATTGAAAGAAAGAAAAAAAAACAAATGATATTCACATTTCTTAAATGTTCTAACTTTTGTCAAAAGGTAACTACTCGTACATTCTAAAGCAGTGATTTTTAACCTTAACAACTGTACTCGAGGCACTCTATGAAGATTTTAAAATTGCCAAGGCACACCATCCGGCAATACGGTGTGTGCAACCTATAAAAAAACATACATATTGCCTCCTACATAAAAAAAACACAAACATTGGCCTCCACAGGAGTAAAACACATACATTGGCCTCCACAGGAGTAAAACACATACATTGGCCTCCACAGGAGTAAAACACATACATTGGCCTCCACAGGAGTAAAACACATACATTGGCCTCCACAGGAATAAAACGCACATCCATTGGCCCAAAAGAAATAAAACGTACGTGCAATGGCCCCACGAGTGTATCTAGGGTCTGAGCAGCCCCTAGATGCCCCCCCCCCAATATTTTCAGAATTACACTCTGTGAAGGGGAAGGGGTCACTGGGTTCACTTCCCTGTCTGTGTTATTTTGCTCCCCTCCCCATCTGTGTTATTGTCCCCCTTTCTCCCCAACTGTGTGATTGTGCTCCCCCTCATCATTGTTATTGCCCCCCCCCCTTCTTTCCATCTGTTGTGGTACCCCCCTTCCTCTTCTGTGTTATTGTGTCCCCCCTCCTCCCCATCTGTGTGTTTGTGCCCCCCCTTCCTCTTCTGTGTAATTGTGTCCTCCTCCTCCCCATCTGTGTGTTTGTGCTCCCCTTTCCTCATCTGAGTTGTTGTCCCGCCCTCCTCCCGATCTGTATTGTTGTGCTCCCCCCTCCTCATCTATGTTGTTGTGCACATCCCCTTCTCTACATCTGTATTGTTATGCCCCGCCCCCTCCCCCGTTCTGCTCTCTTCCTCCTCCTCGGTGTCTGCTCTGCTCTCTTCCTCCTCCTCCCCATCGGTGTCTGCTCTGCTCTCTTCCTCCTCCTCCCCATCGGTGTCCGTTATTCTGCTCCCCCCCTCTCATACCCATTAGTGTCCATTATTGTTTGTCCCCCACCCCATTCACTTACCTTACCAGCTTCTTCACGGCTCCTCCTCCACGACGGGCACTCTCCGCAGGTCTTCTAAGGGCTGAGTAACTGGCCTCACCAACAGGCAATGTGGCGTGCGTGACCTGTGATGTCACGCCACCGTGTCTACACATGGTCCGGGAACGTCTAAGCCTCCCTGAGGAGCTCAGCGGCAGCGCTGCCCGGTCCGTCCTATAATGTGACCGGCGGCGGGCTGTCACGCTGTGGCATACCTAACAATCGCCCACGTCACACTAGTGTGCCGCGGCACAGCGGTTGAAAACCGCTGTTCTAAAGAGTAATGCAGCCTGTACTTGTTTGCAGTATGAGTGTGTGAGAGGGATTTCTGAGGCCTGGGGCCTGTTGCTTTTATATGGGCACAGCTTGCGTGCCTGGTGCTTCTAGTTTCAATCCCTCCCCTCTCCATCCCCATATCTGTCCCCCTAATCTCTCTCTGTTTCTTCTTTTCTCTATTTCTCACACACTGGGCCAAATGTAATAGGGCGAGAGTTTAGAAAATGTGAGTTTAGCAGTAAAACTCTCACACGATTACAGGTAGAGTTGTATTTTCAAAATGGCAAAACATCTGGTGAGAGTTTAAATTGTGAGAGTTTTTTTGAGTCTGAAAAACATGCAAGTTTGTATATTCTCGGACTCTTATTACATTGGCCGAGTTTAAAAAGTGCGAGTTTACTAAACTCTCACTATTACATTTGGCCCTCTGTCTCTCTCTCTCTCACTCTCTGTCTCTCTCACACTCACTGGGGCCTATGTATCAAGCCATTTTTTACATAAAATTATGCAGAAACTGCGGTTTCTGCATAATTTTATGTATTATAGTTATGTACTAACAGCACAATGCAGGAGATTTCACAGAAATCTCAGGCAAAGTGCTAATTAGCACTTCAGATCGCAGTGCCCATTATTATCAATGGGGACTACGATTTCAGCCATCTGTACTTAACTCCAAAAAGCAAAGTTTTTCGGAGTTTAGCATCGGTAGTTTAAACCATTTGCAGATGGTGTAAACTACTGTTTGTCTGTGGGGTCTCCAGGGGCAGGAGAGAGATCTTTCGATCTCTCTCTAGCAGCCCTTTTCAGGCCCCGGAAGCTGTGCGTAGTGTCCGGTTCCCCTGGGGAAGTCTTTCACTTAAGTGAAAGACTTCTCTGAAATTACGTGAATATAACTTGCAGGGACAGCGGTTACTGTAACTACTGTCCCTGCTAGTTCCCGGTAATACATAGCGAGGATATTTTCATAAAAAATTTAAATATTCCCGAGGCTATTAATACATAGGCCCCTTAGTCTCTCGCACTCTCTGTCCCTCTCGCACTCTGTCCTCTTTATCCTATACCGTCTTTTTCTGGGGAGGGCAGGAGGAGGAAAGTGAGGAGGACCTTTTTGCCCCTGACTGCACATACCAGAGATGGACATTTTGCATCATTATATAATAAATAATTGTATACTCTAGATTTCATTAGAAATTTTAGTTCAATATTTACCTGTATATTTGAATTTTGTGCATGTGTCCTATTTATTTGTTTTTATTTATTTGACACATTGGTTTAAATTGTGCTTTTCCAGATAGTCATTAAGCCAGCCTCACTTGGTAGAATGAAGACCATCTTTACCCAGGAGATATTTACAGAGCAGGTAAAGTCATTTTCAAAGTTACTTTGTTTGCTAAAGTGTTTCATTTATTGCTTTCTGTTCTTAAATGTTTTATTTGAATTTTTTGTTGCTGGTCATATATAATTCATGATTTATTCAGTTTTTTTTATATTCTGTAAAACATAAATGAGGTATAGAAAAAAGAAGGGGACAATTGGGGAACATATAAGAGCACAATAATTGCATATAGTAGAAACAGGTGCACATACACATGGCACTGATCATGCAATGGAAGAAACCATCAAAAATAAAACTCCACAGCGCACACTGCAGCTGATTCAGGAAGTGTATGCAACCATCGGTACATCGGATGCGATCGCAGCGCTTGAGGTTGACCATACCCTGCTGCGAGCACTTCAGTGTGAAAACAAGCCAGGTGACGTGTACTATGATGCTGTCTTTTAATTATGCACACCTCTAAAACGCGATGCTCAGGCAAGCATACGTTTGCACCTCCACTCCCCCGTTTTTAATGGCCATCCCCTGTTACCACCTACAAACAGCTTTCCCTGTCACTCACTCTGCAGGGCTATCTATGCGCAGAGAGCGAACGCATTGTGAACTTTCGTTAAGGTATGCGCTCGTGCACTGTGATGTACACGCACAATGCATACACACTGCATACCATCGGCAGCAGCGAGCGTTTGCATCTTAGTGAGCGGGTATGAATGAGCTCCTTAGTGAGCGGGTATGAATGAGCTCCTTAGTGAGCGGGTATGAATGAGCTCCACTGTCTGCAGCTCAACAAAAGGCAAGGAAGAGAGCTTTGGCCCTGAGCAAAAAAGTGAGAAAGAGCTTCTCCATTCTCTAAAGCTGTTTATATCTAAATACTTACTGCTTTAAGGGAAGATTAAATTACTCTGCTGAAATAGCCATTTATGTAGAAATGTAATTTATTTTATTTAATGACTCTAATACTATATAGAATGAATTTCATGGTCTCTTCCAAAATCCCTAGTTTACAAAGTGTCCGATTCATTACTTATGTATGAGTATGTCTTATTGATGGGTCAGTCTTACTACTACTACTATTACACATGTTCATCTACTACTCGAGCTTGTCAAGATAATACTTTAAACTAGAAATCTATTTAAATGTTGATTACCAACTAACGCTTGATACATCTACTTATCTCCAAAAACAGTTGATTTTTCTTACGACAATACATTCAGTAGTGTATAGCTCTGGCTGTAGGCTTTTTGGTTATTGTGACTTAGTGTACATATGTAACAAGCCGGGGCTGCTATGTTGTATAAAAAGTGTTTTAAGTATGACTCGCTATAAAGTTACATTCCATTTGCCAATCTTTCAATCTTGCAATTTGTAACCAAGAAATGTCCTCTATCTATAGCACCTTTTCAGTTTTACATTCTAGAGTAGGGGTGGGCAATAAGAGGCCCCCCAGCTGTTGTAGAACTACACATCCCAGCATGCCCTGCCACATTTTTGATATTTAGCCATGCTAATACTATTGCAAGGCATGTTGGGATTTGTAGTTCAACAAAGGAATTATTGCTTATTGCCCACCCCTGTTCTAGAGTGTTTTGAAGGGGAACACAAATGTGCTGTTCAGTATCTGAAGATTACAGAATTAACCTCCCGAAGGGCATCTGTCATGCAAAAGTAGTGATGTATTTAAACTGTCTACACTGAAATTCAATTAGCACTTGAATTTTGCTAAGTCTGAATATCAATGTGTTTTATATCTTTGCTGCTTGAGGACTGAATGATAACAAGAGATATGGTAAGAACTTACCTTTGTTATCTCTGTTTCTACGAAGTCCATAGGGTCCACAGGGTGACCTTGGGGTATAGCTGGATCCTGGATCCTCGGGCACCACGGAGTTAAAGCTTTTAGCTGCTCCCAGGATGCACTTGGGTCCAACCTCCCCTATACCCCGCCCCCGAACCACAGGCACCTCAGTTGGTAAGCAGCCCAGGCCGGAGGAGGAGACGAAACAGAGAGAAGGAAGACTGGAACACACAAGAACCATACTCACAGAAATGGGAGACGGAAAACCGGTGACCAGTCACAGAGCCCATATGAAGCCAGGTGCGTCAGGGCGGGTGCCCTGTGGACCCTATGGACTTCGTAGAAACAGAGATAACAAAGGTAAGTTCTTACCATATCTCTTGTTTTCTACTTCAGGGTCCATAGGGGTCCACAGGGTGACCTTGGGGATGTCCCAAAGCAGTCCAACTAAGGGCGGGGACGCTCCTGTGCTGATGGGAGAACCTGGCGCCCAAAGGATGCATCCTGAGAGGCAAAGGTGTCAAACGCATAGAACCTCAAAAAGGTCTGAATGGAAGACCAGGTGGCCGCCTTACAGAGCTGAACAGCAGAGGCGCCACGGCTAGCAGCCCAAGAAGGGCCCACGGACCGAGTGGAATGAGCCTTAACAGAGGCTGGCACAGGTAAACCCTCCTGTGCATAAGCCTCGCAAATAACTGAACGAAGCCAACGGGCTAACGTTTGCTCGTTGGCAGGTCAACCCCTCTTGTGAAAACCAAAGAGGATAAACAAAGAATCCGACTTCCTCACAGAACTAGTCCGGTCCACATAAACCTGGAGTGCACGGACAACGTCTAAGGAAGCCTCCCCAGCCGAAAGATCAGGCGACTGAAAGGCTGGTACAACAATTTCCTGATTAATGTGGAACCTGGAAACCACCTTAGGCAGGAAATCAGGACGAGTGCGAAGCACCGCTCTGTCCTGATGAAAAATCAGAAAAGGGGGACGACAAGAAAGCGCCCCCAAATCTGAAACCCTCCTGGCAGAAGCAATTGCCAAGAGGAAAACAGTTTTAAAAGTTAGCCACTTGAGCTCCACTGACTCCAAGGGCTCAAAAGGAGGACCCTGTAAGGCCCGAAGAACCACCGCCAAATCCCACGGGGCCACAGGTGGCACAAAGGGAGGCTGGATTCTCAAAACACCCTGGAAAAAGGTGTGTACGTCCGGCATAGCAGCGATCCTGCGCTGGAACCACACCGACAGAGCAGACACGTGTACCTTCAGTGAAGAAAGACGTAATCCTAAGTCCAAACCCGACTGAAGGAAAGCCAGAATACGCGAAACCCGGAACACCTGGTGATCATAGTTTCTGGCCTCGCACCACTGAAAGTAAGTGTGCCACACTCTGTGATAGATCCTCGCGGAAGCAGGCTTGCGCGCCCTCAGCATGGTAGTAATAACGGAGCTAGAAAAGCCCCGAGACCTCAGGACGGCTGTCTCAAGAGCCACGCCGTCAAAGATAGTCGACCCAGATCCGGGTGAAGACAGGGCCCCTGAGACAACAGGTCCCGCCGTTGAGGTAGGAGGTACGGAGCGTCGATGGACAGGCTCCACAGATTGGAGTACCACGGCCTTCTGGGCCACGCTGGGGCCACCAGGATCAGTGTGCCTCCGTCCAGTTTGAACTTGCGCAGGACCCGAGGCAGCAGAGATATCGGACGGAACAAGTAAGCCAGTTGAAACAGCCATTTCACCGACAGCGCGTCTATCAGACTTGCGCCTGCGTCCCTTGTCCTTGACCCGTACACAGGCAGCTTGTGATTGTGACGGGACGCCATCAGTCCAGCTCTGGCAGCCCCCACTTGTCCACGAGTAGTTGGAATACCTCTGGATGAAGCGACCATTCCCCGGGATGCACATCGTAACGGCTGAGGAAGTCTGCCTCCCAATTGAGGACTCCTGGGATGAAAACTGCCGAGAGAGCTGGAAGATAGCGCTCCGCCCAAGCCAGGACGCGGGACACCTCCGACATCGCAGCTCGACTGCGAGTCCCTCCCTGGTGATTGATGTACGCCACCGTGGTGACGTTGTCTGACTGCACCTGAACGGCCCTTCCGTGAAGAGCGGTGCCGGACGACTGCAGGGCTCTGTATACTGCCCGCAGTTCCAGGATGTTGATGGGAAGAATCGCTTCCTCCGCCGACCAACGACCCTGAAGTGACAAGGAGCCTGTCACCGCCCCCCAACCCCGGAGACTGGCATCTGTCGTGAGCAGAACCCATTCCGGGATCCAAAAGGGGCGCCCCTCCAGGAGATGAGCTGTCTGCAGCCACCAGGCTAGGGACAGACGCACCTCCGAGGACAACACCAGCATCTGAGAGCGGATCCTGTGTGGCAATCCGTTCCATTCCGAAAGAATCAGCCCCTGCAGGGGCCTGGAATGGAACTGGGCAAACTCCACCATGTCGAATGCCGACACCATGGACCCCAAAACTCTCATCGCTGAGTGCACCGACACTCTGCCACTGCTCAGACAACTGTGAATCCGCAGCTGTAAGGAGGAGACCTTCTCTGGAGTCAGAAAAATCCGTTGCTGACGAGAGTCCAGCAGGGCCCCCAAATGAACCATCCGTTGTGATGGGATGAGGGAGGATTTCTTCCAGTTGATCAACCAGTCGTGCGCCTGTAGACAAGCGACCGTCAGGTGGAGATGCTGGATCAGTACCTCCGGGGAGCTTGCCAGCAAGAGGAGGTCGTCTAGATACGGTAGCAACCGTATCCCCTGGCTCCGAAGGTGAGCCGCCATGACCGCCATCACCTTGGTAAATACCCTTGGTGCCGTGGAGAGACCAAAGGGTAGAGCCCTGAATTGGTAGTGGTTGTGGAGAATAGCAAACCGCAGAAACCGTTGGTGCGATGTTGCTATAGGCACATGGAGGTAGGCGTCCTGGATATCCAGGGAGACCATATAATCCCCCGGTTCCATCGCCAGTATGATGGAATGCAAAGTTTCCATCCTGAATTTGGGAACCCTGAGAAACCTGTTCAGGGACTTCAAATTGAGGATGGGGCGATGAGAGCCATTGGGTTTCTGCACCAGAAACAGCGTAGAGTAATACCCCATCCCACGTTGAGACTGTGGTACGGGTATAATGACCCCCGCCGTCAGCAAGGCCTCTATGGCTTCCTGAACCTGCAAGGCCTTGGTTTTGTCCTGAGAAGGACTTGTGCAAAAAAACTGGCAAGGTGGCCTGTGCCAAAAAGACAGGGCGTACCCCTGGGAGACCACTTCTCGCACCCAGGCATCCGTGGTGGTATTGTGCCAGCACTGGGCGAATTGAAGAAGTCGGCCTCCCACTCTGGGGTCCCCCAGAGGGAGGCCCGTCCCATCACGCAGAAGGCTTATCTTCTGGCTTGGAAGAAGGGCGCCTAGCACTCCAGGCTTGCTTCTTGGCTTTGAGGCGGTCTTGGGTGCGGACTGCCTCGGGAAGGACTGACCCTTTGCCTTGCCCTGAACCCGAAAGGAACGAAAGGCCGAGCTCCGGACCTTAGCAGGTGTAGTAGCTGAAGGGAGGAAGGCTGACTTGGATTTTGCCAGGGTATCTACTATTTTGTCCAGGTCCGGACCAAATAGTAATTCCCCATTAAAAGGTAAGGCCTCCAAGCCTTTCTTTGAATCCGCGTCTGCTCTCCAAGACCGCAACCACAAGGATCTACGAGCAGACACTGCTGCCGCCGAAACCCTAGAGGTCAACAGGCTAGCATCCAAAGATGCTTCTCCAATGTAGGAGGCGGTATCTCTCATCTGTCCTAACAATGCCCTCTGGACGTCCGGAGATTCATCCTTAAACGTGTCCTCCAAGGCGTTGGCCCACCCGTCAATGGCCTTGGCCACCCAGGAGATGGCCATGGACGGCCGGGCTACAGCCCCTGAGAGAGAATAAATAGACTTTAGACATGTCTCCACCTTCCTGTCCGTAGTATCCTTCAGCGAGGATATAGACGGCAATGGCAAAGTAGCACTCCTGATGAGGCGTGTTACATGGGAATCGACTGCAGGCGGAGTTTCCCATTTCTTACAATGCGCTTCCGGGAATGGATAATTGGACGCCAAGCGTTTCTGTGGCAGGAAACGCTTACTGGGTGTCTGCCAGGCCACCGCCATGTGATCAGTCAACTGATCAGACAAGGGGAACGCTGTAGAAGTAACCTTAGCTTTTTTAAAACTAGGATACCTTGACTTGGGAGTGGGTGCCTCATCCTCAATCAGAAGAATGGCCCGCACCGCCTTAACCAGAGCCCGCACATTGATGGAAGACTTAGTGTCTACCTCCTGGACTGAGGCATCTGAGGCTGAGTCATCCTGCACCTCACCATCATCCGAGGACCCCTCAGAATCCGAAAGATGCGCAGCCTGTGCCATGACTGAGCGTTTAGACGCCCTGGAGGGCACGTCACTAAGCCGAAGATGCTGCCGCCAAATCTTGGACAGTGAGGGAAAGCGCATCCACCCAGGGTGGAGGGGCTGTCACAGGAGCCTGAAACGGCACCACAGCCGGCTGTGCCACAGGGGTGGACTGAATATACATTGGCAACCCCGCATAGGGACCAACAGGCTGAGACCCCGGGGGAGCCTGCAATAATTGTGGGACACCCGGGGAATGGGGGATGGCAGGCTGGGGCAACGCCCTAGTAGGGGCGGCAGTCGGGACCGACAGATGGTCCGCGATGGACACCAGCACCTGGGAAAACATCGCCCATGGTGGCTCCTGCGACATGGGAGGTTTAGACGTACCAGGGACCGCCTGGCACCGTCCGCACAGGCCGTCCTGTGACAAATCCTCCCTATCCACTCCTGCAGAACAGCGCCTGCAGGAGAACAATGCCGGAGCCCCGGAGTGCTCAATCTCCTCCTCAGACATGACTTAGGAAGAAAACGTGCGCACTCACCAGTGTGCTGAACAACAGCCCACAATATGGCACCGAGTAGCACACAACTGTATGTGACTGACCTCACAAATACGTGATCTATATAGGTGAGGTCAGTAGAAACACCCTTCCCCCGCACACCTGTAGGGTTTGTAGGAGAAGGAAAGGCATAGGTACAGGCTGACAGTAAGTAGAAAAAAGACACAGACAGGCAGCACTAGCAAAAGTCACATACCATGCAGAGAAGATATACTCACTGCACCTTTCCACTACAATCAACCTCCCAGATTCAGTGTCTGGGAGGGCTATAGTGCTGTGTACACTGTCCTTGATCGGGGGAGAGGTACACAGGGGGACCGGTCCGCGTGCTCCCTGAGAGTATCCACGCTGCCAGTAAGAAAATGGCCGCTGGAGACCTCAGAGGAGGAGTGGCCCGAGTAGCTGCAGCTCAGCGACGCCAGACTCCGAGCTGAAAGGCGCGCTGAGCTGAGGGGAGGAGCCGCTAGACAGGGAAGGCTTCCTCCCCTGGCTAGCATATTTAACCCCCAAGGTTGCGGCATCCCGCTTGCCGCTTAATTTACCCTGGTGGTCTAGTGGTCTGACGGGGTATGCCTCCGATAGAGGGGGGGCCCGCCGCCACCGTTAGCGCCCCCGGTCTGTCCCCTAGACCGGGGGCATGGGACTGCATATAAAAGGCATTACCCGCGCACCGCCGCTAATCAGCGGTGCGCGGCTTACCTTAAGCTCCCCGGCGTCTTCCGGCAGCAGTCCCGGGGGAAGCCAGAGTCCGGCTAGTACAGACTCTGGCTTCCCCCGCCGCGATTTCCAGTTCAGTGCTGGTGTCGCGGCGCCAGCAGGGAGAAGGAGCAGCAGCGTGGGCGTCTGTACAGACAGCCCAGCGCTGCCGCCCTGGAGAACAAAACTATAGTCAAAAAAATAAATAAATGTAACTAAGTTAAAAAAAGCTTTAGGGGGCTGCTCCTGCAGCCCCCCCCCCCCGCAGGGTGACCCGACTCCGGCCGGGCACCATCTTAAACTGAGGTGCCTGTGGCTCGGGGGCGGGATATAGGGGAGGTTGGACCCAAGTGCATCCTGGGAGCAGCTAAAAGCTTTAACTCCGTGGTGCCCGATGATCCAGGATCCAGCTATACCCCAAGGTCACCCTGTGGACCCCTATGGACCCTGAAGTAGAAACAAAACCTACCGGAACTTTTTTTTATTATTTGTTTTCCGGTGTAAGAGGTTTCTAAAATTTCTTTTAATTTGCTTTTCACTTTAAGATTTTCTATATATCTTATTTTTATTGTTGGTTTATCAATAGTAAACTATTCGACTGATGTCACATATATTCGCTCAATTACGATGTTCACGTAATTGAGCTAATATCGGTCGTCTGCGCATGCATCACAGCCACAATGTGCACGCATGGCGATTCAATTGCGATTATGGTTGCAGTTAGGATTCATTCGCAAGTGACAGACGGCAAACATTTTGTGGGAGGTAATGGATAGTGACAGCTTAAACGGAGGCGTGTTCTGGTCGCTTTCAGAGCTTGTTTCCGGCTGTGTCTGTAATCCAGTACGCAGATAATATGGCTTCAGTGTCTCAGCTGCGGTGCCCATTCTGAGTGACCATAGACTCACACAGGGAGTTGATGTTTTGCACGATCTGCATCAATGCTGCGTATGTGTACACAGTTGCGGACAGCAGCGATTGCTCCAGTGGGCGTCTCAATACTAGTCTCGGCGGCTGTAGTAAGTTCAGTAAGTTAATGTGTGCTTGAAAAATTGTGTATGTAAAAATATACGCCCTTCATAAAAATACTGAATACTATATTGTAGTGAAATATCTGGTGTTGCCCTATCAGCCATAACATTAAACCCACCACCCTAATATTGACCTCTGAAGGTGTCCTGTGGTATCTCGCACCAAGACTTTAGCAGCAGATCGTTTTAGTCTTGTAAGTTGAGAGAACTCCATGGCTCTTACTTGTTTTTCCAGAACATTCCACAGATGCTCGATTGGGTTGAGATCTGGGGAATTTGGAAGCCAAGTCAACACCTTAAAGTCTTTGTCATGTTCCTCAAACCATTCCTGAACAATTTTTGCAGTGTGACAGGGCGCATTATCCTGCTGAAAGAGGCCACTTACATCAGGGAATACCGTTGTAATGAAGGGGTGTCCTTGGTCTGCAACAATATTTAGGTAGGTGGTACGTGCCAAAGTAACATCCACATGATTTGTCCCAGCAGAACATTGCCCAGAGTAGTGTTCCCTCTTGGTCTGGTGCATGGCAGGGCGCCACACCATAGAAAGAGCACTCCAGTGCGCATGCAGAATAGGGGCGTGGTCATGAGAAAAGGGGGGGGATGACCGGTTGTCTTTCCTTGGACCACTTTTGGTAAGTACTAACCACTGCATACCAGGAAAACCTCACAAAACCTACAGTATTGGAGATGCTCTGACCCAGTGGGAAGCCCATTTTTCCTGCTTCCAACACATCAACTTCAACAATTGACTGTTCACTTGCTGACTAACAGGTGCCATTGTAACAAGATAATCAATGTCATTCACTTCACCTGTCAGTGGTTTTAATGTTATGACGGATGGGTGTATATAGTTTATGGAGTGTACTTGTTCAGCAGTTCAATACATTTCCTTATTCTAAAACACTTCATTATTTTCCTTGTTAGGTTGTAACAGCTCATGCAGTTCGTGTCCCCGTCACAAGCAACCTGAGTGCTAACATTACTGGTTTCTTACCCATTCATTGTATATATCAGCTGCTGAGAAGTCGAGCTTTCACCAAACACAAAGTGTCAATAAAGGTAGGTATTCAGTGATTGTGTAGCTTCTCTTACAGTGTGTAATTTACATTGTGAAACTTTAGACGTTGTTATATGCAAACGTACTTGACTGTGAGTTCAGCTGAGATTCTAGCGGGAGAGATTAGATTTAATAAAATAATACTCTTATGTAGTGATTATTTTAAAGTTAATTTATAATTTTTTTTTATTTCTTAAGCTATTTTTGGATGTCAGTATGTGTGTTGCTACTTTAATAATTTTGTGTGTGTGGGCTGCAGTGAATGTGGTTTATAGGTTTGTTCTTTGTAACTGGAATGCAAAATGCAATATGTGACTATCTAGTTGTCTTTTTTGTAATCCACTCTGTCCTGTTAGCTTGGAGTGGAGTGTACATTCACAGGTACTTTCTATTTTTGGCTGCTGTTAAGACTCTAGCTCTGTAAACAAGCCATGAAGAATAAGAATTATTTACCCATTAAGCTTTGCTCCCCTTAATCCATGCCCTAGCAAGTGCCGTTTGAAAATGTTCTTGTGCAATGATGTGAAGTACCAATTCATGTTGATGTTAAATGGAAGCAAGTAAAGTGGTTCACTGAGTGTGCAAAAGGGATGTTAGGTTGGCCTGCTGCCTATTTAGATATCAAAGGTGGTGGTGGTATGTTCCAGTTAAATCCCAAAATCCAATTACTAAATCTCGGGTTGTCACATGTACATTGAAAAAACAACATGGACTATGACTAGTATTTAGGGGAAATCCTCTGTCTCCTTTAAACAAAATGTGGGTTCCCTGAATATGCCATTTTTCTGACATTATCCATGCCTTCAGTGTTGACCTAGTTCCTTAGGGGTCTATTTACTAAGCAATGTTAGGAGACAGAGTGAAAAGTGATAAGTCAGTGATAAGGTGCCAGCCAATCAGCTCCCAACTGTCATTTTTCAAACCCAGCCTGTGAGATGGCAGTTGGGAGCTAATTGGCTGGCACCTTATCACAGACTTATCACGTTTCACTCTGTCTCCTAACACTGCTTAGTAAATAGACCCCTTAATCTAATTTCATATAATTCCCTTGTTTCTTGCATATGATATGGGGGTACACTGCTACGCTAGACTTTAGGTTAGTTGGATGGGCACTTGGAGCAGGCACTAAATAGTTAACTAAAATGAAGTTGCCCTCCAATCTCCTTTTTGACTTTTTTATTTAGTGCCTTTTGTAATTTTTAGCTTTTGCTTATATACACCTTGTCTGACAAGGACTCACTGCACTGATGCATGGGACGTGAGTGTCAGGTAATGCAACCATAGGCTTCCTCTAGTTAGAGCTGAGCTGCAGGTGGTTCATGGCTGCTTCAAATGACCAGTCGTTGGTTTAGTGTACCTTGCTAAATCTCAGCCCTCACTAGGGAATTAATGACAAGGACGTTGTTCAATGAACAAAGTTATATTTTACCAGATCAACATAGGTGTGAGCTCCTCCCCTCTTCTGAGTTCCACCTTGGCAGTTTTCCTCTCTAGAAACAGTACCTGACTGAACCAAATGCCATTTCTGAAGCTCCTGCTGGGAACACTCAAGTGGCTTGCAAGCTTGGTACAGCTATTGATTTTAGAATTATTGTGTTTTGTTTGTTTTCCTCATTGTATATTTGTAGAGAGAGGTTTAGGGGTTTATTCCTAACCTGTTCATGATGCAAAAGCCAGTCAGGTAATTTCACACTATTTTCAATTTAGTTATTGTCATGAAAAGTGGGGAATTCCTTGGTTCCCTGGACATCAAGGACCTCTGTGGACACTTCCCAATGTGGAAGTGGCATCACTGGCTTTGCTGTTTTGGAATGGGGCTCTTCACTTACAGTTTCAATGCCTCACCTTTTGTTCCCTCCACCACTCCCAGGGCCAGATCCTGGCTCGTTGGTCTAGATCCAATTCCAGATTGGTCAGAGAGATCTTCAGGCTGTCTACTCATACTAGTCTATCACTGCTGTGGGGCTTCATTCGCCCGCCCTGTCCAATGGGTGTCCATTCTCTGTTTGGGAATTTACATTTGTTACAATGGATACCAGGCTATGGGTGGGCAGCAGTGACCCTTGGGCTCCAGTTGAGGTCCTATTGTCAAGGTAGGAAACCTGTGTTCCTGTCATTGAGCTGCAGTTGTCTGCAGTCACAAATTTCCTGACCTAGGCTCAGAATGCTGTAAGGAGCAGGCCACATTGCATTCAGTCGGACAATGCCACAGCTGTAGCCAATATCAATCAGAAACCGTAAAGATCATGAGATGGGCAGAATAGTTTGTTCCTGTGATCTCTGCCATCTTCATCCCAGGAGTGGACAACTGAGGACCATCAGTTGGCACACAGTACACCCGGAGGAATGGTAATTTCATTAGGAGATATACTCATTGATCAGTGAGCATTTGGGTACCCCAACATAGATCTCATGGTTTCCCTGCTGAACAGAAAGCTTCCCCAGTTTTGGGCACTCTCGAGGAACCTTAAGACGACCTTGATGGAAACGCTTACTGCCAGGTGGCCTCTTTTGGCTGGAGTGCTTTATTCATTCACTTTCCAAGTTCATCGGGAGAGAAAAAGGCATCTGGGCTCATTTCTGCACTTGTTTAATTTGGCTTTAACTCCATGGAACTTGCAGCCCAGATCTTGAAGACTCTTCCTAGGGTAATTATCCACACTATGCCCCATACACATAAGCCAGCTACTACAAAGATTTGCCTTTCAATGTATATCATGGGGTGTGAGTGCAGCGGTGTTCCAGCCTCTCAATTCGCACTGCACGGCTTTGTCTCTTTCTTGTTTGTCTTGTTCCAGAAAAGCGTTGCCTTGATCCCTGACGTACAGACACTCATGCAGGGTGTGGTCCACATTCAGTCATTTTCTGTAAAAACTGTTCCACCTTGGGATTTAAATCTGGTTTTGGAGGCCCCCAGAAGGCACAATTTGATTTTCCATCCTGACAGAGTGGTCTTACTATATTTCCAGCTTGAAGTTGTGTACGGTTTTCATTTGAACCAGAACATTGTCCTTTTGGCTTTTCAGCACTCTGGTTCCTTTGATTCCACCAATACTCTGCATCAATAGAACAATGAAGCATAACCACAATATCTTTATTTAACCACCACTAACAGACAGGCCTATGTCGCTATAGATTGATCGATGTCGTATTTCATTAGGGCTCACTCTACTCAAACTGTGGGTATTTTGTGGACAGTGAGACGTGGTGTCTCAGTCGAGCTGCTGTGCAAGTACGGCTACCTTGTCCTCTGTTCACACATTACAATGTATTTTCTTACTTTTTTGTTTCCAGATACGCCAGTTTTAGGTGTAATATTTTGTTGCACAGCTTTGCCGAAGCATACCTCTAATGTCTCCCTTATTGAAAGAAAGAGGTTTTTTTTTTGTCTATAAAATCTATTCCCCCTAATCCATCTGGGTGACACTGAGTTCCCTCTCTGAGTGTTAAATATTGTTTCTTGTTATGCTTATTGCATGTTTTTTACGCCATTTGGCTTTGTTAGTAAAAGCACTGAGGTTTAGGGCTTAGAGAGGGCGAACAACGATAGCGGGTTGCTATAGTAAACAGGCTAACCTGGTCGATATCGACCAGGTTGGTCTGCATGCACGGGAGATAGTCGATATTGATTTGACCATCCGTGCCCTCGCATCGACTATCGTTTGGTCGTTGAAAGGGGCTAATATTCCGGTCGATATAAACAATCGAACGATAAACAATATCGTTATCGTTTATATTGACCAGAATATCTGACCGTGTGTACGCACCATAACTCTAGTCTAGCTGTATCGCCACAATGGATTACGAGGAATTGATTTTACTGTACAAAAAATATATATTCTTTTTTCCTCTCTGTGCCAGAATGGACAGCTTCCCTTTCTCAATCTGTCTCCTTTGTTTTGATTTCCTGACCTATACTTTCCATAAATGAAATCTCTGGCAGCAAATGCCCTCCCTCTGCGATTTTAGATGTTTTGTGACACATGTGGAATCTGCACCAAGAACCTTATACATTGCGTCCACTATGATCACATATGTAATACCATTATCATCTGGAATCATCATGGAATCATCTCTAAGACTACTACATCCTTTACTCTCCCTGCAGCTCATCCTTTTGTACATATTGCTGCCTCAGTACTTTCCTCTTCTCTTACAAACACATATGAGCTTTTAACTTATCTAAACACATTGACAATAACATCCACAACCTCTCGCCATAACAAACATTCTGTCAAATCCCACAAATATATTTATATCTCGCTCCTGTTGCTTCTATTAGCTGGTGACATATCTCCAAATCCAGGCCCAACTCACATGCCACACCCACAACAAACTATAAATCCAGCTAACCTCATAAATATTGCATGCCTCCCTTCACCATCCAAGTCACTAAAATGTGCATTATGGAATGCACGCTCTGTCTGCAACAAACTAACATCCATCCATGACCTCTTTATTTCAACCAACCTCAACCTTCTGGCAATAACAGAAACATGGCTAACACAATCAGACACTGTCTCCCCTGCTGCACTTTCACATGGTAACCTACACTTCTCACACACCTCCAGGCCTGGCAATTGTAAAGGAGGTGGGGTAGGAATATTACTCTCCCAATCTTTCACATTCACAGTTCTCCCACAGGTACCTTCACTCACATTTACATCATTTGAAGTACATTCTATCAGGACTTTCACCCCTTTCTCTCTGCGAGTTGCTGTTATCTATCGCCCGCCTGGGCCACCGCACCAATTTCTGGAACATTTTTCAGCCTGGCTCCCTCACTTCCTATCCTCAGACATCTCCACCATCATTATGGGTGATTTCAATATCCCCATTGACAGTCCACAATCTCCTCATGCCACCAAACTATTCTCTCTAACCTCCTCTCTTGGCCTCTCCCAATGGACTGACTCCTCTACTCATAAGGAGGGCCACTGCCTTGATCTTGTATTTACCAGACTATGCTCAGTTTCTGATTTCACTAATGCTCCTTTCCCTCTCTCAGATCACAATCTTATCACCTGCACACTTTCCTCCATTACATCAACCTCAATGTCAGTGAAATCAACCAAACCTACTAAAACCCGCAGAAATATTAATGTGATTAACTTTCAACAACTATCTACCTCTCTACAACAACAACTCTCACCAATTTCTGCACTCACTTCTCCTGAGAATGCTGCATCACAGCTAAACCAGATTTTAGTAAAAGCCCTCGATGAAGTAGCTCCAGCTACCCATCACACTCTGCGTAGACTCAGACGTCAACCGTGGCATTCTAACTTAACAAGGCATCTACAAAAACTCTCACGTAAAGTAGAACGTCAGTGGCGAAAGTCTCGCACTCCAAGTGACTTCCTCACATATAAGTCTATCTACAACTCTTATCGTACTGCTCTGGACACTGCCAAGCAAATATATTTCCAATCTCTAATCTCTGCTCAAGCCTCTAACCCCAAGCGACTTTTTAATACATTTAAACTGCTTCTTACCCCTCCCTCACCCAAGCCACCTGCTACTATCTGTGCACAAGATCTTGCTTCCTATTTCAAGGACAAGATTGATAATATCCGAAATGAAATGTTATTCTCTTCCTCAGCTAGTGACCTACTCAATTCCCTACCTGAACCCTCTGGCACATTCTCTTCATTTGACCCCACAAATGAAGATGAAGTATCTACACTCTTCTCATCCTCCTACTCTATTACCTCTCCTCTAGATCCTATACCCTCACAAATTAGTAAAGCTCTGTCTCCTGTGCTCATCCCAACCCTAACTAAAATCTGTAATCTCTCTCTTTCTACTGGCATCTTTCCATCACTGTTCAAGCATGCAGTGATTACTCCCATTCTGAAAAAACAAAATTCTGACCCTAACACTCTCTCTAATTACCGTCCTATCTCCCAGCTCCCATGCCCCTCCAAGCTACTGGAGAGACTTGTCTACACCCGCCTCACACACTTTCTTAACACCCACAACTTATTGGACCCACTTCAGTCTGGCTTCCGTTCCCAGCACTCCACAGAGACAGCACTGACTAAGGTAGTAAATGATTTGGTCACTGCCAAGGCTAAAGGCCATTACTCACTTCTAATTCTTCTAGATCTCTCTGCTGCTTTTGACACTGTTGACCACTCTCTTCTCGTACAAACATTACAATCCCTAGGTCTTAAGGACACAGCCCTTTCTTGGTTCTCTTCCTACCTATCTGATCGCTCTTTTTCTGATTCTGCCTCCTCTTCGCTACCTCTATCAGTTGGAGTACCGCAAGGCTCTGTCTTAGGTCCTTTGCTATTCTCAATCTATACCACCTCTCTTGGCAAACTAATCCGCTCTTTTGGATTTCAGTACCATCTGTATGCGGATGATACTCAAATCTACCTATCCTCTCCAGATTTATCACCATCTGTATTGGTCCGTGTCACTGAATGTATTTCTGCCATTTCATCTTGGATGTCATCTCGCTACCTGAAACTTAATATTTCTAAAACAGAATTAATTATATTTCCACCGGCCAATAACAGTTACCAATCTGATCTCTTTATCACTGTTGATGACTCAACAATCCACCCCACCCCACAAGCTCGCTGCCTTGGTGTCATCCTTGATTCTGAATTGTCCTTTGTTCCCCACATTCAATCTGTCTCAAAATCATGTTACATACATCTAAAAAACATATACAAAATTCGACCATATCTCACACAAGACACTGCAAAAACTCTAATCCATGCACTCATTATTTCCCGCATTGACTATTGCAATAGTCTCCTTACTGGTCTTCCCAAAAACAGGCTATCGCCATTACAATCCATTATGAATGCAGCTGCGAGGCTTATCTTCCTTGCCAAACGTTCATCATCTGCTGCTCCGCTCTGTCAGTCCCTCCATTGGTTGCCAGTTTTCTACCGTATTCAATACAAAATACTGTTACTTACACATAAGGCCATTAACCGAATTACACCAACATACATCTCTTCACTCATCTCAAAATATCTCCCAACCCGACCTCTCCGCTCAGCACAAGAACTGCGTCTCTCATCCCCACGCATTACTTGCTCCCATTTACGGTTACAGGACTTTCTTCGGGCTGCACCTACTCTATGGAATGCCTTACCACACACAATAAGACTTACCTCTACTCTTCAATCCTTCAAGCGTTCCCTGAAAACTCACCTCTTCAGACAAGCTTATCAGATTCCAGAACCGACCACATAACCTTCATAGCTTCCATGTCTTATCACATCCCCTCTCACAGTCCATACATAACCTCACATATTGTCTTTCTTTCACATACTCCTGACATTTTGCCGACATTCCTATGTGACTGGATCAAGCAGCCCACCAAGAAACTCTGCATTCTGGCCAGACCAAATTGCAATATATATAGCACCTATCCTTGTGTATCAATGCCTGTTTCCCTATAGATTGTAAGCTTGCAAGCAGGGCCCTCTTACCTCTATGTCTGTCTGTTATTACCCTGTTTTGTTCTATCAATGTTTCCAATTGTAAAGCGCAACGGAATATGCTGCGCTATATAAGAAACTGTTAATAAATAAATAAATAAATAATTATGTGACATGCAGTTCTCTGCTGTGTATGTGTTGTTGGTATTTGTTGCCTCCAATAAACCATTCTAGGGGGATGAGTATTATAGGCTGGTTTGGGGTTTTGATATATGCTGTAATGATGTTTTATACACTGCTAATTGGATATATATATATAATGTATGCATATAAATGTGTTGATGAGTGACTAGTTTTCTCCCTCTATACATTTCCTTATTTCTTCTTCAGGGTCCATAGGGCTTCCCAGGGAGACATTGCGGTGTTGGTGGGACCTGGAGGACGGGACACCAACAGCAAAGCTTTTCAATCCCAGGATGCTTCGGCCCTTCCCCCTATACCCCGCCCACAGCCTGAGGGCACTTCAGTTTTTGACGGTGTCCGGCAGGAGCTGAACCACCATTATAACAGAAGGCTGCATTAAGCAGACCAAGGTCTCTGGGAAACGCTGGGTCCAGTCTCCCTGTATACCTCTCCCACGGGTCAGGTTATACAGCGCTATATCCTACCAGCCACTGTGGTCTGTGTAGTTGATTTTAGTGCCCATTGAAGACATGTAATGTTTTTTTTCTGTGTTTGTATGTGACTTCCTATTTGGTCCAGAATTGGATAAAATTGTGACTACTTTGGCAACTAACAAGACGGCGTTTCTGCCCTCGTCATATAATACAAAGCCGGAGACGTCATCTTTTCGGTCCTTTCGCCCTCAAGACAAAGCCAAGGGTCAGTCCTTACCACGGCAACAGACATCAGCTGAGGCCTCCAAGCCTAGGGAAATAACAAATCTGGGCTACTAGACATCCACCTGCCAAGTCTGAGGATAAGCATGCAGCCTGACAGGGCGGGCCTGTCCCTGGGGGTTCCCAGGGTTGGAGGCCGACTTCTTCAATTCGCCCAAGTTTGGCATCAAACCGCGTCAGTGCCTGGGTAAGAGAAGTGGTCTCCCACGGATACGCCTTCTCCTTCCTGAGGCGACCCCTCCCCTCAACAGTTCTTTTGCACAGGACCTCCATCAGACTCAACAGAGGCCCTGTGGCTCCAAAAAGCCATTCAGTCCTTACTGAATTCTGGAGTAATAATTTGGGTCCCCTCTTCACAATGGGACAAGGGGCTATTCTACCCTTTTCTTAGTTCAGAAGCCAATGGCTATCCTCAGCCTATCCTCAACCTCAAGTCTCTGAACAAGTTTATCAGTGTGCCCAAGTTTTGTATGGAAACCGGTTTCATGAAAAACAAGTGAAGTTGAACCTTCATTCTCATTTTGAAAATATCCTTGGTGATATTAGTCACGTTAGAGAAATACTCAATCAATACCAGTTGTAAGGAAGAAGTAATAGTCAGGGTGTGAATGACCTGTATTCCACAGTTTTGCTGTTTCCCATCTTACCTAGGGCATTGAGTGGGGAGTGAGACATGTGTTCCACAGTAACCCTTGGAAACAGACAGTAACGTATCCCTGTTACCGCTGTTCGTCTCTACTGTTCACTGTCTTGCACTGGAGTGCATTGGACAAAGAATGAGAGAACTACTGGGCTGTAGGTGGGAGACGAAAGGAGTGTGATAGGTAAATAATGCATATTCGAGTATTAATCTTATCACATTATACTGTACACACCTTTCCATTTTTTGTCTGTCTTGTAAGTCCATTTTAATAAGTTTTTTTCGATATATTAAAAGTTATATTTTATTTGAAATACTCGTATAGGCTATAAGAGTGCTCCATAATAGTCTTGCAGGTCATCCATTTGATTTTTGCATTACTGTCGTTTACTCTGAGTAGCACCACCACTAATTCCACCATTAATTTGTTTTTATTGAGGAACACCTGTGTACATAGCCCTTTCAGATTTATTCTTCTTTTTGTATTTTGACCCTCTAATTCTTAGTGATAGCCATACCTGTGCGGTAGTTTATCTCCTGGATCCTCTCCCCCTCCCTTTTCCTTCTTCCCCTGGTTATTTTGTATGGAAACCCTCCGTTCTATCTATGGAGCCTGGAGATTTTATGGTATCCCTAGACATTCACGACGCTTACCTACATGTAGCGCCTTCTCATCAACAATATCTCCAGTTAGCTACACTGCAGCAACATTACCAATTTCAGGCTCTGCCGTTTGGCCTCTCAACGGCACCTCGGGTCTTTACCAAGATCATGGCAGTTATGGCGGCCTCTCTTCGTTGTCAAGGGACAGACTCCTCCCATGCTTAGTCATTCTCTTGAGAGTTGGCAAGCTCCCCAGAGACTTTTCACAACAATCTGCAGGTAACCATTGCCTTTCTACAAATGCACGGTTGGTACATTTGGGAGCCCTCCTGGACTCTTGAGTTTAGAGAATCTTCCTTTTGGCAGACAAGATTTCAGCACTACAGCACAGACTACGCAGACTGCTTGGGATCAATGGTGTCCACCTTCAAAAATGGTGGAGTTCGCCCAGTTTCTTCCAGGCCCCTCCAACACCTGATCCTCTCCAGGTGGACGGGCTACCCCATCTGCTCAAATCCCAGACGATGAGCCTCCCCCCAGAGGTTCGCCTGTCCCAAACCTGTTGGCTACAGACTTCCCATTTCAACCAGGGTCTGTCCCTTTTGGATCCCGGACTGGACTCTCCTCGCCACGGACGCAAGCTTCCGAGGGTGGGGCGCAGTAACCAGCCAGCACTTCTTCCAGGGCCAATGGTCACCAGTCGAGGCAGTGTTGCCAATCAACATTCTGGAACTTCGAGCCATCTACAGAACTCTCACTCTGGCTCCGAATATTCTGAAAAACAGGCCAGTACAAGTTCAGTCCGACAATGCCACGGCTGTGGCCTACCTCAATTACCAATGGGGCACTTGAAGTCAGTCAGCAATGACCGAAGTGTCCCGCATTCTCACCTGGGCTGAACGCAATCTCCCAGCCATCTCACGGATTCTCAATTGGGAGATGGATTTCCTCAGCCGTTACAACGTGCATGCAGGAGAATGGTCTTCACTAGAAGTTGGAAGACTTCTGGATGTAGACAAATGGGGTCTTCCGGAGGTGGATCTCATGACCTCCAGACACAACAACAAACTTCCAATTTATGGAGCCAGAACAAAGGACCCCCGACGCGGCCTTCAGAGATGCATTGTCAGTGAAATGGAACTTCCATTTAGCGTATCTCTTCCCTCCATTATCCCTGCTTCCTCGAGTGTTTCGAAAGTTCAGACAGGAGGGAGGCACAGTCATGTTAATAGCTCCTGCCTGTCCCAGACGTCACTGGTACTCCGATCTTCAAAGGCTCTCCATAGACATTCCTCTTCAGCTTCCTCTACCAGTAGACCTGTTGTCTCAGGGTCAACGTCTACATCCGGACCTAGCCTGTTTGTCTTTAACAGCTTGGCTCTTGAGACTGCCCTCCTAACGGCTAAGGATTTTTCCAGCTCTGTGGTCCAGACCATGCTAAAAGCACGTAAACCAGCCTCAGCCAGGATTTACCACAGAATATGGCATGCATATTTCCATTGGTGTGCTACAAGAAACTATGACCCTCAGATTTCTAGACTTCTTGCCTTTCTTCAAACTGGATTTGATCTAGGCCTCCCCCTAGCATCTCTGAAAGTGCAGGTATCCACTTTGTCTATCTGGTTTCAGAGCAGAATTGCTCCTATACCGGATGTTCACACCTTCATGCAGGATGTCCTACAGATACAACCTCCCTTTTGTATTTCCTGTGACTCCATGGGATTTGTCAGTGGTGCTCCAAGCACTTCAGGAACCTCCATTCGAACTCTTGGAATCAGTGGATGTCAAATGGCTCACTGCGAAGACTCTGATTCTTCTGGCTATAGCATCTGCCCGTAGGATATCGGATTTAGGGGCGCTTTAATGTCGCTCCCCCTTTTTTTGATATTTCATCAAGACAGGGCTGTTCTTTTAACACGCCCAGGCTTCCTTCCCAAGGAGGTTTCTCTCTCCACCTGATTGAGGTAATTGTGCTTCCGGCCTTTAATTCACCAGACCTCTGGGCAGATAAGGCCTCTTTGGATGTGGTCTATGCTCTAAAGATCTACGCGGACCGAACTGCTTCTATCCGGATTCGGACTTCCACAAGAAGGGATGGCCAGCTAATAAACAGACTCTGGCCAGATGGATTCGCATGACTATTTCGCAGGCTTACATGCAGATGGGCTTTCCTGTGCCGACTACAGTCTCTGTGCTCATTCTACTCGCTCTGTGGCTCCTTCGTGGGCAACCTGGCTTTGGGTTTTCTTCTCCTGGTCACTTTTTTCATTCTCTGTGTGACAGTGTGATTCCTCGGTGTACCAGTCTTCCTTCTCTCCTTTCCTGCTACTGCCTTGGGCTTGTTAACAAAACTGAGTTGCCCTCAGGCTGTGGGCAGGTGTATAGGGGGAAGGACTGGAGCACACTGGGATTGAAAAGCTTTGCTGTTGGTGTCCAGTCCCCCAGGTCCCACCTACACCCTATTGTCTCCCTGTGGACCCTATGGACTTCGAAGAAAGAGCTAATCAAGGTAAGTTTTACCATAACTCTTCTTTTCTACTGCAGGGTCCATAGGGCTCCACAGGAGACCTTGGGTATAGGCGATGACGTCGGTCTCGGGCCCCTCAATAGTAAAATTTGTGTTCGCAGGATGCACCGGGCCCCTCTCTTATACCCCACCCCCAAGCCAAGGCACTTCAGTTTAAGTAGGTGCTCGGCACGGAGTCGGGTCACTTCAAGAGGGGCTGCATGACAGCCCCAGAAAACTTTTAAAAACTACAAGAGTGGTCAGCAGGGGCGGTCCAGCGGACGCCCATGCTGCCACTCCGACACTCCGCCGGCACTAAGACGCTGGCATGGCGCCAGGGATTGCATTGGGTGTCTGGGGGTTTTGGCTATCAAAATCCCCCAGACGCCCAGGACTGTGGCCGGATTTCATGGGAGACGTTAAGGTAAGCAGCGGGCGTCCGCTGACAGCACAGTCCTGTAGGCTTCCCAGATGGGGGTCCTGTGGAAGCGGCTGCGCGTGTTAACAGGCATTGCGCCTGCTCTGACACTATACCATCAGGGATAGTGGGCCACAGCGTGTGGACGTTGTCTGCATCCCGGGGTTTAATAGCATGCCAGGGGAGTGGGCCTTCCCTGTACTGCACAGCTGACCCCTCCACCGCTGCACTGCGCGCCTTTCCACTGCGGTCTGGCGGTTGCAGGCAGCTCTCCTCCCTCAGACACACCCCCTATGAGTCCGGCGGCCATTTTATATGTGCTGAAGCGCTGGTCTCACCGGGAGTTGCGGGGCCGGGGCCCCCCTACATACCTCTCCTCTACGCAGGTTAGTGTATGTAGCACTATTCCTACTAGACACAAGGTCTAGCTAGTTGATGATAGTGCAATATAGTGCAGGTTTTTCCTGGCATTGTATGTGTCTGTGCTGTCTGCCTGTATTTCTCTGTCAGCCATTTTATCTATCCCTGTACTTTCTCTTTCACTAGCCCTTGCGGTGACCGTGCTGCTCAGGGGTTAATTTACTTCACAGTTCAAACGATTGTTGTACTGAGGAGTTTGACACTGGTACTGGCATTGAGTCTGGTCAGGCTGATCTACCCCTCACACAGTCCTGCAACAAATGTTGGGCTGGAATAAGAGAGGGAGAGATTATTGTGGGAGGATTGTGTACCTTGTGTACCAGGAATGCAGGATTACCTGCTGGGCCTAGCTCTTCTCAAAAGCCTCCATGGGCTTGCTTTGCACAAGCAGTAAATACCCTGGTGGGTCGGCTTTCTGCACCACCAGTGACCCCACCATTGGGGCACACTCCGCAGCTTACTATGCCATCTACATCACAACGGACCCACAGACAGTTAGCTGTGGCTCATAGTATACCTTTACAACCTACTCCCTACCAAACACAGTCGGTACCTGTGTGGGTTAATACACTCTCCAATACGGTGCAAAACCTGATGGAGGTGTTACAGGGGGAGCCTTTCCAACGTTCTGTTAGTACGTAGACTGGGAAGACAGTATCTCTTTCCTATCAGGATGATGTGTCGACTGATGATGGGGAAATACAGGACTTATCTGAATCTGAGCTCCCTCTAAAAGAGGCGGAGCCCAAGTCCAAAATATATGTGCACGGCCTCATCCGTGCGGTCCGTGTGACCATGGATATTGGGGATGAGGATACCCCAGCAGCCAAATCCACACATTCTTACTTTTAAAGAAGTTAAAAGTTCAGCGACAGCTTTTCCGCTGTCTGATCAGCTGGGTTGAACACTTGGAAGAAGCATGGATAACTCCAAACAGGAGATTTCAGCCACAGAAGAGATTGGAGACCACTTATCCGTTCGAGGAGAAGTATTTCTCTAAATGGGAAACTCCACCTCAGGTGGATTCTCATGTTACGCGCCTTGTTAAAAGTGCGACACTCCCTATGCCATCCATGTCATCATTAAAGGATGTCATGGACAGGAAGGTGGAAATATGCTTAAAGTCCACTTATTCTCTTTCACGGGGAGTGGCTAAGCCAGCTATGGCTATATGCTGGCTGGCCAGGGCAATGGAGCGTTGGGCTAATGCCCTGGATTCGTCCTTGCCTGTAGAAGCTACCAATGAACAAGTGGAACTGGTAGGTTTCCTCAGAGATTCAGCCACATATGTGAATGAGGCTGCTCTGGATGTTAGTATGCTAACATCCCGCATTTCATCGGCTGCAGTGTCAGCTAGATGCTCTCTGGTTGCGATCTTGGAGGGCGGATGCTGAGTCCAAGAAAGGGTTAGAAGGTTTACTCTTTAATGGCCAGGTACTTTTTGGTCGAGATTTGGACAAAATTGTAGGCTCTTTGGTGGCTGCCAAGTCTGCCTGTTTACCTTCGGCCCCATTACCCTCGAGTTCTGGAACTCAGAAATTTCGGACCTTCCGCCCTCAGAGTAAGGCCAAGGCTCAGTCCTTTCCCAGACTTTCTGGAACTAAGAAAGTCACAAAGCCCAAAAAGCAGACCTGGAGTGCTAGGCGTCCAGCTGCCAAGCCCGAGGCTAAACCTTTAGCCTGACTGGACGGGCCTCTCCTTGGGGGACCCCAAGGTGGGAGGCCGACTTCTTCAGTTTGCCCAGTGTTGGTGTCATACCACAATAGACACTTTGGTAAGGGAAGTGGTCTCTCAAGGGTACGCCCTTTCGTTCCAAAACAGACCTCCACATCAATTCTGATGGATCAGGAAAAGGCATTGGAACTGCAGAGAGTGGTTCGATTTATGCTCTTACAGGGAGTTATAGTTCCAGTACCTATTCCCCAGAGGGGAACGGGGTATTATTCCACTCTTTTTGGTTCCAAAACCAAATGGTACATACAGGCCTATCCTGAATCTAAAGTCCCTAAACAAGTTCCTCCGAACACCCCGGTTCAAGATGGAAACCCTGCGGTCAATTATACTGGCTATGGAACCTGGGGATTTTATGGTGTCTCTGGACATACAGGATGCCAACTTGCACGTCCCGATAGCTTCGGCTCACCAGAAGTACCTCAGATTCGCAGTGTTACAACAACACTTCCAGTTTCAGCCCCTGCCGTTTGGACTGTCCACGGCACCCAGGGTGTTTACCAAACTTATAGCGGTAATGACGGCCCGACTACGGATGCAGGGGATACGTCTATTACCCTACCTGGACGACTTGCTATTGCTGGCCATGTCTCCGGAATTGCTTGTTCAGCATCTGCAACTGACATTGACAGTGCTACAAAGCCATGGTTGGTTGATCAACTGGAAGAAGTACTCACTGACGCCCTCACAGAGGAGTCTACATCTCGGGGCTTGTTGGATTCTCAACAACAGAGGATTTTCTTAACTAGGGACAAGATAACCACGATGCAGCAGCGGGTTCGCAGCTGCCTGCGCAGTTGCCGCGTGTCGATCCACTCGGCAACGCAGTTGCTGGTCTACATGGTGTCGACCTTCGACATGGTGGAGTATGGCCAATTCCATTCCAGGCCTCTACAGACACTGATCCTGTCCAGATGGGATGGATATCCACGCCAGATAAGAACGCAGACGTTGGTACTGTCTCCGGAGGTACATCTGTCTCTGATTTGGTGGCTTCATACAAGTCACCTTACCAAGGGCCGCCCCTTTTGGACTCCAGAGTGGGTCGTCCTGACGACGGACGCCTGTCACCGGGGCTGGGGTGCAGTGACAGGTCCACACTTCTTCCAAGGAAGGTGGACAATGGAGGAGTCCTTGCTGCCAATAAATATATTGGAACTAAGGGTGGTTCTAAGGGCTCTTCAACAAGCATGGCTCATACTTCAGGGGAATCCCGTGCAAGTCCAGTCAGACAACGCCACCACAGTGGCCTACATAAACCGCCAAGGAGGCACTCGAAGTCAGGCAGCACTAGTGGAAGTGTCCCGCATCCTGGCTTGGGCGGAGGTGAATCTTCCAGCCATATCACGGAACTTATTCCAGTGCTTTACATTTGGTGCAGTCTATTCTATATTGCCTGACACAGGTGTATATTGAGGACATTAAGTCTACATAAATTTTTTGACATGCATGTCTATTTTCATCTTAAATAGTGCCTCTTCTAATATTTTTTTTATTATTTTTATTGTTATTTTCTTTACAAATTGTCCTACTTGCAAGTAACAATTTTAGGTTAAATGTCATTTAGTGTTGTTCTATGTGATTTATGTACTTTTGGTATTATCCAAATAAATGATTTAAAGTTTTAGCGCTGCTTTTTATATTTAAATTTGTGGTCCTTAGGGCTCTACAAGGACCGCCATTTGAACCACTGGGCTCAGTGGATTTAAAATGGCTTACTATGAAAGCTGTATTTCTTCTGGCCATTGCTTCGGGCAGAAGGGTATCAGATTTGGGGACTCTTTCTTGTCGTCCCCCCCTTTCTGATTTTTCATAGGGACAGAGTGGTTTTTCGTACATGCCGTTTTCCTGTCTAAGGTGTTATCCAGCTTCCACATTAATGAGGAAATTGTAGTGCCAGCCTTTAACTCTCCAGACCTCTCAGCTGGTGAGGCCTCCTTGAATGTGGTACGGGCTCTAAAGACCTATGTGGACCGTACCAACTCATTTCAGAAGTCGGACTCGTTGTTTGTCCTTTTTGGTTTCCGAAATAAAGGATGGCCTGCCACTAAGCAGATGTTGGCAGGCTGGATTCGCCTGGCAATATCGGAGGCTTACATTCATGAGGGCCTTCCTGTTCCATCCTCTCTCAAAGCTCACTCTACTCGGTCTGTGGGTCCCTCGTGGGCAGCTCGTCTTGGTGCCTCAGCTGTGTAAGGCAGCCACTTGGTCTACTGTCCATACATTCCTAAGGTATTATGCATTCGATACCTTTGCCTCTCAGGATGCCTCCTTCAGGCGGCGGATTCTCCTCTCTTCACAGGAGTGTCCCCACCCTTAAGGAGACTGCTTTGGGACATCCCCAAGGTCTCCTGTGGAACCCTATGGACCCTGCAGTAGAAAATAAGAGATATGCTAAGACCTTAAACTTTGTTATCTCTATTTCTACGAAGTCCATAGGGATCCACAGGACTCCCACCCTGTAGCACCTGTGCTGCAGTTGGGCTGTGTTCTGGTCACCGGTTTCCGTCTCCTTCTGAATGTGAGAGTGTGATACTTGTGTGTTCCAGAAATTCTTTCTTCTCTCTTCTCCTCCTCCGGTCATTGGCTTGTTACGAAACTAAGGTGCCTTGGCTTGGGTGGGGGCGGGGTATAGGAGAGGGGCCCGGTGCATCCTGGGAGCACAAGTTTAACTATTGAGGTGCCTGAGACTGATTTCATCGCCTATACCCCAAGGTCTCCTGTGGATCCCTATGGACTTAGTAGAAATAGAGATAACAAAGGGTAAGGTCTTACCATATCTCTTATTTTTTTTTCAGGGCAACAATTATGGTGGGATAAGTGGAACCAGATAATCTTGTACTGTAAATTTAAATAATTTATTAAGACACTTTTGTATGACAGTTTATACATAAACAACATTGTGAATTTTTGTTTTGCTAGGACTGGATCTATACTCAACTTTGTGAAACAACCACTCCTCTGCATCAGCAGCTTCTCCCTCTTATTGATGTATACATCAACTCCATCATCACCCCTGCATCCAAATCCAGCCCGGAAGCCACAAACAAACCAATCACAGAGCAGGAAATACTGAACGTTTTTCAGGGTCAAATGGGGGAGAATTCACGTTCCAGCCTATGCCACAAAATAACCACTCAACTGCTGCTGCTCTATTACCTTCTGTCTTACGAAGAAGCTCTTCTGGCTAATTCTAAGACGTTAGGTTGGTAGTTTCATTTTTAAATAGTTATGCTTCTTGCTCTTGTTTTTTTTTATTTTTTATTAAACATTAGATTTTTTTATGAATTTTGACATACTGGATACATAAATAAAGCGGGGATACAGAAAGGGAAGTACAGTGCAAAGAATGGGCTAAACCCAAATAGAATTACACAACTTAGTCAATTAACCCGGGGAAAAGTACACAGCATGGAATTATAGCAACAAAACAAATTCCTTAAGGATCACACTGAGGAGAGTTAAGTATACCAAGGTCTATACTTCTACTATACATGTCAGAGTGTCCCTGTTCCTCCCTATAGTAACTCCATCCGATGTCAACTATCAGATCGGACATCTCCCAATGTGGAAATCCCTCTACTGAAAGAGTACATTGGAAGATCTGGAATTAGATTAGCTATACTCTTTAGAGACAGAGCACGGAGAAGGTAGCGTTCTATCTTCCGCAGCTGTAACTAACCTACACCAAGCAATAATAGTAGCTACATTTGCCTTCGACTCTCGCAGATCTGACTGCTTCAGAAACACAGAAGCCATATGAGGTTTTGGAGATCAAAGGGCCCTGCTGATTTCATCTCCACTACCACCCAGAGTTTCAGTGAGACCTAATTAAACCAATCTCTGGCATGATTTATTAAGCATGCTGACTGATACTTTTCCACTTCTTGCTCTTTTGATTTTTTTTTTTTTCCTAAAAGTAGAAGTCCTCATTTTGTGGACTTTATTTTTTTTTTAAAACTTATTATATTTTTACAAGTGATTAGACATTGTTTTAGTTTCTAGACAGACCCTTGCAAATGTAGCTTTTAAAGATGTCTAGTCATTCCCTAGATGCAATCTCTAGCTTAGTGTCTATAGCACTTGCCTTCTTTCCTATAGATTCCTCTTCTTTGACATTGTGGGCATGTGTAGTCCTCTGCCTATGCCCACCGATACATCAGAAAGACTGTATCATTGGAGGTGAAATGAATAGCGCAAATAGCTTTTCCATTCAACTAGCACAAAAATCTACTTCAAACTGCAATTTAGGATGTATTCACCTGACTCCACGAACATTTATAATCTGTAGGGGTAGCGGAAGAGCCAGACAAACTCTGCTAGAGAATGTATTTAGCAGACTTTTTGACATAACACTTTTGAAAAAAAAAAAGCAAAGTATATTTTTCAGTATAAAATCATTTTCTTATAAGCATGCAATCCAGGAGTTAACTTTTGGAACCATGAAGCCTCTTGTCCAATAAAATTAGTGTCCATGTCCTTCGAAATATGAATGTTTGTGCTTGTATATACTGATGTAGAGACGTGTCCTTTTTACACTGTGGTTTCAATTACACCATATAACCCATTCGCTGCCACCAGGTACTAGGTGACACTGCTGAGCTGAGCACCTTGTCTCTCAATATGTGGCTTTATTTGCACAAATAACACTACTGGAAGTGACAAAGCTGTATTGCTACTGTACGCAGACCACTGTCATTTTTGTACATCTGTGTGCAACCTTTTGCTTATCTGCGACTTTGTACATGTTTAAAACCATTTTCTGTGCAGTAAAATTCACAGCCTAGTATCTCTAGTACACTGTGAGCAGCTTTTCCCTGATTCTGTGATGTGTATAAGACACTAAATTTAAAGTACAGTGTGGTACTCCTCTCAATTGTGCCGGATATCTTGCCCTGTATGGCGTATAGATGCTAGGTGTATGAGGACACATCTGTACTGTTATTGGTTTCATGTGTGCTTTTGTTGGTAGTCACTATAAGTATATATGCAGTTATTGGACTGAACAAAAGAAAAAAACCTGCAAAAATAGTTACCTAAAATCATTATCATTTTGTGTTGGAATTACAGCTGCTATGCAAAAGAAACCCAAGTCTTACTCTTCATCCTTAATGGACCAGATTCCAATAAAATACCTTATTAGACAAGCACAAGACCTTCAGCAGGAACTAGGAGGTAAGGATGGGAATGCTGTGGTATTATGGTATTAGATGTGAACTTATATCACTGAGTGGCTTTAGCATAAATCTATTGGAATATGGTGATTGAATTGTGTGGGTTGCATCCAAGGTGAAACCTTTATAATTTTGTCAGCCATGCTAATAGCTTATGGGGACTTTTATGAAAACTGATGCACAAGAAAAGTTTGCCATAACCCAGAAACTTGCTTTTGTTGTGTGTAGACCTCTGAATGATCAGGTGATGCTTTTGAGTTTTTGCGCCAGGCTATAGATGTCAGTGAAATTGTGCTTTAGGCAACACTGTGGAGAAGAGCTTACTTAGGGGATAAAAGCCACTTTGGGCCTGATTCATTACTGATCACAACGGTGACTATGCAGGCAGTCAGTCGATTGATGCATACGCACAGCGCAACACAGTGCGCGAGGGTCTCAGTGCGAACGCAGACACTACGCAGAGTGATTGACAGGAAGTGAGCATTTGGGGGTGGTGACGGGGAGGTCGGCGAAACGCAGGCGTGTCCGTGCGTTTGAACGCTGTTACAGGTGCGTGCACAAATTAGCCACTGCCATGGTATATGCAGCTTGAGCTCCCACTGCGTGCAACGAGATTTCTGAGAAAGCTGTCCTTCTGAAATTGTGCGTGAGGCTCCAATGGTACTCTATGGTTTTGCTACGTCTTACGGATGTGAGTAGGGGGAACTGGGCTTCCTTGAGTTAGGCTGCGACGGCATTGCGATTGCAAACATTAGCATATTTTTGCAGTGGGTCTGTGTGCGTAATTGCAGTTGCGATCCGTAATGAAGCAGGCCTTTTGTGTGGTGTTTCCTTTTAAGACCGTGGTTCTCCATCATTTTCAACCTGGGTACCCACCTGGCAGCCCATTTGCGTTATTTGTACCCCAAACGCTTGTAAAACAAAACTTTTGTACTTAATATAATTGCTATTAGATAAAATATATTTAGGTACCTCAATGTATAAAAGCAATGTGTCACAAGAATAGAACTAATTTTACTTGTAGATTTTACATATTACAATTGATGAAAAACTGACAGTAAAACTAGAGCCTGCATATGCTTTCTTTAATAGTGATACAGGAGCATACTTTCATTTTGTCTTCAGGGTCCTACTGGGATGCATAGGGCTAGAGATCCCTAGGGCACTGCTTTCCCTTTGTGTCTTATCACCTGGGTGTCCCTCCCGACCATTACAGAAAATGTTTTAAGTACCCATGAACATCGCAGCAAGTATCCCTAAGGGTACTAGTACTCCAGGTTGAGCACCACTGCTTTAGAATACACTTAGCATTTATGTAGCATTTCTGTTTAGTATGGTTCTATACTTTTGCTACATTTTGTTATCTTATATTCACCAAAAGTTTTGTGTTTATCTTTTCTCTAGGCTTACACTCTGCCCTACTACGCCTACTTGCAACTAACTATCCTCACTTGTGCATAGTGGACGACTGGATATGTGAAGAGGAAATTACTGGGACAGATGCTCTCCTACGAAGGATGCTGCTGACAAACTCTGCCAAAAGTCATTCTCCCAAACAGCTGCAGGAAGGTAAGCTTTGTAATTTGGCTGTGTGTGTTGCTGCAGAAGTGCTCCCGGGGGTCTCTCTAACTGGTTTTCTCTTTCTTCCATGGGTGAAGCTGATTGTTTTATTTTTATTATCACTTGAGCAGAGGCAGCGCTCATGGTAGCCGCTACATCTGCCTGCTCCGGTGTCTGGCGCATTAGCGACTGGGTCAGTGACACTGGCCGGTCCCTGGAGCACACAGCGGGGATGGTGCGGACAGAGTAACAGGACAAGGAAGAGGCTCCTCGCGCTGTGGGGAGCTAGAACAGCGGTGATCCCCCTCCCACTGGATCACCAAGGACATAGTTGTAACTGGACGCCATTGAAAATTACGACAAGTTCCTGGGGGTCAGCCATAAGTTAAAGGCATCTCCCGTTTCGCTCCTCGCCCCTCACCCATTTTGGCGTGCTCCCTCCACAGGGCAGATCTCAAAAGGTCCCAGCACTCACCTCATTAGGCAGCCATTTCAAGTTACTGGCCATTCCTACTATACAGCAGAGTAAAAAAGCTCAGTAGGCTAGTGTGCATTAGATAAGCAAACCTGAAACAGTCTGGACAGTGTGTCTGATTGCTTCTAATGTATATGTGGTCACATGTTTACTTTCTAAGACCTGACAGAACTTGGTTATCTCTGTTCAAGTCCAGTGCCAGAACTAATTTTATTATGAAGAGAGCAATCCTCCCAGGAACTAAACTTGCATACTGGTGCTAGAGTATAAGTGTCTCTATCCCTACCTCACCTATATAGGCATGGGCGCAACTAGGAGGGGGGGGTGCACGTGCACCGGGTGCTGGAATGTAGGGGGTGAAAAAGGGCTGACTCGCGGTGGCTTGGGGGCTGCAGATTAAGAAAATGGCCATTCAAAAATGGCCACCGCCAAGGAGGAGACAGATGCTAGAGGTCCTACTGGACCTCTGGTGTCAGGCCAGCGCAATGCGCACAGCATTCCCGGAAGTGCTGGGAACGCTGGTGCTGCCGGGAGAAGATGCTGAAAGCTGCATCTTCTGCCATGAAATCCCCTGGCAACGAGCATGAAACCCCCTGGCAACGAGCATGAAACCCCCTGGCAATGAGCATGAAACCCCCTGGCAACGAGCAGGTAATTTTAAAGTAATCAGAAGCCTTACTGTGGGGCTTAAAATGGTGTCGGGGAAATATGTAAGTGGCACTTTGGTAATAGGCATTACTGTGTGTGGCATAATGTGTAATGGGAATTATGGTGTGTGGAATAATGTAAGTCACTATACCAGGGACGTCTGAGTAGTGCACTGCCATATGGAGGAGCAAGGACAAAATCCAGGTACGGGAAGGGAGGGGGCGCAAAATTATTGCCTTGCACCGGGTGACAGATATCCTAGTTTCGGCCCTGATATAGGTATTGGCTGTATAGGACACGGACTGGTTTTTCTTGTGCAGACTGAACTTTCTCTGTGCGCAGGGTGCTGTTGTGGTTCTGCTAAATATTGTGACTTAACTGTGTAAACAGAGCTAGAGCTCAGGTTACAGCGGCAAGACGCACAATCCTATTCTCCTATATTATATAGTGTTGTATATATTGTGTACTAGTAGTATTCATTTATCCTACCGATCTGGTTTACTCCTGCTAAAGTACCTCTCTGTAGTTACTCACAAAATGTGCAGTTTCCCTGTAGAGATGATGAATCCACATATGTAATAACATGTGCTTCACAGTTTAGTGCACAGTCTTCTCCACGGGTTATTTATGTGCCCTCTGCTGGTATCTCCTCACAGGCTCCTATCAGGTCTGTTCATCGGCATTAGTGTATAATGTCTTCTCCTGCAGGCAACACTAATCTCAAAGGGAGAAGAGAAAAAGAATGTCTTTTTTGTTGGCACACTGTGAATATTATATTAAAATATAACCTTTATTTGTTGATATTAAAAGTGTATTGAATTAATGCCTCACGAAACAAATATAAATGTAACAGTTGTAATTACTCTAATTGTTAAATCACTATGTGAAGTGAAATATTAAAGCTAAAAATAAGATCAAATAAATGTAAAAAAAACACTGATTTACTGTGTGCTGTGACTGTGAATAATTATTCCAATATTATGGGTATAAATACCCTTCACTCATTGTACTTAGTATATGTGATCAAATTCATACCTCCTCTAAGAGGATCCAAAATCAATATGTCACTGTCATTTATTGACACTGATGATAACTATAGAGGAGTTAGGTGTGAATGTTAATTTACAATCAATGTGGTTGCATTACATCATCATCATATAGGTAAACTTTGCCAGTATATACAACTTAATTAAATGATATGTTAATCAGTCAAAATTGATTTTGAGTGTAGACAGTGGCAATGAGTTATTGTCAGTTGTAAAATACCCCTAACACACAAACCACACTGTATGAGCACTTCCTATTTAGATACAGAATTGCTCCTCCACAAAAGCTGATACATATGTTTCAAATAGGAAGTGTCAGAATAAATAGAAAATAAGCAGCTGATAAAGAATCAGACTATCTTTTGTCCACACATTCAAAGCACATTGGTATATGGTGCTAGTATCTCAAAATTAATTATCCTATTTGGGGTCTTTATTACCCATAAAACAGATATCAGTTTAGAGAATTGTGAATAAATAGATGTCTTGGTGCTGTTAATATAGTAGGATCTTCACACCCCTATTGTTAATATCCAGCTGTTATCTCTACAAAGGGTGTTAAGGGACACATATTACATAAATTTAATGTTACTGGTGTTACTGCTTAAATAACATCAATGCTCATCTGTTTAGGGCATCACCGGTTTGTATTTTCCTTTTAGCATGAAGCTTCTGTCAGGGTAATAAATTATGGCTTCACACGCGCTGTAGATTTTCAGTCAGCGTTCCGTCTTATAACAAAAACCCTTGTCCCCTGAATTACCCCGCACACATATATATATCTTCTCATCAAGGCCCCGTTAGCGGAGAAACTTCGGGACCATGCATCATTGACTCATCAGGGATGAGTTCTTGGGTATGATCTTTGATACCTCTTCAGAGGGTGTTTCTGCCAATAGACAAGGTCCAGCCTATTCAGGCTTTGGTCAGGATGGTACTCAAACCAAAGAAAGTATCCATTCATCTCTGCATTTGCCTGCTGGGCAAGATGATGGCCTCTTTCGAGCCCATTCAGGTTGACAGATTCCACTCCAGGATTTTCTAGCTGGATATTCTGTCCCAGTGGTCGGGATCACACCTCCAAATGCACATAATGGTTTGGCTGTCCCCTCAAACCCGTGTGTCTCTGCTCTGGTGACTCTAGAGGGTCATCTCACAGTGGGTCGCCGGTTGGAATCTGGAATTGGATTCTTCTGACCACGTATGCCAGCCTTCGGGGCTGGGGGGCCGTGGTGTTGGACACCCAATTTCAGGGTCACTGGTCATGCCAGGAGGCTCTCCTTCCTGTCAATGTACTGAAGCTCAGAGCAGTATACAACGTCCTTCTCGCTGCGTCCTCTCTTCTACAGGGACAAGCAGTCAGTGTGCAGTCGGACAACGTCGCAGCAAATTGTCATGGCGGAACTCAGTCGGTTGGCTATGCGGGAGTCCAGTCGCATACTGCTATGGACGGAGCAACACATAGTCACAATCTCCGCCATGTTCATTGCCGGCATTGAGAACTGGGATGCAGACTATCTCAGTCGCAAATATCTCCATTCTGGAGAGTGGGCCCTTCAACCGGAGGTATTTCTGCATCTGGTTCAGCGTTGGGGCAGGCCTCAGATAGACCTAATGGCCTCTCATCGAAACCACCAGCTGTGACTCTACTGTTCCAGGATGAGGGATCCAGCAGCGGAGGAGGTGGACGCGCTTTCTGCTCTTTGGTTGTACAGTATGGTTTAGCTTTTTCCACCTTTTCCTCTTCTTCCACTGGTGCAAAAGCGCAAGTCCGTCACAGTCATCCTGGTAGCCCCGAATTGGGCGCGTCGCATCTGCTACTCTGATGTTCTGCGTCCCTCAAAGGCCTCTAACACTCAGACCGGATCTTCTTCAACAGGGTCTATTCATTCACCACGGGTTACCGCGTCTGCGTTTAACGGCATGGCTTTTGAAACCGGGATCTTAAGACACAGAGGTGTCCCGGAAAAAGTTATTCCCACCATGCTTTGGATCCGGAAGCTGGTTACGGTTGCTCAATACCGAATTTGGAGGTCTTGTGTCACCGTAAAGGATCTCCTTCTTTATCCTTTTGGCTGTCCCGTCTCCTCCTCTTCTTACAAGCGGGGTTGGAGGAAGGGTTGAGGTTGGGATCGCTAAAGGTACTGGTCAATACATTATCTATTTTTTTCCAGCAACGTTTGGCCTTGCTTCCAGAAATTTGAGATATATAACATTATTTGCCGGCCTGGTTCAGGCCATGCCCCCTCCACGTGATGTCACACGGGGGCGGAGACACAATCACCGGTTATTACAGCAATACCCGGAGTATACTGAGAATGCTCCGGGGAGCTGTAAGGGCAGCGGTGTGAACGTCTGAAGCATCCGAAGGACGCTCCAGGTGGCACTGCTGCATAGATTCTGGCTGCAGGGTGCCATTCTAGGCACCCTGTTAGCCAGATGAGGCTAGCTGAAAAAAGCTCAGAGGGCCAGACCAAATGATTCCGCGGGCCTTATAAAGCTCCCCTGCAGGAGGATCCCCATCCCTGGTTTAAGGCCTTGGAGGAGGTGGATCTCAAATATCTTTCTTCGAAGACTGTTCTTTTGTTGGCGCTGGCTTCTGCGCGACGCGTATAGGAGCTGGGACCCTTATCTTGCCGTTCCCCATATCTTCTCTTCTATGACGACCGGACAGAACTGAATAAGAAGCAGTCTTTCTTGCCGACGGTGGTTTCCGCTTTTCATATAAACCATCCTCTGGTTGTGCCGGTCTTGTCTAGGGTCGATGGTTAGTCTACATCCCTGGATGTGGTGCGAGCTCTTCGAATCTATGTGGCTCGGACCGAGAATCTGCGAAAATTTGACTTTTTTTGTCTGTTATGATGCAGTCCGGCGGGGATGGCCTGCTTACAAAAAGACTTTGGCTAGGTGGGGGGAGATGGGCAATTCCACTGTGGAACAATGCTGCCAGTTGCCTGCGTGGTCCCCTATGTATATCTTCATCAGATGATTCATGTTGGACACTCGCCTCTTGAGATACTAGTCTTGGCAACAGGTCCTCCTCACAGCACAGGAGCGGTTCCTCCCTTAAGGGGACAGCTTTAGGACATCCCATGGTTCTATTGTCCCCCCATGTAAGAGAGTTGGAAAATTGGATTTTTGTTCTTGCCTGTAAAATTATTTTCTCGGAGTCCCCTATCTGGCTAGTGTATGGTTTCTGGCATATATTAAGGTCACAGGGTTTCTACCCTTTTTTTGTGACTGGTTTCTGTGTGCCTGGCTTTGTCCTCTTCTCCTTCTACTCCCGGTCTTTGGCTTTGTTAGTATTAACTGGCTGCTGGATGCAGGGGGTGGGTTAAAGGGTAGAAGTAGCCTATGGTGCTGCTTCAAACTTTAGCTCCAGCTCCACCTATACCCATGTTTCCAGTGTGTCCCATGGACTCAGAGAAAAGGATTTTTACAGGTAAGAGCAAAAATTCAGTTTCCATAAAAACAAGGTGCTTTCTATAGTTCTGTGCTTCATATTATAATATACAGTAAATATGATCAAAGTGGAAAATGTAATTACAAGCATAGGGGGCACAAAGTGTGAATACTACAGAATATGCAGCTGTTGGGTAAGATGTAAAATTTTAGGATCTTGCAATAGCTATTGCTGAATACATTTTCATATTGTTACTGGAGGGCATATGATGGCTGTGAAGAACACCAGCAGAGTCGCACATGGGCACTGGACATGAAATTGGAAACTTGCTAAATTGTATATTGTAAAATTAGTTTTTTTTTCTTTTATTTATTTCTCTTTCTGTGATCTATTTTATTAGATGTTCTGCTGTCTAGGTTTTAGAAAGTTACAAAAAAGCCAGCAAGCCAATACCGTTTCTCTCTGTGTATAGTAAGCTGAAAGAGAATGCATATTTTTACCAGTCTTTGCGTGTTTTACTTTGTTTTATTAAGTCTTTCTCTAAAAATTTATATTTTTCTTCTTTAGCATTTCTACTACTACAGAGCAACCATACACAAGTGATGCAAATTCTAGAGCACTTGACTTTGCTTAGTGCCAGTGACCTTATCCCTTATGCAGAAGTTCTCACTGCCAATATGAGCGAGCTCCTGAATGTTGGTGTGCCACGCAGGATCCTTCAGACCATCAACAAGCTATGGATGTCCTTGAACACTGTTATGCCAAGAAGGTAGCACCCATATTATTTCTCTAGAATTTGCTGGCCTTGCAAAAGGGATATATTGTTTACTTAATAACTACTGTATATCTGCTGCCTGTGACCTGGAATTGAAGGCTTCATTCTGTAGCATCACTGAAGTAGCAGTCTCATGTACTCTATAAAGCTGATCCAAAGGGGAACTGAACCCACAAAAACCTATTTCGCAAATGATAAGATGATATGCTAATGTTTCATGATGGAAAATAACATTGTGATATTGCAGTAAGGGTATAAAGATTCTAAACATGTCTCAACAAATAAGAAAAGAACTGTCTCACTATATTTGCCAACCGAAAGTTGATTTTCTGCTTGAATTTGTCAACTAATTCTCCTTTATTTGCTATTTAAATTTTTTATAACTGAAACCTGGTTATCATAATTCAGATTTTATCTTTTGTAATAAAAACTATTATTTACCAGCAGAATCTAGGGGGCACAGGGATCACTCTGGGTATAGCCTGGAGAGGGAGAGTCTGGGTACCAAATAGTTACTGATTTTTCCAGCCAGCAGTTTTAGTTTGGTGTCAAGCAGGAGCGGGGGCCATTTGTGGGGGCTGCTTTTAAGTGGCGCCCTGTTACTTTTATTTTATTTAATTTTATTCTCCTATTTTTTTTTATAACATAGAGCGAGCAGTGCAGGGCGTCCTATATGACGCCATCACTGCCGCTCCAACATCCCCAGTGTCGGTGGCGTCAGCACAAGCGACTGGGTCTGTGACTTCTGCTGCTGGTCTCCGGGAAGGGCCAGCACAACACCGCTCCCGAGGCCGCAGCCGGATGCCGACTAGGGGCAGGTAAGAGCATGCTCGCGGCTTAACACCGCTGGTGCGAAGACCACCATCAGTGGTAGGGTGTCCGTATTCCATACATTAGACCACCAGGATGTCTGCTAACAGGACGCCGGTGGCAGCGGTGAGGGCCATGTCCCTGGGGTCCACACCAGAGGTGGGGGGGGAGGTCTGGCTTTTCCTGTCCCCCCCCATCCCCCACACCTGGGCGCACTTGCTCATAGCAGACAACCTGTCCCCAGTAGAATTGCTTTCTCTCTCTCAAAACTCTCTGCTTCTATAGAAAAATGCTGGGCAGCCATTTTACAAATAGCAAGTTTCAACACATCTCTGGAGAGTAGTTGGGCTCCTGTCTCCATGTATACCTCTCTATAGCTAGTCCTGCCTTATTTAGGGCTGGTTTGTTGAGCACTATTATCACCCATTGGTTCTGTGCCTTGAATGTTGTGTGCATCTTTCCTGAGGTACTTTATATTTATGTCCTAATAATTTGTGGATGTGTGTGTATATATGTATGTATCGGTATATATCTATAATATGCGCATATATGTATGTGTTTATATCTGTCTAAGTACCCCATCAGTAAAGCGAGGATGCCACTGTACTATAGGTAACAGTGATGGGGCTGTTACTGTCTCAGTCATAGAGAAATTGCTTAACATCAGTATGACTTGAGTTTATCTCTCTCTATAGCCCCACTTATTTCTCTTTGTGCTGCTTTATCATTCACGGCACAACCCTGTAATCTACACCATCACTGTTTTTATAACTTTTGTGTGGGGGATACACTTGGACTGCTTTTAAAAGGCTTCCAAGGTTGAAGCATCCAAGGAGGTGGGTGCTACTATCTTACATAGCTGTTGAACCTTTTTCTAGAGCTGTGTACTAATGTACTTTCTCCACAGACCTCTGTGTTCTTATACCATGATGGCAGAGGAATCCCTATCACAGGCTTTCACCTACTCAGTACAGGAGTGGCCAATGCTAACCAGCAGGGGCGTGGCTCAGCACAGGCCTGACAGCGCTAGGTCCTGTCCTTGGTACAGAAAACTGGAGTCTCCTGGCTCTTAAAAGGCAGACACCTGTAAACATAGCAGCCCCCTGGTCTTGACCCCAGGTACTTAAAGCTGAGGGAATTCCCTTCTTTTAAGTAGTCCGGTCCAGGTCTGCCCCCACAGTGGGATACCTGTTGCCCACATAAGCTATCTGGGTGGCGCTCTCAGTTGCGTTGCTACTAAGATGGTCAGCCATTCCCCCACTTGGGTGGACTGTCATCTTTCGCCTCTGTAGGTGGCCTTCCTTCCCGCAGTTCTCCTGCAGCAGATGACTCCTAGGCTGCCAGGTCGTTCATTCGGGTGAGTGGGCTCTATATTCTGATGCTTTTCAGTGCCTTGTGATCATTGGTGCCTGACTGACATCGAGATCATGGTGTCTCGCATAAATACAAGTTACTGAGATACTGTTCCAACTTCAGAGTTCCCAGAGCTCTCCTTTTGGTAGCTCTGGCAGTACAGTGGAATTTTCCACTCTTCTTTATCTTTCTTCCACTGTTCATGCTCCACGGATTCCAGTTAGAAGAGAGCATGGTGATCCTTATGGCTTAGCTTGGCCACGGCGGCCGTAGTACGCAGCTCTATCCACCTCTCAGTCAGCGATATAATGCGGTTTTTGGTCTCCGAGCCTGTACTTCCATCAGCCTTGCTATGCATTTCTTACCTCTTGGCAACTTGGACCTCTTGGGGAGTGTGGTTAGAGGCTTCCTCCCCAGATCATTCCAGCTATTTTGAATCCTCTGTTTTCTGCGAATTGGGGGCATTTGGCCTCTTCCTATGGATACAGGTATCCAACCTGTCGGTTATCCTCCAATAACTGCTTGCACGCCTACCAGAGGTTCAGACATTTTTTTTTAGGGCGTCCACTGTGTGCTATCTCCATTAGTTCTTACCAGGTGGCTCCTTCGAACCTTTCCTTGGTTCTTTGGACTGTTCGGTAAACTCCTTTAGGAGTCTTTGATTCCTTTGCGGTGCGCATTGCTCATTCATTGGTTTACCGGGACAGCTGTCTTGCTACTTGCCATTGCTTGGCGCGATGGGTGTCTGTTTGAGCGCCTTGTCTTTTCGCTCTCCCTCTGTGATCTTTTCTTTATATCGGGCCGTTCTGCGGTCTCCCTTGGGTTCTTACCCAGAGTTGTGTCTTTGTTCCTCTTCTACCTGGTTGTGTTGATCTGGGTTTCCGTGTTCTGGACTCCTCACCCTGTGGACTCGAATATAAGGATTTAACAAGGTAAGACTATAAATCCTCCTTTTCCACAATAGATTCCAGTTAAGAATAAGGCTGAAGATTTAACACATGACTATGTAATTTAATTAACTGAATTAATTTGTTTGGTTTTGCTCTTGTCCACGTTGAAATAACAAGATTATATTTGATATCTATTTCATTTTGTCTCCTGTTTTAACTTGCAGGTTGTGGGTGATGACGGTAAATGCGTTACAACCTTCACTGAAACTGGCTCGGCAGCATAAATACACACAGAACGATCTCATGATTGACCCCTTGATTGTTCTAAGATGTGACGCACGAGTATTGAGGTTGGTTTGTGTTCGCCATTTTAGAGATGTGGACTGTTTGGTTTGTATGGTGTACTACCTTGTCTGTTCTTTTCCTGTTTCCAGGTGCCCACCACTGATGGATATCACCCTGCACATGCTGAATGGCTACCTTTTAGCTTCTAAAGCTTATTTAAACTCTTATCTCAAAGAAACTGCAGACCAGGATATTAAACCTTCTCCTAGTAATGCAATGGCATCTCTAGCAGGACAGGCAGAAACAATGGAGGTTACTAGAGAAGAGCTAAAAAACGCGCTGCTCTCAGCACAGGTAACTTGTCAAGACCTTTAATAGTTTTCTTTGTCTAACTTGCTGCACACTGCCCTTTTAGGAAACCCACTACAATATGGTTGGATTTGTCTACTAATTAGGATAGTGCCGCAGTACAAATCTTGCTGGAGATTTGTCTTCCTTCAGAGGAGGAAAAGAATCAAGAGCAACTGGAGGGAGAGGAGAGCCTACTCTGCAACCTGCGTGAAGTTCAGTGCCTAATCTGTTGTCTGCTCCATCAGATGTTCATAGCGGACCCAAATATTGCTAAGCTCGTTCATTTTCAGGTATTATATATTTGTCACATTGAATGTGTGTGTGTGTGTGTGTGTGTGTGTGTGTGCACAGTAAAAAGTCTTATAATCTGAGCTTTAGAAGTTGATTTCAATGGTAGTATTTAAAGTTTTGTGGTGCACCTGCATAGCAGTGACTTGTCTGGAAATAATTATAAAATGATAAAGAATGATTGTTGCCGACTATTACTTAAGCTAACGATTAGGTTTTGCTAACTTGACCCTTTTCTTACCACTAAATCGTTTATTAACTGGCATTTTGGAGATTTTGTTTATAAACCGCCATTAGCGTCAATGAACTTCACTCTTAACAGCGTCCCACTATTGCTGGACCCTGTTATGTGACAATTAAATTTTATTCAGGTCCTGTATGCCATTCTTCATTAGAGGGATATTACTTAGAGCTGGGCAGGGAAAGCAGCAGAAACCTAATCTGGGTCTCCTCTGCCAACTTGCAGTAAGAGCCAGGCATAGTGTGTCTAATAGTCGTTAGTTTGCTCCAGTTTAAATTGGGAATAGGCAATGCAATTTTGACAAAATATTTTTGGTCACGAAGGAACAAATGCTTCCCATCATTTAGTGGTTAATTTATTTCTTAATGCATGTACATTTAAATTAATTCCTGGTTTCTTGATTTTTTTTTTCCCCTCAGGGCTATCCGTGCCAGCTACTGCCTCTGACTGTTGCAGGAATTCCCTCAATGCATATCTGTCTGGATTTTATTCCTGAGCTCATAGCTCAGCCTGAACTAGAGAAACAGGTCACTATGTTATTTCTGTCTTTTATCAAGTTTTGTGACTTCACAATTTCAATAGCTTCAGGATATGGGTAGGGAATTAGCAGTCTGTTGTATTTGCCACATTATACTACACATTATACTGGTGCTGCATTTCTTTACAGTATTGACTCTGGTAGAAAATACTTGGATTGAGCATTTTATTCCTTTTTACACATGTGCTGCACTTCAGCTACCCAAAGTAGCTATTTTAATTACTTGATACAATTCTTTCTTAAATGTACTGAGATCTGTTATAAGATTATACAGTACTTGTGTACTTTACGGACTAATTGCAGAGAGAACCCAAGTGTCCTACACTCATTATTATTATCAATCCATGGTAATGTCTAAATCCCCTTCACGGAGAGGACCTTGACGTCATCAGCCAGTGTCCAGCGCCGTTCCCTACCATCCAAGTGAGCATAGAGGGGGAATATAACCTTGTGGAAAGCGTAGCGAGCCACCGAGCCCGAAGCGTGGCGAGCGAAGCGAGCCTGCAAGGGACCAACTTTCTTCTTTAGGTGGGGACAACGTTCGGTACTTGTGTACGTAAAGTACAGAAGTACCATTTAAAACAGTCATTGGGTTCTCTCTGCAATGAGTCCGTAAGGTACACAAGTACCGATTATACAATCACAGAAGATGACACACTTTCTTCCTTTTCTTTTATTGCCTCACCCTTCATGCCTCTCTCACTTGAGATAACTTTGAGCACTTTCATTATTAATAAAATATAATTAACAGAAATAATATATTTATTTACATAGCACTTTTCTAGAATAAAAAAAAAAAGGACTCAAGTCTCTTGATAGATACAATGAACAGAGGTTTACATTTTCATAAAATATACCATGAACAGAATACATAGGTTTGGATTTGTGTAAAATACAGGAACCATGAATATAATACAGGGGCGAGGCAGCCATTTTGGGTCATCAGTTCCAAGGATTATTCATCCTATCCATAAAGGATCCAGGGGAGTCGGCCATTTTAGTCACACTATATAGGATTACACTGGGTAGAAGAGGCACTGTCTTGAAGAGATAACACATCATGATGAAGATAAATATACTAGGTGCGAGAAATGATCCCTGAAAAATCATCAGAACCATACATTGTTCATCCTACAGTGAGGAATTGCATAAAAGTACAGTAGGTGTAGAAGTGTAACATGCAGTAAGGAATTGCATAAAAGTACAGTAGGTGTAGAAGTGTAACATGCAGTGAGGAATTGCATAAAAGTACAATAGGTGTAGAAGTGTAACATGCAGTGAGGGATTGCATAAAAGTACAGTTGGTGTAGAAGGAACAAAGATATTGGGTAAGTGTGATTTGGGAGAAATGGTAGAATAGGGAATCCATGGTGCGGTGGTATGACTAGATATGTAAAGCAGTCAGTGTATTGCAATTAGAAATACATGGTAAAATAGATTAATAGCAGGGATGACATACTGCAAAATGAGTGAGGTCAGAATGCAGCAATAGTCAATATTAAGCAACAATATGTAGAATTACCAGGTGAAGTTGCAGGAGGGGGAAATTGAGATGTAGTAGCACGCAAGGATTATTTTGATTGAGAATTAGCATTTTTGAGATCAGAGAATGAGGCCAAATCCAGTTAAAGCTTCAGTTATAAATCTGTATCATAGAAATGATATCCTTAAAATACAGCCTTCACAATGGCAGGCCAAAGCCTGTTTGCAGGTCTTTAAAAGAAGATAAATCTCACAAATCCTTTGCTGTGAGATTCTGAACTGTGTAAAAAAAAAAAAAAAGTATTGTGCACAGGTGGGGTAAGCAACAGAGTGACTGATCCATGGTTCAGTGATGCAGAGGTGCTGGATGGGTAAGCAACCAGATAAAAAGCATGGGGCATAGTCATATTGTTCTAGGGTCTATACATTTCCAGTGAGGATCAGACACTGGAAACGCACACAGACCTAGCAATTAGAATCCTTTTTTGGACCACTGAAACATTTCTGTGCAGAGCATTTTAAGCAGTTTTACCACCGACTGTATATGATGAATATACATTCAGACTGTAGAGGATGCATAGCTAAATTATAATACAAGTTTTTTGTCTTAGTCAATTGTAGATCAGTGTGCAATAACCAATATTTTATGTTCACAGATATTTGCAATCCAGCTTCTTTCACATTTGTGCATTCAGTATGCATTGCCTAAATCTCTCAGCATGGCTCGTCTGGCCATAAATGTAATGGGAACCCTGCTCACAGGTAAGTATTTATATATCTATATAATAAGCGAGAAAGCATGTCTGTCTGTCTGTCTAATAGTGCTTTATGCACGGCCACAGTTTTGGACCTAGCTTCACCAAATTTGGCATAGTGGTGTAGTTTGACCAGGATTAGGTTTAAAGTTAGTTAGAGCCACACATTTTAGCACAAACCCTAAAAATGGAGACACTCTTAAATTACAGGTTCCAGGGCTGGCTTTAGTGGAAATTGGCTGTCTGCCAAAACCTGTGAGAAAGCTACAAAAGTATAATTTTAGGTCTGAGCAAACTTGATGACTCGTGCAAGGTCATATGAAATCCAGAGTCTCTGGGCGTAACTAGAACTTTGTGGGCCACATAGCAAGATCTTAAAAGGCCCCCACCCCTCCCAGAGGTAAGAAAAACACATACAATTGCCCCCACACAGAGCCCTTTCACATTATGCCACACAGAGCCCATTCAGACTATGCCACACAGTAGTACACCTTATACCTCAGGTTCTCAAACTCGGTCCTCAGGACCCCAAACAGTGCATGTTTTCCAGGTCTCCTCACAGAACCACAAGTGAAATAATTAGCTTCATCTGTGGAACTTTTAAAACGTGTCAGTGAGTAATGAATACACCTGTGCACCTGCAGGGTGACCTGGAAAACATGACCTGTGTGGGGTCCTGAGGACCGAGTTTGAGAACCTATGCCTTATACACATTATGCCACGCAGTAGTAATGTCCTTTACACTACACAGTAATGCCGCTTACCCATTATACCACACAGTAATGCCCCTTACACTGTACAGTAATGCCCCGCACCCACTATACCACACAGTGATGCCCTTTACAGATTCTGCTACATAGTAGTAGAGCACCATATAACACATTATTCCACACTATAGTAGTGCCCCGTACACATTATGGCCCCCTTCCCAGCAACTCACCTCCCCGTGTTCCTCCAGCAGCCTCTCGCCTCCACCTGTGTGCCAGCAGGTGTGGATTTGGGGCCTCGTCGCCAGCTAATTACATCTGGCAGACAGCACAATTTGAATCTGGCCCCGGTCTGCAAGCTCCGATTGCCTCGCAGCCAGTGGCACTGTCTCCATGACTGTCTGCCAGTGTGCCAGTTGTAATTAGTTGGCGGGCCAGCACCAAACCAACATCGTTGACTCCTGGGCCCCTCTCAACGGCCCTGACTGGACCGGCCCACCTTGTGTGCGTGACTGTGGTGCAGGGGGAGCGGCGGGCCACAGAGGCAGCTTGGGCACCATAGCATCAGCAGCCCTTGCTCCCACAGTAGTTACGCCACTGTTTGCATGCTTGTTAGCAAACAGTGGGGTCTTTTTCAGGATCAACGGAATGAGGTTATAGGTGAGGACAATTTAAGCAGGTGTACTTCAGGGTCCAGTCTTCAACCCGGGCAACGCCGGGTATCCCAGCTAGTGTAACATAATACGGTCGACTATCTAATACTCTCTGGTCTAATACAGTTCTATCTAACAACTGGGGATCCAAGGTGCATTTACCTCACTGTGTGTAAGCAATTGACTGACTTTTTAATTTAACACAATAAACTACTGAATTTTCCCTGTTGCATTTCCTGTTTCCTATGTTTTAAAAGCTATGTCATTATAGGTAACAAGTAGTACATTGTTTTCTGAGATGGGTACAGGTATCCTGAGATTTTATAGAGTTTATGTTGAAAATAAAATTGTAAAATCTTACTCCCTGGTCTCCCTTTGACACCACTCACCCTCTTTCTGTAATATAGGTCTTTGATGTTAAAACAAGTTTAGTATTAAGTATAGTAATAACTACTACATGTATTATTTACTAATGTTGGTGGAGGCATAGTGTCTTAATAAAATCAATGAAATTACAGAAGTCATCAAAATAAAATTTGTTCTGTCATATTATTTGATTAGTCAACATGCCCTTAAGGTGCATACACACTGTACGATTAAAATGGATGATATGAATGATAACGATATCAATCATATCGTTATCGATCATATCGTGCATTTTTCGGTGACCTACGATGTGCGGGCACGTATGGACGATATCGATTTCGTCCATCGCCCGTGAATGCAGGCCAACCTGGTCGTTATCGACCAGGTTACTATAGGGACTCGCGATCGTTGATCGCTATAGTCATTGTTGAGTGGGTGGTGTGCTGGATGATCGATATCAATCGTCCAGCACACCCGGGAGATTGTACAATGTTATCGTTGCCGATCGTCCCGTGTGTACGCATCATTATAAGTGGGCAGGGGTCCAACCTGCAAGTGTTCAGGAAATAGTTTCAATATAAATTTAAATGTTTCTATACACCCTTCATACTGAAACTTCTTTTCCCTTTAGAAAACAAAATGGGTAAATAAAAATATTAATATTTTTCAAACAATTATGACATCATGGTTAAACAAACTATTTAATAGGAGCATAATTTGTAAAGTGTGTATATTAATCAGTAATATGTAAAATAATTAGTTTTATGTACACCCATTAGCCATAACATTAAAACCCCTGACAGGTGAAGTGAATAACATTGATTATCTGATTACAGTGGAACCTGTGAAGGGGTAGGATATATTAGGCAGCAAGTGAACAGTAAAGCTGGCCATACACTAGACCAACGTACATCCACCCATCCAACTAGTTGGCTGGTTCGAAATGAAAATCAGGTAATGTATTGGAGCAGGAAGACCGACGCCCGGCATACCGAACGAAGATAAGCCGGGCGCGGACAGCTGCGGGGGGGAGGGTTAGGTTTAGGTCTCCCGCGGGGGGACTTAGGGTTAGGCACCCCTGGGGGGAGGTTAGGGTTAGGCACCCCCCCCCCCGGGGGACTTAGGTTTAGGCAGCGGGGAAGGGGGGATTAGGGTTAGACACTTGGGGGGAAGGTTAGGGTTAGGCACCCCTAAGGGAGGGTTAGGGGGTAGAATTAGGTTAGCGATACTTACCTTAGGGACGATAAGGATCTTCACCCTTGCCGGGCTGCTGCTGTCGGGTTTTGAACTGCCGGCCCTGCGAACGGCGGTAATACCTACTACAACCCTTCTCGCAGTGGCATGCCAGGTAGATAAAATACAAGGAGTGCGCTATTTCAATACATAGCACATAGAAACTTGGAACTGAACAAGATGTGATGATGTGGGTCAATAAAATATGATTTAGAGGAAGGCCCCTAGATCAATGTCTATTCAGCTTGTTGGGAGACGTGATTTTCAGTTGAAAAATCTCTAAAATAATTTTATTTGTCTCCTCTTCATTGATTCTTTGACTCTTGATTTCCACAACCATTAGGCCTTTGGGGATTTTTTGAAGGACATCATAAAAAGGTTTTAATAGGCTGTGTGTGCTACAGTACCTGCTCTTCTTACTACATAACTAGATGTTGTGACTGATGCAGAAGGAAATGACTGTAGCTACATACCTTCTATCATGTCAATGATTATAATTTTTATTTCATTTTTCCTTTCTTTTGCAGTACTAACTCAAGCCAAGCGTTACATATTTTTCATGCCAACATTACTTTCTTTGGTACCGTTCTGTCAAGCCTTTCCTCCATTATATGAGGACATTATGTCATTACTTATACAGATTGGGCAGGTCTGTGCATCAAATGTGGCCACTCAGACCAGAGATGTTGACCCAATTATTACACGTAAGTAGGAATTGTTTCAACTTCTAGCACATTTAAAAGACTATATAGTATGGCAAATGAAGAATAATCCATTTGGAAGCATGAGGAATAGAGGGCAGGTAGAGGAAAGATGCGCATTAATAACGTGCCTTCTCTGTCATTGTTCCATTTATATTTAGATGCACAAACAATAAAATGGATCACGAGCCGATCAAACCCCTACCTTCGTTTATTTAAATCAGTGATTATTGGAAGCTCAGACCTTCTTCGCTAGCTTTTTTATTACATGAACCAAAGAGCTGTGATTATACACTATAGAGAGGAACACATTCCTCAGCAAAAGGATATAAATGGATATGAGAACAGTCAGTCTGTTTTAGTTTTTGAACTAACTGTTGTACTGACCTGTTTTAATATTACACGGCCATAAGGACAAGACGATGTTACTTGGCCTGCTGTCTGCAATTTCCTGGGAAACTAGGGGTAGTTATTTTAGTCTGGATGTAACAACCTCTCTCTGCAGCCTTGTGCAGGTCCTTATGTGATGAGAGATTGTGTTGTAGTAAGAAATGGGCACACTGAGGGCCTGATTCTGAGTAGGACGCTGCAGCTTCTGTGTGTGCGTCCTTTGCTGGTTTTGCATCTGCGGCTTTCTGCAAATACTCCTATAATCCCTTCCCTGGTGTACATCCGTGTGTCTGCATGTGCAAGGACTGAGATGCCCTCTTTAGTGTCTTTAGATGCTCACATACCACTTAGTGCATCTATAGAAGCAACCGTTGGTGCAGATTCTGCGTCAGAGTATGGCCTCCTATGTGAGCGATTTGTGTCTGAGTTTGCAACCACTTCAGCTGCACACCCCTAACACGCCCATTAGACGGATCATCTCCCTGCATCTGAATAGTCACCGCTTAGGAACGCCCAGCATGTTTCCAGTACGTTACTGATCAGGTGCATCTCAGTCACAGCTGCGCCTCTGTAAGTACACACTGTGTCACGCAGGTGCTCTGTGACTTTTTAGCGACTCTGACACGTGCGCAATAGCAAAATAGTCTTTTAGAGGTTGGTGAATGGGTCTTTGTTACTCAACAGTATTTGGTACCTGCCCAAAGGATGACTTCCTAAGCTGGACCTGTAAATAAATACAGTCAGGTGTATAAATATTGGGACATTGACAGAATTTTCATATTTTGGCCTCTATTCACCACCACATTGGCTTTGAAATGAAACAAACAAGATGTGCTTTAACTGCAGACTTTCCGATTTAATTTGAGGGTAATTACATCCAAATCAGGTGAACGGTATAGGAATTACAACGGTTTCCATATGTGCCTACCACTTTTTAAGGGGCCAGAAGTAATGGGACTATCAACTCAAAAGCTATTTCATTGACACGTGTGGGCTATTCCCTCGTTATTTCATTATCAATTAAGCAGGTAAAAGGTCTGGAGTTGATTCTAGGTGTGACATTTGCATTTGGAATCAGTTGCTGTCGAGTCTCAATATGAGATCCATAGAGCTGTCACTATCAGTGAATCAAGTCATCATTAGGCTGAAAAATCAAAACAAACCCATCAGAGAGATTGCAAAAACATTAGGTGTGGCCAAATCAACTGTTTGGAACACTCTTAAAAAGAAAGAATGCACCGGAGAGCTCAGCAACACCAAAAGACCCGGAAGACCACGGAAAACAACTGTGGTGGATGACAGAAGAATTATTTCCCTGGTGAAGAAAAACCCTTTCACAACAGTTGGCCAAAGCAAGAACACTCTCCAGGATGAAGATGCATATGTGTCAAAGTCAACAATCAAGACAAGACTTCACAAGAGTGAATATAGCGGGTTCACCATAAGATGTAAACCATTGGTGAGCCTCAAAAACAGGAAGACCAGATTAGAGTTTGCCAAACAACATCTAAAAAAGCCATTACAGTTCTGGAACAACATCCTATGGACAGATGAGACAAAGATCAACTTGTACCAGAGTGATGGGAAGAGAAGAGTATGGAGAAGGAAAGGAACTGCTCATGATCCAAAACATACCACCTCATCAGTGAAGCATGGTGGCGGTAGTGTCATGACGTGGGCATGTATGGCTGCCAATGGAACTGGTTCCCTTGTATTTATTGATGATGTGACTGCTGACAAAAGCAGCAGAATGAATTCTGAAGTGTTTCGGGCAATATTATATGCTCATATTCAGTCAAATGCTTCAGAACTCATTTGACAGCGCCTCACAGTGCAGGTGGACAATGACCCAAAGCATACTGCAAAAGCAACCAAAGAGTTTTTTAAGGCTAAAAAATGGAATGTTATGCAATGGCCAAGTCAATCCCCTGACCTGAATCCGATTGAGCATGCATTTCACTTGATGAAGACAAAACTGAAGGGAAAATGCCCCAAGAACAAGCAGGAACTGAAGACATTTGCAGTAGAGGCCTGGCAGAGCATCACCAGGGATGAAACCCAGCGTCTGGTGATGTCTATGCGTTCCAGACTTCAGGCTGTAATTGCCTGCAAAGGATTTGCAACAAAGTATTAAAAAGTGAAAGTTAGATTTAGGATTGTTTAGTTTGTCCCATTACTTTTGGCCCCTTAAAAAGTGGGAGGCACATATAGAAACCGTTGTAATTCCTACACCGTTCACCTGATTTGGATGTAATTACCCTCAAATTAAATCTGAAAGTCTGCAGTTAAAGCACATCTTGTTTGTTTCATTTCAAAGCCATTGTGGTGGTGAATAGAGGCCAAAATATGAAAATTCTGTCAATGTCCCAATATTTATGCACCTGACTGTACATAAAATAGTGTAACATTTCAAAAAAATACTGCATGTGTATTGGCGATAGACTCACCTAGTAGCATCAAGGGAATAGCAGTGCACAAGCATGATCAGTGTGCCCAGTCATTATGTTACATTACTGGGATAAGTGACTCTCCATACAGTGTCACCATGGTTATTACTTTCTTCACTTTCAACAGGTCTGCAGCAACTTAAAGAGAAGGAACTTTCCAGCACATTCACCCTTTCTCCGCTGCCAATTTCTGCTACAAAGGACCCAGAGAGTCTGGATCCAGATGTACAACTGTGTCAGCGAGTGGAAAGTACCATCATTGAGATAATTAACATGAGCGTCACCGGAGTGTAAATTAATTTGTTCTACACATTGTTTATCTGTATCAGATTTCACAGTGAAGAAGGAAACATGAACAGAAGATGCAATAAGGCTTGGTGGCTGCATGGTGTGAACCTTGTGATGGTTTGGCTAGTTAGATGCCTCCAAGTACCATGTAATGCTGGGCCTAATATCCGCGGTCGGCCAGATAATTGTACAGTGTATTTCCGCGACGACCACAAATTATTGGTCTTTCTGACAAGCCGAATTATCCAACATGTCCGACACAGATGCGATAATTTGTAAGTTGCAAGTCTACCGCATTCGGGCAGTGTATGTGCTACCCTAGGCAGAGCGACCATCATTTCCCCATATCCTTCCCAGCAGGGGAAGGGGTGGGGGGCAGAAAGAGTCTCATTTCCAGGGGAGGAACTTTGATATCGTGGCCATACACTGTGACATATCTCACAGTGTACGGCCATGATACCTGGAGGCTGCAAGGTAAAATGTCTGTTGGTCTGACAGACATTTTATCGGACAATGTATGCCCAGTTTAAGATGTCCTGTCTACAATGTTGTTCAAAGGTTTACACTTTAATATAAATGCTGCAGTTTCAATACTCTGCTGGTCACTGCTTACTAGTTACCCACAAAAGGGTGTTTGAAAACCACAATATATTTAGTAATATATTGACCAAGATGAGATAATACGATATTTCCAAATACAAGTTTGGACCTTATCTTGTGCTATGTGCTGCAGATCTTATTATGTTCCCTAGCTAAGCATTACAACTCATGCACAATAATGCACTGCTGGTTAAAAACAATTTCCATAAGAAATTAACATTTTTATAATGACTTCTGCAGACTTTGAGTGTTGTGTAAAGATATAAAACTCATTAGTTTATGGGCTGTGGCCCAATAAAACATTGTACAAAAGAGAAAACAATATGAAGTCAAACTGCATCTTGGTGAGTCACAATGTAATAATTAGAGGTTATCCGAAACATTGAAACTTCTTATATGTTCTTTAAGTAGTTGCCAGTGTCTGCTATAATCGGGAAGCATAACTATTTACATTGTGATATCCCCTTAGTTTGGCTCAGTTACTGGATATACTTACAGCTTTTGGCTGCAGCTGCCTTTTAACAGTAGTGTTTAGTATTTGTGGTTTCTTTGTGTTCTCTTATAATTGGTTTGAGAATTAGTGTTACAGTCACCTACATGAAGAAACAAAGTACCCCAGTGTCTAGTGCTGTCCATAAGAAGAATTCCATATATGTCCTGATATAAAGGAACCAAAAACAGCATAATAAAATCAATCAAAAGACCGTCTAAAAGATCTTAACGATAAGGGCACTAAAAACATATTTACACCTATAGTACTTGTATTATGATTACTATACGTAAAGCTTTTGTGCTCTGCATACTGGATCTATGGCTACCCGCATTAAAAACATGTAAATACTCCATTGATTATCATTGCTAAAGAAATGATTGTGTTCACAAGTGTTTACTGATTTTCCAAAATGTACAAGTGAATAACTGTAAAATTACTTTATTTTTGTCTGTGCACTTTTTATCTGTGCAGAATATGATAAATAGAAGTAAAATTTGTAAACACAAACAAAATAAACCATAGTGATGCACATGATTTACATGACCTAATACCAAGACCCACTGTGTATTTTTACAATGCCTTGTCTCTCCTTCAAATTGTTCCTTTTTAGTTGTTATAAAGTATACATTTTTATAATGAAACGTTTTAATGTGTATTTTTTTTTTACTATTTTGACTCTCTATTATGACTTATTTCCTAATTAAAGAACGTTTTATCATGAACAAAAACAAATGTTTGGAAATGTGGTTTCCGAAAAACCCCAATTGTTCCTGGCACTTATTGAAAAATCCCCACCTTCTGCAGGAGGTTGGAAGCATTTTCTAGGTCTCAAGGTTTATGCCTGAACGATATGTAGTTCCGATCCGCACGATGCCGACATCATTACTTGACACAGCCCATGTATCGCGCACGATCTAACAATTTGTATTTCAGATTTGTACTGTTTATGCACCATATCGTGTCTGAGAGAGTTCAAGGGAATTCACTGACGACATTGCATCGTTTGCGAGTAGTTTACTGTGTGGTCAGCTTTAGAGTCTGCTTTGGCATGTGATAATGGGTGTTTTTTTTCCTTTTTTTCTATTTGTACACACCGGCCATTGCCAGCTCGTTTAATCCCAGTATATCTGAAGCAAATATTCTATTTTTCATATAATAACTATCAGGTTATACGCAACATAAATATATGAACTTCGCAAAGTGTTAACCAGAATGATATACCTTTTAAATCATTTCCTTTTATAAAGATAACGAGGCACACCAAGTGTTATAAGTAAAACGTTTTTATATATCAAATCTTCATAAAATCAATGCTTGTCAAAATACAATATAGATGATACAAAGAGAGAGAGAGATAGGAAATGATTGCCGAGTGTGTGAGTGGGGGTTGTTGGGACCCTTTGTCCTATTGTTCAAACCGCATGGTCTCTGAACACAAACTCCATTTTGAAAACTCACATTGAAGACTCCCATAATGCCATGTTCTGGAATACCAATACTCTCACCCACTACAACTGTGTGATATCTTTTGACCAAAACAGTACATTATATTGTATACTAGTGTCTAATATTTTCAACTTTCCTGATATAACACTGATACTAGCCTATGATTACATCCACTATACTATACAAGCTTTTCAGATACTATAATGTTGTATAATACATATAAGCTGATTCCTCTGTAATAGTTAAAAATACCACTATACAACTCATAGTACACAATTCTATCATAATACTATAAAGCATCCACCAACCACATGGACCAACTTCAATTTCCATTGAACACATGGGTCAATGGGGGAAGGGGGAGAGCACATGGAATTTCCTTTGTTCACACCACATGGAGGTAGTAGTCATCTTTAAATGCCCAAACTATGATAATATATAACTTCACAATACTATCACAATATGGCTAGCAATCTGCAACTCCCATGGAACCACAACCACTAGCTGATATCAAACAAATATACATCTACAGATTGCAACATTTCACCCAATCTCCATCCCAATCTCAAATACACAATGATACAGTCAGACCACGAGAATACAACACATGGGAAGGAAGGGGGAAAGAAGTACAGATTAACACAGCCAGCTTTATGTATAAAACTGAACCAAAATCACTGCAAACTTTTACATATCGTCTACTACAAATTAACACAAACTAAGGAATAACCAAAGCATTACAGCTTGATAACCTGGCCGCTAACAAAGATTCCACTATGAACCACAATATTCATAAATCACTACAAACTATAATAACTACTTAATAGATAATCAATATCCCTAAAAACACATGATTTCTACATCTTGCCTGTATGCCATGTGTGGTAGGAGAGTCAGTATACTTAGCCTCCAGGTAGATAAACAGCCAGTTTCTCCATGTCTCCAAGAGATGGAGGTTGCATCTTTCTCATCTGGTTGCCACAGTCAGAGTGACCATGTCCTTCAGTTAATATAATTGAGATCTGGGATTTCTTTGTGAACCCAACTCCGCCTTGAACACACCTGATAGGTATGTTCAAAAAGGGGGTGTGTCAATCCTGTCCCAACAGTGAGTCAGCTGTGTGTTTTGATTTTCCAAGCCTCCCACCTGCAAGGTGTCGTACCCCAAACAAAGGCCTCTCAAACCTTATTGTGTTATCTAGAGCCTTCAGGCAGGAAACTGTGTCTCTTAGCTAGGGTAAACAAATGCTAATCAGATTGTATTGTGAGCTGGTTTCTGTTACCTGTATTGAAACTTCTAAGCTCTGGGAAAATTATCACATTTCATTTATATATTTTGGTTTTAGCTGTATAAGGAATTATTATTATTGATTTTAATATACACACTGTAACAGCATGACAATAAATAAAGCACCTGGACAGACACAACGTGTCTGGAGTTGACCTAGGTGGAGACCTGTTTTTTTTCATGGACCACTTTATGTTGCCCTTTTGCTTGTTACATCTAAATGATGGGGTAAATTTACTGCCCGTCTCTGTCCGTTTTTAAATACGGGTAGGAACGAGCGGGAGGAGTTGTGTTTTTGTTTTGTTTTTTTTAAATAAATTGGGAATTTACCAAGTTCCCATGTTTGTCAAGATCGTGTTTCCTGATGGTGTATGTGATCGTTCCTACCCCTGTTTAATACCCTTGTTTTCTGCCAGTGTTTCCCTCCCGAACAAGCAGCCTGCATATATCAGTGAGATATGTGCAGGTTGCTTGTGTGTGTGTGTGTGTAAGCACATGCTCCCACTCCCATCGCCCCCCAAAGCATAACCAGGCCAGGGCTCCTGACTCAGTCCTGGTTCCAAAAATACGTGAGAAAAATGTGTAGGGTTTCCCCATATTTTAGGAACCAGTGCTGGGCTCCCAAAGTCAGTCCTGGCTTTAAAAAACAAGAGATATGGTAAGAACTTACCTTTGTTATCTCTGTTTCTACGAAGTCCATAGGGTCCACAGGGTGACCTTGAGGTATAGCTGGATCCTGGATCCTCGGGCACCATGGAGTTAAAGCTTTTAGCTGCTCCCAGGATGCACTTGGGTCCAACCTCCCCTATACACCGCCCCCGAGCCACAGGCATCTCAGTTGGTAAGCAGCCCAGGCCGGAGGAGGAGACGAAACAGAGAGAAGGAAGACTGGAACACACAAGAACCATACTCACAGAAATGTGAGACGGAAAACCGGTGACCAGTCACAGAGCCCATATGAAGCCAGGTGCGTCAGGGCGGGTGCCCTGTGGACCCTATGGACTTCATAGAAACAGACCTTGGGGATGTCCCAAAGCAGTCCAACTAAGGGCGGGGACGCTCCTGTGCTGATAGGAGAACCCGGCGCCCAAAGGATGCATCCTGAGAGGCAAAGGTGTCAAACGCATAGAACCTCAAAAAGGTCTGAATGGAAGACCAGGTGGCCACCTTACAGAGCTGAACAGCAGAGGCGCCACGGCTAGCAGCCCAAGAAGGGCCCACAGACCGAGTGGAATGTGCCTTAACAGAGGCTGGCACAGGTAAACCCTCCTGTGCATAAGCCTCAATAATAACAGAACAAAGCCAACGGGCTAGAGTCTGTTTGTTGGCAGGCCAACCCCTCTTGTGAAAACCAAAGAGGATAAACAAAGAATCCGACTTCCTCACAGAACTAGTCCGGTCCACATAAACCTGGAGTGCACGGACAACGTCTAATGAAGTCTCCCCAGCCGAAAGAGCAGGCGACTGAAAGGCTGGTACAACAATTTCCTGATTAATGTGGAACCTGGAAACCACCTTAGGCAGGAAATCAGGACGAGTGCGAAGCACCGCTCTGTCCTGATGAAAAATCAGAAAAGGGGGACGACAAGAAAGCGCCCCCAAATCTGAAACCCTCCTGGCAGAAGCAATTGCCAAGAGGAAAACAGTTTTAAAAGTTAGCCACTTGAGCTCCACTGACTCCAAGGGCTCAAAAGGCGGACCCTGTAAGGCCCGAAGAACCACCGCCAAATCCCACGGGGCCACAGGTGGCACAAAGGGAGGCTGGATTCTCAAAACTCCCTGGAAAAAAGTGTACGTACGGCATAGCAGCGATCCTGCGCTGGAACCACACCGACAGGGCAGACACGTGCACCTTCAGCGAAGAAAGACGTAATCCTAAATCCAAACCCCACTGAAGGAAAGCCAGAATACGCGAAACCCGGAACACCTGGGGATCATAGTTTCTGGCCTCGCACCACTGAAAGTAAGTGTGCCACACTCTGATAGATCCTCGCGGAAGCAGGCTTGCGCGCCCTCAGCATGGTGGTAATAACGGAGCTAGAAAAGCCCCGAGACCTCAGGACGGCTGTCTCAAGAGCCACGCCGTCAAAGATAGTCAACCCAGATCCGGGTGAAGACAGGGCCCCTGAGACAACAGGTCCCGCCGTTGAGGTAGGAGGTACGGAGCATCGATGGACAGGCTCCACAGATCGGAGTACCACGGCCTTCTGGGCCATGCTGGGGCCACCAGGATCAGTGTGCCTCCGTCCTGTTTGAACTTGCGCAGGACCCGAGGCAGCAGAGATATCGGAGGGAACAAGTAAGCCAGTTGAAACAGCCATTTCACCGACAGCGCGTCTATCAGTCTTGCGCCTGCGTCCCTTGTCCTTGACCCGTACACAGGCAGCTTGTGATTGTGACGGGACGCCATCAGGTCCAGCTCTGGCAGCCCCCACTTGTCCACGAGTAGTTGGAATACCTCTGGATGAAGCGACCATTCCCCGGGATGCACGTCGTAATGGCTGAGGAAGTCTGCCTCCCAATTGAGGACTCCTGGGATGAAAACTGCCAAGAGAGCTGGAAGATAGCGCTCCGCCCAAGCCAGGACGCGGGACACCTCCGACATCGCAGCTCGACTGCGAGTCCCTCCCTGGTGATTGATGTACGCCACCGTGGTGGCGTTGTCTGACTGCACCTGAATGGCCCTTCCATGAAGAGCGGTGCCGGACGACTGCAGGGCTCTGTATACTGCCCGCAGTTCCAGGATGTTGATGGGAAGAATCGCTTCCTCCGCCGACCAACGACCCTGAAGTGACAAGGAGCCTGTCACCGCCCCCCAACCCCGGAGACTGGCATCTGTCGTGAGCAGAACCCATTCCGGGATCCAAAAGGGGCGCCCCTCTAGGAGATGAGCTGTCTGCAGCCACCAGGCTAGGGACAGACGCACCTCCGAGGACAACACCAGCATCTGAGAGCGGATCCTGTGTGGCAATCTGTTCCATTCCGAAAGAATCAGCCCCTGCAGGGGCCTGCAATGGAACTGGGCAAACTCCACCATGTCGAATGCCGACACCATAGACCCCAAAACTCTCATCGCTGAGTGCACCGACACTCTGCCACTGCTCAGACAACTGTGAATCCGCAGCTGTAAGGAGGAGACCTTCTCTGGAGTCAGAAAACTCCGTTGCTGACGAGAGTCCAGCAGGGCCCCCAAATGAACCATCCGCTGTGATGGGATGAGGGAGGACTTCTTCCAGTTGATCAACCAGCCGTGCGCCTGTAGACAAGCGACCGTCAGGTGGAGATGCTGGATCAGTACCTCCGGGGAGCTTGCCAGCAAGAGGAGGTCGTCTAGATACGGTAGCAACCGTATTCCCTGGCTCCGAAGGTGAGCCGCCATGACCGCCATCACCTTGGTAAATACCCTTGGTGCCGTGGAGAGACCAAAGGGTAGAGCCCTGAATTGGTAGTGGTTGTGGAAAATAGCAAACCGCAGAAACCGTTGGTGCGATGTTGCTATAGGCACATGGAGGTAGGCGTCCTGGATATCCAGGGAGACCATATAATCCCCCGGTTCCATCGCCAGAATGATGGAACGCAAAGTTTCCATCCTGAATTTGGGAACCCTGAGAAACCTGTTCAGGGACTTCAAATTGAGGATGGGGCGATGAGAGCCATTGGGTTTCTGCACCAGAAACAGCGTAGAGTAATACCCCATCCCACGTTGAGACTGTGGTACGGGTATAATGACCCCCGCCGTCAGCAAGGCCTCTATGGCTTCCTGAACCTGCAAGGCCTTGGTTTTGTCCTGAGAAGGACTTGTGCAAAAAAACTGTCAAGGCGGCCTGTGCCGAAAAGACAGGGCGTACCCCTGGGAGACCACTTCTCGCACCCAGGCATCCGTGGTGGTATTGTGCCAGCACTGGGCGAATTGAAGAAGTTGGCCTCCCACTCTGGGGTCCCCCAGAGGGAGGCCCGTCCCATCACGCAGAAGGCTTATCTTCTTGCTTGGAAGAAGGGCGCCTAGCACTCCAGGCTTGCTTCTTTGGCTTGGAGGCGGTCTTGGGTGCAGACTGCCTCGGGAAGGACTGACCCTTTTCCTTGCCCTGAACCCGAAAGGAACGAAAGGCCGAGCTCCGGACCTTAGCAGGTGTAGTAGCTGAAGGGAGGAAGGCTGACTTGGATTTTGCCAGGGTATCTACTATTTTGTCCAGGTCCGGACCAAATAGTAATTCTCCATTAAAAGGTAAGGCCTCCAAGCCTTTCTTTGAATCCGCGTCTGCTCTCCAAGACCGCAACCACAAGGATCTACGAGCAGACACTGCTGCCGCCGAAACCCTAGAGGTCAACAGGCTAGCATCCAAAGATGCTTCTCCAATGTAGGAGGCGGCATCTCTCATCTGTCCTAACAACGCCCTCTGGACGTCCGGAGCTTCATCCGTAAACGTGTCCTCCAAGGCGTTGGCCCACCCCTCAATGGCCTTGGCCACCCAGGAGATGGCCATGGACGGCCGGGCTACAGCACCTGAGAGAGAATAAATAGACTTTAGACAAGTCTCCACCTTCCTGTCCGTAGGATCCTTCAGCGAGGATATAGACGGCAATGGCAAAGTAGCACTCCTGATGAGGCGTGTTACATGGGAATCGACTGCAGGCGGAGTTTCCCATTTCTTACAATGCGCTTCCGGGAATGGATAATTGGACGCCAAGCGTTTCTGTGGCAGAAAACGCTTACTGGGTGTCTGCCAGGCCACCGCCATGTGATCAGTCAACTGATCAGACAAGGGGAACGCTGTAGAAGTAACCTTAGCTTTTTTAAAACTAGGATACCTTGACTTGGGAGCGGGTGCCTCATCCTCAATCAGAAGAATGGCCCGCACCACCTTAACCAGACCCCGCACATTGATGGAAGACTTAGTGTCTACCTCCTGGACTGAGGCATCTGAGGCTGAGTCATCCTGCACCTCACCATCATCCGAGGACCCCTCAGAATCCGAAAGATGCGCAGCCTGCGCCATGACTGAGCGTTTAGACGCCCTGCAGGGGACGTCACTGCGCAACATCGACTGAAAAGCCGAAGATGCTGCCGCCAAATCTTGGACAGTGTGGGAAAGCGCATCCACCCAGGGTGGAGGAGCTGCCACAGGAGCCTGAAACGGCACCACAGCCTGCTGTGCCACAGGGGTGGACTGAATATACATTGGCAACCCCGCATAGGGACCAACAGGCTGAGACCCCGGGGGAGTCTGCAATAATTGTGGGACACCCGGGGAATGGGGGATGGCAGGCTGGGGCAACGCCCTAGTAGGGGCGGCAGTCGGGACCGACAGATGGTCCGCGATGGACACCAGCACCTGGGAAAACATCGCCCATGGTGGCTCCTGCGACATGGGAGGTTTAGACATACCAGGGAGCGCCTGGCACCGTCCGCACAGGCCGTCCTGTGACAAATCCTCCCTATCCACTCCTGCAGAACAGCGCCTGCAGGAGAACAATACCTTAGCCCCGGAGTGCTCAATCTCCTCCTCTGACATGACTTAGGAAGAAAACGTGCGCACTCACCAGTGTGCTGAACAACAGCCCACAATATGGTACTGTGTAGCACACAACTGTATGTGACGGACCTCACAAATACGTGATCTATATAAATGAGGTCAGTAGAAACACCCTTCCCCCGCACACCTGTAGGGCTTGTGGGAGAAGTAAAGGGATAGGTATAGGCTGACAGTAAGTAGAAAAAAGACACAGACAGGCAGCACTAGCAAAAGTCACATACCATGCAGGAAGATATACTCACTGCACCTTTCCACTACAATCAACCTGCCCAGATTCAGTGTCTAGGAGGGCTATAGTGCTGTGTACACTGTCCTTGTCGGGGGAGAGGTACACAGGGGGACCGGTCCGCGTGCTCCCTGGAGATCTGCGCTGCCACTTGAAGAAAATGGCCGCTGGAGACCTCAGAGGAGGAGTGGCCCGAGTATCTGCAGCTCAGTGACGCCAGACTACTAGTTGAAAGGCGCGCTGAGCTGAGGGGAGGAGCCGCTAGACAGGGAAGGCTTCCTCCCCTGGCTAGCATATTAACCCACAGGTTGCCGGCTTGCCGCTTAATTTACCCTGGTGGTCTAGTGGTCTGGCGGGGTATGCCTCTGCTGGAGGGGGGGCCCGCCGCCACCGCTAGCGCCCCCGGTCTGTCCCCTAGACCGGGGGCATGGGACTGCATTTGAAGGGAACCCGCGCACCGCCGCTAATCAGCGCGGCTTACCTGGATCTCCCCGGCGTCTTCCGGCAGCAGTCCCGGGGGAAATCAGAGTCTGGCTAGTACAGACTCTGGCTTCCCCCGCCGCGATCCCAAGTTCAGTGCTGGCGTCGCGGCGCCAGCAGGGAGAAGGAGCGGCAGCGTGGGCGTCTGTACAGACAGCCCATCGCTGCCGCTCTGGAGAAAAAAACTATAGTAAAAAAATTAAACTAAGTTAAAATAAAAAGCTTTAGGGGGCTGCTCCTGCTCCTGACCCGACTCCGGCCGGGCACCATCTTAAACTGAGGTGCCTGTGGCTCGGGGGCGGGGTATAGGGGAGGTTGGACCCAAGTGCATCCTGGGAGCAGCTAAAAGCTTTAACTCCGTGGTGCCCGAGGATCCAGGATCCAGCTATACCCCAAGGTCACCCTGTGGACCCCTTTGGACCCTGAATTAGAAACGGGGTAAAAATGGTGTGTGGTTCCCCCTATTTTTTAAACCAGTGCTGGCTCTAATCTAGCCGGGGTGTAATTCCACAGCAAGGGGCCAAAGCCTTAACACCCCAAGCCAGTTAGCACAAGCTGGGGATCTCAGACGAGGAGGGGACCCCCCTGCAACCCCCCCCCCAATAAAGGTGTGAGTACAGTCTTTTTACTTTTTTGTTTTTACAGTGGTGGTATGGGTGCCAGCCCCCTGCTGGCACTTGTGGAACTACAAAGGGCAGGCACGCTGGCACCTGTAGTTCCACTGAAAAAACAATAGTATAGTTTTTTTTTTTTTGTTCTTTATGAAAGGAAACCACAACAATAGATTACATCATAGAAACAAATACCATCATTTCCTTTGTTTTCTGTAATTTTGATAAAAGAAAGAAAAAAAAAATAAAAAGGAGCGGGCCTAGAACAGCAGTCAAAAAAGAAAATACAAGTGTAAAAATAGTCAATACCAAAAAAACAAACATTTAGATAGCTAAATAGTTCTTTCATAAACAGAAGGAGGAGTATCCCTCGTGGAAGACCCAAAGACGGCAGTAGAGACATTTAGTATGAGATCTCCATGGTCAAGGGATAAGGGCTGGTCCAGAAGGGGGAGAGAAGGAACGGCCCTCTCTATAAAACCAGGGAGCCCATATAATATCAAACTTATGTGGTGTATCATGCAGATAGTGAGTAATACTTTTCATGCTTGCAATAAGCCAGACATCATTTCTTAGGGCCTGAAGTGTAGGCGGAGCAGGGGTTTTCCAATAACGGGCAATTAGAGATTTAGCTGCAGCCAGAATATGGGAAAACAATTTGTTGGATTGTGAGCTCACATCTGTGAAAGGGTGAGAGCGCAGGAAAGACCAAGGGTCCAGGGTAAATTGCTGCTCAGATAGAGAGTTAATAATATAAAGAACCTGAGTCCAAAATGGGGTAATATTAGGGCAGGTCCACCAGATGTGGAAAAGAGTTCCTCTTTGACCACTGTTCCTCCAACAACTTGGATTGGAGGTAGGGAACAATTTGGAGAGTATGTCCGGTGTGTAATACCACCTCTAATAAAGTTTGTATGCAGTTTCTTTAATTTGCGTGGAGATGGAGCTTGTGGCAATCCCTTCTCTAACCTCCTCCCAACAGGACTCATCTGGGGGTGGTAAAAAAATCCCTTTCACGTTCATGACGGCTCTGAGATTCACAAATAGTCAATCTATAAATTATAGAAATCAAACCTTTACAGAGAGGGGAACTAAGGCAAAGTCTTTCAAAAGGGGTAGGGGAGTGTGTAAAGCATCTGCCTGAGGAAGGGACAAAAGGAAATGACGGATTTGAAAAAAGGGGGTGGAAGGAGGGGAATTTTTGCTGAATATTAGCCATGAAGGCCCAAGTATTACAAATTTTAAGGTCGTGTATAAGTCTGCACCCAAAGCTTAAAATGGGGGAGAAGAAACCCCAAGCAAGAAATCTGGATTACTCCACAATGGGACCAGGTGAATAGATGGGGGAAGATAAAACCACACAGAGTTCTGCATGAATCCCAAATAGACAAAATTCAAGGGAGGGGAAAGAATTAAGTGAGGGGGGTCTGTTGGAACTAGATAAACCCCATATAGAAGACAAAAAGTGGACCCTGGTATACCAAGCCTCCAAGTCTACCAAAACCAAGGGTATCATGTGGGGCAAAAGAAGCTGTCACTTGGCTCAAATGGCTTGCCATGTAATAGAACTTTGTATCAGGGAATCCCCTACCTCCTCTGAATCTGGGTTGTTTTAGAACATTCAGAGAGATTCTAGGGGTCTTATAGTTCCAAACAAATTTCAGAAAAGAGGACTGCAGATCTTTAAAGACTGCCTCTGGAACCTGAACAGAGAGTTTGGGACAGATAGAGGAGTTTGGGAATCAAATTCATCTTAATAGCAATGATCCTTCCCAGCCACGAAATTATATATCTCCTCGAGGGAGCAAGGTCTTGTTTGATTCTGGAAAGAAGTCGGGGGAAGTTCTCTTGGTACAGGTCTTTCTAGTGGGAAGTGATAAATACTCCTAAATATTGTATTCTACGGTCTTGCTATTTAAAAGAATAGGATGACTGTAAACTCGCCCTCAATTCAGATGGGACATGTAATAACCTCAGACTTGGAAAATTTTATTTTATAACCCGAGAGGGTACCATATTCGGATATCAATTGATGAAGGGATGGTAAAGAGGACTGGGGGTGGGTAAGGAAAAGAAGAACATCATCCACAAACAGAGAAATTTTAAATTCACAGGAACCCACCTCCACACCACATATAGAAGTAGAATGTCTAATCATGGAAGCCAGGGGTTAAATTATCGAAGCAGATACAGTGAACAGCCATGTCTAGTTCCATTAAATAGGGGGAAGGACTCCGAGATAGAGCCATTAGTGAGTACTCTTGCCGCGGGAGATGAGTAAAGAGCGGAAATACCTGTAAGGAATTCCGCAGAGATACCATAGGTTCTCAGGGCTTTAACAGATCAAGTCAAATGCCTTTTCAGCATCTAAGGATAAGATTATCTCTGGAGACCATTTATGGTGTATAATTTGGATAAGGTCAATTGTTATCCTAGTGTTGTCTCTGGCCTGCCGCCCTGGTATAAACCCTACTTCATCATAATGCACAAGGGCAGGAAGAACCCCGTTGAGGCGATCAGCCAGAATCTTACCATAAAGTTTAAGATCAATGTTAAGCAGAGATATAGGTTTGTAGCTGTCACAGTCACGAGGTTCATTCCCATCCTTATGAATCACTACAAGCATAGTTTTAGGGAAAGGAGTGCCATGTAACATGGCATTAAACAAGGTGTGGAGGTGGAGCAACAGGATGGAGGAAAATTTCTTATAATAGGCTGTGGAAAAGCCATCTGGGCCAGGAGCTTTAGAAGGTTTCTGGGCCTTAATAACTGCTTCTATTTCCTCATGAGAAATATCTAGATTCAGCTGTTGGGCCGCCTGGGGTGAGAGTGTAGGGAGATGGGTGCGGGTAAGGAAATCGTTAATGGCATCCTCTGACGGGCCAGGATCAACGCGTTGGATGTCCAAATTATACAGTTTGGCGAAAAATAATTGGAACTCTTTATTAATGAGGTCAGGAGTATAGGAAAGAGTACCCAAGGATGTTTTAAGAGCTAGAATATTATTCTTTGATATAGAAGCCCTCAGCCTAGAAGCCAAGAGCCTATACGCCTTGTCACCTTTCTCAAAATGTCTGCTTCAATCGTTTTAAAGACAGAGCAGTGCGTTTAGAGAGGAGAAGGTTCAGATCTGATCTGGCCTTATTAAGTTCTTGTATGATGGTTGTAGTGGGGGAGAGCTTATGTTGCTGTTCCAGAGTCTGGAGTCTAATAGTTAAAGACAGGTGTCTCGAGTCGTTGGTATTTCTGTATTGGGAGGCCATGCTAATCAAATGTCCTCGTATAACTACCTTAAGGGATTCCCATAGTATTGTGGGGGACATATCGGAAAGGTAATTGTGGAGGAAGTAGTCAGAAGGGTCTGGATCCGTTGGACATAGTCAGGGTTATGCAAGAGGGACTCATTAAGCCGCCATGTAGAAGAGCAGGGACGAGAAGCAAGATCGGAGAGATCGGCAGTAATCAGGCAATGGTCTGAGCAGACCATCGGATGAATCTTGGCTAACTGAAGTTTAAGGGTCAGATCTAATCGTCTATCATCTATCCTAGAGTACGTATTATGAACCGGGGAGTAAAATGTGTAGTCTTTTGCGGTGGGATCCATGGTTTGGCAGGTGTCAAATAGGAGATGGTGGTGAAAGAGAGTGAGTAAAGCTGCAGATTTACGGAGCTCGCATCTACCAGCGGAAGAAGTGGGAGGTGACCAATCTAGATTACCACTACATTAAAATCACTTGCCATAATTAACGCTCCCTGGAGAACTTTGGAAAGTACAGAGCTAATATTAGCAAAGAAAACTTTCTGATTAGGGGCGTAGACATTGACTAGGGTACAGAGGGTATCATTAAGCCTGCCCACTAGGATCAGGTATCTGCCCTCCTTATCAGTATAAGAATTTAGTAAATCAAAAGTTATGCGTGAGGATTGCCACTCCCCATTTTTTCTGTCTTGAATCGCAAGCATGGAATGTAAGAGGATATAATTTGGATTTTAATTCAGGGTGAAGGCACTGTAAAAATTGGGTTTCCTGGAGGAACACTAGGACACCTCTGTGTTGTGTAAGTGTAAGGAAAAGTTTAGTGCGCTTTTGTGGGCTATTCAAACCTTTAACGTTCTGTGAAAAAATTATAAAAGTCATGGAGGATGTCCAGGGTAGCCTCCCCGGGTCCAACAACGAGGGTCCCTCTATCCAGATAAAAACAAACAAAGAGGAACACAAATATTGACACAATAAACTCACAGATAAGCAGTAAGTACCTGGGGGGGGGGAAAGAGGGCCAAAAAAAGGAGGGGACATGATAAAGGGGCTAGACCAAAACAAAGGGTAAAACCTGGTCCAAGCTGCTGGTCAAGGGAAGGGGGGGGAGTTGCCACAGATGGGCAAAGGCCGGACAATGGTGCAGCACCCAATAGTAGGGGCGTGGGTGGTAAAACACAAACACAAAGACATAGGTATAGGTGTGGGAGAAGATAAGCTTCCCCCACCTGGTACAAGAGTCACCAGGTGGGGAAGCTAGAAAATATATATTAGAAGAGATAAAAACATGGTAATAAATGTGTAATTGGGAACATAAACAAAAAGCAAACATGGTTATAAAAAAACAATAAAGTACTAGGGTATAGTATTGGTTAAGAAATCGAGAGAATTATAGAAACTTAGTTACTAAAACACAGGAAAAAGTATTATAGCAACAATACTTAGATTGTCCACCAACATGGAAAATAGAAAAAATATAGTTGCCATGCAGCAACAAAAAGTTGCGCAAAAAGTAGACAAACGTTAACTATAAAACATAGATCAAGTCAGGGTTTCTGAAGCAGCCGATTTCTTTGCACTCTTCACAGTCGTCCATTCCATCCTTGGTGGGTGCTGAAGAAGTGGAGGGGCGATGGGGGCACTAGAATCCTGCTCCGAAGCCCGGGGATGGAGCAGGGGTGGGGAGTCCCAGAGTCTCAAGGAGGCGGTGAGCCTCCTCCAGGGAATTAGCGGAGTGAAAACTGTTATGATGCCATAGAAGGATACGAAAAGGAAAGCCCCATCTGTACCGTATGTTATTGTCCCTGAGTAGCATTGTGATGGGCTTGAATTATTTTCTCTTGAGGAGTGTGACAGGAGCAGTGTCCTGGTAGATTTGCAGGGAAGCCCCTTCAAATGATACCAAATCATATTTTCTGGACTCACGTAGGATTGCATCCTTAGCGGAATAGTAATGGCTACGGAGGATAACATCCCGAGGCTGAGAGGAAGCTTGGGAACGAGGATGGAGTGCCCTGTGCGCTCTATCTAAAAGTAGATGATCAGGAGTAGCAGGGGATAAATGAGAAAAGAGTTTTCAGATAGTCATCCACAGAAGGAAGTTCTTCAAGGACATCTCTTATGCATAGATTATTACGGCGGGCTCTATTCTCTTGGTCTTCCTGATGTTCCTGAAGGAGGAGCACATCCCGCTGCAAGCGTCAGAGTTCGGTTTCTGCGGAGTGCTGGGAAGAAATCACTTCTTCCATTTTAGATTCAAGATGGTCAGTCCTATCGCCAAGAACATTCAATTCAGCCTGAAGAGAATTTACAGCTTTGTGGATCTCCGCTTAGACCGCTTGCACTGATCGTCTCGTTTCTTGAACTTCACGGAAGAGAGATTGCAGGTCTTTGTGAGTAAGTGGAGAATGATCGGAGTCCTCCAAATCGGAATGGTCAGGACGATGAGGGGAAGAATCTCCTGCCGTCTTAGCATCAGTATAGGCAAAGTTCTTGAGGCCCTGGGACAAGTCCGTCCCTCCAGTTTTCCGACACCCTCTAGGCATAGTCCACAGGTGTAGAGATGCGAAGGGGCATCTCTAGGGACAATTAGTAAAGTAGCACTGAGTAGGAGGAGTAGAAATTAAATCTCACTGGAACATTAGAAGCTGGGACTCGAAGTCCAGGTTAGTGGGGAAGCACTAAAAAAATTACATCATTAAAAGGGCTCTCAGTCCAAGGAGACAAATAAAAAAAAGTCCCCTCAAAAAAGTAAACTGAGACCAGGTGTTAAAAGGTGCAGGTCCAGAGCAAAGCAGGGCACCTTTGTGATTAAGTGCAAACAGATCAGGTGAATATGGGAAAGAATTCCAGTAATTAAATAAATGATTGGGGATACAGGGGGCAGGCATGCAACAGGTCTCACAGGGGCTCCTCCACCATCCAGAAAGCTTCTGGGAGTCTCAGGGATCGTAGTACAGAGGCTGGTTATGTAGGTTTCCACTGCCAGCTTAGGTGGAGGGGGAGACCAGCGGTCAGTTTACAAAATGGCCACTACTAAGATGCCGGAGAAAGATTCACAGGGGAGCCAGGGAGAATCAAAAGAACTTGCCTGAGTGCGTGTGAGAGGCACAGAGGGGCCAGACTCCAAGGGCGCATTGTACTGGGAATGTGCCAGGATAGGAAGCAGGAAGAACCGGTAGCCTGTAGTGTGAGGCTGGCGTCAGACCCAGAAGCAGCATCTCCTCGCCGTCAGCGGCTGCAGCTCACAGCAGGGCGTCTAGCAGCTCCGACAGCCTGTGGCGCGAAGCAGGCAGCAGTTCCAGCAGCAGCATCTTCCCGACGTGAGCAGCTGCAGCTCACAGCAGGGTGTCTGGCAGCTCCTATAGCCTGTGGTGTAAGGCAGGTGGCAGCATCTCCCCACCGTCGTCGGCAGCACACAGCAGGGAATCCGGGAGAGAGGCACAGCAGAGAAGACTGCGGAAGTGTGTGAAGTAACAGGTGGGTGGCTGGGGTGGAAGTCCGTGCGGCTTGCAGGATCCCAGCGAGGACCGCGGTGAATGAGGCCTGACCGTGGACGCCGGGCATGCGGTCTTCCCAAGTCTATGGAGGTGCCGATGCGGCCGGACAGAAGTCCAGCTCCGTCCCTGTAAGGTCAGGCACCCTCCAGAAATTTGGTGACCCGGTGCAGGGTAGGGAAGTCCCAGCAAAAGGGGGTGATAGCCTGGAGATCCAGGAGTGTGCGACTGTACAGTATGGCGTCTTAGCCACGCCCCCAATAGTATAATTCTAATTTTCACTCTATTACCCCTGCACCCAGCATAAGCCTGGGGTTCTCAGGAGAGGGAGGGATCCCTTTATTGGAGGGGTACCCACCTCCCCTGAGATCCCCAGCTTGTGCTAACATGGTAGGGGTGTTAATGCTTTGGCCAAGGTGACCCGGTGAAAGGGTCCCCTGGCTGTGGCATTATGCCCTGGCTAGATTTGAGTCCGGTGCTAGTTTGAAAAATAAGGGGAACCATATGCCTTTGTTTCCCCCTATTTTTAAAACCAGGACTGGCTCTGGAAGCCCAGTGCTGGTTTCTAAAATATGGGGGAACCCTACATGCTTTTTTCCCTCTGTTTTTTAGAACCAGGACCCTGGGGCTGTTTATGCTTTTTTTATTTAACAACAAAAGGTAGAAACATACACGGATCACACTAATCTGTGTATGATTCTGCTAGACACGCTGCTCAGGAGGGGTCTATTTGTAAGTTCTATTTTTACACCAATGATTCTAATCACGAGTTTTGGTAAATACCTGTCTATGGAAAGTACTGATGTGTTCAGATGATGGTGTATCATTTCTAGTTGTATTTTCGGGTACATTTTAACATCAAAATCGGCCGTGATCACCTCTAAAGATACAGAAAATACCCCTGTTTTTTTCTAGGTAAATTCCCGTGATTGCAATCTTCAACCAACACGATTGTTAGCAAACTTACCCCTAAATCTTTTCGTGTTGATGTCGGGAGGACAAATCTGTAGACATTTACCGGGTTGAAATACATTTGAAAGCCGCTGTAGGTCATGTTACACATAACTCTGCATTTTGTTATTTTGAGAACTAGAATACAGTATTGGGGTAAGAGTACTAATATAATGTATACACTTATATGTTCTTTATTATTGAGCTGAAATTAAATGACCCAGATATGTTAGAAATTAGATTTGAGATGATAAAGTCTTTAGGATCACTGGTATTACCAGAATTAATCCTCCAAAGTACGGTTTGAGTCCGAAAAAATGATTGAAGTATTTGCCTATTGTGTGCTCCAATAGTCACTATAGCTCATGAGCCGCTGAGCTGGATGTCGCTGGAATTACTGCACCACAGTAGCGAGGAGGAAGCATTATGCTCTGCACTGCTTGTGCAAATGGTTCTGTGTATCATAGTGGTTGGCAGAGAATTGGTTCAGTGATCGTGGTTTCTTCTTTTCCACCCAGATTTTATAAAGTTTTCAGTGGAAAAGAACAAAAAGTAACGACTGAACTCTCTGCCAACCTCTACAGTATGTATTAGTTTATTGTACCATGTGATTTGTTATAGTGGATTGTTGTCTGCATACTACATTTGTTATAAACCATATATGCAGTAAGACATGGTAATGTGCAGCTTATTTACCTTCATCTAAAGCAGTGATGGTAAACTTCTATTTTACAGACTGCCTTTACTGAACCCTCATACTGGGTGGTTGTATATATAACCCAAATGGTCATCCTTAGTATTGTAACCAATACATGGGGGACCCTGACAGATGATAGGAGTAGAGGAGAAGATGTGCCAGAAAGTGAAGAAGCTTTCACAAAGTTAGGAAGCAAGTGAAGTAATTAAGAATGTGCAGGAGTAGAGGATTGTAAACTCTATTGAAAACAGCATAGCGGTGAGAGAGGATGAGTATGGAGAAGTGTCCTTCAGCTTGGCTGTGTGCACACTGTTGGGCTGCTCTCAGCCAAGTCAAAGGGTCACTTCTCACACTTTAGTAGTGGAAGTCACAGTGAAATGTAGAGGATTGAGGAAGGAGAGGAGAGAAAGGGGCTTAGCAGTTCGGTGTTGGACTTGTCTATGAAGTGCCCACTGGGGAATGCAATGGCAGGGGCCTGCTGAAGGGATGTGACAAGCCTTGGGTAGGTGTGGCCATTAATTGGAGGGGTGTGGTCATCTCATTATTACAGCATCAGTAATCTGACCCTTTTAATATAATAATTTAAATAGCAATAATCGGTGCTCCCTTAATAAAAAAAACTATCAATAATTGGCTCTTTTATTATAGTGGCAATAATTGGTGCCTCTGTTTTATTAGATTAGCAATAATATAAAATATATATATAAATATATATATATATATATATACACACACACACACACACATACAGTGTAATAAACATAGTAAACATACCTATACACAGTGTGTATATATACAGTCAGGTCCATAAATATTGGGACATTGACAGAATTTTCATATTTTGTCCTCTATTCACCACCACAATGGCTTTGAAATGAAACAAACAAGATGTGCTTTAACTGCAGACTTTCAGATTTAATTTGAGGGTAATTACATCCAAATCAGGTGAACGGTGTAGGAATTACAACGGTTTCTATATGTGCCTCACACTTTTTAAGGGGCCAAAAGTAATGGGACAAACTAAACAATCCTAAATCTAACTTTCACTTTTTAATACTTTGTTGCAAATCCTTTGCAGGCAATTACAGCCTGAAGTCTGGAACGCATAGACATCACCAGACACTGGGTTTCATCCCTGGTCAGGGGCAAACGCAGGAATTTTAAAGGGGGGCCTCCAAACGGTTGATTTAAAAAAAAAACACCTATATATATATATATATATATATACACACACACTATATATATATATTTCTACTTCAGGGTCCATAGGGTATCCACAGGATACCTTGGGGTATAGGTGTGACGTCAGTCATCGGGCACCATAGAGTTAAGCTTTCAGCCTCCCAGGATGCACTAGGGTCCCCCTCCTATACCCCGCCCCCGAGCCAAGGCACCTCAGTTTCGTTTGGTGCCCGGCCGGAGTCGGGTGCACCTGTTGGAGTGGGGGCTAGAAGAGCCCCTGAAGCTTTTTCTTCATGCAGCTGTGGCTGCACATCTGGATGAACAGCATGGACAGTCAGTGCTGACGTCCATGCTGTCTTCCCTACACCCCCGCCGGTACCAGAACGCCGGTACCGATCCGGGGATGTTGGTGAGCATCTGGGTTCACAGCTAGCGGTGACCCCAGATGTTCCGGACCATGGCCGGATTCAAGGGGGATAGCAGGTAAGCAGCGGGGTCCCGCGGTGGGTCCCCGCTGTTACATGGTCCAGAGTCCCCAGGCAGGGGGCTCCCTGGGGACTGGCTGCAGCGTGGAGCCAGGTAAGAACCTGCGCTTCCACTACCCCCCTGGGACAGCGGACTGCAGCAGAGCGGAAGCGCTGCGGCGTCCCAGGGGTTAAATGCATGCTAGGGGAGCGCGCCTTCCCTGTCTCACAGCCGGCGCCTCCCCCGCTGCACACTGCCGACTGGCCCTGTAGCAGCGCTCCTCCCCCAGGCCAGCCTCCTCTCTGCTCCTCGGCGGCCATCTTTCCAACGCATGGTGAACGCTGCTGGAAGCACTGGACGGAAGCATCGTGGTCTGGGTCCCCCCGCATACCTCTCCTCCGATTTGGGTCAGGTCCGTGTATGCTGCGCTGTGTCCTACCAGGCCCTGTGTCTGCGTAGTTGAGTGATCAGCGCTGTTAGTGCAGGAATTGATTTTTCTTTGCATTGTATGTGACTGTGCTAGCGCTGCTGCCTGTAACTTTTCTTCTAACTGTCAGCTTTATTACTGTCCCTGTCCTTTCTGCTAAGCCCTTGCGGTGCGGTGCTGCAGGGTGGTCTCTCGCCTATTTAATATATAATTGGTGAGAGGGGTCACATACTTGGTGCCATCATGTCTGAAAGTGATTTTCCTCTCTGGCTACAGTGTACTACGTGTAAAGTACCATTAGCGGAGGGGGAGGGTAGCGCGGAGGGCCTCTGCCGGCAGTGTTTGTCTATAGCGCGGCCTATTACGGTTACAGCACCGGTACAGGAGCCACCCTGGGCTTGTTTCGCTCAGGCACTTACAACCTTAGTGGGCCAGTTAGCTCCGCAGCCCGCATTTACGCCGATGGGTTTGTCCCAGCAGTCAGTGGTGTCGTCACCCATGCAGGGTTTCCCACGACAATTGGTGGTACCCCACAGTCTCCCTATTTCCCCGCTCCCGGTTTCTCAGGATTCGGCGTGGGTTAACTCCCTGACGAGTTCTGTACAGCACTTGTCGGATGTGTTGCAAGGGGAGTCTGTGATGCGGCCACATAAATGGTCGGTGGCATCTCTGTCGGCTCCTTATGAGGATGACGAGGGGACGTCTGATGATGGGGAGATTCTGGATCCTTACGATCAGGAACCTCTCCATACTAAGGACGCTGACACTAAGTCCAAGGTATATATTCCTGGACTTATTCGGGCAGTCCGCACAGCCTTGGTGATTGAGGACGAAGTTCCCCCAGCGGCTAAATCCAAGTATGCCTTTTTTAAAGATGTGAAGGGCGATGCCACAGTCTTTCCTCTTTCGGGTCAGTTAGTGGACCATTTAGAGGAGGCGTGGAAACAGCCTGGCAAAAGATACCAGCCGCAGAGGCGCCTGGCAGTGGCTTATCCGTTCGCGGATAATTATTTTGCAAAGTGGGAATCCCCTCCACAGGTGGATTCTCACGTGACCCGTCTTGTCCATAGTGCCACATTGCCGATGCCATCCATGTCCTCCCTTAAGGATGCTACGGACCGCAAGATGGAGATCTGCCTGAAGTCCGCTTATTCCCTTGCAGGGGGGGCAGCACGGCCGGCTATGGCCATTTGCTGGGTTGCCAGAGCGATGGAGCGCTGGGCGGATTCATTGGAGGCGTCTTTTGATTCCGACTGTCCGGCCGAACAGGCGGAGTTGATTGGTAATCTCCGTGATTCGGCCACTTATATCAACGAGGCGGCCTTAGACATTAGTACTCTGGTGTCTAGAATTTCTTCAGCAGCGGTGGCTGCTCGTCGCACCTTGTGGCTGCGATCCTGGAAGGCGGACACAGATTCCAAAAAGGGTTTGGAGGCGTTGCCATTTACCGGAGAAGTTTTCTTCGGTCCGGATCTGGACAAGATTGTGGCCACGCTGGCGGCAGCCAAATCGGCTTGTCTCCCGTCGGCCGTTGCTCCTTCTGGTTCTGGACCATCATCCTTTCGGTCTTATAGGGCCCAGGGCAGGCCCAAACCACAGTCTTTTCCTCGACAGGCTGGCCCTAAGAAATCGGCCAAGCCCCGGAAGCAGGCATGGAGTACCAGACGTCCGGCCCCTAAGCCAGATGACAAGCCTGCGGCCTGACGGTCCGGGCCTCCCTTTGGGAGATCCCAAAGTGGGAGGCCGCCTGCTGCAGTTCGCCCAGTGTTGGTCGGTCACTACGACAGACACTTGGGTTCTCGAGGTGGTCTCCCACGGGTACGCCCTCTCTTTCCGGCACAGACCCCCGGCTCGATTCTTCACCATGGGTCTACAATCAGACCGGAACAAGGCTACAGAGCTGCGGAAGGTATTGCACATTATGCTCCAGGCTGGAGTTATAGTGCCTGTTCCATTCTCCCAGAGGGGCCAGGGTTTCTATTCAAATCTTTTTTTGGTACAGAAACCCAATGGGTCGTATCGTCCGATTCTCAACCTCAAAGCACTCAACAAGTCTTTGCGGGTACCGAAGTTTCGGATGGAGACCCTACGGTCCATCATTCTGGCGCTGGAACCTGGGGACTACATGGTGTCATTGGACATACAGGACGCTTACCTGCATGTCCCTATTCTTTTGCGCCATAAACAGTTCCTCAGGTTTGCAATCCGCAGCGACCACTTCCAGTTTCGGGCGTTACCTTTTGGCCTGGCGACAGCACCACGTGTGTTCACCAAGGTGATGGCGGTCATGGCGGCTTCTTTGCGGCTGCAGGGAGTCCGCATGTTGCCGTACTTGGACAACCTTTTATTGGTGGCGGGATCTCCAGAGCTCCTTCTACGCCACTTGGACCTGACCATTGCGCTACTGCAACGGCACGGCTGGCTAATCAACTGGCAGAAGTCCACTCTAATCCCGTCTCAGCGGATTCTGCACCTCGGAGCCTTATTGGGCTTGGAACAGCAAAGGATCTTCGTGACGGGGGAAAAGATCTCTGCTTTACAGTCGAGGGTGCGCAGTTGTCTGCACAGCCGCCGGGTGTCTCTACACTCGGCGATGAGGTTACTGGGCTCCATGGTGTCGGTGTTCGACATGGTGGAATATGCCCAGTTTAACTCCAGACCTCTGCAGCACATGATCCTGTCCAAGTGGAACGGACTGCCTCAGTCTCTGAAGTCCCAGACGATTGTGCTCACCCCGGAGGTTCACCTGTCCCTTGCCTGGTGGTTACAGACGACCCATCTCAGCAAGGGACGTCCGTTCTGGGTTCCAAATTGGGTCCTGTTGACAACGGAACGCCAGTCTTCGGGGCTGGGGAGCAGTTTCGGGTCCACACTTGTTCCAGGGCAGGTGGATGCCGACAGAAGCGGAGCTTCCAATCAATATCTTGGAACTCCGTGCGGTCTTCAATGCTCTCCGGCAGGCACATCGGGTTCTCCAGGGTCGTCCGGTACAGGTCCAGTCGGACAACGCTACCACCGTGGCCTACATAAACAGGCATGGAGGAACCCGAAGTCGGGCGGCTCTCGTGGAGGTCTCTCGGATCCTGGTATGGCCGGAGCGCAATCTTCCGGCCATATCAGCGGTCTTCATTCCGGGAGTGCTAAATTGGGAGGCGGACTTTCTAAGTCGCCAGGACGTTCATCCGGGGAAATGGTCCCTGCACCTGGACGTTTTTCAACTGCTGGTGGACAGATGGGGTCTTCCAGAGATCGACCTCATGTTGTCCCAGCACAACAACAAGTTGCCGGTGTACGGGTCTTGCACAAGAGACGAAGAGGCGTCTCTGGTGGATGCTCTGTCCGTCCGGTGGACGTTCCGGTTCACATACCTGTTCCCTACGGTCTCCCTTCTTCCACGGGTGATCCGGAAATTCAAACAGGAAGGAGGGACGCTCCTGTTGATAGCTCCCGCGTGGCCCAGACGGCACTGGTTCTCAGACCTTCAGGGTCTGTCCGTGGACAGTCCTCTGCGGTTGCCGCTACGACCGGACCTTCTGTCACAGGGTCCTTGTCTTCACCCGGACCTGACTCGGCTGTCTTTGACGGCGTGGCTGTTGAGACAGCCATGCTGAGGTCCAGGGGGTTTTCCAGTTCTGTAGTGCGTACCATGTTACGAGCTCGGAAACCGTCTTCCGCGAGGATATACCATCGCGTGTGGCATACGTTCTTCTAGTGGTATCGACTGAGAGGTTATGCACCGCGGGAGTTTCGTCTGTCTCGGATACTCGCCTTCCTACAAGCGGGACTAGATCATGGGCTTCGCCTTGCTTCTTTGAAGGTACAGGTTACGGCCCTGTCTGTCTGGTTTCACCGTAGGATTGCTACAATCCCGCATGTGCGTACCTTTATGCAAGGTGTTCTCCGCATTCAGCCGCCCTTTGTTCCACCTGTGGCGCCTTGGGATTTGGCTGTGGTCCTGAGGGCTCTCCAGGGACCGCCGTTTGAACCACTGGGCTCAGTGGATCTTAAATGGCTAACAGCTAAGACTGTTTTCCTTCTGGCTATTGCTTCGGCCAGACGTGTTTCTGATTTAGGGGCTGTTTCTTGTAGACCCCCTTTCTTGGTTTTTCATGGGAACAGGGCAGTGCTCCGCACTCGGCCCGAGTTTCTTCCCAAAGTTGTTTCCCAGTTTCATGTTAACGAGGAAATCGTTGTTCCGGCCTTTAACTCACCTGGTCTTTCCGTGGGTGAGGCCTCTTTGGATGTTGTGCGGGCCTTAAGGACTTATGTTGACCGCACTTCTTCGTTTAGGAAGTCGGACGCCTTGTTTGTCCTCTATGGCTTCCGTAAAAAGGGTTGGCCTGCTTCAAAGCAAACTTTGGCGGCCTGGATCCGTATGGCTATTTCTGAAGCTTATCTTCATGAAGGCCTGCCGGTTCCTCCTTCTGTGAAGGCTCATTCCACTAGGTCTGTGGGTCCTTCGTGGGCAGCTCGACATGGTGCCTCTACAGTCCAGATCTGCAAGGCTGCTACGTGGTCCTCTGTCCATACCTTCGTGAGGTATTACAGGTTTGACACCTTCGCCTCTCAGGATGCTTCCTTCGGGTGGCGGATTCTCCTTTCTGCACAGGAGCGTCCCCACCCTTAAAGGATACTGCTTTGGGACATCCCCAGGGTATCCTGTGGATACCCTATGGACCCTGAAGTAGAAAATATGAGATATGGTAAGAACTTACCCTTGTTATCTCTATTTCTACGAAGTCCATAGGGTTCCACAGGACTCCCGCCCTGTCGCACCTGTGCTGCAGACGGGCTTTGCTCTGGTCACCGGTTTTTTCCGTCTCCCTCTGGTGAGAATGTGATTCTTGTGTGTGTCCAGATCTTTTTTCTCTCTCTTCCTTCTCCTCCTCCGGCCTATGGCTTGGTAACTAACTGAGGTGCCTTGGCTCGGGGGCGGGGTATAGGAGGGGGACCCTAGTGCATCCTGGGAGGCTGAAAGCTTAACTCTATGGTGCCCGATGACTGACGTCACACCTATACCCCAAGGTATCCTGTGGAACCCTATGGACTTCGTAGAAATAGAGATAACAAGGGTAAGTTCTTACCATATCTCATATTATTTACACATATTATATATATATATATATATATATACACACACACATATTATATATATATATATATATATACACATAATATATATATATACACATATTTATATATATATATATATATATATATATATATATATTCCCTGCATAGACTATCATGACCAAAAAGCATATTGTTTTTTTGAACAGGGAGAAGGAGATATTGTTATGTGTATAGGAACTTCCACTGTTGTCACTTCACACAGTGGAAACTCCAAGCTGCATGCTGGTACACAGGTCATATTTTAACCCCAGCTGCACATAAACAGAGATAATGTCTATGTCAGACTCTGACCAGGACAACACAAACAATTAAGCAATTATAGTCCCCATTCATACCTTCCCCTGTCACATACAGCAGCAGCACACACTGTATCCCCCACAGCTTCATCCAAGGAGTTAATCATTCACAACTCGGTCAGCTAACCGGGCTGAACGGGACTCTGGAGAAGTGAAAGGTGAGGAATGCAGGCTGCCTGTGTTAATGCTGGGCTGCTGGGTGATCCTCCTTCTCCCACACTCCCTGCTCTGGGAGAACTGTAGGCAGTACCCGAGCAGCTCCGATCGTTGGAGGGTGGCCCGCGGCTGGTGCAGAGATGGAGACAAGGCTGTCTCCATCTCTGGAAAAAAAAATTGGTCTGTCAGGGGGGGTTTCTAGGTACTCAGAAACCCCCCCTGCATGCGCTAGTGCTGGTGATGCTCTGCCAGGCCTCTACTGCAAATGTCTTCAGTTCCTGCTTGTTCTTGGGGCATTTTCCCTTCAGTTTTGTCTTCATCAAGTGAAATGCATGCTCAATCGGATTCAGGTCAAGGGATTGACATGCCATTGCATAACATTCCACTTTTTAGCCTTAAAAAACTCTTTGGTTGCTTTTGCAGTATGCTTCGGGTCATTGTCCATCTGCACTGTGAAGCGCTGTCCAATGAGTTCTGAAGCATTTGACTGAATATGAGCATATAATATTGCCCGAAACACTTCAGAATTCATTCTGCTGCTTTTGTCAGCAGTCACATCATCAATAAATACAAGGGAACCAGTTCCATTGGCAGCCATACATGCCCACGCCATGACACTACCACCACCATGCTTCACTGATGAGGTGGTATGTTTTGGATCATGAGCAGTTCCTTTCCTTCTCTTCTCTTCCCATCACTCTGGTACAAGTTGATCTTTGTCTCATCTGTCAATAGGATGTTGTTCCAGAACTGTAATGGCTTTTTTAGATGTTGTTTGGCAAACTCTAATCTGGTCTTCCTGTTTTTGTGGCTCACCAATGGTTTGCATCTTGTGGTGAACCCTCTATATTCACTCTTGTGAAGTCTTCTCTTGATTGTTGACTTTGACACATATACATCTACCTCCTGGAGAGTGTTCTTGATTTGGCCAACTGTTGTGAAGGGGTTTTTCTTCACCAGGAAAATAATTCTTTTGTCATCCACCACAGTTGTTTTCCGTGGTCTTCCGGGTCTTTTGGTGTTGCTGAGCTCTCCGGTGCGTTCTTTCTTTTTAAGAATGTTCCAAACAGTTGATTTGGCCACACCTAATGTTTTTGCAATCTCTCTGATGGGTTTGTTTTGATTTTTCAGCCTAATGATGGCTTGCTTCACTGATAGTGACAGCTCTTTGGATCTCATATTGAGAGTTGACAGCAACTGATTCCAAATACAAATGTCACACCTAGAATCAACTCCAGACCTTTTACCTGCTTAATTGATAATGAAATAACGAGGGAATAGCCTACACCTGTCCATGAAATAGCTTTTGAGTTGATAGTCCCATTACTTTTGGCCCCTTAAAAAGTGGGAGGCACATATTGAAACTGTTGTAATTCCTACACCGTTCACCCGATTTGGATGTAATTACCCTCAAATTAAATCTGAAAGTCTGCAGTTAAAGCACATCTTGTTTGTTTCATTTCAAAGCCATTGTGGTGGTGAATAGAGGCCAAAATCAGAAAATTCTGTCAATGTCCCAATATTTATGGACCTGACTGTATATATATATATATATATATATATATATATATATATATACACATACACACACAGTAGGGCAAAAAAGTATTTGGACAGCCACCGATTGTGCAAGTTGTTGCACTTTAAAAGATGAGAGAGGTCTGTAATTTCCATCATAGGTACACTTTAACTGTGAGAGACAGAATCAGAACAAAAAATTCCGGAAATCACATTGTATGATTTTGAAACAATTTATTTGTATATTCTTGCAGAAAATAAATATTTGAACACCTGCCAACCAGCAAGAATTCTGGCTTTCACAGACCTGTTACTTCTTCTTTATGATGCTCCTCTATCCTCCACTCGTTACCTGTATTAATGGCACATGTTTGAACTGGTTAACTGTATAAAAGACACCTGTCCACACCCTCAAACAGTCAGACTGCAACCTCTCCACCATGGCCAAGATCAGAGAGCTGTCTAAGGACACCAGGGACAAAATTGTAGACCTGCACAAGGCTGGGATGAGCTACCCGACAATAGGCAAGCAGCTTGGTGAGAAGAGATCAACTGTTGGCGCAATTATTAAAAAATTGAAGAAATACAAGATCACTGACAATCTCCCTCAACCAGGGGCTCCATGCAAGATCTCACCTCGTGGGTTATCAATGATCTTGATAACAGTGAGGGATCAGCCCAGAACTACACGGGGGGACCTGGTCAATGACCTCAAGAGAGCTGGACCACAGTCACAAAGGTTACCATTAGTAACACACTACGTGTCATGGATTCAAATCCTGCAGCGCCCGAAAGGTCCCCCTCCTTAAGCCAGCACATGTCCAGGCCCGTCTAAAGTTTGCCTGTGACCATCTGGATGATCCAGAGGAGGATTGGGAGAATGTCATGTGGTCAGATGAGATCAAAATAGAACTTTTTGATATAAACTCCACACGCCGTGTTTGGAGGGATAAGAATGATGAGTGGCATCCCAAAAATACCATACCCACTGTGAAGCATGGGGGTGGAAACATTATGTTGTGGGGATGCTTTTTTGCAAAGGGGACAGGACGAATGAATCATATTACAGAGAGGATGAATGGGGACATGTATCGTGACATTTTGGGGAAAAACCTCCTTCCCTCAGTAAGAGCATTGAAGATGCAACGTGGCTGTGTCTTCTAGTGTCACAGACCTCCGGCCGATCTCTGCAGATACGCCAATCTGAGAATCGCCGCCCGTGACTTATACCAGTTATCCCAGCGCTTGTGGTTATTAATTCCGGTAACTGCCACCAGCAAAAGACCAATTTAACGCTAAAACGTAAGGCAAGCTTCTGCTCTCACCTGTACACACAACTTATCAATATTTAAATATGGGTAATATGCCAAACATGGGCGTTTGGGGTCATAAAAACACAGTTCCAGAACTAGAATTAGTTTAATTCAAGAAATATCTTCAAAGCTTATGTACAAAAATTACAAAGGATATAAGGATGTTACAAAAAGTCACAAACACAGTTAATCACAATTTCCAGCAAATCAAATCAAATAATAAAATGGGAGAAAACAGACCATTCAGATCACGACGGATAGAACAATCTTTGGGATGAGGCCTTCCCCTTTGACGAAGTCAGGTGCCCTGTGTCTTGTCGACAACCTCAAGCAGAGAATCACACACTCTTACCAGTGAGCCTGTATTTTATCCATGTGTGCCCAGCTCCTTCCCCCATCACCCACCCCTGGGGGGTTTTAACCCTTCTCAGCCCAGAGTGTATTGTCCCTCTAGCTGGACTATGGGGTTTCTCTATCATTTGGACAGGGGTTCTTAATTACCTTTCAGACCATCCTAAAGCTTGAGATGTGGGCTTAGGTCAGTAAATGTGCACACAGTTTATGTGATTAAACATACCCCTCTGTAGCCTGACTGTCTGTGAGAATAACCAACAAGTCTTTGATCTCTGACCATACACAGAACACAGATCTCTTACAGACTGGCTATCAAGGATCTGGCCAGCTGGCAGGTAATTTCCCTGGACATCCTTCTTATGGGCTATATACAAGTTGACATAATTATGGCTGGCAGGGAAACAATCTTCCTATAACCTCTGGTTAAACCTTTCTGTTCATCTTCAAAGGTTTGTCATTTCCTTTACACAAAACAGTACATATACATTTACAAGGGAAAGTTACGGATTCTGCTGACACAATCATATGCAATTATGCCCATGCGGACGCAAAATCCGCTTTTTCTCTACATCCAGCATGATAATTACTCCAAACACACCGCCCGGGCAACTAAGGAGTGACTCCGTAAGAAGTATTTCAAGGTCCTGGATTTGCCTAGCTAGTCTCCAGACCTCAACCCAATAGAAAATCTGTGGAGGGAGTTGAAAGTCTGTGTTGCCCGGTGACAGCCCCAAAACATGACACATCTAGAGAAGATCTGCATTGAAGAGTGGGCCAAAATACCTGCTGCAGTGTGTGCAAACCTGGTCAAGAACTACAGGAAACGTTTGACCTCTGTAATTGCCAACCGAGGTTACTTTACAAAGTATTGAGTTAAACTTTTTGATTGTCCAAATATTTATTTTCTGCAAGAATATACAAATAAATTGTTTAAATATCATACAATGTGATTTCCGGAATTTTTTGTTCTGATTCTGTCTCTCACAGTTAAAGTGTACCTATGATGGACCTCTCTCATCTTTTAAAGTGCAACAACTTGCACAATCGGTGGCTGACCAAATACTTTTTTGCCCCACTGTATATATAGACAAGTGAAAAAGTGAGTGCACGAGTGTCCACAATAATCCCATAAAATAATATAAGTAATTCATTTATGACACACTCCTCATCATAATACATGAGTGGCTGCTAGGAAAAGGTGACCATGTATGGTTATGCACCACATATATAAAACTAATACTTTGTGCAAAAATCCAAGCGTCTAATAGTGAGCAAATACTAAATAAATAACGTGAAAAGGTGATGGTAGGCATTTTGGAAAAACAACTTAACTAATTCAGACTGTCTTCGTCACCTGACCAACCATAATTCATGATACATGAAAAGAAAAATAAGGCACAACATCGTGTGTAACATTTTAGCACTGCATATGTATGGATTACTGTATTCTCTGGAGTTGGGAACTACAGCAAGTTTCCCATATTTATATAGCACTCCAAACTATTTTTATATATATAACACAATTTTATTTAACAATATCCACGAATAAATGCAGGTAAAAATGTACAAGCAGTAAAATATATGAAATCTAATCTGTCCATAATACAAGACTCCAGGATAGCAGTGAGTCAACGCGTTTCATCTTATCAAAAAAATACTTCTTCAAGGGGATACTGAGGTAAGGACATTAGGACATATTTATACCTATACCAATTAAAGATGAAGGACACATGTTGACCAAACATAGAATCGTCACTTCCTGTCATCCATAACACAGGAAGTGGTAATGAATCAACTTAAGCAGCATTATCTAAAAGCATTATAGGCAATTCATACATTTAAAACATATAGAATACATCTACATAAAAAAATTCACAAATATGCATAATGTAATTAGAACACAGATAAAAAAACATATTCATTACATTGATGGAACACACTTGGAATGCTAGTGCGTCATTTCCTGTTGTAAATGAAGAAGGAACCAAAAGTGCAGAGTCACTTTCTCTAAGTGGTGGGACGCATGTGGCATTTAGACGTCACTTCCGCCCCATCGAGTTTGCTGTGCGGGACGTCGCTTCTGCCCACGTTGTTTCCTCTTCATCCAAAAGGCAGTTTAGTGTAGCCAACTTATCTTCTTCATAGAGCGCATGGCGGCCATTTTGGAGGTGATAAAAGTGCTTTGTGCATTCCTAGCTCTTCCAGGGTTACATAGTGGCCATTCTGAGGGAGTCATGGATCAGGGACAAGATCATTCTTTGTATTTCATATATCACTAAAAAATAAATTGATGAATATACATTCTTATCTTAGTTATTTTAAATTAATAAAAATTTTTATTGAAGCATGACATAATGATACAAATGTGAGGGAATAGCCATATCATAGATTAGACATTGGTATAAAAAAGTTGTTGTTACAAGTGATATGCATCAGATATTCTGTAGAAAAAACATATACTGTATATGTGTCCATACAATACAGATAAAGGTTATGCATATAAAAAATGAGAGGTTAAGTGAACAGAGTGAAAAAGTTAATTATGAAGTACCAAAATGTCTATGCCCCAACCGCTTTTCTTAAATTTTCCTATCCAAACAAATGTGGCCATCTCTGGAGTGGATACCATAGATGGCCAGACATAATATGGAGAAACAGTGAATCCAAACGGGGAAGAGAGACAAAACAAGATTACAGCGGAGGAGTTACCATAATCCAGATAGAAAAAAAATGAAAACAATATTGAAGCAGCTAAATAGAAGGGAAAAAAGTGGGAAGGAAACGATCCACTACATTACTGCAGGCCACTTTTGAAAAATTAATATTAAACCAAACTAGTAAGGGTAAGAAACCGTTCTATGGTACTAGTTGTGCATAATTTGGAATTTAGTTAGACGATTACCCTGATCATATCGAACTAAATATGTAGTGTTTCCATAATAAAGTAAAAGTAATCCGCATTTAGCTACACTACAAAAACATATAAAGTACGCAAGTATAAGGGCCTTAGGCAGACACATATACTAAGAGAAAACTGACATGTAACGTAACTAATTGTTACTAATTTTATCCATCCAAGCTACTGCAACTCTGCACCAAAAAAAGGGCAAAAAGCAACATTTAAACAGGATAACTACAAAATTTAAATGAAGTTGAAGGGGGAGAAAGATAAATAAAGCACATTGCAGAACCAATAAGGATGTTTGGTATCAATTGCTAAAGTTGTAATAATCAGTGTAATCTAATTCAAATAGAATAAAGTAGAAGCAAATAACCATGTATTCAAATAACAGCACCTAGGGAGCCCTGGAATAGAGGTGGTATATATACAGTGCAGGTACGTTCAGGTACAGAATTGATATAGGAGGTCAGTACCAAAGAATTAATATTATACAAAAGATTTGTTGGCTTAAGCCAAGGAATGTCTGCAACTCCCAGCTCAACAGTACTCATGCAAACTACGCTTTGAAATCGGGGAACTTGCCTCATAGCTACTAAGTCTAGGGCACCAGATAAATCTGTTAAATCTGTTCCCATAGTTTGAGATAATAGTGACTTTACGGGTCTCGGTGTCCCTGTGTGGTTAAAGGAACTCTGGTTTTGCTGGTAATGAGGACTATCAACCTCCGCAATCAGGGGTAAAAGGTTCTTGGTCTGTTGCATGTAAAATTGTTGAGGAAGAGTGGCCCGGGCTTCCATACCACAGGGAACAGCAGTAATCGTAGTTACACAATCTGCGATTCCATTTTAGAAAGGGCTGAATTTAGTTATCAGATTGGGCTAGTTAAAACTAGGGATGTGTGCCGACCCCCGTGTTTTGGATCTGTATCTCCCCTGGTTTTGAATCTGGATTGTTTTTTCCAAAACCTTCCTTCCATGTTTTGTTTTTTGGATATGGATTTTTTTCTTTAGCTAATGTCATATAAAATGGGCCTGTTTTTGTTCCTACAGTAATTTTAACCTCAATAACATTTATTTCCACTTGTATCTAGACAATTTTGATCACCTCACAGCTCACTATATTGTTTTCATCCAGTTTAGGCCCAAAATTTGCACCATGCTAGTTGGCTGGCTAAGTGACCTGGAAAAAGTGACCTGTGTGGGGTCCTGAGGACCGAGTTTGAGAACCTCTGTTCTAGAAGGTAATAGCTAGAATGTGATTGGTTGCTATGGGCAAGCAACATCACTTCTAAAACTCACTTCTAAAAACTCTCACTTTGGTAAATTAAATTTACCCCTTAAGGTCTTACGTTGTATCTTTCTTGAGAATCCTGCTTCTGCTGCTAGGAGTGAATTTTCATCCCAGAACGGGACCAGGAAGAGTGCTACTACTTTCCAAAAAAAATTGACTGTTAAATAATCCTTTGCAAAGCTTCCACATGATAAGCATTTCCAAACCTGTACAGGTACATTAAAAAAAACATAGTTATTTATTTTTTATTTATTACCAATTATTTATAAAGCGCACACATATTCTGCAGCCCTTTATTTATCCATTTACATCACTCCCTGCCCAAATGGAGCTTACAATCTATATTCCCTACCACATGCTCACATTTTGTGGCCTGCAAACTGCCGTTGTACCCACTGTCCACTTAACCAGGGCAGATATGTGTACAAGCGGAACAGAGCAGCAAATGCAATATTTCAGATTTAAGGTTTAAGTCTTATGTTGTGTCTTTCTTGAGAATTCTTGAGCACCATGCCTGCTGCTGGGAGTTGATTTACATCCCAGAAGGGATGAAGACATTGTTTCGTCTTCCCAAGGGACACAGATCTGAAGATATGTAAAGAACTACTGGCAGGAAAAAGAGGCAATTTGTAGGCCCTTATGCAAACTGCCTTGCCTTTGCTTTACTTGAGCTGCCCACCTTCCAGTGTATACTCAGAAAGAGTTTCCAGCACAGCCGGGAACCTTGTCAGTGATCGGCCTGAGACTATTTCCCCAAAATGTAGAAAAGATTATGTCCATCAAAATGAACTACGAATTTTACGAGATAGACCTTTATCGTCAATTACGTGCAAAAATTACAGAGGCACATGTAATGGTGGATTCCAGCGGGGACAAATTAATTTTGTGTGAAGAAGATGATGTATACATCCCCCAGATTATACCATCACCAAAGCCTATATCGTAATCCCATCCTGTGTTGTGTATAAATTACAGCTGCGCTCCCTGTTAGATTGGGGATTCATTGTCCACTTTAATGGATGTGAGCTCTATTTTAGTCCATATCACCACACCCGGCCCCTACACATCTTCTGACCTGGGCTACAGGAGGAGCAGCTGCACTCTGGAATACGGTTGCATGGAGTTGCCCCTCTGACTCACTGAAATTCAGGTAGAGGGGCCATGGGTAGGGAGTAGGGACACTATAATCAGAGAACGCAGTTTTAGCTGCTTTATTCCATTTTTTAAACCATATCCTCTATTTTCACCTTTTGAAAATGTTTATGCAAATCTCAGCTGAGGCGTTTGTGATGTCATGGCTAACGTGCAAACATTCATGACAAAGTGGAATGCAATACTCAGATTGCTCCATGAACCCAATAACACTGATCATCGAAACACACAGAACAGAGGTCCTGATTCAGAGCCGGACGCTCTGAACGAGCGCCCGCTCTGAATCAGGGTGTTTTTTTTGTTTTTTTGGTGCGTCCTCCTGGACGCTCGCATAGCTGTGGGTGACCACCCACAGCTTATGCGAGCGTCCATGATGATGGTCGCAATGGTCAAGACCATCGCGACAATCGGGCTTGCGACAAGAGCATGCGTTAGGGTCTCGCTGCCGCAAGCCCTGGAGTGATTTTGGCTCTATCAGAGCCAAAATCACTCCCACTGACATCACTAGTGATGTCAGTGTGGCCGGACCCAGACGGTAGGCGTTCCCATGGGAATGCCTCCATCTGGGCAGCCATGCCCCGGCACGCCCATCAAAGGGGGCGTGCTATCACTCACCATCGACAGCACGCCCCCTTTGGTGCGAGACCCCGAGCGACGGCTTCCCCGTCGCTCGCCGGCTCTCGCACATGCGCACGACGGAGCAGCCTCTGTTGTGTGCATGCGCATTTGGGTACCATCGACCCGCTTGCGAGCGTCCTGCGCTCGCGAGCGGGTCTGAATGAGACCCAGAATTAGAGACTATCAACAAGGACATAACAACACTGAACTCTCAATTAGAACAATTTAGAGAAGATAACAATTCCAGGCACTAGAAAGTATTGCCCAGAATAGAATAAAAAAGAGCGAGGACAACATCATAGCTACAAAAAAAATCCTAAATAATTAGAGACAAACTGAATCCAAACAAAGTCAAAACAAAGAGGAATAAAAGACCACTACTGTCACCCCATAAGATAAATAGAATTATCAACACGACCAGCAGTAGGGACAACCACCCAGAGACACCAATACACAAAAAATTGAGACTGACCTACCAGCAGTATATGACAAAACTACACACACAAAGAGTAGCAGAAAAACAAGGAAACACAACAACAAATGAACATGCGGAAGACTTAGTGGAACCAGACTTAGAATCCACAATTGACACATCATTCTCTACATACAGTATAGAGGAAAATGATGATTATGAAACCAAAGGAAGACTATCCTTAGAAAGAGGCTTTGGCATTATAGCACCAGATCAAGACAGCGATAAAAGGAAGGACACAACATGGGGGGGACATTTTTTTAGAGCAGGAAGCAAGACTGAGTTCCTGCAGAGTGAAAGACAAAACACAAAAAAGAAAACTGGACACACTAGAAGGGGACACAGAGGAGGAAAGAAGTCTAGGGGAAAAACCAACCAAACAACCCAACATGCCCCCACCAACAACGGAATCATAAATTTAAGCAACACAGATCTAACACAAACCCAAACCCGACTTCTAACAAAGGATTGAAATTTTCACCCACAGCTAAACTTAACAAATTTCAGACATACCTCGACCTCCATAAGTTTACCAGGAAGCTCACACTGGCAAAATACCATGTCAACAATACATACATACACAATCAACAAGAAGAGACCAGATACAAACATACAGACCTCAGACCCAAGTCTAAGTTTTATCCACAACATCTAAAAGGTCACCTTATCAACACTTTCGAATCCCTAGTTACGAGAGACATCGAACATATACAAAGCAGTTGTAAGGGCAGAACCATGAATATCACCAAGGCTGAGAGGGAGGCACTACAAGAACTGAGTAACAATAAAGACTTGTTCATATAGCCTGCCGACAAAGGCAGTAGCATTGTAATACTCAAAACTTCAGACTACAACGGATAATAACACAGAATTCTAAATGACACCTCCACCTGCGAACCACTACACAAAGATCCCACCATACAATACCAACAAATACTAAGGGGCATATTCAATAGGCTGTGAGAATAGCAAAAAACCCGCACCTGCGATGTTTGTCCTGCAGGGGTGGGTTTTTTGCTATTCTATTAGGTGCATGTTTTTTTTAAAACACGCGCCGGGAGGTTTTTATTCTCGCACCTCCTGAGTAAGCGTGATTTTTCCTAAAATCGATTATTTTAGGTAAAATCACTGGGACTTCCTCTGACACCCACCCTGAGGACTAATTAAGCAATTGGAAGTATCCAATTAGCTTGATTAATCCTTAATTACTTACCTTAGGCAGCGCTGTCTTCATCCTGTGTCGGTTGCCAGCTCTTCTGTAGCAGGGGTGAGTATGTGAGTGTGTGTGGTGTTTGCAAGTATGTATGATTGTGTGTGTGCATGAGTGTGTGTCCCGGTGTCAGTGTGCCCCCTCCAGTGTCACTGTGGCCCCCTGTAATGGCGCTGGGAGAACTACATCTCCCAGCAACCCCCTCTCCAGTAAGAAGAGAGAGGGGAAGCCACCGGGAGCCGTGGACACCACCGGGGACCCCCGTGCAGGTAAATTACTTGTTTTAAAAAAATTTACGCATCGCGTGGTTTTCAGTGATGAAAACTCAGAGTCCACTGTTTTTTTTAATTGAATCCCGCGGGTATCGGGAGCATGCATACCCGCGGGATTCCGAAATTGGGTGCAAGGTTTTAGCCTCTCTAAACCTCACGTCTAATTGAATATACCCATAAGAAACCTACTAAAACAGGTCCAGACACAGGAATTCTAACCAAGAAAGAATACGAATACCTCGACATAGCACATCTGATAATACCAGTCTTTTATTATCTGCCCAAAGTACACAAGGACATCAATAACGCACCAGGATGCCCCATAATATATGGGATCGATTCAATTTCTGCAAATTTGTCTGGATACATTGATACCTACCTACAGCCCTATGTGAAGGAACAAAAAACAAAAATCATTTATAAGAGACATCACAGAATTATTAAGAACTCTACTAGGGGTAGAATGGAAGGATGATCCATGGCTATGTACAAGCGACGTCACATCGCTGTACACAGTCATAGATCATAAACAAGGTCTGGAAGCCACTAAACACTACTTGACACAGGACCCCACCTTACAATTAGAACAGACAGTGGGCCTGATTCAGACCCGCTCGCGCGCTGAGCGCTCGCAAGCGGGTCGATGGTACCCTAGTGCGCATGCGCACGACGGAGGGAGCTCAGTCGTGCGCATGCGGGAGACGCAGATAGCGACAGCCAAGCTGTCGCTCCGGGTCTCGCACCAAAGGGGGCGTGCTGTCGATGTTGAGTGACAGCATGCCCCCTTTGGTGGGCGTGCCGGGGGCGTGGCTGACAGACGGATGCGTTCCCATGAGAACGCCTACCATCTGGGTCCGGCCCCACTGACATCACTAGTGATGTCAGTGGGAGTGATTTTGGCTCTGATAGAGCCAAAATCACTCCAGGGATTGCGGTCACCGAGATCCTACCGTAGGGTCTCATCGCAAGCCCGATGGCCGTGATGGTCTTGACCATCGCGACTATCATCATGGACGCCCCGAAAAAAAAGAAAACGCCCTGATTCAGAGCGGGCGCTCGTTCAGAGCGTCCGGCTCTGAATCAGGCCCAGCATTCATTATTGATGCAATGAACTATATACTCCACCACAACTATTTCTGGTTTGGGGGCAGGTACTATCGCCAAAAGTCCGGGACCGCCATGGGAACTAGATTTGCGCAAAGTTATGCCAACCTCTTCATGAGTTTCTGGGAAGACAATAACATCTGGTCGAGGCATAAATTTGGCGCAAATCTGGTCCTATGGCGACACTGTATAAATGATGTGATTTTCATCTGGGAAGGAGATGAAACATCACTAAAAGAATTTTTGAAACACATCAACAGTAACAACTGCAACCTGCTATTCACGCTGACTACAACCATATTCGTAATTCAAAATTCGTAGTTGATTTTGATGGACATAATCTTTTCTACATTTTGGGGAAATAGTCTCAGGCCGATCACTGACAAGGTTCCCGGCTGTGCTGGAAACTCTTTCTGAGCTGTCACGGAAGGTGGACAGCTCAAGTAAAGCAAAGGCAGTTTGCATAAGGGCCTATAAATTGCCTCTTTTTCCTGCCAGAAGTTCTTTAAATACATTTTCTAGACAGTACAATATATACTGAAGATCACTAACTCCACACGAAAACATACATCAAACCAGTAGACGTAAATAGCTATATCCTGTAAAATAGTGCACACCATTACAACTGGCTAAAAAGTACAGTAAGTGAGGACACTGCATCCCAACCAGCATGTGGTTTGCACACATGCGCTGACATCCATAGCGGAGCAGAAGACCAGAGACCACGACGAGGACTGAGAAGAGGATACCGCTCAGGAGGTGAACAGAAAAGGACACTGAGGGTAAGTTTGTGCACCTGGGGGATACGGGACGCCGCCCCACCAGACACATAACTGACATATCCCGTGTAACAAGACTCACACACACACCAGTCGGATCCTATTTCAATCCATTGGTGCTGCTAACTGGACTTACACCATCATATGTGCAAGACATTGAAATATTAATTCCTACCATACCAGGACTTTTGCACACATCCCCTGATTGGTGCACTAGTGCAGAGGTTCCCAATCATGGTTCTCAAGGTTCCCCAACAGTTCATGTTTTAGAGATATCCATGGTTGAACACAGGTGACTTAATTAGTATCTCAGTCAATTTGATTTAATACCTGTGCTCAACCATGGATATATCTAAAACCTGAGCTGTTGGGGAGCCTTGAGCACTGTGTTTGGGAACCTCTGCACTAGGGTCTTGCATCATTGCATTTAAAACTTTACCCATATCGTATTTGTATTACTGTGCTATACATATACTGGTAATAAAACACCAATCTTTAAATATAAATATAAAAGTATCTGCATATGCATATCTGTAGCGCTGACCTCCACCAATATAATTAACGCGCAAACACATACAGAAAAAAACCACATTGATTGATTAATACATTTTTTGGGGGCACTTTGGAGGGAGAGCACCCGAACGAGGAAGCAGCCTCTTGATAAATGACACTGGCAGCACCCCTGTGCAGCTATGTTGCTGGTGATAAGTGTGCCTAATGCGCGCACACACAGAAAACACAACACATTGATTGATTAATAAAAATTGTTTTGGCATTTGGGAGGGAGAGCACCCGAACGAGGCAGCAGCCTCTTGACAAATGACACAGGCAGCACCCCTGTGCAGCTACATTGCTGGTGATAAGTGTGCCTAACGTGCACACACACACACAGAAAAAAAAATATTGTTTGATTGATTAAAAAAAAATTGGCACTTGGGAGGGAGAGCACCCAAACGAGGCAGCAGCCTCTTGATAAACGACACAGGCAGCACCCCTGAGCAGCTATGTTGCTGATAAATGTGCCTAATGCGCGCACACACAGAAAAAAAAACACATTGATTGATTGATTCATTCATTTTTTTTTGGCACTTGGGAGGGAGAGCACCCGAACAAGGCAGCAGCCTCTTGATAAATGACACAGGCAGCACCCCTGTGTAGCTACATTGCTGGTGATAAGTGTACCTAACATGCACACACACACAGAAAAAAACACATTGATTAATTAATTTTTTTTGGCACTTGGGAGGGAGAGCACCCGAACGAGGCAGCAGCCTCTTGATAAACGACACAGGTGCACCCCTGTGCACCTACATTGCTGATAAGTGTGGCTAACGCGCGCACACAGAAAAAAAATATATTTTTGACACTAGAACCACTGGATTGTACCGCAGTGTAATAATAAGGTAAGTTATAAAAATATATATTGTACCTAAGATACAGTTATTACATGTGGCCACCGTGTGAGGGTGGTGAGAAATAGTATGTCGTTTTACAAAACAAAGCTAACATTTACAAAAATGAACATACGGCAAATGGTGTAACCAATACAGCTATAGATCAATGAACTCAAAATATAATGTAAGTAATAAGTATCTGTTCCAAAAACAAATTGGATGGCACAGTATGGAAAGTTAAGTACCCTTCTTGGGTTATGGTATCGCTAAAGGTGAATACCATACAATGAAAAAGGTACCAAATATCAAAGAACAGAAATACTATTAGGAAATAGGTGCCTCAAGGGGAGCCAGACACAGTATAAAACAATGACCACTAGATGTCCCCATATATTATGAAATCAATACTATAAGTCAGAGGTTCCCAAACGCGGTCCTCAAGGCTCCTCAACAGTTCAAGTTTTAGATGTATCCATGATTAAGCACAGGTGGTTAAATCAAATTGACTGAGGTACTAAATAACTCACCTGTGCTCAACCATGGATATCTCTAAAACCTGAACCTCTGCTATAAGTGGTAAATGCAACATAGAAAATAAAAAAACAAAAAAGGAAAAAATATATATTGATAAATTTTAAACCTGAAAGAGGGCACCTGGAGCTGAGGATTAAGGATCAGGAAAAGAGCCACTACGACCAGTGTGTCAGTGTCCAGAGAGATGCAAACAGATGTATGACCCGCAGTTATATTGCAGCCTGCAATCACCCACTTGGTGAGCGCAAGCAGGCAAGCTATGTCCACAGTCTCCGAAAGTCAAGTTGTAGGGTTCATTAGGTACTTGCCTACAGACACTGTATCCAGAGGGTCAGCAGTTCCCAGGACAAACCGAGGTGAATGAAGGGAGAACTGTGGTAAGTCTCTCTGAATCCTGTAAAGGTGAGTAGAAAATAAGAGGGGAACGAAGGAGGTAAGGGGGATAAGAAGTGGGGTCTAGGCAAGACACAATAGGGAAAGTGGGTAAAGAGAAGGTATAGGAGAGACAAGCAGACACAGCTCACAGCTGGCAGGGATGAGAGAAGGTAGGATCAGCCCCTGGGGACCAGTGCTCAGAGGGCCAGTCACACTCATGGAGGGCAACACCATGAACTCCTGATGGGGTATCCTGATCACCAGACAGCCAGGTATGAGGAAGGACGATCCATGCTGTGGAAAACAATCTCCCAGGAAGCTCCAGCAAAGTAGTCAGCAGCCGCAAATCTACCAAGCAGCTCTGTAGCTGAGGATGAATCAGTCCAGCCAGTAAGAGGAAGGCGGGTCTTTCCGGGTCCCGAGGGGCATCTGCTCACGGAGGTGCCAGCAGAAGGGATGGCAGCGAGGATAGTCCCCGGCAGTATCAAAGAGGTCACCACATTACGGGCCACCTGGTGAGCCTAATCAGACAATTGACTGTTGAGGGAGCAGGAGTCCCACTGTATGGAGGGGCACCCGGAGTGGTCAAATATTGACAGAAGCCAATATCAGAAGCATGTCCCAGAGGCGAGCCCAACTCAAGGCAGCAGATAAGGTCTGCAGAGACAGGGTAGGTGAAGCTCAAGGGCCGGCCGGCCAGAAATTTGCGGCCAAAGACGGCAGAGGGCGGTCACGAACGCCTGAAAACTTGCAGGCTAGGATCCCATGGAAAGACAAACTCTGACCCCCTGGGGTATAGCAAATGTGTCAGAGGTGGCAGTGTGTGCTCAGTGTCAGAGACAACAAGTTTCAAGCCCGTTGCACACTTTGAAAAAGTAATTAGTACACCCAGGGATCGGAGCTTCGGTAAAAACACAGCCACTCTAGGTGCCAAGCCCTTATCTTAGTTATTAAATAGGTACAGGTTGAGTCTCCGATATCCAAAATGCTTGGGACCAGGGGTATTTTGGATAACGGAATATTCCGTATTTTGGAATATTTGCATATAATGAAATATCTTGGGAATGGGACCCAAATATACACACAGAATGCATTTATGTGTTATATACACCTTATACACACAGCCTGCAGGTCATTTTATACAATATTTTCAATAATTTTGTGGCTCAAACAAAGTTTGTGTACATACATAAAATTCAGTTATGTTTCATATACACCCTATACACACAGCCTGAAGGTAATTTTATGCAATATTTTTAATAATTTGTGCCTTAGACCAAGTTTGTGTACATTGAACCATCAAAAATCAAAGGTTTCATTATTTTAGTCAAGCCAAAAAAATTCCGTATTTCGGAATATTCCGTATTTCGGAATATTTGGATATGGGAGACTCAACCTGTACCTACATGATAAAAATACTCTAAAATAAGAGTAAAATTGCATTAAAACTTTAGCCCTTAAAACGAATTACTAATAAAAGAGGAGACAATAAACTTATTAAAAAAGATGGGATAGCAAATTCATAAAAAGGGTGCAATTTCAAAAGCTTCATTAAAACCAGGAGGGTCCCTAATTCAAAATCCCAAACATCTCTCTTTTACATAAGTTATTAAGAATATCACTCTAAAATAAATGGTATGGATAGATCTGATTTACTTCAGCCCAAAAGGAAAGCGAAAGAGAGTAACATCATTCCCTTTTTTACAACCTTTAACTGCCAAGAAAACATAATTAAAAGGACAATGGATCACCATTGGAATGTCTTGTTGATGGATCCCATCTTGAAAGAAATCCTTCCCCCCAGATCAAAGATAGTATACAGGAAAACAAAGAACCTCAAGGAAATCCTAGCACCCAGTTTACTGAAGTTGGAAGATTCAAGACCCCAAAATACTCTAAGGAAATGTCAGGGGTGCTATAAATGTAGTGCCTGTAATATATGCAAATATTTACATCTGAAAAGGAAGTCTTTTTCTAACCATGATAATTCCAAAGAATAAGATAAAAGACTTCATCAACTGCAATGCGATTATGGTCATATATATACTAGAAAGTATCTGTGGTTTTAAGTATATAGGAAGAACGAAATGAGTGTTGAAATTATGCATACAAGAGCATGTTCGCAATATTAGAAACAAAATAACAACTCATGCTATATACAGACATTTTGCAGAATTGCATAATTCCGATCCAGAATGCTTATCCTTTAAAGCAGGGATGGGGAGCCTCAGGCGCGGATGCCATATAAGGCCTCCGGAATCATTTGGTCTGGCCCTCTGAGTTTTCTGCTAGCCTCATCTAGCTAGCAGGGTGCCTAGGATGGCACTCTACAGCCATAATCTATGCAGCAGTGCCGCCTGGAGCATCCTTAGGATACTACGGGCATTGCTATAATCACCGGCGATTGTGGCCCAGCCCCCGTGTGACATCACATGGAGGGGGTGTGGCCTACACCGGGCCCGTATATAATGTTATATATATCAAAATGGCCCTCGTCAGAAAAGTTTCCCACCCCTGCTTTAAAGCCATATAATTGGTGAAACTGAGTGAGAGAGGTGGTGATATTCTTAATAAATTATCTAAAAGAGAGATGTTTTGGATTTTTTAATTAGGGACCCTCTCTCCTTCTGGTTTTAATTAACCTTTTCAAATCGCACCCTTTTTATGAATTTGCTATCCCATCTATTTAATAAGTTTACTGTCTCCCCTTTTATTAGTAATTAGTTTTAAGGGCTAAAGTTGTTATACAATTTTACTCTTATTTTACAGTATACTTATCATGTACGTACCTTTTTAATAACTAAGATAAGAATGTACAGTATATTCAGCAATTCTTTTTACATTTTTTATGATATATGCAATACAAGGAATGATCTAGTCCCTGATCCATGATTCCCTCAGAATGGCCGCTATGTATCCCTGGGAGAGCTAGGAATGCACAGAGCACCTTTATCACCTCCAAAATGGCTGCCATGCACTCTATGAAGAAAAGTTGGCTACACTAAACTGCCCCTTGGATGAAGAGGAAACAACGTGGGCGGAAGTGACATCCTGCACAGCAAAATCGATGGGGTGGAAGTGACATCTACATGCCACATACGTTCCACCAGTTAGAGGAAGTGATGCTGCATGTCTCGGTTGCGCTTCACTGATAGAGTGGACTTTTGCTTTTGGTTCCTACTTATTTTACAACAGGAAATTACGCACTAGCGGTCCAAGGACCTGATTCAGACCCGCTCGCTAGGATGCGTTCGCATGCAGCCAGCTGATTGTTTGCATTCTGCGCATGTGTATGCATTGCAATGCGCAAACCAGTGCAAGCGATCGGGAAATGTATGCTCGCTGTGCAGACTGCCCGGCTGACTGAGTGACAAGAGAAGCCATTTGTGGGTGGTGATAGGGGCTGGTCACTAGAAATGGGGAAGTGGAGGTGCGAACGCAGGCGTGTCTGAGCATCTTAACGCCATTTCAGAGGCGTGCATAATTAAGAGACAGCATCATAGTACACGTCACTTGGTTGTATTTCACACTGAAGCACTCGCAGTGTTTGCGGTAGGGTATGGTCAGCCACAAGCGCAGCGTTCGCTTCCGGAGGTACTCGATATACCGATGGTTGCATACACTTCCTGGAGATGACGTGCACAAGTGGGCATCTTAAGAATAGGCTGGTGGGTTTCTGCACACACAATGCGATCGCACGCTAATGCCTTGCCATGCGATCGCTTGCCTTGCCAAAATTTACATACGCATCTAGCATGCGGGTCTGAATCAGGTCCCAAGTGCGTTCCATCAATGTAATGGATGTGTTTTTTATCTGTGTTCTACATTTTGCATATTTGGGACATTTTTTAAGTAGATGCTTTTAGATAATGCTGCTTAAGTTGACTCATTACCACTTCCTGTGTTATGGATGACTGGAAGTGATGATTCTATGTTTGGTCCACATGTGTCCTCCATCTTTAATTGGTATAGGTATTAATATGTCCTAATGTCCTTACCTCAGTATCCCCTTGAAGTATTTTTTGATAAGACGAAGCACGTTGGGTCCCTCCTATCCTGGACCCTTGGGGGCGTGGCTTGTATGCCATTTCGAGTGCATGTAGGTTCCCAAAGCTTCGGGCTTCCTCGCAGAATATGTTGCCCCCTGGGCTAATTCCCGCTGGATTGTGGAAACTTTTCTCCTGCGGTCACCCGCCTACTAGGTGACCCATTTCTGGGACCCTACAAAGCCCTTCTACCACAGTGAAGGCCCCGGCCTACCTCTGGGTTGGACCTCTGGAGCGGCAGATTGGATGCGACCGCTCCACCTTCTCAACCAGCCATTGGCATTCCCATGACCCCCGTGGAGATCCTCCGGGCAGCACCGGCGCTGGCTCCACGTTTGTGGGGAGGTCCTCTTAAGTGATCCACGGCTCTCTCTGCGGGCTGCCACGGCTTCCTACGGAGGACAGAGAACCCAGAAGTGTCCTTCCCTCCCTGCTTCCAAGGCTGCCTCATATCACTGTACCTGCCTTGCAGACCTCCATTTTGGGTCTAGATGGTGTCACAGGGTGCCCTGACTGGAGACCATCTGCAAGTTTGTTTCCCATATTTTATACCAGCCTGAGTGGGACTGTTGGAGCCCCGCTGTTCTATACATAATAACAGCTCTGACAGTGGAACCGGTATTGCGTCTGGCGGTTGGAATCTCGACAGCGGCTGCCCGACATGGGTGAAAATCCCGATCGTCCCTAAGGTAGTATTGACTAACCTAATTCTCTCCCCTAACCCTAAACCCCCCTTAGGGGTGCCTAACCCTAACCTTCCCCCAGTGCCTAACCCTAATCCCCCATCTAAGTGCCTAAACCTAACCCCCCTTCCCTGCCGCCTAAACCTAAGTCCCCCCCGGGGGTGCCTAACCCCCTTCCCCTAGCCCAAACCTAACCTCCCGGGGGTGGTGAATAACCCTAAGTCCCCCCCGGGAACCCTAAACCTTACCCTCCCCCTCGCGGCTATCCGCACTCGGCGCCCGGCGTCCCTTCGATCGGGATGCCAGGCGCCGGTCTCCCGGCGTCGGTAAAATGACAGGCGTCTAGATTTAGACGCCTGTCATTTAACCCTCGCCGGGATTTAGCAGTCGCGAAGCCGGCTGTCGGGAGTCGCGAAGCCGGCTTCCCGACTGCATACCCTGACAGAACACAGCCTTTTTCAGTTTGGGTCTATACAGTGGACATCTGCATACTGGGATAAAAGAGGGCAGCCATAACATTTGTACCATATGAACATTTAAAAGCTGTTTTTGTTCCTGGACTCTGTGTTTATATTTTTTTATCATATCATTATTGCCTAGCAATTAAATAATTTCTATAGAATATAATCTTTTAGTTCAGTGAGCTAGTGCCATCTTGTGGATAATTCATATTACTACAAGCAGAGGCTCCTATATTGTTGATACAGCCTTTTATTATATGTTCATTGCTCTGTTTTATCTATAAAATATATCTTAACCCGCAATACCTGATTGGTTAATGCATTTTCTACACAATATGCATCGGAACACTACAGGAGGGAAAAAGAGTACTCAGCAGGGTATAATCCCCCACCTATCTCGCTCTGATTCCCATCAACCCTAGATGTCTCCCCCAGTATCACCCGGGAACCCACTTGGTACTGCTGAATCTATAGACACTGTCTACGCTACCAAAAATGATATTCAAGTTATAATGGCAGAACTTAATAAAAAGAGGTAATATTCTAAAGTGGGGCACTCAGAAAGCAGTATCTCCTAAAATGTAACCTTTATTACATAAATTAAAAGCGAATTATAAAAACAAAATGTGTAGTGATATGTACTTGTAATATGTTATATTGTGAGTTAAAAAATGGACACCTCAAATATAGGGTATTCACCCCAGTCCTTGTAATGTGGGCCTTGAGCTAGAATGCAGCTTTTGGTATTGGAGGTGTATTATTATCCAGATCAATTATCAACCTCAATTAATTAGTGGTTACCTCTCCAAACCCTCTATACCTGAAAATTCACTAATTTCCGCTAGTGGTTCTTATATATTCTGAATCCTGCTGGTTACTAGAATGAAAATGTCATATAACTACACATAGTAACTACTTTTTCTGTTACAAAGATGTTGATCTTTGTGCAACTGGGATCAATCTCTGCTGTTCTCAGCAGTGAATCATTTGTTATCCACAAAAGGTCAAATCAATTGACTTATTAATGCCCTCTCTCTGTATAGGTACAAATAGTGTATGTCTGCCTGCAGTATTATTCTACAATGACCAGTAAACCATGTGTAGGTCACTCATACTGTTCAACAATCTGTGTTGTATAAACCAGTTAAACATCTGGTACACACTTTAACAAAATTGTTTGTGATCCAGTAGGTTATCACACTGCAGTTGTAGACTGCTAAAGCAGTGTAGAAGTATCAGTCTAATTTTATGTGTATAATATTCTCATGGGGTGCTTAGATACCCTTACTATATTAAAGCAAATAATGTTTAGAGCACTTGATATTTTTTTACATTTTCACACTGATAGTCACCACCAGTAAGTAGAACTCACAGGACTCAAAAAAATTGGAAGATACTAAGTCAGTTTTAAGAGCTAACATTTAAATCTCATTTAATCGAGATTACAATACAAACAAAGAAATATATAGCAGCAAGACAAACTCACCCCGGTGCTACGTGATGAACATTCGGCATCGGAGACACGGCGCGGGTGGGATGACGTCATCACATCACGTCCTATCCCTCTCCGTCATGTCCAAGCCGGTGCGATACATGGGTTACTATGGTGACAAACCCACCACCAACAAGAATACAAACAAGAGAACACGATAATTATAACATCAAAAATAGATCCAAATATAGATATTAATCAACACCGTGTGAGATCTATCTTAGATCATATATTAGAATGACATGGAAAAACTGCCAAGTGAAACACACACAAAACGGGTAGTATGAAAAAATGCTACAATAACATTTAGTGAACTGGGGGTCTCATTCAGACCAGCTCGCAAGCGCCTGAGCGCTTGCAAGCGTGTCGATGTTTGGCTGTGCGCACGCGCAATGGCCGCACTGCGCGTGCGCAAGCCCTGGAGCGAGAAAGAAATTCTCTCGCTCCAGGGCTCACTAAAAAAGTTTTGCAGGCGTGGCAGGGGGGTGGTTTCACAAATGGAGGCGTTCCCAAGCGAACGTTTGCCAGTGATGTCAGTGGTAGACCTTCCGGCTCTATTAGAGCCGAAAGCTCTCTGGTGCTTGCGGCAGACTAGACCCTACCACAAGGGTCTCGTCGCAAGCCCCGATGGTCGCGATAGTCTTGACCATCATCCTGGTCGCTCGTTAAAGCTAATATTCACAAAAAGCAGGATAGAGACAAATTTTCATTTAAACCAAGCAGAGCTACACAGTTCATCCGGTCAATCCACATTGCCGCCTCCCCTTGTAACAATAGTTTTCCTCTATTCCCTTCTCTCGACAAAGGTGGAACATGATCCACAATTTTGTAGCTTAGGGTAGCCAATGTATGCTTTTTTTCACAAAAGTGGCGGACCACAGGCTGGTCACTCTCTCTCCCATTGAGTGCCAACCTGATGGCCGAACAGTGTTGTGCCATACGTTAACGAAATTAGCACACCATTGTGCCAATATAAATCAAGCTACAAGGGCAGCGAATGGCATAAATGTTTTTCGAGTGATCCCAGTTCACGAAATGTTATTGAAGCATTTTTTCATACTGCCTGTTTCGTTTGTGTTTCACTTGACAGTTTTTTCTGTCATTCTAATATATGATCTAAGATAGATCTGACACGGTATTGTACTATTATTAATATCTATATTTGGATCTATTTTTGATGTTATAATTATCGTGTTGACTTGTTTGTATTCTTGTTGGTGGTGGGTTTGTCACCATAGTAACCCATGTATCGCACCGGCTTGGACATGACGAAGAGGGATAGGACATGATGTGATGACGTCATCCCACCCACTTTCATTGCTGGTGTATGATATGCTGGGCATATATGTACAGATAAAATGCCTGTCACTGTCATTGCTGGTGTATGGTATGCTGGGCGTATATGTACAGATAAAATGCCTGTCACTTTCATTACTGGTGTATGGTATGCTGGGCGTATATGTACAGATAAAATGCCTGTCACTTTCATTGCTGGTGTATGGTATGCTGGGCGTATATGTACAGATAAAATGCCTGTCACTTTCATTACTGGTGTATGGTATGCTGGGCGTATATGTACAGATAAAATGCCTGTCACTGTCATTGCTGGTGTATGGTATGCTGGGCGTATATGTACAGATAAAATGCCTGTCACTTTCATTACTGGTGTATGGTATGCTGGGCGTATATGTACAGATAAAATGCCTGTCACTTTCATTGCTGGTGTATGGTATGCTGGGCGTATATGTACAGATAAAATGCCTGTCACTTTCATTGCTGGTGTATGGTATGCTGGGCATTTATGTACAGATAAAATGCCTGTCACTTTCATTGCTGGTGTATGGTATGCTGGGCATTTATGTACAGATAAAATGCCTGTCACTTTCATTGCTGGTGTATGGTATGCTGGGCATTTATGTACAGATAAAATGCCTGTCACTTTAATTGCTGGTGTATGATATGTTGGGCATATTTTTACAGATAAAATGTCTGTCAGACTGACAGGCATTTTATTTGACAGCCTGATATAGTGACCATATACACTGTGAGATAACTCAGTGTATGGGCCACAATATCTGCGCTCCTCCCAAGGGAGGAGACATTTCCCTGTTCCTCTCCTGTGAAGGAACAGGAAAATATCCATCGGGTTGGCCGTGGCTGGGCATACACTGCCCGTTGTGGCTGACTTTCACTTAGAAAATATTGCATCAAACGAGCATGCTGGGTGATCTGGCTTGCCCAACCGATTGTTATTTTCAGATTGGTCACCCGCATAACACTGTACAATTATCTAATTGTATAATGTATGTACAACATAAAATACATTTAAACATGATTATGAAAGTGTTTGGTTAACTATGAACCCAACTACATCCCCATTATATATGGGTGTGCAACCAATGTATTGTATGTTTAGTATTTCATTTATTTATACTAAAAATTGTCTATTTGTCTTTCACCTTAATTTGGTCACATGGAAGGTGGAAACAGGTCTGACATTTGCATGTAGACTTTTTATATTCAGTGTATATTTGATCTAATTGATAGTCAATATGCGTTTTTGTATGTATACGTCATCTTGCAGGTGTATAGATTTTATTCACTTTGATTCACCTATCTTGCAAATGAGCTTAAACTGGACTGTTTAAAGGAATAGGGAGCTGTGTTAAGCTAGGTACACATTAGATGATATGTGTACCCACCCAGTGATGCGACGGACGACCCCTCCGCCGACGGGCCAACATATCGGGCGGCCTCTATACAATACCCGATCCGGTGCCCGACATGTCAGCCCCTGCCACATCCCGCTGCATGGGGTCACCAGCCGCATTGTCAGGTTGAGCTGCATGTAGAGACGACCTGACGATGCAGCTGACGACCATAGAGGAACGCACAACAGTCAACACAATGGGTACACACTAGACGTTTTGATGATATGTCGGTCCGATATGTCGGAATCAGGGATATCGCCCGGGAAATCGTCTGTGTACCCAGCTTTACCCCTTGCCAACAACTGTGTACAAAAACTGTATCAAAAGCAAAACTCCATGTTAAGTATGCCTTTATCTCTGTATTATCACTACCTTTAAGGGTATGTAACATCTATTTTAAGAGCTAATATTGGGCAATAAAGACTATTCTTTCAAAAGATTGTACTCTATTCCTGCAAGATGCCTATAACTGCTCAATTCCTGTGACCTACAGATAAAAGCTAATCCTCTTAACCCAGTGGTTCTCAACCTCAACCCTCCAGTTTTCCCAACAGGTCATGTTTTGATGATATGGATACCCCTTAATCGCTATACCTTTTTAAAAAATAAAAAATATTTTATTGTTAGGAAAGCGACATATTGTAATACAAGTATATCTTAAATAATCCTCAGCATAATAAACACATTGCCGAGAATCATCCAACAAAATAATTATAATATTTGCAGTATATAAATCCAGATATAAATTGCAGTTGTGCACACAAGAAACAGTTACATACACTGTTACATATTTAGTTACAGTTACAATTACCATTATCATTACCATTAATGGGCCAGCTTACAATTATAGTGCGAGTCAAAATCATAATCAGGATCAAAATCAAAAGGGAGGGCCATTATCAAGTACTTCCAAGTTAAACCATGACGTTGGTTGGAAACATCTCCGTAAAGAATCCTTTAATCGCTATACCTTAATGTCGCTATTTAGCGCTACTAGTCGCATAAGAAATAATTGCTTTCCAGTCCAATCGTGTGGTTCCAAAGCTCAAAAGTTATATTATTCAAGGAAAAAGTATAACGCGCTTTGATCTAAACAATTAGCGCAAAAAGCAAGTAAATACAAGGTACAAGCCGATACATATGCGTGTGCACTGGTCCCAGTATAAAGTCGTCTATCCAGAAGCCTGTGGTCATCCAAAAAGAATGGCTGTATACTATAATCAGTACTCAGGTTATATACCTTACAGAGTTCAGCTCTACCAAAGAAACTAGTTGACAGTTTTCCATTGGTTCTTGTTCCTGGACATTCTGGTATGATGCAGGTCATAGGTCAGTTCATACAGTGTCACTAGGGGCATGTCCCAATTCCTCAGGAGTTGCTTTGTGTGGTTTTCCCACCGAAGAACTGGTTTAAACTAGCCAAAGACACTACAGTGGTATACAATCTAATCACTAATTCCCTATAATTCATATATTGCAGACGCATGATGCGATCTCCTTGCCGATAGAACCGGAGATCTGCGAATAAACAGGGATTTAGAATGGTACCAAACATGACATGTCTACTAGTTTCTGCACCTTAAATATCACATACATTAAATTTTACAACATAAGCATTTGCTAATAAAACCTCTAATATGAAGCTTAATGTGAGGGAACCTTTTTATAAGTGCGTGCATGTGTGAGTGTGAGAATGTTGTGTACTTTCGCTTGTATGTGTTGTGCGTCTGTTTTGTGCTTATCTGTAGGCTTTGATATACAGCGCAAATGTGCGTTTTGTAATTTTATTATGTTATCTAATGTGCGTATAGGTTTTGTTTGGAATTTCAACAATATGCAGTAGCAAAACAGTCTAACGACGCTAATAACCAAGTATAGCGTCGTATACAATGGTATCGTGCTGACGACGCAAAATGGCATCGCCAGATATTAATTAAAAGATTTGGTCTCAGCCAATCATCCGGCTTCGACAATGATTTCTGTCTGTGGAAGCAGGTGGGATAATTACTGACACGTAGCATCTTGAGTCAAGGATTTACAAGTTACCCATCAGTCATGATTCAAACTAAGAATACAGAATGAAACAGCCACAGTCAATAGCAACCACCTCCTAGAAGGATACGTTTCCAGGTAATGCTGAAAGAGTAGGCAGTGGCAGTGAATCATCTACTGTAACTAGGGGCATCACAGTGGCAGTGCTCTCCCCAGAAAATGTTGCCAGCTGGCTAGCATCATGAAGTAGCCATGTCAATGCCTTCACAATAATGAAAGGTTAAAATACTGACCTTATATGAGTTTAACATTGTATATATTAATTCTTCTCTCTTAAGAGGCCCAGTTGTCAGCAACTTTTTCATAATCAGAGTCTATAGGGTCTGGTACTTTTAGTGAAATCAGCATTAGTTTATTTAGTGTGCTCTGCTTCATGGGATTTCTTAAACATGTTTTAATTAGTTTTAGAGTAGAAAATCCTTTACTTCTTCTCCTGATTAATCGCTCTCTCATCTGGTCCGGCGCTGGCTACCTGCAATGGTTAAACAGCATCAGGGAGCACGCAGGTTAACTTCTCTATACGGACAGCAGAGGTGATATTTTTTCTTTTTGCTAATTTGTGCACGCCGATTGTCTGATCCCCCTTCTACTACTTGTTCACTGCCCAAGGGGTAAATTTACTAAAGTGAGAGTTTTTAAAAGTGAGATTTAGAAGAGATGTTGCCAATAGCAACCAATCAGATTCTACTTAACATGTAACTAGCACCTTCTAGAATAGCTAGAATCTAATTCAGTGATTCCCAGCCTCAGTCCTCAAGGCACACTAACAGTCCTGGTTTTAGTGATATCCATGCTAAGCACAGACTGTTACATCAAAATAACTGAGGTACTAATTAAGTCACCTGTGCTCAAGTATGGCTATCCTTAAAACCTGGACTGTTAGTGTGCCTTGAGGACCGTGGTTGGGAACCCCTGATCTAATTGGTTGCTATGGGCAACATCTCTACTAAAACTCACTTCTAAAAACTCTCACTTTAGTAAATTTACCCCTTAGAGCACACATATAGTTCAGGGGATCTTACTACGGCAGTACAACTCTCTTTCTTTCACTATTTATACATTTTACCTAAAGCTAATTCCATAAGGGTATTGCATTGTCCTGTTTCTTTGCAGTTGTGGTGAGACGGGTTGTCCCTCACCTGAATTACCCACATCCTGGTGGAATCAGCTCCCTCCAAGGGAGGCTGGAGTGAAACCTGTGCACTCTGCATTAGCAGTGGATGTGTGTAATTCCAGGTTTTCACATTTACACAGACCCAGCTGGAATAATCAATGGAGCACAGGAAGGGTTTAAAACTCTCTCACACCTGATGCTTGTGGCCCTGATGCTGAGTAGCAGCCAGGAAGTAGGGACAGTGTTGTAGTGCCAGGGTCCAAGGGCTATGCTGGGAGAGCTTGCTCAAATTGTAGCTGCAAGCCACTGCTGACTGATTAGCACAATAAGTGCTGAGACTTTTATGTTTGTTTAATTATTTTATGTTATGTGCCTGTATGTGTTCAGGCCTAAACTCACATATGCTAAGGTGCAGTGTTTGCTGCTATTGAAAAGCCACTGCTTTACCAAAAATACCTGCCTGTCTGGATTACTCATTTCTTTACCCCGTGTTACACAGTGTAATACCATTTTATGATATGTATAATGCAAAAGGGTAAAATGTATTAAAATATACTGGATTAATCCTAATAAGAGGATTTGATAAATAACCTCAGACCTTTGTATATTGTACCATCTGCAGTGTTTATTACATTGTTCTATCTATTGCCAATACTAGTGCATTGTCTCTTTTTTCCAATAAAATGCCAATTTATATGTGTTATACAAAAGGTGATTGTGTACAATAACATGTTGATTCAATTCTAATAGATAATTGTACATTTAATTTCAGACCGAAATGTTATGAATTACCTGCAATGTATTATATGCAGACACTGTAGTGATTATATCACTTATATTTTGAAAGGAGACATTCATGTGATACAAAAAGACACATGTGTAATTATGCAACAGTGTAAATGTGAAATGCTACATTTTGCTCAATAAGCAACATACCATTCCACTGGATATACAACTTATGCACTACCTTATATTCGGTGTGGCACCTAACCCTCTAGCAACACAAATATAATTTTGCATCACTTACACTGTTGCAACATAGGAGCCTTTTAAATTATTGGTGTTGTTTTTACTGGAAGAAATGTAACTATTGCAATATAGGTTAATCAAACTAGACTTTTTTAAAGGGATAACTATTTCTGATACGGCGAGTCTGTTTTTACATTTGTTCTGATATTTTCACCAGTTTGGGAACTTGCTTCTACAGCCCTAATAAAGTCCATGTGGATATGCTTATTGACAACCAATATTTATAAAAAGTGCTGATCAATAACCATGTTTTTTTATATCTAATATTATTTTTCTCCCCCCCCCCCTCCACCCTTTCTCTTCACAAAATGGTTTGATTTGATGATTTTTTGAGTAAAGAGGAATATATACACTAGGTCTTAGGCTAAAAAATGGGAAAAAACCTTAGTGAATGGCGCAAAGAGAAAGCCGCCTATACAGTGATTCAAACATATGAAATATCACCAAATTTCAGTACAAGTAAATTAAAAATATATGTGACTCAAAAGAAACGGCGCTTTGTGCAAGAACAATAAAAAATAAGAAATATTATGTTCCTTAGAAGAAAAATAGTGTCTGTGATGGAAGTTTGGAGAGTTCTTCCTTCTTTGTCCTCCATTACATACGTGATATCATAAAAACACAAAAAAAACAAATACATATGTGTAATAGTTTTTTATAAATAAGTTGTGTATAAACAGTTCTTTGTGGTGAGAATGATTCATTCAAATGGGTGCAGGCGTACCCCAACTCACACTCCATAGTGTAATTTCATGCATCAAAAGGTTTCTTTAATTTCACCTCCGTGCTAAAGAGCTATATAGCCCATACCAGAAAGAGAAAAGAGAAGATGGTTTAAACACATCAAGGTATCTTTATGCAACCTCCATAAATGAGAAGCGTACCCCACTCACGGTAAGTATAGATGACTTCAAATGGATAAAGGTTTCTTTATCCATTTCCTTAATAATTTATTCTCATTGCACAGACCCTCTCTCCGTGAGATATTTATCCTCAAAAAAAAGTTTTTGCAAAAATCGAAGTATAAATGTCGCCCATAGCACAAGGCAGCAACAGGTAATCATATATTAAAAAGTATAATGACCTACAAAAATGGTCAATCAAACATAAGAGACACACACAAAAAGTTTTACAAGTCCATAAGAATATGAAAAATAAAAAAAATTCCAAAAATACAATTTTTTTTAAATGGATGCAAACCTGATGTACCAGGACAAAAAGGCTGTTCACACACATGGTGCTGTCAACGCGTTTCGGCCAATAATAGGCCTTTATCAAGACATGTCCAGAGTGTGAATCAACCTGGTATTTAAAACATGAACAGCCAATCCTAAGCATCAAGGAAATGACATCAGTCTTTATGACACAGTTTATAACAAAAATACATTAACCTTCATATATACAGTACCAGTGAAAAGTTTGGACACACCTTCTCATTCAATGGTTTTTGTTTATTTTAATTATTTTCAATATAGATTAACACTGAAGACATCAAAACTATGAAAGAACACATATGGAATTATGTTGTAAACAAAAAAGTGTTAAACAAATCAAAATATGTTTTATATTTTACATTCCTCAAAGTAGCCCCCTTTTGCTTTGATGACAGCTTTGCACACTCTTGGCATTCTCTCAATCAGCTTCATGAGGTAGTCTCCTGGAATGGTTTTCCAACAGTCTTGAAGGAGTTCCCAGAGGTGCTGAGCACTTGTTGGCTGCTTTTCCTTCACTCTGCGGTAAAACTCATCCCAAACCAGCTCAATTGGGTTTAGGTCGGGTGATTGTGGATGCCAGGTCATCTGACGCAGCACTCCATCACTTTCCTTCTTGGTCAAGTAGCCCTTACATAGCCTGGAGGTGTGTTTGGGGTCATTGTCTTGTTGAAAAACAAATTATCAAATGATGGTCCTAGTAAGCGCAAACCAGATGGGATGGCATGGCGCTGCAGAATGCTGTGGTAGCCATGCTGGTTAAGTGTGCCTGGAATTTAGAATAAATCACCAACAGTGTCACCAGCAAAGCACCCCCACACCATCACACCTCCTCCTCCATGCTTCACAGTGGGAACCACACATGCAGAAACCATCCGCACACCTTCTCTGCATCTCTTTAGGGGGGTGCCAGGAACATTCCCGAAAATTCCCTGGATTTTTCGATACTTACCTTGCCACCGGGTCTCGTTTTCGCCGGATCCTAATTGAATACGGGGATAAATAATTTATCCCTGAAAAGCCTGCGATGATGGCGAAAAGTCGGACCTCTGACTTTTCGCCATCAAGTTGAATATGGCCCTAAGTATATGTTCTAACGCGCTGCCACAAGAGCAGCCAGAAGATGGGGTGTCAGTCCCAACAATAATCAGTATAAATATAAAAAATAAAAAACCAGCGCTGAATTAAATAATTAAATAAAATAGAATTTAAAATGATGGATGGTTTTGTTAAAAATTAATCAGGATACTTTTTTCAATTAACTAAAATCTGCATATCTATGCAGAATAACTTGTGTAGTTGATACATGAAAAACACACAGACACAAAGTGCAGAATACAATGCAAAATACATTCAATATGACCCCACCAAAGTCAGCTCCTGTAATATTTAAATAGGTGTTTATAGGACTCACTCCTCTGTGTCCTAATTAGGATATAGTTAGTAGTACACAAACTTTACCAATAAATGGCCATGGTAGCTGATGTGGAAGTCCTTTGGCATCCAGCAGGAGTTCTCATCTCGGCAAGGGGTTAAATGACAGGTGTCGAAATCCCAACGACTGTCAATTTACCTACCCTGGGAGCCGACACCGGCTTACCGATCGAAGGTAAGCCGGGCGCGGATACCCGCGGGTTGGGACGACGGGTTAGGTTTAGGGTTCCCGGGGGGGACTTAGGCACCCCCCAGGAGTTTAGGGTTAGGCTAGGGAAGTGAGGGTTAGGCACCCCCCCAGGGGGACTTAGGTTTAGGTGGCGGGGGAGGGGGGGTTGGGTTTAGGCACTTAGAGATGTTAGGTACCCCTAAGGGAGGGTTAGGTAGAAAATACTTACACGATGATCGGGAATTTCACTGCTGCCGGGATGTCATACTGAATCCGTACAATGGTAAATTAGAATTGTAGCATTGATAAATAAACCTGGCTTTAATGCCACACACCACTACACAACCCTCCAACATGACCCGTTCCATTAGGTACAAAACGCTCTGCTCCTGGACTTTCCACCTAATGTATGATTGCAATCACCTGTATTGAACTAGGTAAGTGATGAGACAGGTGGGTCAGCACAGGTGGCTGCAATCATAAATTAAGAGGGAAGTCCAGGAGTAGAGCTTTTTGTACCTAATGGAACGGGTCATGTTGGACTGTCTGCACTACATTATTTACAAATGCCCCTTGGGCCCCGATACCCCAGGGGAAGTCCAAGAAGAAGGCAAGTGGGAGTGGCTGCTCAGGGTCTCCCCTGGTACCGTAGTAGTGTAATACAAATATACAATGGAGAGATATACAGTACGTGACAAACAAAAACAGCCATAACAGTGTCTGCTGTCTCCAAAGCCTGTCCCTAACTAACCTCGCCCCCGTAATCCCGTATGCAGCTGGGGTGCCACTGCCCACACGCGGGGGAGCTGGGGGATGACATTTACGGCTGCGCCAACTGCGTAACTAGCACTACAAGGAATACAGAGAAATAGTGTGAGTCATTGTACCCAACTATAATCAGCGCCCACTGCATACAGTCTGATACATGATGTGTGTATTATAGATATATAATATTCTCCATCACCGTGGCGACAGGAAGCCACGTCCAGGCCACGAGTCCACGAAGGGGTTAGTTAGTTACTGGCGTCACAGTCTTCCCCTGCCAATCACAGGTCGCCTCTAACGCTGCCTGGTTGCTGCCATGACAAGCTGCGCAGCTATTGGTGAATTGTAAAGAACCAGTCAATTGGTTGGGAAGAGTGCAGGGGGGCTTGGCGTAGTGTCCCGGCGCGAATACTTGTATACTGCTGTCTCGGTTCCGGGAGTCCCCAGCAGTGAGTGAGTGACGGCGGCTGCCGCGATGGAAGGTATGAGCCGCACCTCCTGTCAGTGACATGTCTCGTCATTACCCCCCTAGTAAGCCAATGGGATCTGGCTGCTTATTAGCGTCACATTGTGCTGAGGTGACGCACCTGCTGCTGCTGGGGCCACACACTGACTTCGGGACGTACTGTACAGCTCCTGTGTGGACGCTGCATGCTGGTGCCTTATGCTTATGTAGATAACATATATTGCTCAGTCCCACTGTGCTGTATGTGGGGTATAAACGTTTGTAGCTAGCTGACCTGCTGCTGTATGCAGCTTGTGTTTGGGTATTAGGAGGAGGTATTTCTCTTTTGAGTGTCATCACACATGGGACCCTAATAAAAGCAATTGCAGACCCTCCTGCAAAACATATGATGAGGGAGTGTTACCTCCTACATCATGGGTCAGGGAACTTTTTTACCTTTTACCCCAAAATATATTTAGATACGCCGATGTTACCCCTTTGATTTGAAAGGAAGGAAATCCTATAGTAGTGCCCCCATATAATGCCCCTGTAGCAGTGCCCCCATATAATGCCCCTGTAGCAGTGCCCCCATATAATGCCCCTGTAGCAGTGCCCCCATATAATGCCCATGTAGCATTGCCCCCATATAGTGCCCCCATATAATGCCCCTGTAGGAGTGCCCCCATATAATGCCCCTGTAGCAGTGCCCCCATATTGTGCACCTGTAGAAGTGCCCATGTAGTAGTTCCCCAATATACTGCCGCTTGTACAAAAAAATACTTACATTAATCCCCGCTCCTGCATCCGCTGCCGTCCTGTCTGCCCGGCTGCTCCTCGGCACTATGGGAGAGACATCATGACGTCTCTCCCATAGTGCGCATGGAGAGAGCCGGAAGCTGGAGTTCAGAAGAGAACTCCAGCCTCCGGCTAACGCGGCGCTGCATGGAAGGAGCCGGGCGCCCGCTGGTAATAACAGCTCAGCGGGCTTAGAGCCTCCCTGCGGCGCCGGGCTGGAAGTCACTGACACCGCACCCGGCGCCAGTGACCTCCATTCCTGGGGGTAATGGACGGACAGCCGGGCATGCAATGATTAATATGCATGCTCGGCTGTCCGTCCATTACCCCCAGGAATTTAATTTTTACCCCATTTGGGGTAATTTACCCCTGTTCCCCGACCAGTGTCCTACATACATGACATGCGAGTCATCGACCAAGGTTCTACGTCTGGTCCACCCAGCCGTATACCCAGTAACGTTACTATAAATTTTGCTCCCCCCTGTCAAAAAAGTTTCTGGCGCCAAACCCCCTGTGGCACGTGCACTCCCGAAAAATGTGTGTGGTTTTGTGATACAGTAGTGCCCCTTACACATTATGCCACACTGTAATGCCCCTTACAACACATTATGCCACACAGTAATGCCCCTTACACATTATGCCACTCAGTAATGCCCTTTATAACACATTGTGCCACACAGTAATACCCCTTACTAGTGTCGGACTGAGGCATAAAGGGCACACCTGGGGAATGCAGTGATTTGCCCCATGCTTAAAGGATGTGATTATCCACCAGAGGGGGTGTGGTCAGCCACCACAGTTGCTTGGATAACTTAGGCAAATCTTGCTGTAGTTTCTATAGAAGAAAACCAAGAAACAATGTTTATCAGTGGTCCTGCTCCAGAAGGTAACTGACCCTTTAATACATTAACAATGTACAATTCAGTGCACAGTCTGGAACATGACACCTGGAGGAGGGGGTGGGCCCCAGGCAGTGGGGCCCACTGGGGATTTCCTTTGTACCCCTGTGGGCCAGTCCAACCCTGCCCTTACATATTGTGCCACACAGTAATGCACAGTACATCCCACCCTGAAAGATCTACCTCACTAATCCTCCTCTCCTGCCAGTCTGTCACATCAGCTCAAGACCGGTTGCACAGTTTCTGGGCATCGCTGACTCCACTCGGCCGCCGTCGTTGCCACACTGACTGGATCTAACTTGATCCAACAGGCGCGCAGGTAAGGCTCTTCACATCGCGGGTGATGTCATGACATTACCTGCGCACTGCATCACTGGGAACTATGGTCTCTGAAGTATACTTGCCGACAATCCCGGAAGGAGCAGCCAGATCGGCAGAACAGGGGGCGTGGCCGGCAAAAGGGGGCGGTCCAAACGAGCTGAGGTCAATTTGCGGGCGTGACAGGGGGCGGGGCCACGTGATCGCATCATTTTAGCACCGCCCCCGCTACACAATGCAGAAAAAAAGGCATTGCAAAGCAGGGGGCGGGGCCAAAATGACGCGAACCGCGTCAGCGCTCCCCCCCCCGCTGCGGGGGTTTATCAGGTAATGGGGAGGGGGGGTCGGGGGATCGGCGGCAGGCGGGAGGCTTGCCTGCCTTTCCGGGGGGGGCGGGAGCTGCACCCGTTTATCGGGAGGCTCCCGTCCGAATCGGGAGGGTAGGCAACCCTGCTCCGAAGCGATCGGGGGGGGGGATTGTTTGGGGGAGGCGCAATGTGTGTCAGTTTGCAAGAGACAAGGTGCTCTTCACGTGACCTAATAATTGCTAGGTGTTTCATGAAGTATACATGGTCAAGAAACACAGTGCACATTAGTTATTATACTACATTTTTTATTGTACAGAAAACAATTAAAAGTACAATCTGGGTGTCCAACTGAGATAAAACGATGGAAGGACCTAGCAAATATAAAAAACACAGACATGTTTGTGTTTAATCATTTAATACTTCAGCTTCCTACAGGTTTGGAGGAAGCATAAGTTCATCATTGCGCTGATTTGTATTGCACCTTTAAAATATAATATATGAAGACACTATGCAAATGGAAAGTATACTATTACAGTGCATGTATTGAGAATTTTTATTAATTCATTTATTTTTTTTATTGAACTCTAACAGATTTGGTTTTCCTCCTAGGCAAAATGTCATCCACATGTTCTGAATATACAATTGGTGGAGTGAAGATTGCGTTCCCATGCAAGGCTTATCCCTCTCAGCTTGCTATGATGAATTCAGTAAGTGACATTATATTTTACATTATTTTTTAAGTTAAATATACAGTGGCATTGGTGAAACTGAGGTAATGATAAATATTAACAGAATGTAGTTTTGAGATGTGACAAAAATGGGGAAAAAAAAGTGAACCCTGGTTGCTGCTCAGAGTAATTATCTAGTAGTGGTGGAGCAAACAAATCTACTGTATAAAAATGAAAATTTGTCCTGTCATTCTATACAAATCCACAGTTTACAAGCCAAGATCGTGAAATTTTACATACGAGCGTATTAAAACACGGCAGAGGCAACTAAAAAAATTTTAAATCGAAATTAATTACTGTTAATTTTTATTTAATTAAAAACCACAATTTTTGCATAGCATTCGCCCTCTACAGGTCAGGTCCGGAATTAGAAAATGATTTCGCCCACAGTTTACAAGCCAAGATCTCTCATGGTTCTACACCTAAAACATCAAAGAAGAATAAAAACATTGTCCTGTTTGGTTTATTGTTACATGCAGATTTGGACACCATTCTTCTTGGGCCATCTGCAAGGTCAATAATAAAAATATTAAAATGTTATTTTTGTTTCATTTCATAATTTGATTTTATAACATGCATTTTGCTACATACTAAGGAATTATGGAATTTTATTCAGTAGCATATAATCTAAGTCTCTGAACATCATTTATAATGGCTCTTGCATGGAGTTTACAGTACCTTTTAAATGCTGTATGAATTTACGAGGGATGAGCGGGTTCGGTTCTCAGAGAACCGAACCCACCCGAATTTCGGGGATCCGAGCAAAGCTCTGATCTCCCTGCCTGCCCCGGATCCCTCACCTGAGGCAAAACCTTGCGATGCTGGTGTCGGGTCACGAGGTTTTGGAGTGGCTGAGAGAGCCATCTGTCACGGCTCTCAGCCAATCAGGGTTAAGCCCATGTAATATGCACACAGGAAGCAAAAGAAGATGGCGCTCGCCATCCCTTGTTGCCTGACACCTCCGGCACCCCCACTGGCAGCATCCCCCGCTGCCGACACCACCGCTGCCGACACTGCCGGAACCCCTGCAATGCTGCCCCACATTCTCAGGACACCCTTAGCGACCCCCACACTGCCAACACTCCCACACTGAGGACATCACCAGCACCCCTGCTCTGCCGACACGGCCGGCACCCTGCATTGAGAACACCCTTGCACTGCCAACACAGTCAGCAAATCTGCACTGAGGATACAGCTGGCACCCCTGCACTGCCGGCATCGCCGGCACCCTGCATTGAGAACACCCCTGCAGGGCCGCCACAGTCAGCAAACCTGCACTGAGGAACCACTACTGATATTAAGCCAGGCTTATTATGAGACTGAATATTGTGAAAATTGATATCTGCATCCATGAGGAGAGATCCATCTGATTTACAGTCAGGCCCATAAAGATAGCAACTACACTCTGATGCAAAAACGGAGCTCTGCAGCACAAATGTTTATTTATACTTGCTCATGCATCAGCTTACACAACTAGATGGTGTCAACAGTAGCGACCACAATTTTTTGTCTACCTCCTTGGTTGCTGGACCGCACTATGGAACGCACAGATGTTACTTCCGGTTCATTCCTTTGTCAGCCCCTAAAGGGTAAAACCGATTGGATGAATCTTATACACCATGGAGTCCCTAAATGCCGGAAACAGCTGCACAAGTAACTGGAAGTAGTTGCTGTGTATTTCATAGTGCGATCCAGCAACCAGGAAGTACACAGTCATCCTGGTATCAGAGCAACAGAAGCTCTTGGCCATGTTTACACTGTACAGCCGACAAATTTTGAATGCTTCTATCTCCGAAGTTTGCTTTACACCGTTACAGGTCCTACTCCCTTCAAAGACCTTAGGACTGTGGATAGGGAAGTTTGTCACACTTTTCGTGAGGCCTGCCTAAGAAGAGGTTTGTTGGAGGATGATGCGTAAACAAACGTTCTTAAAATACCGGGCAACGCCGGGTACTCCAGCTAGTAATCAATAAAACCAATATGAATATAGTGACAAATTATTATTAGTAAATAAAGAATATTGAAGTCACAAAATGGCTGCTGCAACTCCAAATGGCACAGTCACCCGAAATGCGGTAGAACCATAGTGTTCACTCTAGCTCCGGTGGCAGGCAGGGCGCCGGAGCTAGAGAAGGTAACCTTATGCGCGCGCGCCCGAAAAGGGGGCGTGGTCATGAAAAGGGGCGTGTCTATAAGACGCGTCCCCTTTTCGTCATACTTGGGGGCGTGCCCGGCGCTTACGGACATGCCGGGCAGCCCCCAAGCGCTGCAGAAAGGGAGAATAGATGCCGGGCACATGCGCCCGGCGTCTATTCTCCGGCGGTGACCGGGACACCGCATGTTTCTCCACCCGCGGGACACTGCGACCCGCGGGTGAGAGCGGCACCCGCAGGCTGTGAGGGCAGGGCGCTTTTTGCCCTCTTCCTGGAGGGCAGGGTGCTTTTTGCCCTCCAGAAGGAGGGCAGGGCAGGGCGCCCCGCTAAAACAGCCTAGCAGGAACGCTAGAACCAAGAAACCGATACAGGACTGCGTTAATGTGAGAAGATATACACACCTGTAAATGGTGGTATATATTGGACATACAGTATAATTACCACTGTTCACCCATGGGGGTGGGAGTAGCGTGGACCGAACCCTGACACAGCAGAAGCAGCAGCCCATCATGCACTACCCCCTCCCCCCCCCTTTCCAACTGGCATCTCACTTACTGTTTGTAGGGCGCTGGGTTGGAGAGAAGGAGGCTGTGAGGCTGCAGTGATTGCCTCTTGTGCATAGTGGGCTGAAGTGGAAAGGGTGATCGGCATCCTCCTTCCGGCGGGGGCAGCTCTTAGCAGTAAGCTGCACTGTGACGAGGCCAATAAGTAGCGTAGTGCTGACAGTTCTATATGAAACATCAGTGCAGCGCACCTTTTGCACGCGTCATGGTCTTGGACGGCAGAGACATTTTGCTGACCGTACCACCCAAGAAATATAGCATGGAGAGAACACGGATTACACAGACATTATAAAGGAAAAATATAGTTAATAAAAATATTAATATTATATATCCCCCGCTGCCAACACCACCGCTGCCGGCACCCCTGCAATGCTGCCCCACATTCTCAGGACACCCTTAGCGACCCCCACACTACCTTCTAATATTGTCGCTATTTAGCGTAATGAGCCGCACAAGAATAAATGCTTTCAGACTTTGTGTGGTTCCAAAGCACAAAAAGTTATTATTCAATATAAAAACAGATGGTTACACGCTGTGATCTAAATACAATTAGCGCAGATCATGAAGACCCAAGGTACAGTTGTTACATATGCACGCGCTCTGGACCTAGATACCGGCATCAATATTGAAACCTCTGTCAACAGCAAGGCAAGAAGACTGGCATCCAAGTTTAGAGAGCCCACATATATACTCTTACAGGGATAGGCAATACAATAGAACAGTTTGGCATGATTCCATTGGTTCTTCTTCCTGGTTCTTCTGTTACAGTATAGTTCATAGGTCAATTCGAATGGACACAAACCAGCCTCCAACAGCCCTTTGTGTCCTTTTTCCCGCTGCATACTAAATCTAAGCTGGTTACATTACAGAGTACATTTTAATGTTTAACTCTCTATAGTCCATAGTTTGCAGACACCTGTTGCGATCTTCTCACCGATGGTACTGGAAATCTGCAAAGACACAGTGGATCAGTACAACACCAAACACGGTCTGCTTACCATGTACTAAACCTTAGATATCAAATTACATTTATTTCACAACATTAATAATACTGAATAAACCTTAAATATTACACTTTAATACTAGGGAACCTTTTATGCAAGTGTGCAGTGTGTAAGTATTGGGGTTTTGGGAAAAGACGGTAGTTAGCGTTGTGCGACTACGTATTTGTAGAGCACACCATGGTACGTGTTTTGCAGGGTTAATCGGTTTATATGTTTTAGTGACTGTCTGTATTTATATTGTGAGGATTTTCAACTTCTTTCTATTGCGTGGGAATCGCACGGCACTAAATAATAGCATTGCCGTATGTACTTATAATGGGTGAGATTCACTAAAATGGCGCTGGGCGGCCAGTCGCAAAATGGCGTCTCATTGCCATTCGCAAAATGGCGTCGCGCAGATTTAATTTTAAACAGATACTTTCTCAGCCAATTATCTGGCTTCGGCAGTACACCCTTTGATGGCAAACAACATGCTATCATACTCTGATTTTAAAATTAATTTAGGCTTACATTATGACATATTATTTAATGTTAATTTACGGGATGACACAAGGTGGTTCTTAATCCATCAATAATGTGTCTCTAGGAGGGGACATAAAACTACCCTTATACGCACACCGCGGATCTTGGGAGATCATGGGAAAGATGTGCGGATGCACAAATCCTATAAAGGAAGTCTTGAGGGGGAATAGGGACTTACATTATTTAAGATGTTTTAAAATGACATTTTAATAACACATTTTTATGCATGTCTAAATCTTATACATCATACGATGGTACCTTCTAATTCAGGGTTGTAATGCAGTCCTACATTTACCTCAGTATTCATATTGTTACTACTGACCACCATCATAATTTCATTCCTTTGATTCACCTTATCTTTACATTTTCTACATTTCAACACAGTAGGAACACACCTGACTCGTATGCCAATTACTATGATGACAACCAGTATGAGGATCAGGAGTTTACCTATACTCGCAATCATTTCCTGGACCCACTCTCCTTGACCTGAGAACCATTTTACTGGGTTCAACAAAGAAATCCATTCCTCTACCTTCTCATCTACTTCAGCCACTGAGGCATTATGGTTCTTTCGAAATTCCCATTTCAGCTGCAGAATTTCATCCATCTTCCAGTCTATCACCTTCTTGGGATCGCTGGTATCGTTTGTAATGGAAGTGCAACATTTACACCAAATTGGGTGGCCAAAGTTACGCAATACCCTCCAGTGACAGCTGTTAAATAATTTAACACTAGTCTATGTTGCAATAGTTCTTTCTTGTAAGCTTGCAACTCCCTACCTATATACCTGAATGTGTCATCATACATCTCGGTGATATTATCTAATAATTTAGCAAGATCTTGGATATATCTAAAATTTTGTGTAACCCGAGCGATCCTGGTGGGATCCAATGCTACCAAAACTTGAAAGCCAGTTGTCTCACTAATTAACTGTGTGGCTTTGTGTACATCACCAGGTATCATATTTCTTTTGTCTCTGTGTTCATACTGTGTGTGAAGATATGGTGATGGTGTGTTTTTATGAATACCAAGCATTTCACCATGTGTAAGGGTCATAATTTCTGGAACTACTCTTCCCAAATAACACAAACCTTCGGAACTCGGAGAGAGCCACTTATACGCTTTCCTTCCACATATAAAATATACATCATCGGGGAGAACATAAGGAATATAATGCATCTTAATCATCCAACACATTTCCCTCACAAATTAACCTATCTCAGGTTCTCCCATCTGGCTGATACATGTTTCTGGTTGTATAACCCTAGCACAGTACCCTTCTGGTATTCTGCCAACCATTTCCTTGGTGTTACTTAGTGTATATTTATACCGGAAGTGTCTTCCACCTGACCTAATTCTGCGTAACAGTTAATAATTCATAGGCTCACGATCAGCTCTTTGTGAGAAGGTCATCGTCTGGTTATTCCCAGTCACCTCCCAACTTCTTGGTTCATTGGAGTTGGTGATGTTCAAACACATAAGTGTTTTATCTGCCTGGTACTGGTGGAGTTTAAAATGGAGTGGTTTGGTGTTAAGAAATTTTCCATCCAGTGTCTTCCCTTTTTGCAATTCTAACATTTCAGAGAGATTTAATGGGAATGGCACTAATCCTACATTATGCTGTCCTTGTGGCACGTGAGAGCACACCCAACAGTCGGTTTGGTTCAAAACCTTGCCCACCATTGTATGATAATCCTCTAAAGGATACCCACCCCAATACTGGTTATACTTTGGTTGGCACTGTTGGATGCATTTCTCGTTGACTACGGACCTACAGAACTCACACATACAATAATCCTCAGACGATAAACCTTCACACTGTCTCCGAGTATCCAGAATAGCAGATCTCTTAACAATTACTGTACTAAGATTGGTCACACTCCCTGATTGGCATAGCACTCCTCCTCTCGACTCCAGTCCATCAATACTGCCATTAGCTCCCATCTCCTCTATCGGTCCCCCGTCACAGAAACCAGAAATCCCCGAACAAACCAGGATGATGGAAACTCTGGAAGAGAATACAAAAATGAACACAGCACACCAGTCCATTGCCGTAGCAAGGACCTGCAAATTTCTTTAGTTCAGATATCTCACTGCAACCTTAACTCTCCCGCAACAAGCTCACGATCGACAGGTCCACGTTATCTGCCTAGCCTCCGCCTTGTATCTCCACCGGTTGGTTGACCTTCTTACAGTGAGTGGAATGGACCCAGGTATCTCTCTCCGCCACCTTCAATGAGGTTGTACTCGTCAGCAACACCTGATACGGACCTTCCCACTGATCAGTCAAACAACCTGAACGCAATAAATTTCTGATCATAACAAATTCTCCAGGTTCAACATCATGACAGTTTGTTTCAGGCATATCATGTGACAACAATTTAATTTTCTGCTGTTGCTGTTTTAACTGTTTACTCATTGTTATAAAATACCTTACAGTTACCTCGTTGTTACCTTTCAAATCTTCCTGCGGACTTATAATCAAATGAGGTTAACGTAGTGTGGGGAAGAAGAAGAAAACTCTCTTGTTTGGGGGCACTCGAATGTAAAGGTTATAATAAGAATAATATATAAAAAATAACTTTTATTAGATATATTTTAAAATACCAAAAACAAGTCTGAGCCTATTACTTATTGGCATTACTGTTGGAATAACAGCTGTAAATTATCACCAGCAGAACACAAACATACATAGAACATAAGACAACATATAATACAATACTTGTCACAATTGTGTGAAGCTAAGTGAAATATTACAAATAGGTCTATAATTCTCTGTCTCATACAGTATTGAGACCTATATAAAACATTAGCTAGTTCAATGACCTCATAGTGTCATCATAGCACAATGGCTAATCAAAATTATGGCAGAAGCATACAAGGAAATCTTCTAGAAAAGAGTGTGATAATAACCATACAATATTCAATATAGGTCACGTGAGATATCACAGCACAATTACACTGAACAGTAATTAAAGCAATACAATGATAAGGGGGTCAGATGGAATAATAGCTGACCCTGCAAATATCAAAATGAATATAAGTAAATCACAGGTTGTAATGAGAGGCAGATCACACGTAGGTCGCCTGTGATGCCACCCAGGTACTAGTAGACAGTAAAGTTATAGGAAAAAGTAAAGCTACTCCTTTATGTGGAGTTTACAAAATAGCAGCTGCTGCATGCCATTGTATAGCCATTGAATGGCATGTGAGCGTACTATAGAGGTACTCCCAGGGTAGGGAATAAGTACAATGAGTATCTGCTGTTGGACTGCGTTAAAAAGAAGGTCCTGGTGTAAACATTGCAGGAACCTCTAATAAACGGACCCCAATGAGAGTACTCATAGAGACAATAGTTATCGTAATGAAATAACACAGCATAGGTTTGCGATCTGTGCTGCTGCCAGTCATATACCAAAAAGGTAGTGGTGAGTGGTGGGAAACCCAGATCGCATATGCAGTGATAGGAAGAAAGAGTATGAGTGTAGCTGCACTATGGCTAGTACAGGACAAGTGGAGCTCTGTTGCCCTAAAGGTATTGCAGGGTCACAAACTTGTCTCTGTTAAATAAAGCCGCTAAGTGCGCTAAAGAAAGTGTAGTATGGAAAGTACCTGGGCGCTCACCTCCAGGGAGCCCGTGTGTAGTATAGAAAATCTGCCGCTAGAAGAGCCTGTCAGTATGCTGCCATGACGAATCCCGCCTGTACACAGCCGGATTCGCGGGTCTGAGACGCGCGTTTCACTGTCGCTTCCTCAGTCAGATGCATGTGGACTAAGATACACAGGTGATCTTTAACCTGCATTATGACCAATGGGAGAGCAGCTGCTGTGTGTTGCAGATGCAATACCCTTTTCAATAGGTCCAAGTGTTAACTCCCTCTATTGGTCCACAGCAACAGGAGGGAGTGAGTCATAGGAGGGGGGAGTGTTTGGGTTAGATGAAGCTCATAACGATCAGGCTAATGGAGCATACACACGGTCAGATTTGTCAGACTTGTCAGATTTGTCAGATGAACGACTGAACGATTTGACCAAAGTTTTCAAACGATTTGAACGATTGAACGATTTTTGACTGCATTAAAATGAATGGAATCGTCCAAGTCTGACTGCAAACCCATCAGATGTCAGATATCGTTATCTGACAAACGGGAACGCGCATCGTTGATCGTCCATCGTTCAGGCATGTCAGATATGAACGATTTTCCTTCAGATATGAACGACTGAACGATTTCAGTAATGATGATGTTTGTCCATGAAAGATGACGTTTTGCCTCTTTTTGAGACCCGATTTTGGAGGGAAAAATCCGAACCCGGCGTGCAAATCTGAACTAATCCGAGTCTGCACATCCCTACTTCTAATACACACATTTTATTAATGGATAGTGAAGTGATGAGAATTAGATCAGAGCTGACATTTTTTTGCTATCAAGATCTGATCTCACCATTTCATACACTTATAAATGTAACACGTCTATTATAATTAGTCTAGTCCATGCACTACAATTCACTGTTTGTATTACATGGCATTTTCTCTTAAGACTTGATGAAATATTGACATTTTGTTTTGCTGCCCTAGATCATGAAAGGATTGAACTGCAGGCAGCATTGTTTGTTGGAAAGCCCTACTGGGAGTGGGAAAAGCTTGGCATTATTATGCTCTGCTCTTGCATGGCAGCAATCTCAGTATGGTGAGTAATTTATATTAGTTAGCTATGAAATACATTACATTTGTCAAAAAACATTGTGAAGCACTTGGGGTTATATCTACTAAGGGAAACAGATTGAAATACCGGCGGCTGCTCCCCGATGGATGAAGAGTCAGGTAAGTATCCTAACTCCGCTAAATTGGCAATAATATTTAATGCAAAACATGCCTGTTTTTGCATTTAATATTACATGTGTTGTACATCCTGTGACCAGAACTACAAACAAGCTGCTGCTTAATAAATATACCCCTTGGTGTAAATTAAAGTTGTTTCACACATTTATGTTATTTAAAAATCTCCCTCCTGGTATTTTGATGGGGCTTCCACATTTAGAAACCACATTTGTTTCAATTCTTACAATTATTTGTGAACTCTGCTGGCTAGCTTCTGTAATGCTTTCCGAGTTCCATGGAAGAAAGCCATGTCCATCCTATTGGGAACCATTTATAATGTTTAGCCCTCCATCTAATACTACAGAGCTCACTGGTGATTATGGTGGCTGGCCAGCAGATAATTATATGTAGCTGGGAAATGCTGAAAGGAATCCTTTTAAAAGATGTCAATATGTTCTTTCTCTGGCAACAAATACAGACACAGGTCTTTGCCTTCGTAAAGTGCGTGAATTAAAGTGCTTTTTCACAATTTCAAAACGCTTTTCTTATTATTGTCTTTTTGAAATGAAGCCACAAGCCAGATTATCATAAAAATATGGAAAAGCTTCTCCATGGATAGAGAATTGGTGGTGGGGATATATTTCTGGATCCATGTTTGGAGAACGCTTTTCCTTGCAGCTGCTGAAACAGTTAACAGCAGTTTTTTGCTACTTTTCAAAATTTTGGTTCCTTTAGGTAGACAGCCCAGTGGCGCCTATTCCATGGTTAAGGGTTGATAGTTAGCTAAATAGGCACAGAAACAGACAGAAATGGCTGGGGCAGTTTTTTGGGGGGTCCTGCGCTCTGGATTTGAACCCTGGTATGTTAGGGACCTACCCGAAAGAGGTTACCTGGATATGGTGGGTAGGCCCATAAGCTTGGCCATGATTATGCTAAAAACCTCTATTGATTGCAAAATTTTATTGCATTTATATATACTATTAATAATTTGGAGTTGTGCACCTGAGATTTGTCTGTTTCTGTGCCTGCAATTAGTCTCATCAGGTAGCACCTCCCATTATATATAGTCAGGTTGTGCAGTCTAGAAATCTTTCCCATATTCTAGTTAGCTAAATAGACATCTTGGGGTGATTCAATTGTTTTATCGCACCCATCTCCCGTCTAAAGTGACGGGAGATCAGGGTGCGATATTCAATTGTTTTTGTGTGTCCGTGCATATCGCGCCCAAATAGACAGGGTTTAGCAACATAAAGCGACTAAACCTGTCTAAAGTCCTGCTTTGGGTGCCCAAATTTCCGTCTAGGTGCCCCAAGTGCTGATTTATCATACATTCGCACATTTCTGCTCGCCTGCCCTGGGGCTGCAAGCAGAAATGTCTGCTCCTGCGGCTGTACGCACCCATACAGAGCAACAATTTAATTGCTCTGTCTGGCGCCCCGGCACCATGAGCCGCGGACGCAAACAGTTGAATCGCCCCCTTTTAATTTAATGGATGACTGTGTTATGTAAAGGAACAATGTAAATTTATATGTTAGTAGTCTATTTACTGATATATTTTGTGGATAAAAGTGCTATGTCCAATTCATGTCAATTGTTAAATTTATCTTTAACTATAAATATATCAGTTTCTTCTAAACGCAACATAACACCTTCATCCACTCACCTCTTTATTTGATTTTTAGACGGCTCCAGAGACAGTAAAAAAGGTCAGACATCTATGTATTGCATTCTAGACAAAAGCAGTTGTCAAATAATCATATTATAAAATAAGATGGTGATAAGGTTTTAAATATAAAATTATATACTTTTCTGTATAAGGAGAAGCCTAATAGCCAGACAGGCAGGATAGCATAATATGCGTAGACCACTGTATAAGAACATATTTGTTTTTTCAGGCTGTTTGTGTAATGCTGATACACATGTGGTGATGTATCAGTTGTTTTATTGACAAGCGATATATCACGATTGCATAAACGAGCATAGGCGGGTGCATAGACCGATATGTCTGTAAAAGATGTCGTTGACCGACATACAGTCAGGTGCATAAATATTGGTACATTGACAGAATTTTCATATTTTGGCCTCTATTCACCACCACAATGGCTTTGAAATGAAACAAACAAGATGTGCTTTAACTGCAGACTTTCAGATTTAATTTGAGGGTAATTACATCCAAATCAAGTGAATGGTGTAGGAATTAAAACGGTTTCTATATGTGCCTCCCACTTTTTAAAGGGCCAAAAGTAATGGGACTATCAACTCAAAAGCTATTTCATGGACAGGTGGGCTATTCCCTCGTTATTTCATTATCAATTAAGCAGGTAAAAGGTCTGGAGTTGATTCTAGGTGTGACATTTGCATTTGGAATCAGTCGCTGTCGACTCTCAATATGAGATCCAAAGAGCTGTCACTATCAGTGAAGCAAGCCATCATTAGACTGAAAAATCAAAACAAACCCATCAGAGAGATAGCAAAAACATTAGGTGTGGCCAAATCAACTATTTGGAACGTTCTTAAAAAGAAAGAACGCACCGGAGAGCTCAGCAACACCAAAAGACCCGGAGACCACGGAAAACAACTGTGGTGGATGACATAAGAATTATTTCCCTGGTGAAGAAAAACCCCTTCACAACAGTTGGCCAAATCAAGAACACTCTCCAGGAGGTAGGTGTATATGTGTCTAAGTCAACAATCAAGAGAAGACTTCACAAGAGTCAATATAGAGGATTCACCACAAGATGTAAACCATTGGTGAGCCTCAAAAACAGGAAGACCAGATTAGAGTTTGCCAAACAACATCTAAAAAAGCCATTACAGTTCTGGAACAACGTCCTATGGACAGATGAGACAAAGATCAACTTGTACCAGAGTGATGGGAAGAGAAGAGTATGGAGAAGGAAAGGAACTGCTCATGATCCAAAACATACCACCTCAGCAGTGAAGCATGGTGGTAGTGTCATGGCGTGGGCATGTATGGCTGCCAATGGAACTGGTTCCCTTGTATTTATTGATGATGTGACTGCTAACAAAAGCAGCAGAATAAATTCTAAAGTGTTTCGGGCAATATTATATGCTCATATTCAGTCAAATGCTTCAGAACTCATTGGACGGCGCTTCACAGTGCAGATGGACAATGACCCAAAGCATACTGCAAAAGCAACCATAGAGTTTTTTAAGGCTCAAAAGTGGAATGTTATGCAATGGCCAAGTCAAGAGGCCTGGCAGAGCATCACCAGGGATGAAATCCAGCGTCTGGTGAGGTGTATGCGTTCCAGACTTCAGGCTGTAATTGCCTGCAAAAGATTTACAACAAAGTATTAAAAAGTGAAAGTTAGATTTAGGATTGTTTAGTTTGTCCCATTACTTTTGGCCCCTTAAAAAGTGGGAGGCACATATAGAAACCGTTGTAATTCCTACACCGTTCACCTGATTTGGATGTAATTACCCTCAAATTAAATCTGAAAGTCTGCAGTTAAAGCACATCTTGTTTGTTTCATTTCAAAGCCATTGTGGTGGTGAATAGAGGCCAAAATATGAAAATTCTGTCAATGTCCCAATATTTATGCACCTGACTGCATTTGGTCGGCCCTGCAGCAATGAAAGATATATTGGTGCATCTACATGTGTAACCCGGAGCCCGCACGAACACTTGCTGCAGGAAATGCCGACACGGATATCTTAACTGGATGGGCAGTTGTCATATCTGCCCAGACGCATTGAGCCAGCGGATTGGTAAGTGTGTATAGTTTACCATTCAGCCGTCCTGACGGTGCATTGGTCTGCTGACGATCCGTTGTCTAAATGTATACCTAGCCTTATAAGTTGTAATGTATAGCTAGTGTTCACTCTAGGTCCGGCAGCAGACAGGGCACTTCTGCGCGGGCAAAAAGGGGGTGTGGCCAAAGAAAAATGGGGCATGTCTTTATGACGCGTTCCCTTTTCGTCACGCATGCGGACGTGCACTTACGGCCATGCCGGGCAGCCTCCAAGCGCTGCGGTCACTGTGAATGGATGCCGGGCGCATTTGCCCGGCATCCATTCACCGGCGGTGACCGCTGTGCCGCCGTTTTGACCACCCGCGGGACACTGCTACCTGCGGGTGGAGACAGCGGGGCGCCGCGCTGGAGGTCAGGGTGCTTTCTGCCCTTCAGAAATAGGGCAGGGCGTGGTTCCCCGCTGAAACAACCTAGCGGGAACGCTGTATAGCTATTACCTTGAGTTTTGGGGATTGGTGGAAAGGAGGGCATCCAAAGGGTTATTTCAATGAGTGGCTGAGAGTGCTCTCACCACACTGCCGGAATAATAGTAGCCTTAACCACTTGCCTGGCATGGGCGTAATGGTTACGCCCAAACCAGGCTTATCTTGAACTGCCATGGACGTCATAGTGACGCCCAGTCAAAAACGCCCACTAGGTGGCTGCGGGAAGGTAAACTTCCCACAGCCGCTATTGTCAGAGGGACCTGAAGGTCCCTCTACACCTGCGGCTTCCCCTCTAGTGTGTCCCTATCACTGCTGGCCACAGTGATTGTGCACCCGGCGGGACTGCCTCTGTGCGCGGCTGCAAGCAGCCTTGTTTTCAATACCGCTGCTGCTGCATCCCAATCACTGTGGCCAGCAGTGATCGGGCAGCTTGTTAGTCCCCCCTCCCGGCGTGGCTGCCCTGCTGTGTCTCTCCGGCCCGGGTAGCCGGCACAATACGAACCTCCTCCCCCTCCTTCCTCGGAGCAGCTGCTCCACTTCTCCATGCTGCTGCTTCGTCCCCGGCGCACCAGTCGGCCCCTCCCCACAGCGCTGCTATGACCGGCTACTGCTCTATCCCCGGCCCAAGCCTGCGGCAGTGGCACCCTCGCCTTCTCCTCCCCCAGCACAGCTACACTCACACTGCCCTGTCCCTGGTTCCTCCTTCCAGCCACAGCTCTGCCTCTGTCCCCCTGTGTCGCGATCACTGCTGGCCACAGTGATTGGGCATTGTATAGTGAAAATCACACGCACATTCATCTATATATATATATATATATATATATATATATATATATATATGTAATCAGCGGCACTCACGGGACTCCCAATGACGACTAGTATACACGACAGTGTAGTTCAACGTTTCAGTCTTGGTAGACTTTTATCAAGAACAAGTATCAAAAGCAAGTGAACATACCTTTATAGGACAGCGTGCAAAGTGTGGTGTGCATAGCCGCCCCTCCTGCCCGGCTCCGGCTGAGTGATGTCATCCACGTGCAGCCGAAGTGCCACTCAGCACGTCATGATGCTCGGCTTGTGACGTGGTCAGTATGACTCACCCATTCCAGTGACGGACATCAGGTAGTGGGCGGAGAGGAATGTGTGGTGACATTGGTAACCTGGGAAAGTTACAGTATACCACATAAAATATGTACAGCGAACAAAGTAGCTTATATGCAGTATATCGAATGTATACATAGCAAAGTGCAATATACACAAAAAAGTATTGAAATCTGGCAGCACAAAAGTCTCTATGTAACGCATGATAATTAATCATAAGCAGAATACTGCTAGAATATAAGGAAAATATAGAAAAGTAATCACAACTCGATACAAAATATATTCCACAAAAAATTGTTTGGATGCAATATTGACTATAACCAAAGGTGTAGTCCAAAACCAATACTCCAGTTCCAGACTTGTCAAGGAGATACACACGCACTGGATGAGAGTGATTTTCCTTTTATTTGGTTACTTTACAACACTTGGTATTCCTAGGTGGTCCCCCATCCAAGTACTGACCAGGCCAAACACTGATTAGCTTCCAAGATCTGACGAGATCGGGCTTATCCAGTGTATGTATGGTTGTAACTAGCCACTAGAATATAGGAAGGCAATACTTCCTCTCAGCATAGTGAGCAATATCCCAATGTAGCCCGAATACTACAAAGTAGTAGAACAAGAACCACATCAAATGGTCATGTTTAGACCGGAAAAATATCTACTGAGCACAAAAGTAACTGCTCAACTGAGATTGAAATGCAATAAATACATAGTCAAGACAAAATATGAATGAAGATCACTTGCCCAGCAGTATCTGCATAACGGAAAGTGACGAGAAAAATACAATACAGCAGAAAAGTAATGTAATACGAAGCTGGTCAGGAGGGGCGGCTATGCACACCACACTTTGCACGCTGTCCTATAAAGGTATGTTCACTTGCTTTTGATACTTGTTCTTGATAAAAGTCTACCAATCTCACCAATTTGAACACATGCACGCCAAAATAAACTAGATTTTGAAGGCCAAATTTTGTGTAATCTACCTGGGGTCAAATAAATGCGATAGAGTAATTTCATATACATTTCAATATGTGAAATACATCTAGACATTTTAAATATAGAAAAGAATAGTTGAGACCATACATGCTTATCTAGACATATATTTAGGTGGTGTTCCCATTTAATAATAGCTGGTAACTTATCTGGTTCTTCCGCTGTAAGTATTAGAGATTACCAAAAAGATATACCTCTTTTGCGGGAGATTGAAGATATACGTGAAAAAACATGGGGAGGAATCATACCAGTCGAGCCTGCCTGTGGAATGGATTGAATCCAGTGCCTGACTTGAAGGAATTTATAGAAATCTCTAGAGGGGATGGAGAAGCTAGCTTGTAATTGGGGGAAGGAAAGGAGGGTATTATTTATAAAGAGGTCACGGAGGGTCGGATACCATTGAGGTGCCAGGAGAATAAATTTAGATTTGGGATTAAATATGATAAGCCCTGAATAGAAAGGTGGAGAGATGGCAGGTTAAATTGTAGAAGGGTAGATAGGCCATCCCACTCTTTGAGAGAAGCTAGTGTTGCCCTGGACATAGATTTTAAAGAGACTCTACAGCTGGATGGAAACCAGAGTAAGTCACAGAGGGGGAATTTGCCTAGCATATCGCTTTCCAGCCTAACCCAAGGTTTTGGGTTAAGAACATTTGACCAATCACTAAACTGATCGACCAAGCACGCAGCTTGATAGAGTGCTAGATTTCGGTAAGCCAAGTCCCCTGACGATCTAGACATCATTAGATATTTCTTAGCAATCCTGGCTCTCTTATTACTCCAAATATATTTATTCAGCACTGCATAAAATCTATTTAATCATGAGGTAGGGAGGGTCCTGGGAATTGACCTAAATACCTGAGTTTATGAAGAAGAGTCATCTTGATGGCCTCCATTCTGCCCATCCAGGAGACCTCATGATTCATCCAATCTTTTGTGAAGGCACTAAATTGGTTCAATAGAGGGACATAATTATATGCAAGAAGAGGGTCTTCTTTAGCTGACAAAGAGATACCCAGATAACGGAGAGACAGTGATTGCCAGTTACAATTCTAACGAGATTTAAGGGAATACAGGAGCTAGGGTGGAACATTTATTGCTAATACTTCCGTTTTAGATGTGTTTAATTTATAATATGAGGCCGCAGAATAATCATGAAGCAACTGTTGTGAATTTGGGAGAGAGGTTTCCAGATGTGTTACAAACAGAAGGACGTCGTCCGCAAAAAAGCAAATTCTATGTTGTGACCCATTTATGAGAGGACCATGAAAGAGGGGGGTGGTGCGGATATGTTCTGCTAAAGGGTCTATTGCTAAAACAAAAATTAAGGGAGATAAGGGGCAACTCTGTCTGGTGCCATTGTTTATAGGGAACAAAGAAGACAGGAAACTATTGCAAACATACACATGCTTCAGGTGAACTATAAAGTGGAAGAATGGCATCTAAGAACCATCCTGAAAAAACGAATTTGGAGAGTACAGCCTTCATGTATCCCCAGTGTAACCTATCGAAGGCTTTCTCGGCGTCTAATGAAAGCGCCAGAAGCGGGTCCCTTACCTATGTAAAAGGCTCAATAATATTCAAGGCTCTTCGTGTGTTGTCTGGTGCTTGTCGGCCCAACACGAAGCCCACTTGGTCTGGGTTGATTAAATCAGGGAGCAACGGATTCAATCTATTGGCTACCATTTTTGCATATAATTTAATATCAGTGTTCAGTAGGGCTATGGGCCTATAATTTTGGGCATGTGTGGGGTCCTTGCCTGGTTTGAGGATGGTAATAATTCGAGCCTCAAGCATTTCAGGAGGGAATGAGCCTGAATTGTTCCCCGCTTCAAACACCTGCACCAGCGCCGAAATAAGATCTGTCTGAAACTCTATATAAAAGTTGTTAGAGAAGCCATCAGGCCCAGGCGCTTTATCACGTTTCAAGGATTTGATGGCATCTCTCACTTCTCCCTCTGTCCAGGGAGTGTTTATGGAGTCTAAAGACTGGTCGGTAAGGGAGGGTAGGGAAAGATCTGAAAGAAAAGCAGAGATAGTCTCTGATGTGGGTTGAGCTGTGTGTACATCATCTTTCAGATTATAAAGGCGAGCGTAATCTGCAAAAGTGTTAGAGATGTCTAGTGAATTGGTCAGTTTGGCTCCAGAACAATTATACAAGGCCCGAACTGAAGCACGAGCCTCTTTTCCTCTCCGCTCTTTGGCTAGGAGGCGGGATGCACTATTACCATCAACATAGATTCTTTGATTCATCCTATCAATAGTGAATTTGATATTTTTCAAAGTATAGATCTCTAACTCTTCCCTAACTTTTAAATTTTTTGTAAGAGTATGTAATTGGAAGGGTCAGATTTATGTTGATTTTCTAGGGCCCGAAGTCTAGCTTCTACTTCCTTTTGCTTTTGAGCTTCTTGGTGCTTAATTCTAGATGCTACCTGAATAACCGATCCTCTAAGAACTGCCTTAAGGGCGCACCAAAAATTTATGGATGTAGTATCCATGGGCTTATTATATTGGAGATAATCTGAAAGAGCGGACTGGATGGCCTGCTTTGCCTCCACAGAGGATAGAATAAAGTTATTGAATCTCCATGGTCTGGTGGAGGAGAAAGACCCACTACAATCCCATTGAAGTGTCAAAGGGGGATGGTCAGACCGTGTGTTAGGGAGGATATTTGAACCTCTAACCTGTTGTAATGACCATTTATCCATAAGGGCAAGATCGATCCTGAAATATGATCCGTGCACACGAGAGAGAAAGGTGTAATCACGGGTCGTAGGGTGCATAGCCCGCCAAACATCATACAGACCATACTCCAGGACCAACCGACTAAAGACCCCGGAAGCACCAGTAGGATCAGCAAAATCACCACCACCTGCATTATTAGATTTATCCAATCGAGGATCTAGGACTAGATTAAAGTCACCAAGTAGAATAATCTGACCTGAGCACACCTGGGTAATGCTGAACAATTTTCTAATAAAGGACATTTGACCAGTATTTGGGGCATATACAGATGCTATAGTATTTCTCCTCTAACTCCCCTATCAGAACAAGATATCTACCTAGGGGATCGGCTACTTGGGATTTTAAAACAAAGTTACAGTTGCAATGAAAAAGGATTGCCACTCCTTTTTTTTAGTGGGGCCAGAAGCAAAATAACCAGAGGGGATAATAAGGGTCGGAGAAGGTAGGAGAGGCATCTTTGACGAAATGGGTTTCTCGAATCGCTATCACATCCATTTTGTGGGTTCTAAAATAGCGGAGGGCAATCCTACGTTTCTGAGAGGAGTTTAAACCCTTAGCGTTAATAGACATGAAATTCACCATCTTAACAAATCTAGAGAAATGTGGAGGCAAAGCAAGAACATCCTATCTATACTGGGTCGATCAACACTGACCTATTGAGAAATGCAAAAAAGATAAACATCATATAGCCTGTAAACATAATGGGGGGAGGGAAAGGACACAAAGGGGTGAAAAGGGACATAAATGACTCCACGGCGGGAGTCAGAGGGACCACGAAACAAAGTGGCGAAAATGGTAGAACAATGGGGGTAATGACACGGTTTCCACCACCTGGAAACAAAATAGCAAATAGCGCTTAACAATAGTATAAGACACACCATATATAGCTAAAATGGCATATATTACTTGAAATGAAGAAATTAAGCCTTTTTATGGCAATAGTAAACATAGAAAACGGCAATACAAATACACATTGCATCAATCAACATTGAAAGCAAATATAATTATAAATATATTTCTGATGATCAATATCTTAGCGGCTTGTAAAAAAGGCAATTGGAACTGTATGAACTATAAGGACTCAAAGAGATGTCCAACGGCCACTATAGGTGAAACACCGCAAATATAGAAACAAAAACTAAGTTGAAGTGAGGAAGTGCAGGCAGTAAAACAATCAGCCGTTACTGCCCACTGTGGACCAATCTGAACTAAGTGTAGGAATGTGTTCAGTAGATTTGGTAGCATACGGGATACGCCAAAGGTCCAGTGCTTTCATACCGTCTTCCATGAGTGACAATAAGTTTAGTTGGGAATCCCCATCTATATGGAATTTGAGCTTGGCGTAAAGCTGATGTGATGCTGAAGAAGGATCTTCTTTTATTTAATGTACAGTAGCTGGGGAAAGATCTCCACATATTTGTAAGTTGCCCAGTGCAGCGTAGGAGAGTCCAGCATCTCTAGATGCTCGAAGTAGGCTCTCCTTCACATGGAAGTAGTGCATCCTCATGATAGTGTCTCGCGGAGAGGCCTCAGGGGCATTGCTAACCTTAGGGAGACGTTGAATGCGGTCTAAGAGGATTTGTGTGGAAGGCAAGTCCGGGAGTAATTTCTGAAATAGAGCCACAGCAAGCTCAGAAAGTTCGGAAAATTGTACCGTTTCTGGAATTCCACGGATTTTAAGGTTGTTCCTGCGGTCTTCGAGATCAGCCAGTTTATCCCGAAGTGCAGAAAGTTCCGCTTGGGTAGTTTCATGAGCGGATATTAAGACATTGTGAGAGACGACCACCTCTCCCATCTTATTCTCGAGAAGGTCCATGCGACCACCTAATTCAGCGACATCGTGCTTCAGTTCCCCAACCGTAGAAGGTAATTCAGCTGTGATATCTTTCTTAAGATCACCGAGGAGCTGCAGCATGCCCCTCACTGTGATAGGTTCATCCATAGAGGCATCATCTGAGGAAGCATGCGGAGACGAAGCTGTAGGGGGAGAGGCCTGCTTCTTGTGACATTCGTGGTCGTGAAGACTGTGTGGAATCTCTCGACAGCGGAGGGGTTGCAGATGTAGTCTTGAAAAAGCTCACCGGAGGGATACCTTTAGCCAATTTGTTGTTTTTCTTAGGCCCCATGTTTTCTGGTTATAGATCTAATTGGAGAATTTGCGTTTGAGTGATCTCTGAAGAAATGGGAATATGTTATGCGGTGTGTAGCTGCGATGGTGGTGGGAAAATAGTCACATTATAGAGGAATCAGAGCCATGATGGCAGTAGAGTTCCACTGTTAGAGACCATTAAGAGATAAATGCACTCATAGCCAAATGGAGCAGATAAATAAAGTAGAAAAATACTACTTATTCACTGCAAGGTGGTAGCCTGAAGGGTATCCATATGCAGGGTGAAAGGGAGACAGGGTTGAAAGGGTAGCAAGTAAATGGATGCTCCAGGCCAGCTGTGGCAGGCAGGGAGAGTGTGCTGTGGCTCCAGTAACTGAGAGTGCCGCTTTGCACCCTAACACCCAGCACAACGGAGGAGGCAAAGCAGAGACCCCAGACTAGCCGACAGGTCACTCACCTCGGTCGTTGAGGAGAGGAGTGCAGGGAGCAGGTATTGAAGAGCCGGGAGCCAGGGTCCGCTTTCCAAGATGGCGGCCGCAGACGCACCAGCAGCAGTCAGGCCCTTGTTAAGGAGGCAGGCAGCCCGGGAGCACGGCGGAGATGTCCCGCCGCCACACCCAGGGTAAGAGGCTTCTAGGCTGTACTGCTGGAGGCAGGTCCGGAGGCCTCGCTGTTGCGCCCGGCGAGAGTCCGCGGGCTTCAGGTCCTGGACTCCAGTACCCGGCTTCAGTTGTGGCGCTAGGCCGGAATGGAGAAAAGGCGTCCGGGTAGCTCAGGGGGTCCTCAAGTACAGGGCACTCAGTAGTGCTACAATTAAGAGATGGGTCTCTGCTAAGAGGGGTTCTGGGTAGTCCAGATACAGACTAAAAGGGGCTCTTTTTCAGGGAGAGATCCCAAAGATGCTTCCTCTCTGTTTCACAGTCAGGCCACGCCCCCAAAATAGAAATATTTTAATAGCTTACATATTCAAAGTCCATAGTCGACGTTTCGGTCCGAACATGGCAAACCACCACAGTGAAATATAACCCCTGTGGCAGTATCACCAGAGATGGCACTGGTGAGAAGCAGATTCTGTGTGGGGGCAGGAGAGATCCGCCAACACAGAGAAGAAAAGGATTCTGGGAGATTGTGTAAGGGCTGCCCAGTGGATTCAGTCCAAGGAGGACTGAGACAGAGCTCATTGTGCCAAGAAGCCATTGGGGGCAGTGGCGGAACTCCCGGAGACAATGGAGTCATTTGCCGCCGGGCGCCAGCCCTGAAGGGGGTGTTAAGGCTGAAATGAAATACCTCTGTATTGCTTCAAAATATTCTTTTTACAAAGTGATTTTATGTGAATGCATTAAACTGTCTTGAGCTAACTATTGCAGTGACCACAAAGGTTTGGAATGGGTTAACCACATAATGTAATGTAATTATGTACACCTTTTTCATTAATCATTGTCATTGGAGTGCATAAAATGTATTGTAACCTAATGAAAGATAGGATATCTTATTGATAACTCAATGTGCATGGTCCACGTCTGTGCGCACAATCTTGTGACTGGTCCAGCTGAATAAATCTACCTTTGTTTCACTACAAGCTGTCTAAATGAAGATTTTATATTATCAGGGGCACCTGGCTCCATTGTCCCCGGGAGCTGCATGGAGAAGGAGCGCTGCTGATCGGCGCTCCACCTCCATTTTGCGTAACTACGGAGGGTGCAGGGGGTGCGACCGCACCCCCTGCACCCTCCATTTGCCAGGCACCAGCTGAGTGTGTTGCCAGTGGGCGCCCGGCTCCTATTCAAACCCCCGGCGGCAGCCGGAGGACGGAGCTCCCTCCATCTTCCGGGTCCCGCAGTGCACTATGGGAGTGACGTCATGACGTCACTCCCATAGTGCAGAGGAGCGGACGCCGAGGACGGAGCTCAGGAGTGAGCTCCGTCGTCCGGGTCCCGCAGTGCACTATGAGAGTGACATCATGGCATCACTTCCATAGTGCCGAGGAGCGGGCGCCAGGGATGGACGGCAGCAGCACTGAGGCGGGGATACAGGTAAGTGTTTATTTGTTGTTGTTTTTGTGTGCATGCGCGCGGGGGGGCCTCACTACTGGGGGCAACTATAGGAGGTTCACTACTGGGGGCTCACTACTGGGGGCAACTACAGGGGGCTCACTACTGGGGGCAACTACAGGGGGTAAGTACATGGGGCTCACTACTGGGAGCAACTGCAGGGGGCTCACTACTGGAGGTACTGCATAGAGAGAACACTACTGGAGGCACTGCATAGGGGGACCATTACTGGGGGGCACTACATAGGCGGGCACTGCATAGGGGGAACACTACTGGGGGGCATTGTGTAAAAGGTACTGCATAAGGGGGGCGTGGGCAGCTGGGGCTGGCATAGGTGCTGGGGGGTGGTACATTTTAATTTTTTGGGGGGGCACCAACATTTATCTTTCCTCCGGGCACCTGGGATGAAGTTACGCCACTGATTGGGGGCCAGGACGCCTGAGCGTAGACCTGTGAGATACAGGGATGGCCATCAAACTCTGTTACTGAGCCTATGTTAACTGCAAGGAAGCAGGTCAGACTGTGAGGCTGTGGCAGCTAAAGACCAGGCCGGAGCCTGTGTCAGGACAGCGGACAATTGAAAAGCCAGAGGCCAAGCCAGGCCAGGCTAATTATCCCATTATAACTCTGCAGGAGGCAGACAGAGACTTTGAACTATGGGCCTGATTCAGAGCCGGACGCTCTAAACGAGCGCCCGCTCTGAATCAGGGTGTGTTTTTTTTTTTTTCCAAAGCAGCCTCTTGGACGCTCGCATACCACCCACAGCTTATGCGAGCGTCCATGATGATGGTCGCGATGGTCAAGACCATCGGGCTTGCGACGAGACCCTGCGGTAGGGTCTCGGTGACCGCAAGGCCTGGAGTGATTTTGGCTCTATCAGAGCCAAAATCACTCCCACTGACATCACTAGTGATGTCAGTGGGGCCGGACCCAGACGGTAGTTGTACCCATGGGAACGCCTCCGTCTGGCAGCCACGCCCCCGCAACGCCCACCAAAGGGGGTGTGCTGTCACTCACCATCGACAGCACGCCCCCTTTGGTGGCTACCCCGTCGTTATTCGGGTCTCGGGCATGCACACAACGGAGCTCCCTCCGTCGTGCGCATGCGCACTAGGGCACCATCGACCCGCTTGTGAGCGCTCAGCGCTCGCGAGCGGGTCTGAATCAGCCCCTCTGTTTGCAGACTAGCTGCCCAAGGTTAGTTAGGGGCGAAGAAGTGAGCTAGTGCCCTAAGAAAGGGCTAGGCATTTATTATTTTCTGTTTGTTTCCTGAATATGCTGGAAGTAAAGCACCACGTTCATTAATTTTACTGAAATGCCACGTGTGGAGTCTGATTCTGCACCTAATTACTGCACCACTGACACCAGTCTACCAAGCTAACTACCCCAAGTTGTCACACCCCATAAACCAGAGCCAGTATATATGCCACTCCCAATCAGTAATCAGTTGCATCGGTGACTAATCAATTAGACAATAACATAGTAAAAAAATATCCAACAATGGCCATAAGACCCATATGTATATAACTGCTGAGAAGGTATACACTCACCATCCAGGAGTAAAATTGGTATGCTTAGATATGCGAAAAAACTAACTTGCAGTACACCGGAACTACATCAGTGGTTGTATATATATATAGCTACCGGTTTGCAGTGTCCACAGCTGCTACAGCATATCAGCGCGCCACCATAAGATACGTAGGTCATAGAATATTAGACATCCGGAAACTTCCGGCCTGCCATAATGACGGCATGTTGGAGGTGGTGCCCTAGTAACAGAAATAGCTTGCGTTCCACAAGTCGGTGGAATACACACTATGGAATGTAGATTAGAGTGGGAAGGCTTATAATCAGGCTCTGGGTGCCATCGCTTACAGTTAACTACCTAGATAATAAAATTAGAAAAATGACCTAAACACACCATTTGCTAAATAAGGAAAAGTAAAAAACATGTTTACACAGACTGAATCCCTGCCAACATTCTATAAATCCTAATATCGTCATATACATAACACTGCTGCCATAACACAACGGCAGCACATATGCTCACAAATTCGACAATTATAGCAAAAAATTAGTACAGAAGATAGTAACATCCAAAAAATTAATTGCTTCCTTTTCAATCTGGGCTGTGAATCTAATAGGACTCTTGAGTGTGTTAAGGTTGTCGATCATCTCATGAAACTCAGCTTCTGTACCACACCAGATTAAAAAGAGGTCATCAATGTACCGCTTGTAATGGCTAATTTGTGTGTACGTTCGTACTGACCCATGTACAGATTCACGTAGGACGGCGTGAGGTTAGACCCCATCGCCATCCCCTCTGTCTGTACATAGTATTTATTACAGTAAGAAAAATTCTTATTGAGGACAATCTTTGCAAGTTCTAAAAGAAACTCAATAGGAGGACCTACATGTTCACCTGTACTCAGAGTTATTCTAAGTGACTCTAGACCTGCTTTGTGTGGAATCACTGTATATAAAGATGCCACATCTATGGTGGCAAGCCAGTACTGATCACTTACATTGTTCAAATTCAGAGTTTTATCAAGAAAGTCTGTGTCCCTGATATAGCTTTCCATCAATACTACATGTGGCTGCAAAAAGCTGTCGAGAAACATCGCAAATGGTTGGTGTACTGAACCACGTGCCGATATAATGGTTCGACCAGGCGGACTGATAAGTGACTTGTGTACCTTGGGTAATAGATACAAGATGGGGCATATAGGATGATCAACCTTTAAAAAGGTTGCTATACCATCCTCCAGCCATCGGTACTGTACCGCCCGGTCGACCACTTGATCTACAATTCTCTTTACATCATACATGGGGTTGCAGGGTACCTGTAGGTAGGCGCTGTCGTCATCAAGCTGGCGGCGCACTTCAGTATCGTACGCTCGCTAGTCTTAGACGACGATGGCACCCCCTTTGTCTGCCTGTCTAATAACAATTTTGTCATTCTGTATCAAAGACCGTAATGCTTGTCGTTGTACCTTGCTCAGATCATCATATATCTTCTTTCAAAACATATATATATATATATATATATGCTTATATAGCTATCTCTCTCTTCTCTCTCTCTATATAGATATGTACAGTATATTTATATAGACACAGCCGCTATATATATATATATATATATATATATATATAGTGGCTATGTCCTCAAACAATCAAAGGTTTCTATTGATGGTTGAACCCATCGGCCTTCAATTGTTCAGCTGTCAATGGCCATCGGTATTCGGTGTTTAAAAATATAAATTTTTTATAAAATCGTGTTGGATAAGTTTTAAAATGATGTTCTTTACCTAATTCAGTCATAAAAAGAAAACGACAATTTCTGAGCGGTTTTGGAAAAAAAATGTCAGTTAAGTGGTTAAAGAAAGGCCAAACATAAATGACCTGATAACTTTCTTTCTACTGCTTGAGGAAATGTCTTTTCCCAACACTATATTTCTCTGGTGGTCTGCTCAGCAAAATCCTGCAGTCTGCTACTGTGACACGGCTGAAAGTTGTGTTGAACTGACGTTTCATATAAAAACATCAGTGCAGCGCAACTTATTGGCTTCGTGATGTGCAGCCCACTGCTCAGAACCATAAAAATATAGGAAGTGCTGCCAAATGGAAACTGTTCACATCAATCGTTTTCAATACAGTTTAATACATGATAATGTAGCCATATCATAAACACAGTAAAATACAATAAAATAAACAATGACAATTTTTTTTTTTATAAAAAATACAAAATAGATCAGGCTTAAACTGAGCGTTCACAAAGGTTTCAATTTTTGTAATACTCTACACTCCTTTAAACATGTATCTCAATATGCAAACTCTGTTTCCTTAATTTCCTTTTCTTCTAGGTTGCAAAAAATTAAGAAAAATAACCACTCTATTAATTTGGTGGACAGTTCTCTGTATTGTTTCCAATCCACACTTGAAGATTCCCAATGAGCTTTTATCCATAACCACTTTGGTTAGAAAAAATATATATGCTGCTCAGAGCCCCCCTACTCCTCGACCCTTGCCCACCTTGTGATAGTCATTTCCATCCAAGAGAGAATGTCAGTCGCCGCCCTCTTTGCACTGGAGGCAAGCATTGCATCACCCTCCCCACCTAGTGCCCGCCAAACAGTAAGAAAGATGCAGGATGGGAGGGTGCATGATGGGTTGCTGTTTACCTGCTGTGATAGGGTTCTGTCCACTCATAAACTTAAAACTTCTTAATATTTGCAACTGTAGTCACAAGGAAGATTATGCTGCTTGGAGATAATCTCATAGCTTTTACCTTTAACATAGTGTTTCCGCAAGGCTGTTTCAGCGGGGCACCGGTCCATGCTCTTTTGGCGGCACCCCGCTGAAATAGCCGTTCCCACCCGCTGGCCGTAGTGTCCCGCAAGGAGGAAAATTTCCAGTGAAACAATCACCGGCGACTCGGGTGAGTGATTCTCACGCCATCTATTCACACTGCAGGGAGAGTTTGGGGGCAGCCCAGCATCTCCGTGAGTGCTAGGCGCACTCCCTACAGTGATGAAAAGTGGGCATGTCTCAAGGATACTCCTCATTTTTTTAGTGACCACGTCCCATTCCCACCTTCGGCGTGCACAACAGTGTCTTACAGTGATAGCTGCCCTGCCCCCTCACCGTCCCAGAAGGAACACTATTAACCTGCTTTTCTATATTTTTTTCGATCTTCTCAGGCAACTCCTCATTGCTTTCTCTGATCCATGTTCAGTGCGGTGCACACAATGATACCAAATATAAATATAATCCAATTATTATCTTTTCTAAGTGGTACCAACAATTCTTTGCAGTCGACAATAGCTTTTAATTTCATCAATTATCAGGAGTAATAAAGCATTGTTTCAATGACCTGTAAGGGTACCAACAAATTTGTCCATGTTTGTATAATTTTTTTTAATCTAATGGACAATTCATAGATTTAAGGTTTGATTTTTCACTAAGCCAAAAAGGGTAGGCCACCATGCAGTTCAGGAATTCTGGATTATTCAGTTCAGTCAAAAATGTAGAAGTATACATATTAAGTTTGTATTTCTTCTTCAGGGTCCATAGGGGTCCACAGGGGAGACAATGGGGTGTAGATGGGACTTGGAGGACCGGAAGCCAACAGCAAAGCTTTTCAATCCCAGGACGCTCAGGTCCTTCCCCCTATAACCCGTCCACAGCCTTAGGGAAACTAAGAAGCTGGATCACCATTTTAACAGGGGGCTGCTATTACAGTAAGTAGCCAAAGGTTATTTTTGTGATTTAGTTTTAGTTTAATTTCTTATACTAATGAGCATCTGCCATCTGCACTGCTGCTCCATCACCCCTTTTCTTAGTTCAGAAGCCCAACGGGTCTCATTCGCCTATCCTCAACCTCAAGTCTCTGAACAAGTTTATCAGGGTGCCCAGGTTTCATATGGAAACCTTCCTCTCTATTATCCTGGCTATGGAGCCTGGGGACTTTATAGTGTCTCTGGACATTCAGGATGCTTACCTACATGTACGAATAGTGCTTTCTATTTAACAATGTCTCCGGTTTGATATATACTACAGCAACATTACCAATTTCAGGCTCTGTCTTTTGGCCTTTCAACGGGTCCTCGGGTCTTTACCAAGATCATGACAGTTATGGCGGTCTATCTTCATCGTCAAGGGATCAGTCTGCTCCCATATTTAGACAATCTCTTGCTGTTGGTCAGCTCCCCAGAAATTCTTCACTGTCATCTACAGATAACCATTGCCTTTCTACAAATGCACGGTTGGCTGATCAACTGGAAAAAGTCTTCCTTGACACCTTCTCTAAGAATTGTACATCAGGTAGCACTCCTGGACTCCCAGGTTCAGAGAATCTTCCTAATGACAGAAATAATCTCTGTATTACAGCACTGGGTGCGCAGATTACTACACAGTCGCCGAGTGTCAATTCACTCTGCAATGCAGACCCTAGGATCCATGGTGTCCATCTTTGACATGGTGGAGTTCACTCAGTTTCACTCCAGGCCCCTACAACACCTGAGCCTATCCAGGTGGAACGTGCTGACTCATCTGCTCAGATCCCAGATGATGAGCCTGTCGATGGAGGTTCGCCTGTCTCTAGTCTGGTGGCTACAGACATCCCACTTGAACAAGGGTCATCCCTTTTGGATCCCGGACTGGGTACTCTTAACTACGGACACAAGCCTCCGCAGGTGGGGCGCAGTAACCGGCCAGCACTCCTTCCAGGGCTGAAAGACGTCAGCTGAGGCAGTCTTACCAATCAACGTCCTAGAACTCCGAGCCATCTACAGAGCTCTCACTCTGGCTCAGGATATTCTTCAGAGCAGGCCAGTACAAGTACAGTCCGACAATTTCACCTTCAAAGTCTCTCCATAGACATTCCTCTTCAACTTGCTCTACGACCAGACCTGTTGTCTCAGGGTCCCTGTCTACATCTGGACCTGGCCTGCCTTTCTTTAAAGGCTTGACTCTTGAGTCATCCCTCCACATGTAAGGTATTTTTAGCTCTGTGGTCCAGATCATGATCAGAGCTCGTAAACCGGCCTCTGCCAGAATTTATCACCGGGTATGGCATACATATGTCCAGTGGTATGCCCCTAGAAACTATGACCCTCAAGTTTTTAAGGTTTCTAGAATACCTGCCATTCTTCAGGCTGGATTGGATCTTGGACTCCGCCTAGCATCTCTAAATGTGCATGTCTCTGCTCTGTCCATCTGGTTCTAGCGCAGAATTGCTCCTCTATCGCATGTTCACACCTTCTTGCAGAGTGTTCTATGTATACAACCTTCCTTTGTCCCTCCTGTGGTTCCGTGGGATTTGTCAGTGGATCCCCACGGACTTCAGGAACCTGCATTCGAAGCCTTTTAATCAATGGATCTCAAGTGGCTCACTGTGAAGATTCTGTTTCTTCATGATATAGCATCTGCCCGTAGGGTATCTGATTTAGGGACGCTTTCATGTCGCTCCCCCTTTTTAATCTTTCATCAGGACGTGGCTTCCTTTCCAAAGTGGTTTCTCGTTTCTACATTAATGAGGAAATTGTGGTTCCGGCCTTTCAATCACAAGACCTCTTGGCAGATTAGGCCTCTTTGGATGTGGTCCGTACTCTAAAGATCTACGTGGACCGCACTAGTTCCATCAGGAAATCAGACTCCCTCTTCATCTAATATGGATTCCATAATAAGGGATGGCCAGCTAGCAAACAAACTCTGGCCGGATGGGTTTGCATGACCATCTCACAGGCTTATGTGCAGACTGGCCTTCCTGTGCCAGCTACAGTATCTGCTCATTCTACTCGCTCTGTGGGTTCCTCGTAGGCAGCCTGTTGTGGCGACTCTGCTGAACAACTATGCAAGGCAGCTACGTGGTCTTCTGTCCACACCTTTCTTAGGTTACATAGAAACATAGAATTTGACGGCAGATAAGAACCACTTGGCCCATCTAGTCTGCCCTTTTTTACCTTTTGGTAACCTCAAACCCTATGTGATCCTCAGTTCTTTGTAAGGATATTCTTATGCCTATCTCAAGCATGTTTAAATTGTTCTACTGTCTTAGCCTTGTCTGGTGGTCTGTAAATCACCCCAGTGCGAATGTCTTTCTCCCCTGTTTCTATGGTTATCCAAAGGACCTCATTTTTTTTCTGCAATATTTTGTATTGAAGTAGTTTTAATGTTGTTTTTCACATACATTGCTACCCCTCCTCCAATCTTTCCTATTCTGTCTTTTCTAAATAAAGTATATCCTGGTATAGCTATGTCCCAGTCATGTTTTTCATTGCACCATGACTACGTAATAGCTACAATATCAAGATCATCCCTAGTCACTATTGCTGTTAGCTCTGAGATTTATCTCCTAAGTTCCTAGCATTTGCACACATAGGCCCTGATTCAGAGCCGGACGCTCTGACAGAGTGCTCGCTCTGAATCAAGGCTGGTCTTTTTTTAAATTTTTAGAGCGGCCTCCTGGCCACTCGCATAGCTGTGGGTGACCACCCACAGCTATAGTGAGCGGCCAGGAAGATGGTCGCGATGGTAAAGACCATCGCGACCATCGGGCTTGCGACGAGACCCTTGTGGTATGGTCTCGTTGCCGCAAGCCCCAGAGAGATTTCGGCTCTAACAGAGCCGAAATCTCTCCAACTGACATCACTCGTGATGTCAGTGGGGCCGTCCCCAAACGGAGGCGTTCACATGGGAACGCCTCCGTTTGGGCAGCCACTCCCCGGCCTGCCCACCAAAGGGGGCGAGCTGTCACTCAACATCGACAGCTCGCCCCCTTTGTTGCGAGACCCGGAGCGACAGAGTGCCCGTCGCTATCCGGGTCTCATGCATGTGCACGACGGAACCAACTCCATCGTGCGCATGCGCACTTGACCACCATCGTCCCGGTTGCGAGCGCACGGCGCTTGTGACCGGGTCTGAATCAGGCCCAGAGCTCTAAGGGTTGTGTTTGTGCCTCTCTTAAGGCACACATCCACTAGAAGACAGACAAACGACTGCACAATTACGACATTGTAATCGTGCAGTTGTTTGTTAGTCTGTGAGCAGTCGTTCCGTGTAGGCACACCAATCATCTGCAAACACGTTGAACCTGACGTTATCGTCTGGTTGTACAACCTATTTGTACGATGGTAGATGTCTAAACGACTAGCGAGAGCGCGCACCGCTGGTCGTTTTAGACATTTTTCAAAACAATTTGCAAATGATTGAATGATATCTATATCGTTCAATCGCTCAGCTTAATCGTCTAATGGATGTGTGCCTTTAGTTCTAGGCATGTTCAGACAGTACATTTGTAATATTAGCATTCCCGTTAGGCTGTTTTAGTGGGGCGTTGCTCCCTGCCCTCCTTCTGGAGGGCAAAAATCGGCCTGCCCTCCTTCTGGAGGGCAAAAAGTGCCCTGCCCTCACATCGCAGTGCACAGCTAAGACAGCCTGAGGGTACTGTCTTCACCCGCGGGTCGCAGTGTCCTGCGGGTGGGGAAATGTGCGATGACCCGGTCACCGCCGGTGAATAGACGCTGGGCACATGCGTCTGGCATCTATTTTACCTGTCAGCAGCGCTTGTGGGCTGCCCGCCCCCAAGAATGACGAAAAGGTGACGCATCTTACGGACATGCCCTTTTTCCATGGCCACGCCCCATTTTCGGGTGCGCGCGCCGAAGGAGCCCTCTCTAGCTCTGGCGCCCTGCCCGCCGCCGAAACTAGAGTGAACACTATAATATTATGGCTTTTTTTATATTACCTGGTTGTAACGTGCGTGAGGCTGCGATGTTTCTCTATGTTAACGATGGTTTCGCAGTCTTGCTAAGGATTACGGATGTGTGTAAGGTAAAGTGGGTTTCCTTATGTTGTGCTGCGGCGACATAGCGATTGCAGTGGATTAGCATACTATCGCAGTTGAACTGCGTGTGTAATCGCTATTGCATTCACTGTTGCGATCCAAGCTGAATCAGGCCCTTAATCCGGTGTTCGATCCCAGCACCAAAGACTTAAAAATCAGGCGTGCCCAACTAACTTAAAACAATTCTAGTGTAGATAAAAGTTTCTTTACATGGTCAGCATAACACGTGCAATGCTCACATATAAATAGAGCTGATCTTCATAAATGTTTTGATTATATTCCACTGGAAGTACATCAATCACTCCATAGGATCCATTATGAATCAATTTATTAAAAGGTTGACACAAATAAAAACTGAACAGGTCCACAATAGTTCAAATTTGAGTCGTACAGATCTTATAGCTCATATGTACATGTCCGAATAAATACCTCCAGTACAAAGGCCAGTTGGGCTAAAGCAGGCCATACATTAGGATGATATCATTCCAACCAGCCAACTAATTGGCTGGTTGGAATGATATTTGGGCAGTGTGCATCATTCGTTTGTCTGTCCAACTATTTCGGAAAATCAAACTTTTTTTTCCCAACTATTCGTTCTATAAGTAGGCGGACACTAGTCTGCCTACTTTAAGTTACAGTCATTACTTACCTCAGAATGCTGTTACCGCTGCTGCCTCTCTGCATCCTCCTGGCCCAGTGTTGAGGGCTCTCAGCCCGCCAGTCTGGAGCGATGGTGGATGGCTTGGGAAGACTTGTCTGGGCTCTGATGTCAAGTGACACCGCTGAGCCAATACTGCAGAGCGGCACTGCAACCACTCTGTGCAGTACTAGTGGCACTGCAAACCCCGCGCAGTACTATTGGCACTACAACCCCCAGTACTAGCGTCACTGCACCCCCCAAGTACAAGTGGCATTGCACCCCCAAGTACAAAAGCCACCAAAGCCGGATTAACGTCAGGTCCCCCCTTGGCTCCCATACACTGTCCCCTTAATTACAACACTACACTCACAAGCCTGCCAGAACCTCTGAACAAGAGCCGGTGACAGTGGTCACGTCATTCCAGGGGCTGCGGGACATCACTAATTGACATAAGCAAGGACTGCTTCTTTGCACCGCTGGACAGTGGCCATGAAAAACATATTCCCCAGTGTCCACCTCCAAATCAGCCCGACAGCCAATCGACTGCTTAGCACTAGCCAAAGTTAATATGTGCAGATTTATTATCCATCACTATGTTCTTCATAAACAGTTGAATCCACTTGTGGCAGCACAACCTAAAGGAAGCCCTGAGTAAATTTTTTCCAACAGTGAAGGGTTTTGGTGTTTCCACATTATGTAAGGTAACATTTTCCTGGCATGGTTTTACTACAATCATTACCTTGGGCAAGGACTGTGATAATTACATTTCATGGTACTGACCAGAGGGGTGTCTTCCAGGCTTACAGTTCTTTCGTTACAGAGAATGTAATGCTGGGTACACACTAAACTATGCGTACCCAGCACGATCTCGTTCACGACGGGACCAGGCGGGATTCCCGGTATAGACAAGTGCATACACACTTGCCGATGCCGGGAGCGACAACTGGGCCATGCAGCATTCGGTGTCATGGATCCTGCTGAGGATATTGCAGGTTGGACCTGCATGCAGGTCCGACAGATGATGTCGCTGACGACGCTCGGGAGCGCGCATCATCAGCGGCATAACCTTTACACACTGCTTTGATGTGGACGATATGTCTAGTGTGTACCTGGTTTAAGGTCTTCTCAGTGGTTTCCTGAGAGTGACATCAATGGTATCTGGGTGTGGTACATAGATTGACAATGTAAATCTTGCCAGCAGTAACCCGGGTTATTGCACGTGAACGTGCAGCAACCCAGGTTACTGTGCGGTGTGAAATGGCTCAGTTGAAATAATCCAGGTCCCAGGCATTTCAAGCCGGGTAACGAGCAGGGTTGAACACGTGTTCAACCCGGCTCACTGTGCAGTGTGACTGAGTAACCCGGGTCGATCCGTTCACAGCATAGGTAGAGCCGGTGCTTGGAGATGTCCTCTCCAAGCGCCGGGTCAGCACATGATGGCAGGTGACACAATAAGCTGGGTCGGGCCACCAGTCTGAAAGGTGTCTGGGATGGACCCGTGAAAGTGGTGGTAGTCAGTCAATGGTTCGACACCAGATGGTCGACATGTAGTAAGTTGACAGAGGCAAATGGTTGTCTGACCAAATATTCACAGTGTAGAAAGTCGACAGGTTCAAATGGTCGACATGTATTTTTTTTTATTTAACCCTAACTCTCACCCAAGTGCCTAAACCTAGCCGTACCCTCCAGCAGCCTAACCCTAATCTTCCCCCAAGTGCCTACCTTCACCCTAACCTTAAAAATATGGAAAAAACATAAAATGATTGACCTTCTGCACCTGTTGACCTTCTGCATGTCGACACATTGAATGTTGACCTTTTCATTGTCGATCTTCTATCTGGATACCGTGTTATTCATATAGTCTTTTTAGTCACTGTTTCTGAAACCTGTTACCCATTAATGGGATATTCTGGAACAATGGACCCAAACATCAGCTGAGTGAGTATTTTGTTGATGAATGGTGCTGCATCCCTACTGCACAATACCAGGATACATGCCGCATGCACATGGTGGATTTATACTGGGGTTTCCTTTTTGTTTAAGTTTTCGGAGCTAAGATCTTCTTTGGATGGTGTTAGCCATTAAAGCTAGGAATCTTTCTGATTGTGCGGCCTGACGTCTATCACTTTATAATTCACTGTTCACTGTGATGGGCTCTTGGAGCTGCTGTACCCGCAGATTAATTGTTTCTTATTGGTTCAATATTTGGTAATTGAGAAATTATACTTTTCAGGGCCAAAATGGGAATGGTCATAAATGGACCCCTTATAATGCTGCGGATTGTCTTTTTATGCAGATTGTTAGTGAATTGGTAAGGTGTTCGTCTGATCTGGAAATGTTGCTTCCTGTATGGGATGAAACGTTTGTGTTCTGAATGCTAAACTTTTTTTTTTTTTTTCTTAATACTTTCTTTCCTTGTTTCCCAGGAGTTTACATGTGTGAGGTTTTATGACCGCTTTGGGCATTACATGCACAGGTATCAACATGACAGGCAATCTTGTATCCTCAGATGTTTCATAGTGAATTGTAACTGTTTCTTGCATTGAACAAATGCAACACATGCTAAAATTTAAGATATGTTAGGAAACCTATGAAATCATATAGTCACCTCTCTGTGTTAAAGTTCAGTCACATCATAAACAGAAGAATGTCACCTTTTTGTGGGTACATAGCTGCTTTATATCATGATCTGCATTGCTAATATCAAGATATGCAAATGCTGCCTATTTACGACTACAAATTCTGCCTATTTATGACTGGTTTGCTTTACAGTGTCTGTGGGAGTTATATAGCCGCTATTGCCATGCTAACTACTAGACACACAGAAAATATCCCCCATACTGTAATATGTTTTCACATTGTTAATTGCTGCTTAGTTTTATCTATGTAAAAAAACACTAAACCCTTGCTGTATTGAGAAAAAAACAACACTTTTCATTCCTTGGCAAAATTTAAGGTATTTTAACTTACTCTTTACTAAAAGCTTGACAAATTTTCTTACATCTAGGATAACATTTTTAGCAATGAGGTATATTTTAAACTTTTTTTTAACTATTAGTAAATGAACACCACAGGGCACCCCTGTATAGCCCTGTCCAACCTCCGCTACACTCACTGCTCTGTCCCACCCCGCCCTCTATGTGCCCACTCCTCCACCCTGTCCCACTGTTCTATCCATCTGCTGCTCTGCCTTCCCCCCCACTCTGTCTCACCCCTTCCCTCCTGCTTCTGCATAATTGCCTCCCAGCTGGTCCTCCTCCACTCCTTTCAAGGTCTGACCTGCCGCTCTTACAGTGGAAACCATTGGAGGGGCCCCGGCTCCCATGATGGACTGCCTTGGGGAACTTTTTCACTGACAAGCATATTGTTACTTCTGACTAGGGCTGATTATACTTTCCATTGTGCACAGATTGCTGGTTGTGGATGGTGTTGTTTACACTCCTACACCTTGTATTGCAAATGCATTTCGGAAATATTTTGAGGAGGTTTATGCTTTTCATATTAACTAGTCCCCAGATGACTTTGCCTCCTACCTGGATCAAGTGTCTCTCCTGTGTCTGGCTGAAGTTATTTGGACTCCCCCATCTCCTTTAAAGAGATGGAGGACTCTAAATCCTACTTGAAAATCTACAGGAGTGGATGGGCTTCCCATCGAATTGTATATTTGTTCCTTAACTGCTGGGTGTTTTAGCTACATTGAATCATGTTGGGTATGGGTTCTCGGTGGTCGGGATGCTGTCAGAACACCGACAGCGGCATCCCAACAGAGAGAATCCTGACACCCTTAAGGTAAGTATACTACCACTAACCCTATCCCCTGCCCTAACCCTCCCTCCCAGGTGCCTAAACCTAACCTCCCTCCCTAGTGCCTAAACCTAACCTCACCCTCCCCGCACCTTAAACCTAACCCTCCTTCCTTAGTGCCTAACCTTAACCCTCTCCCTAGTGCCCAATCCTGACCTTTAAAGCTAAACCTAAACCGATACCTTCAGGATGCCGGCGGTTGGAATACTGGAGCTGAGATCCCGACACTATCGGGATTCCGGTACCAGTATTTAGACTGTCTGCATCCCACATGCCGGAATGCTGACTACATCCTATTAGAATCCCTGTCCCTTCCCCACACTATGGCGGAGACCTTGATATTGGTGCTTCCCAAGCCTGACAAAGTCCTCGATTTTCCTGAATACTGTAACCCAATCTTGTTGCTGACCACCAATGTCAAAATTTTAGGTACAATTCTAGCCTTTTGTCTGATTAACGTTATTCTTGAGATCATCCACCATGACCAGGCGGCCTTTATGCCTGGGAAATCGACTGCTAACCAACTCCACCATTTACATACAAATCTGCAGCTTGATTATGTGGGGATGGTGGATGCCTTGAGTGTGTCTCTGGATGCAGCCAAGGGGTTTGACTCTGAGTGGTCATTCCTCTGCCCAGTTCTTTCTCTGTTTTGGGTGGGGAAGGACTTTATTCCTGCCACTGCATTCGTGCCCTGCTACTAGGGCCTGTGTTAATGGTTTTGTCACTGACTCTTTCACCCTTGGTAGAGGCACTAGGCAGGGTTGCCCACTATCTCTCATTTTGTTTGCAATTGCCATAGAGCCACTGGATTGTGCTATGTGGGTTTTGTTCTTAAGCTGCTAGTCTTGGGACAGGAGGAGAATATTACACCTTATGCTTACGACATGTTACTGCTCCTGTCAGGAATGATGCAGTCTTTGACATCTCTTTTGCCAATGGTGGATGTCTATGGCTCTTTCTTGGTAGTTAAAAATGTCTCTTCCTGTGCAGGCTGGAGGGGTTTGGTGCTTCACAGCAAAATTGTTGGATTGTCTTCGCAATGACCAATGTTCTCCCTTGTAGAGTATTTCTAGTTTATCACAATTTAAATTAATAGAGTGAGGGGCTCTCTGGCTGGGTTGAGTATATGTTGTCAACATTCATCAGACCGACATAATTCAGTGGTGACTTACCTTGTGCGGTGGCTCCAACAGTGTCTTCCAAGTTAGCCAGAGATCTGGCTGTGATAGAGCTGTTACGGAGGTGAGTAATGCCCCTAACCCTAAACCTTCCCCCAGTTTCTAACCCTCCCCTTCTGCAGCAAAACTCTAACCCTCCAGTCTTGCAGCCTAACCCTAACTCTCCAATCCATGCAAAAGGTCGACATTTTGCATCAATTGTGAACATGTCGACATTCTGCAGATAACATATTCCGTGTTATAATTTTAACAATGTTGACATTGTGTTGTAAACATTATAACATTTTGAATGTCGACATGGTGAATGCATCCCCTCTGGCTAGCTCGTAAGATTAAAGCTATATGTCAGATATACCAGGATGCCTCTGAGATCTTTTGCTCAACCTAGTTTGAAGTTTCATCTTCCAAATAGTATGTTCTATAGGTATATGGAGTTCCTGCATGCTCTCTGCACTGTCTAATGGGAGCACCCCCCGCATTTCTGAATTGTCTGTCTGCATCCTGCTGAGGTCCTTCTCCTATCGCAAAAGTATTTTTCTATTGTACTATTGTCAATTGCAGTGGTTCCCAAATGGTCCAAGTTTTAAGGCTATCCGTGTTTGAGCACAGATGGGTAAATCGAAAGACTGAGGTACTAATTATAGTCAACTGTGCCCAAGCATGGTTATTCTTAAAACCTGGATTGTTAGGGTGCCTTGAGGACCAAGTTTGGGAGCCTCTGGTTTATTGCATGAATGTGTTAGTGGGGGACTGCAGGCACTCAAATGGAAGGTTGAGTACTGGGAATTTGTATTGGGTTTTTCCTCGGTGGCCTCTGCATATATGCCTTACTAGCAGATTCAGCAGTATACTTTACATAGGGTGTACTGGACTCCGATAATACTGAGCAGGCTGGTAGGGGTGTTCTCCAACTCCTGTCCGAAGTGTGGTGTCTTGGTTTCAAGATTCAGGTTTCTCTCAACTCCTGTCCCAATTGAGTCTGCATTTTGATCCTAAGTTGTTCATTGTATAGTTAAGACCAGGGTTTGTATTGCTTTACTGGAACCTGTGACTTAAATATTCCTTAAATTACTATCTGCAACTGTATGTAGATAATCTCCTAGTGCTGGCTAGGCCTGTATTCTCAGGACATGTATGGCTTCACAAGCTCCTTCTTTCTTAGCTTGACTTGGCCTGGTTAACTACAGGATCCAACATGAATGTTTCATGTATATCAAGAGAAGTGTCCTTTAATTTGATAAAGTCTGGTTCCAGGTCTCACAGTATGCTCTGGAGCCCTCCTCTGTCTAGGTTGGGTGCTCAAGTTTACCTGGTTCTACCTGGTCCATAGATTTGTGCCTAGTACTGATAATCCTGGTATGTGTTCTACTCTCAGTGGCATGATGTATCTTAATTGTTCTATGTTGTGTTCTCTTTTGTGTATATTTTGTCTATGTTCACCTTGGAAGTTTTTCGAAAAACGTTCACAATTTAAAAATTCACACATAGCTCATCCATTTTACAAACTTTACACCACTTTCAAACCACATAATCATAGCAATGCTTTATCCCCTTTTATTTCCACCTCAATCCTTTTCATCTCACACTTCATCACCCCTCAACTCTCACTCTTCAAGCCTAGTAACTCCCTACCGAGCATCATAATTGCCCACTTAGTCGTCCTCCACATGCAATTGTTCTTTATCTCATAGTCCTCATAATCCCCAATTCAGCATGTCGCTTTCATTCTGATCACCTCTCTGTACCCCTGATCATATTTAAATTGTCCCCCATCAAAATGGTTTGGCTGGTTACTGTAGAGTTAAATAAAACTATCATTAAGCTTTATTGCTCACTCACTGTTGCTCAGCTTCTTCTGAATTCACTCAAAGGGGAACTAGTAATCTAGTTTTCTCTGAGTACTAAAATGCCACTGCCAAGATCAAACCTTCTTAATCCAAGTTGTATTGAGCAAACTTTAAGTTGGAGATCCAGAAAGGCAGCATGAGAGGGCTTAAATTAGTTAGTGAGATTTAGTCAGAGCTCTCTGTGGTTGCATAATCCACACTTTCTAATGCGGGATAGTACAGCAATGCTTAAATAACCATGTCTTGTTTCACTCATGGTTCAGATCACCATCATAAGTTAGACACCGTGGTCCAACATTTAGGCACCAGAATAACTTGACACCAGTCTGTCTACACTATGTGGACAAAAGTATTCGGACAACTGACCATTACACCAACAGGGACTGTAATTACATTGTATTCAAATATATATACTTTAATATGGAGTTGGTCCCCCTTTTGCAGCTATAACAGCTTCCACTCTTCTTGGAAGGCTTTCCACAAGATGATGTTAGCCGAGAAGGCCTTGCTTGCAATCTCCATTCCAGTTCATTCCAAAGATGCTCGATTGGGTTGAGGTCAGGGCTATGTGTGGGCCAGTCAAGTTCTTCCACACCAAACTCATCAAACCATGTCTTTTATAGTCCTTGCTTTGTGCACTGGGGCTCAGTCATGTTGGAATTAAAAGGGCCTTCCCCAAACTGTTGCCACAAAGTTGGACATTGTCCAAAATGTCTTAGTATGCTGAAGCATTAAGATTGCCCTTCACTGAAGAGAAGGGGCCTAGCCCAAAACCTGAAAACAACAACATACCATTATCCATCCTCAACCAAACTTCACAGTTGGCACAATGCAGTCATGCAGGTACGGTCCTAGACTGCTAAACAGAGGAGCATGATTAGTCACTCCACAGAACACGTTTCCACTGCTCAACAGTCCAGTGTGTGCTTTACACCACTCCATCTGACGCTTGGCAATGAATTTGGTGATGTGAGGCTTGCATGCAGCTGCTCGGCCAAGGAAACCCATTCCATTAAGCTCCCGCCGCACAGTTTTTGTGCTTACATTAATGCCAGTGGAAGTTTGGAACTCTTCAGCTATGGAATCAGCAGAGCGTTGGCGACTTTTATGCACCATGCGCCTTAGCAGTCGTTGACCCTGCTTTCTGATTTTATATGGTCTTACGCATTGTGACTGATGTGGTGTTTTTTAATTCTTCAATTTTCGAATAATATCACTTAGTTTACCGTGGAATATCCAGCAGGGATGAAATTTCACAAACTGTCTTATTGTAAAGGTGGCATCCTATCACAGTACCATGCTTGAAGTCACTGAGGTCTTCAGAATGACCCATTTTGTATCACAAATGTTTGCAAATGGAGACCGCATGGTTAGGTGCTTGATTTTGTACACCCGTGCCAATGGGTCTGATTGAAGCACCTCAATTCAATAATTAACAGGTGTGACCAAATGCTTTTGTCCATATAGTGTATGTATGTGTGCATATATATACTGTGTATGTGTATATATATATATATATATATATATATTTCAGCCATCACACTAAAACCACCTGCCTGATATTGTGTAGGTCCTCCTCATGCTGCCAGTTGCCAAACAGCAGTGACCTGTAGTGGCATGGTCTCCACAAAACCTTTGAAGATGTCCTGTGGTGACTGGCACCAAGAAGTTATCAGCAGGTAATTTAAGTCCTGTTATTTAGGAGGTGTGGCCCAATGGCTTACAGATGCTCGATCATATCGAGATCTGAGGAATTTCGAGCCCAGGTCAACCCCTTGAACTCTTTGTCATGTTCCTCAAACCATTCCTGAACAATTTTTGTAGTGTGGCAAGGCACCTTATCCTGCTGAAAGAGGCCACTACCATCAGGGAACACCATTGCCATGAAGGGGTGGAGTTGGTCTGCAACAATGTTTAGGTAGTGTGATGTCTTGGGGTTAATTAGCTCGGCAGAGGGTGAATGGATACAGTGTTTAGGTGCTTAATTAGGATCCACACACAGCGTTCAGGTGAAATAAACAATGTGATGCTTTACTGCCAGCATATGAAATCAGGAAACAGAAAATAGCAAACAAACCTAGCCCCTGTTTGCTGCGACTAACTCACTTCTTCAACCCTCTCTATAAGGGAGCAGCTAGTCTGCAAACAAAAGTCCCAAGTCAGCTTAGCCCTGCTTCCTGCAGGTTAACACAGGCTCCGGCCTGGTCTTTAGTTGGTTGACACAACTACACACAGATACAGGGGTATTCAATATGAAACGTAAACTTGGCCGTCAAAGTTTTCGCCGCACATCGGAGCTTTTTCCGGGGAAAAAGTATTGCGCGCTCCCGCTTATCCCCGTATTCAATATGAAATCGTCGAAAACGGGACCCGGCAATACTTGGATCGGCGAAAACAAACGGGAATTTTTTGAAAATAATTGTAGGACCCCCCTAAAGATGTCCAGACCTCGGGGATCACTATGGGTACCCCCGTTTTAGTCTGCAGAAGAAAGTCAGGGTTTTTAAATAGCCGCGGCAGGTGTTTTTTTTCCCGACTTTGAAGAAGTGATGCAGAAGAGCATTTAGCTTTTTTTTTTAATTTTTAAAAGTGGTCCCATCAAATTTGGGGTACATGAAAATGGGTACTAGCATATTTTTAAGTCCCTAAAGTTATTTTTTTTAAATTCTGCAAAAATGCACCTGCCGCTACTTTGCGCAATGAAAAAAACACCTGACACATACTTGGGGACCCCACCAGAATTAATTTCGTTAGTTTGGCATTTTTTTTACCTTTTTTATTTTCACAACAAAATTTTTTTATTTTTTTTTAGGGTGGCCCGATTTTTTTTTTTTTTTAAATTTTTTTTGAACATTTCCTTTTAAGGGGACATTCCCAAAAGTACAGGCTATTTTTTATAAGCCTGCACCCCTAAACCAATCAGTGGCAGCGCTCACTGTAGAGCGGCCGCTGATTGGCTCCGGCTACTGACAGTTCCCACGTGGGCTGATTCGCGTCAGTTGCCGGAGCCAATCAGCAGGCACTCTACAGTGAGCGCTGCCGCTGATTGGCTCACGGGACTGCAATGCCCGTGAAGTGCCGATAGCTGCCATTCGGGAGCTATCTGTATGTATGGGCTGAAATAGTCACTTATTGGTCTGTAATGGATGTTGCTATTGTGACATGCAAATATATAATTTTGGTCTATAAAGAAAAACATAACCAAAAAAATTTTAAAATCTAAAAAACAAAAATATATAAAAATGTAAATGAAGTGGGAGGGATCATAAACACCAGTTTTAGCCTAACCTCAATGTCTGGTGTTAGTCATGGTTAAATTTTAATTATTTTATTATTTCTCAAAAGATCCTTTTGAGAAAGTCACGTGAGCGTGACGAAATGCGTTAAGGGCTTCTTCATCATTTAACCTTTATTCACACCGGAGTACCCGTCTGATAGTGCTGCTTCTTGAACTCCGCCTGAGCCGTGGAGACGAGTGGAGCACCTGGATCCCGCTTTGAGAGACTGCATTTCTCTGTTTCTGCTATCAGGCTAATACACTCGTCCAGTCCGGACTATTACTGCACTCCCATCCAGCCGCTCGTGCAGCCCGATCTCCGCTCAGCTTCGAGGACGCTTCACCTGAGCTGTAGAAGTGAGCGGAGCACCTGGATCCCTGCTTTGAGAGACTGCATCTCCCTGTTGCTGTGTCAGGCTGCACACTTGTCCAGTCGGACCACTGCCACACTTCCTCACAGCTGGTCATACATTCCGATCCCCGCTCAGCTCCGAGGACGCTCGGAAGGATCCGGTACCTACCTGTGCATAGACATTTGATCTCCTATACGCTAATTATACAGCGCAGGTTGTATCAGCACTCATTGAACACCGGGGATTAACGGACACACCGTGACCACCTATTGTGAGTGCAAAGTATATAAGTTGTTACCTATATTAGCGGGACTATCCAGTGTGTCAACTGAACTATTTGCCCTATATAGGGATTACATTTCAAATCCTCAATAGACTCCGCCATATAAAGGCGGCGCACTATCTGTTTTAACAGAACTACTGTTATTTTTTTAGCCATCAGCTGAATTTTTTCAGATGATGATACACTGTTATTTAACCATGGTTAAATTTTGAAACATATTATTTCTTTATTTGTGCTATGTCAATTTGTTTAAATTTTTCTTGCTTCTAATAATCTACACGTGTAGACTTCTATGTTTTTATTATTTTTTATTTATTATTTCTTTGTTTTCTATATATGTGTTTTTTATTGAGAATACTATACCTTGATATTCCATTTGGAATTTATTATTAAACAGTGATTAACTATACCCCAGCAGCGCAAGTCTTATATGGCTTTTTTTCTGGTTTGTTGGTACACCCTTCCAGTAGACCCAGTCAGATCTTTGACCTTCTTGAGGTTGAGAGTCATAATTCCCATTCCTGTGACGCAACAGGGAAGGGGCTTTTGTTCAAATTTGTTTTTGATTCAGAAACCATATGGGTCACATCACCCTATCCTGAATCTGAAGTCTCTCAACAGATTCATCCATGTGCCCAAATTCCGTATGGAAACCCTACGGTCAGTTATGCTGGCAATGGAGCCTGGAGATTTCATGGTCTCCCTGGACATACAGGATGCTTATCTGCATGTTTCTTTTGCACGACCTCACCAAGGATTTCTGAGAATGGCAGTAGATCAGCAACATTACAAATTTCAGGCTCTGCTCTTAGGGTGAGCCACTGCCTCTCAGGTATTTACAAAGACAATGGCAGTCATGACAGCTCATCTCAGGCGTCAAGGAGTCAGAATACTGTCATATTTGGACGACCTCCTGATATTGGTACAATTTCAGGAGGTGTTACAATGTCATCTCCAGATGACCACTGTCTTCCTACTAGAGCACCGCTTGATAATCAATTGGAAAAAGTCTTCTCTTTCTCCAACTCAGTAAATGGTGCACTTAGGGAAGCTGCTGGACTCTCTGGGACAGAGGATTCTTCTACCAGAGGACAAGATTGCAGCATTACAATCTCGGACGCAGTCTACTTTGCACACAAGAAGTATAAGTTCACTTGGCAATGCAGGTGCTGGGCTCCATGGTGTCCACATTCGACATGGTGTCTTATGCCCAGTTCCACTCCAGGTTCCTGCAGCAATGGATTCTGTCTCGTTGGGATGGCCGGTATCATCGGATAAAGTCTCAGATGATCCGCATCTCGCCAGAGGTTTGGCTCACCCTCACTTGGTGGCTGCAGATGACTCATCTAGACAAGGGTCGTCTGTTATGGGTCCCAGATTGGGTACTCTTCACCATGGATGCAAGTCTGCGAAGATGGGGAGTGATGACAGGTCTTCACACCTTTCAGGGATTGTGGACGGATCAGGAAAGTCACCTACAGATAAATGTTTTTGAGATTCGTGCAGTGCACAGAGCACTCGTTCAGGTGCAGGACCTACTTCAGGGCAAGCCTGTCTAGATTCAGTCCAACAACGCGACTGCGGAGGCCTATATCAGTCATCAAGGAGGCTAACCTGAGAGTTCTGGTTTCTGCATTGTTAGTATGGTTCCACTGCGGAATTACTCCCCTGCCGGATGTTAGAACATTTTTGCAGGTGGTTCTCTGTCTGCACCCTCCATTTGTCCCTCCAGTGGCACCGTTGGATTTATCTGGTTCTCAGGGCACTGCAGCTGTATCCTCAACTTGCACAGTTTCTGATTTGGCAGCACTGTTAGGTCTCTCCCCATATTTGAATTTTCCTCAAAATAGAGCTGTTCTCTAGAGCGGGTTACATTCCCGTTTTCATATTAATGAAGAAATTGTAGTCATGGCTTTTCAGTCTTCAGACCTTTCTAAGAGTGAAGCTTCCCTGGATGTGGTTCGTGCCCTACGTATCTACGTGTTCCGTACCAGCTCCACCAGGAAATCAGATGCGCTCTTTGTATTATATGGGTTTCACAAACAAGGCTGCCCAGCTAATAAACAGACTTTGGCTCACTGGTTGTATATGACTATTTCTCAGGTCTATACACAGTCTGATCTCCCTGTCCCTGAACAAGGTTACAGCGTATTCTACTCGGTCTGTGGGACCATCATGGATGGTTAGACATGGCGCCTCGGCTGAACATCTGTGCAAGGCGGCCACTTGGTCTTCCGTCCATACCTTTATCAAATTTTATGCATTTGATCCTTTTGCCTCCCAGGATGCTTCCTTTGGGCGACAGATTCTCCTCTCTGCTCAGGAGCGACCCTACCCTTAAGGAACCTGCTTTAGGATCTTGAATTCACAACAGGATGGCGCTCACAGTGTCTGTCTAGATGATACTGCATTTCATATGTTCCGATACTTTTTAAGATGATAAAAGCAGGCTTATCTCATTATTACACTCGATGAATTGTGGTCATCTCATCAATGGAATAAGCATCCTCACAGCAATAGCATATACATCATCTCCAACGATTTAGGGAGTAGCCGCAAATTATGCCCCAAGAAGAAGAGATAGAGTGTATGTCCAACAGCACTTGAAGAGAGTTCCAGTTGTGATGAGACTTCAAATATGCATGGTGAACCACATCCCTGAAGAAGTGATGTCCTGTTGCTATCCTGCCACTGCCCATATTGGAAGTCTCACCACAACAGAAGCTCCCACTCTTCAACAGCCTTTCTAAAATGTATAGTGATGGAATCAAGGAATTTTGGGGCCTCCGTAAAAATCTCTGTGCAGATAAATGTAAATAAATGTTATAGCGGCTACGTGGCAAGAAGATTGAAACTCAAATGTTCATAATTCAAAGCCAGGCAACACAATCCTGCAGCAGGTAGTTTTGGAGTAAAGGAAAAAATATATTTCCACAAATAACAAATGTAAAACTATGCACTACCAGAGTGGAGTGAATTACAAAAAAAAATAAAAATGATGTAAATTGAACTGATTTGCGTTGGAGAATATACAAATCACCAGATGGATGGAGTTAATAGTGATGTGCAGATTGTAGGGCAAAACCTTACAGATATCAATGATTTTACAGTGTCTGCACTGTATGGCTACCAAGCTACCCACACAACAGGTTAAGAACCACTGCCATAGGGGATTCATTATTACTTAATTTCCTGCTGTTTAATTCTGTGCTGTGTTAGGAAACTCCCCTGGCAGTTTAATAAATAGTGTAATGCTCTTTTTTTGTGTGTCCTAATTGTTTTTCCTCTTTAATTTTTTGTCGTATAAAATAAACTGAATGTTGTAAATACACATATTTTATTCTTCTATAAAAGGTTAGCAGTTAACAAATATAAATAACTGCTGAAGGTATATTTACAAATGATGAACCTTACATGTTTTGGGAACTGATGCATTGCTCAGAAGATGATGGGTAGGGCGTTTCCAGGCCAGTATGGTGCGGTCTCTCATCTGTGTGTGCGATATTCGTGTTGTGAACGCTATACCTATGTTGTGGCTAACCTCTTTTGTGTTTAAGTAATGGTTATTAGTGTTCTAGGGTGGGCAGGGCAGCTTTCACAGAAGGGCATTCCGCTGCGCTTGCCCCAAAAAGGAGTGTAGTCACTTGAAATGGGGACATGACACGCTCCCCCTTTTCATCACTGTAGGGGGCGTGCCCAGCACTCACAAAAACACTGGGCTGTCCCCAAGCTCTCCCAGCAAGGTGAATAGATGCCTTGTGCATGGCATCTATTCACTCTCCAGTTATTGTTTCACCAGCGAAATAAAATGATAGAATAGTAATGAAAATTAAAATCAAGGCTGCAATCTGTGCTAGCACTAGTGTAACTACACTTTAAATACAAAAGAATGTGACATAGTGCTGGTCATTTGAGTAAGCGCTTTCTGAGACATCTATGTGATCATACTAAAGTCTACATATTAATTAACCTGTTGAGAAACTGTATTCATTGGAGCAATATATGAAGGCTACTAATTAAAATCCATGTGTAATTAAACATTTTTATGCTGACTACACAAGAACGGCTATATGCTCCATAAATAGATGGACAGATCTGAATTATTGTTGGGCCGGCTTCTATGGGTAAAGGATTTAAATTAATACTATGTGTTGTAAATGTCGAGCATACTGATATCTTACAATAGTATATTGTGGATATAAAAACTAATAGTGTGATTTATAAATACATTTCAGTGAATGGGATATGTGATCTGAACCATTAGAAATTACTGGAATGATTTATGTGTTTCAGATCTTCAATCTGCATGATATATAATTCAGTAGGATACATTTGTATCAATTGGATTGCCACATTCTGAGAAAGTATACATTGTATTGAAATTCTGTTGATTCAGTAGAAGCTGAATCTGATTGCAACATTTGGGTGCACATAATGATACTATATAATCTTTGAACAATTAAGTGGCTCCAAGTAGAGACACTCTGTGTGCCATGGTGTGCTTCATAATAAAAGAATTTGCATTTATTCTACTGCTTGAACAAAAATTAAATAAAATTGTTTTCTGCTGAAAGTTCTCTTGTTCACAGATAAAATTTTGCTCAGAAAAGATACACATTTGATTATTGAATATTACATTTATAATCACAGCAATAATAACGTAAATGGGATACAGAGACAGTTTGCAGCCTTGATTTTAATTTTCATTACTATTCTATAATTTTATTTAGCTGGTTTTAACTCATGTTACCATAAATTGGATATAAAGAATAACTAATAAAAGTTACATTTTAAGAATTATTTTTTTTTTTTTATTTATGCAGTGCATATGTGCATTCCACTTTTAAGGACTACTTTTCTATGGTTTTGGATTTACCTTAATGACCAAACACATTTTTATAGATTCGCTGCATCTGTTTCACCAACATTTATTTAATTTCCCATTCTACTTAAGGAAAATAAAAATATGTATTTCTTTTCTCCAGAAATGATTTATTTTTTTATCATATTGAAATAATTTAATCTTTTTCCATTAGTTACCTATGGTTAACTGCATAAAAATAATAAACACTTTACCTTAATATTATCCATTCCTATTTCCTGTTATGTATTATTCGTAGTCCCGCAAGGATAGACATGTCAAATATGTGTACTTTTCATTAAACTCAGGGGGCTAAATTTACTAAAGTGAGAGTTTTTAGAAGTGAGTTTTAAAAGTGATGTTTCCTATAGCAACCAATCAGATTCTACTTAACATTTAACTAGCACCTTCTAGTAGATAATAGCTAGAATCTGATCGGTTGCTATGGGCAACATCACTTTTAAAACTCACTTCTAAAAACTCTCACTTTAGTAAATTTACCCCTGGGACTTAGAAAAAATGGAGATGTTTTATCCTTTTATCCTTTTAACTGCTATTTTCAGTTTTTTGGGGGAGTCATTTATAGATCCAATGCAAGTTGGCTCCTTGCAGCTGTCCTCAAAGCTCTACCCCTCCCACACAGGAAGTTGTACTAGCAGCAGATGAAACACATCCTGACTAATGCTTGCTGAACACATGCAGGTGCTACGCATGCGTTCCTCTGAAAACTGTCGCTTTAACTTGTGCTCCACTTCCTCACATACCCCCACTGGCCACTGCTGAAATTCGTTTTTGTAAGTGCCTGGGGGAGATGGGCATGCTTGAGCTGCAGTGCAGCTACAGATGTGTCTTCATGCACCTATCCTTTTTGCGATGTATGGTGCAAGACGCATGGTTGACTTAACCGCTATGCCACGTTACCTGTGCTTCAGTAGTTTTTTCTTTACTTTTGTGTTTTTATTCGCTAATGTTCTAAGTTGCTAATAGTGTACTAAGGGCCTGATTCAGAGATATATGCAAACCTGACGGGTTTCCTACATCGTTATGGTTACCAATCGGCATGTGCGCTGGATCTGTATTGCGCATGCGTCGATCAATCTCTGTGCGATCGCTCGCAGTACCCTCTAAGCCGCAGCATGATTGACATGCAGCTGTTTGGGGGCAGGGCAGGTGCTGCGATGGGGTTCCTACTGCCCCCGTTCTGTAGGTGTGCTGAGGCCAGGGTGTGCGTCTTCCATCGCAAATTTCCTGTCCCTGGCAGAGGAGTTTCGCCAATCATCCTGAGTAAGTTTAGGCTTACTCAGATGGCCGATGGTGATCCAATGCTACCTCTCTACACAGCACTCAAATCTACAATGTCAACAGTGGGCGTCTTTTGCCTTCAGACACCTCCTGCGCCATTAGCATTTTTTTTGCATAGCTGCTGCGTCCAAAGACATTGTATTTTGGATTAGTATTTTATTGTGACAAATTAATTGGTATAAAGTAGAAGATTAAGCATAACAATGAGTGGAGCGACTCGTTCATCTATGTAACTTTTTTAGTGCAGTTTTTGGACTTACCTTTGAGCAATGTTTAGTGACTGCTGGGGATGATTGAGGCAGCTGCAGAGGGTCTGCCTCAGTTAGTACTCCAGTCCCAGAAGCCTCCACCGCCAGTTGCTCCACCCCGCGCTCAGGCGTAGGTGGCGAAGAGGTAACTGCTTCTAGCAGGGAACAGCAAAGTCACAGTTATCTCTACCTTCTTGCTGGTCTTGGGTTCCAGTAGGGTGACTGGGACCGGAGTGCATGGGGGTGGCGGAAATATATAATTGCTAGGCTAGGCCAAGTTTGCCACATGTCGGTTTTTACCTCAGCACATGTCGTTTTTTCCCTCAGCTCACATTTTTGCTAACCGCTACTTACTGACCTTTTAGTGGTACATTCATGTTATTAAATGCTTTATTTTGCTCTTGTTAGGAAAGCCAGTTAATGAAGGTGAGAATGAAAAATGCTGTAAAATGGAAGAAACAGCACCATGTGACTGTACATGTCATTCAAAGGTTACAGATACCAGCGTCGCATCCACTTCTATCTCCAATGATAAAGTCGGGTCATCTTCTAGTGGTCTAATGTCAGCTAAGCATGGTAAGAACTTTTGCAAATATTCAAGACTTTCTTTGGTTGCATTATTTAATACACATATAAATAGCAATGATGTGTATATTCTAGTTTTTTTTTTTTTTAGTTATTTTGAGACCAATTACACACATATTCTCCTTAGTAAATTTGAGGAGCATCTTCAAAAAACAAACACACACTATTAGGCTGCAATGGGGACATTTGAACGTTTGAACTGATGCATAGAAATGTGCAAGCATGTATACATTATTCGTACACATCTAGGATCAATTAACCAACCTGTGTTAGTTTGGATTTCCAGATTATACACAATCCTTTATGCCATTTTAATAATAGCAATGTATCAAGAATATGTTTTGTAATTTCTCCTTTCAAAAATGTATATTGCGCACTGCAATTTTTTTCAGGTTGTGTAATTTTGATAATATTTTTGTTTTAAAATTTATTTTTGTGTTTTCTTAGACTCTTTCATTAATAAACCAACACTTGCCTCAAAGTTGTCTGCGAAAAAACAAAAATTTTTGGCTTCTGATGAGAATGATGATTTTCAAACTGAAAGGAAACGAATGCGCCAATCAACCAATGAACAGCAGGTAACCAAAATGCCAATCTTCAGACTACACAGTCATATATTTACTCTCCTTCGTGATCACTTGGGGCTTGGTCACCACGCACCCAATATATTCTATTTAGTTGCTGTTACAAATACAAATGGGTTCATTATTGCTGTGCACAATGACATGTCAGAGATAATGACTTGTTATCTGACCATGAATGTAGCCCAGAACCTTATAGTTACTCCCTTAACAGCTATTCTATTAATATTCAATCTGAGTTAAAAAATTAAAAGTGCAATGCAAAGACAGTTTTTTTAATGAAATGTGGTATACAATGTATATGCAGTGGTGTAATATCTTGTATATCTGTTTGCAACTGAGTCTGTAGATGGAACTTGGTGTGAAAAAAAGCTGCTGCTGTTGCATCGTAGCACTTTGCATGCTGATTGTGTATGTATGTATATATATATATATATATATGTGTGTGTGTATGTATGTTTTTGTACACTGAAGTGCCAAAAGCCATGGGATAGATGCCTAGTATCGTGTAGGAATGTTTTTAGCCCGGCGAAGTGCAGGAACTCGATGTGGCATCGATTCCACAAGTGGACGTAAGACCTCTGGGGAGATGTTGACCCATTCGGTCTGGATAGCTTCCCACAGCTCCCTAATATTTGTAGGTGAAGGATCTTGGGTGTAAATGGACCTCTACACCACATCCCATAAATGCTCGATTAGGTTCATGTTGGGTGAACGTGGTGACCACACTAGTGGTCTGGAAATCTCCAGAATGCTCCTCGAACCAATTCTGTACAACTTGGGACCGATGACACTGTGCATTTTCCTGCTGGAATATTCTATCATTGTGATGGTACATGAAGTCCATGAAGGGCTGCAAATGGTCTTCAAACAATGCAACGTAGCGGTTACCAGATAATGATGTGTTCAGGCGGACCCAACCCATGCCACATTAGCACACCCCACACCATTATGGAACCACCACCAGCCAGCATGGGTCCATAGCCTCATGGTGTCTGCGCCCGAACCCTACCATCAGCCCGAAACAACTGGAACCCTTGACTCACTGGACTATGCCGCATTTTGCCAGTCCTCCAGAGTCCAATTAACAATGTCATAAGCTCAGATGAGGTTCTGTGTCCGGTGTCATCGTGTTAACAGGGGCACTCCTGTCAGTCTTTTGCTCCAATATCCCAATATAAGCTAGAGAATGCTGCACTGACCTGCTGCATATGCGTCTGGTACCTCTTGTATTGAATGTGGATGTGATTGTCTGATTCCATGAACAATTCTGGCCAGACACCGACGGACACTGCACTGTCCATTGTGGGTGGTAATGCCTTCCATGAGGTATTCCTGGTACATATGAGACAGCGTAGATCGAGGAATGTTGAACTTCGGAAATGTCAGGCACCCGCTATCATGCCCCATTCAAACTGAGATAATTCACATCTTCTGCCTTGAGCAGCCTATCTGGTGTTCAAACTGACTGACTAAAGAGATGTAAAATTACAACTGATGCAGGTCTGGGCATTTCCAAGACTTCACAGTACGGTGACACCACCTACTATTCCCTTTACATACTGCAATCCTGCTATCCCATGACTTTGGCACTTCAGCAAATATATATATATATATATATATATATACACACACACACACAATCGAAGGGCCGGCACTCCACATCAGTGCAATACAATTTACTTGCCTTGGTGCCACCCACTTACATATACAGAAAAAGAAAGGCGGCACTCACAGGTCTGGTGAAATAAAAGAATCAAACTGACAACTTTGTCTGCCTTGTTCAACGTTTCAGTCGCACATGACTTTTATCAAGAACGCAACAATAATGACTAATACACATACCTTTATAGCAGTATGTCCAAAGTGATTGGTGCGGTGTTATGCTCCATGCTGCCGGGAGCCAGAGTCTGACATCATCCTCGTGCGCCTCATGAGCATCACGACCCGAGTGCGATGACGTCACCAACGTGATGACGCGTCACGCGCCAGACGCTCAGGCACCACACAGCCTTGATGAGTCTGGCGCCCCCGGTGGATTGGAGGAAAGATAACCACTCAATATAGTGGGTATATGAGAATAAACAGTGAAGCACTGACCTGCAAAACTAATCATAATAAAATATATACATTGTAAAAATGTATGTAGAATACAACATATAAGGTGCGGGTAAGAACCCACACGTGCAAACAGTCAGAGAAACAGGGTTGAAAAATACAAATCACTCCTGCAAAAAAGGAAGAACATATAAAATCCACACCCAAGTGTTCCTAAATGGTGAATGAGATAGAGTTTTGTTAACTATAAGGATAAATTATCCACGGTCTACAACTATGACCCCTGAAAAATCAGACCCAATACGTTAAAAGCATTTTCAATGATTTTTTATTTGCAAGGACATTTTTCGCCAAAGTACGCAACTTATGAATTCTTTTTTTGGTATTTTATCATTAGGGGGGGGAGGGGTGTTCAAAGGGTTCTGAAAGAAATCCCCACATTTTTAGCCAAAAATAGGGATTTTGCATTAATTTAGGGAGAGGTATTTTGCAACCCATCTCACGTGTTCCCTGCCTCATGCCTCTGGTCCGCATAGGTCTGAAAGTCTTTGTTACAGGGGAGAGTGAACTGGTGAATGGTTTTTCCATTCCTTTATTGTCAAAACAACAATGGTTAGTCAGGAAATTAGTTGAAAGTTGCTTACTGCATAATTTTGAGTGCATATTTCTGTAAGCATCTGTCCCACATTCTAGGCACTTGCCTCCTTAACCTGCTTAAATATTACACCTCAAAAATTATAGACAATCGGAGTAAAGGCTAAAGTAGTAATTAAACTTTTCTCTTAAAAGGTAAGGAACATCACAAGTCAGTCTGAAAGAGCTGATCGTTTGCAAAACTGATTTAACATAGTTTTGTGGTTTGCCTGTTAGTAGGCAATTTAAGATTTAAAAAAACATTTAGTTTAGAATTGTGCTGTCGAAGATATGAGATGTTTCAGCACTGATAATATATAATAATGTAATAAGTGTTCATATTTTTTTTTCCATATGTAATAAAATAAATAGCTTCTATTCCTATTTGGTGGCACACCATTGGATGTCTGAGTGATGCATCATGTCCCCCACTACATATACAGTACACGCGCTGTTATAGTCCATTAACATTAGGACATTTCATGCTGGCATAGCAGAAGAGGCACATTTACTCAATGGTGAATGTGTACAATCCCAAGGGGGCATTTGATCTGGCTTTTGTAAAAATGTAGTAAACGCGTATTAAATATGTTTCGCTTTATTTTGCTATCTCTTTGTTTTACTTTGCAGACAAGAAAACGGCCCTGCTATGAAAAAGGTGTACAATTTATTGATGATGATGCAAGTCAAAGCAATTTGGAAGCTGATGGTTTGCAGCAGCTGAGGTTAGATATTCCGTGTGATGTAAATGAATCTACAGCGTCTACTTCAAAGCAAGTGAGTAGCATTGGTGTAAATGAGAGCATCTGTACCTACATATTTCTATGTGCAATTTATTTTCTCTTTTGGTCTATAACTGGTACGTAAATAAATCCTAAACAATTTTTCTACTTCAGGGTCCATAGGGTATCCACAGGATACCTTGGGGTATAGGTGTGACGTCAGTCATCGGGCACCATAGAGTTAAGCTTTCAGCCTCCCAGGATGCACTAGGGTCCCCCTCCTATACCCCGCCCCCGAGCCAAGGCACCTCAGTTTCGTTTGGTGCCCGGCCGGAGTCGGGTGCACCTGTTGGAGTGGGGGCTAGAAGAGCCCCTGAAGCTTTTTCTTCATGCAGCTGTGGCTGCACATCTGGATGAACAGCATGGACAGTCAGTCCTGACGTCAGTGGCGGGCTGGGCCGGGGGGCAGGGTGCCATCTGCCCCCCGGGCCGGTACAATTCAGGGCCGTCAATGCATTTTTTTTTTTAGTGACTATAGCAGCACAGCGCCACCTAGTGGCCGCTGGCAGTACTGCAGGTGATTGGGAGCACATGCAGCAGCCGTAGCAGCAGGAACACCTTCAGCCCTGGGGAGGACAAAGGTGCAGGGGGCGCACAGTGCAATGCCGCTTGCTGAAATGCATGTAGCTGCTGCCAGTGCCTGGTAGCCCTCTCCCTGCGCCGAATACTAGCGACTTGGCTGTGGCACCTCCTCATGACGTCACATAGGTGCTGACTCCACTCGGAGCTCAGCTCCGTGTAGGCTGTCTGGGGCCACCTGGTGACTGATGTTGTCTTTCGGGTACGTGGATGTCACCTCCTGCGGGCTGTTGGCTATCGCTTACCACTGAGCCTCAGGCAGTGCTGCTCTAAACTACAAAAGGTAAGCAAGCACCGACAGAAATATTTTTGAAAGCAGTTATATATATATATATATATATATATATATATATATATATTTGTGAATACTGTGGTCTGTGTGTGTGTATATGTATGTATGTGTGTGTGTGTGTGTGTGTATGTGTGTGTGTATATATATATATATAATGTATATCTGTGTATATCTCTGTATATATTTGTGTGCAAATGAATTTAAAAAAAATGTGGAGGGAGAGAGAAATCCACAATCTGCGGGCACTCATACACAGGGGCAAATTTTCTTAGGTGGCCATCTAAAATCAAAGATACCTGTAGATCCCACACACACATTATATATATATATATATATATATATATATACACACACAGTATACACTCCAATTGTTTTGTTTAGGGGTGTGTGGGGCCCAAAACATCGACTATTATATATATATATTTCAATACAGTTTGGGCCTAGGGTGAGTGTGTGGTGCTTAGTGTTAGGGCCAGGGTGAGTGTTTTCAAAGCAGCGAGTGGCTGTAACTTCCCTTTATTGTCCCTGCCCTCAGCCCCTCTGTAACACACACTCAATATTCCTACCACTTATACTTCCTGTCACTCAGTCACATTCACCCTTGTATAACTCTCACTGATCCTCATATTGTCTACTCTACACTCATCATTTACTGTATTCCTGCCAAGCACACTATCACTCAAGCTAAGCACCACACACTACCCTGGCCCTAACGCTAAGCACCACACACTTACCCTGGCCCTAACGCTAAGCACCATACACTCACCCTGGCCCTAACGCTAAGCACCGCACACTCACCCTGGCCCTAACGCTAAGCAACGCACACTCACCCTGGCCCTAACGCTAAGCACTGCACACTCACCCTGGCCCTAATGCTAAGCACCACACAATTACCCAAAATGTTACTGTCACACACTAACACTGGTGCTAATGCTGGGCATACACTATACAATTATCGGGGCAATCCACTTCATATCAGCGGATCACCCTAATAATTGTACTGTGTGTGCGGGCGACCGAGCGTAAAGTATTTATCGGTCGGGCATGCCAGATCGTCCAGCATGCCCTTCCAATGTGATATTTTGTAGGTTAAATGTCGGCTGCATTAGGCAGTGTATGCCCAGCCATGGCCGACTGACATACATTTCCCCTGTTCCTTCCCAGTGAAGGAACAAGGAAATGTTGCCTCTCCAGGGCCAGAGTGCAGATCTCGGGCAAATACCCTGTGAGATGTCTACAGTGTATGCCCGCGATATCTGCTGGGTGTCAGGCTGCCAGATACACTGTCTATCGGTCTGACAGACATTTTATCAGCAAATGTAACACACTGTAAAATCACTCTCAATTTTCTCCATCACACAAAACGAGCAGGAAATAGGGGCAGAAAGGAAACAAAGACAGGCAGAGAGGGGCAGGAGAGCAAAAGGGGAAAAAACCAAGATGGGATTGAAGAGAGAGAGACAAAGTAGTGGGATCGGAGAAAAAGAAATAGAGGAGGGAGAAGGGAGATATGGAGAAGAGACAGAGCGGGAAGTGAAAGACGGAATAAGAAGGGAAAAGTGGGGAGGAGAAACGGGGGTGGAAGAGAGAGAAGAAAGAGAGTTTATAAGAATTAAAAAGAAAGCCAGGCAATGCCGGACATTATATCTAGTGTGTGTAAATACAGTGTATATATTATGTGCAGTATGTTTTTAAATGTCAGTCCTTTTGTGGATATTGTTTTTGCTGTAATGTTGTGTTTTTGGAAGAGTATAATAGCCGAATCCATTCTAACTTAGTATACTGAAGGCGGATACACATACATACACACATGCATGCAAGATCAACACTAAGAGGTCTATGTACTAAGCCTTAAAGAGAGATAAAGTACCAGCCAATCCGCTCCTGTCATTTTACAGGCTGTGTTTGAAAATGACAGGAGCTGATTGGTTGGTACTTTATCTTCATTCACTTTAACTCTCTCCAGTGCTTAGTACTGTGCATTGTGATTTGCAGTGACTGATAGTCACTGACGCTGCTGTGTGCTGGTGCATCCCGTGGCTGAGGGCAAGGGGGAGACTGGGAGCTCCTCTCTCTATTCCGCTCCAGCGCCTGCAAGTTGAAGTGGCAGCAAACGGTAGTTCCGCTGTGTGAGTCTGACAGGTCAGGTCAAACTTTTGTTAGGCGGCATGGGCAATGCATATGTGTTTTATTTTTTTTCCTGTGAGGGCCATTGCGTTTGATTTGTTTTCCTGTAGGGGACAATGGGGCAGATGTATGAAGCTCTGGAAAGTGATAAAGTGCAGAGTGATAAATGTCCAACCACTCAGCTCCTAACTGTCATGACAGTTAGGAGCGGATTGGTTGGTCGTTTATCACTCTCCACTTTATCACTTCCCAGAGCTTCATACATCTGCCCCAATGTGTTTTATTCTTTTCCTGTGAGGGCTATTGCGTTTTAAGTGCAACCTCTAGTCAGGGTTAACAACACCAGGGCCACTTGCTTGTGTTGCCCCCCAGGCTGAAAGTTGCCAGCCAGCCCCTGCCTGACGTCCATGCTGTCTTCCCTACACCCCTGCCGGTACCAGAACGCCGGTACCGATCCGGGGATGCTGGTGAGCATCTGGGGTAACAGCTAGCGGTGACCCCAGATGTTCCGGACCATGGCCGGATTCAAGGGGGACAGCAGGTAAGCAGCGGGGTCCCGCGGTGGGTCCCCGCTGTTACATGGTCCAGAGTCCCCAGGCAGGGGGCTCCCTGGGGACTGGCTGCAGCGTGGAGCCAGGTATTGAACCTGCGCTTCCACTACTCCCTGGGACAGCGGACCGCAGCAGAGCGGTAGCGCTGCGGCGTCCCGGGGGTTAAATGCATGCCAGGGGAGCGCGCCTTCCCTGTCTCAAAGCCGGCGCCTCCCCCGCTGCACACAGCCCTCTCTGCACACTGCCGACTGGTCCTGTAGCAGCGCTCCTCCCCCAGGCCAGCCTCCTCTCTGCTCCTCGGCGGCCATCTTTCCAACGCATGGTGAACGCTGCTGGAAGCACTGGACGGAAGCATCGTGGTCTGGTCCCCCCGCATACCTCTCCTCCGATTTGGGTCAGGTCTGTGTATGCTGCGCTGTGTCCTACCAGGCCCTGTGTCTGCGTAGTTGAGTGATCAGCGCTGTTAGTGCAGGAATTGATTTTTCTTTGCATTGTATGTGACTGTGCTAGCGCTGCTGCCTGTAACTTTTCTTCTGTCAGCTTTATTACTGTCCCTGTCCTTTCTGCTAAGCCCTTGCGGTGCGGTGCTGCAGGGTGATCTCTCGCCTATTTAATATATAATTGGTGAGAGGGGTCACATACTTGGTGCCATCATGTCTGAAAGTGATTTTCCTCTCCGCCTACAGTGTACTACGTGTAAAGTACCGTTAGCGGAGGGGGAGGGTAGCGCGGAGGGCCTCTGCCAGCAGTGTTTGTCTATGGCGCGGTTATTACGGTTACAGCACCGGTACAGGAGCCGCCCTGGGCTTGTTTCGCTCAGGCGCTTACAACCTTAGTGGGCCAGTTAGCTCCGCAGCCCGCGTTTACGCCGATGGCTTTGTCCCAGCAGTCAGTGGTGTCGTCACCCATGCAGGGTTTCCCACGACAATTGGTGGAACCCCACAGTCTCCCTATTTCCCCGCTCCCGGTTTCTCAGGAGCCGGCGTGGGTTAACTCCCTGACGAGTTCTGTACAGCACTTGTCGGATGTGTTGCAAGGGGAGTCTGTGATGCGGCCACATAAACGGCCGGTGGCATCTCTGTCGGCTCCTTATGAGGATGACGAGGGGACGTCTGATGATGGGGAGATTCTGGATCCTTACGATCAGGAACCTCTCCATACTAAGGACGCTGACGCTAAGTCCAAGGTATATATTCCTGGACTTATTCGGGCAGTCCGCACAGCCTTGGTGATTGAGGACGAAGTTCCCCCAGCGGCTAAATCCAAGTATGCCTTTTTTAAAGATGTGAAGGGCGATGCCACAGTCTTTCCTCTTTCGGGTCAGTTAGTGGACCATTTAGAGGAGGTGTGGAAACAGCCTGGCAAAAGATACCAGCCGCAGAGGCGCCTGGCAGTGGGTTATCCGTTCGCGGATAATTATTTTGCAAAGTGGATTCTCACGTGACCCGTCTTGTCCGTAGTGCCACATTGCCGATGCCATCCATGTCCTCCCTTAAGGATGCTACGGACCGCAAGGTGGAGATCTGCCTGAAGTCCGCTTATTCCCTTGCGGGGGGGGGGCAGCACGGCCGGCTATGGCCATTTGCTGGGTTGCCAGAGCGATGGAGCGCTGGGCGGATTCATTAGAGGCGTCTTTTGATTCCGACTGTCCGGCCGAACAGGCGGAGTTGATTGGTAATCTCCGTGATTCGGCCACTTATATCAACGAGGCGGCCTTAGACATTAGTACTCTGGTGTCTAGAATTTCTTCAGCAGCGGTGGCTGCTCGTCGCACCTTGTGGCTGCGATCCTGGAAGGCGGACGCAGATTCCAAGAAAGGTTTGGAGGCGTTGCCATTTACCGGAGAAGTTCTCTTCGGTCCGGATCTGGACAAGATTGTGGCCACGCTGGCGGCAGCCAAATCGGCTTGTCTCCCGTCGGCCGCTGCTCCTTCTGGTTCTGGACCATCGTCCTTTCGGTCTTATAGGGCCCAGGGCAGGCCCAAACCACAGTCTTTTCCTCGACAGGCTGGCCCTAAGAAATCGGCCAAGCCCCGGAAGCAGGCATGGAGTACCAGACGTCCGGCCCCTAAGCCAGATGACAAGCCTGCGGCCTGACGGTCCGGGCCTCCCTTTGGGGGATCCCAAAGTGGGAGGCCGCCTGCTGCAGTTCGCCCGGTGTTGGTCGGTCACTACGACAGACACTTGGGTTCTCGAGGTGGTCTCCCACGGGTATGCCCTCTCTTTCCGGCACAGACTCCCGGCTCGATTCTTCACCACGGGTCTACCATTAGACCGGAAACAAGGCTACGGAGCTGCGGAAGGTATTGCACACTATGCTCCAGGCTGGAGTTATAGTGCCTGTTCCATTCTCCCAGAGGGGCCAGGGTTTCTATTCAAATCTTTTTTTGGTACAGAAACCCAATGGGTCGTATCGTCCGATTCTCAACCTCAAAGCTCTCAACAAGTCTTTGCGGGTACCGAAGTTTCGGATGGAGACCCTACGGTCCATCATTCTGGCGCTGGAACCTGGGGACTACATGGTGTCATTGGACATACAGGACGCTTACCTGCATGTCCCTATTCTTTTGCGCCAACAACAGTTCCTCAGGTTTGCAATCCGCAGCGACCACTTCCAGTTTTGGGGGCGTTACCTTTTGGCCTGGCGACAGCACCACGTGTGTTCACCAAGGTGATGGCGGTCATGGCGGCTTCTCTGCGGCTGCAGGGAGTCCGCATGTTGCCGTACTTGGACGACCTTTTATTGGTGGCGGGATCTCCAGAGCTCCTTCTACGCCACTTGGACCTGACCATTGCGCTACTGCAACGGCACGGCTTGCTAATCAACTGGCAGAAGTCCACTCTAATCCCGTCTTGGCGGATTCTGCACCTCGGAGCCTTATTGGACTCGGAACAGCAAAGGATCTTCGTGACGGGGGAAAAGATCTCTGCTTTACAGTCGAGGGTGCGCAGTTGTCTGCACAGCCGCCGGGTGTCTCTACACTCGGCGATGAGGTTACTGGGCTCCATGGTGTCGGTGTTCGACATGGTGGAATATTTCACTCCAGACCTCTGCAGCACCTGATCCTGTCCAAGTGGAACGGGCTGCCTCAGTCTCTGAAGTCCCAGACGATTGTGCTCACCCCGGAGGTTCGCCTGTCCCTTGCCTGGTGGTTACAGATGACCCATATCAGCAAGGGACGTCCGTTCTGGGTTCCAAATTGGGTCCTGTTGACAACGGACGTCAGTCTTCGGGGCTGGGGAGCAGTTTCGGGTCCACACTTGTTCCAGGGCAGGTGGACGCCGACAGAAGCGGAGCTTCCAATCAATATCTTGGAACTCCGTGCGGTCTTCAATGCTCTCCAGCAGGCACATCGGGTTCTCCGGGGTCGTCCGGTACAGGTCCAGTCGGACAACGCTACCACCATGGCCTACATAAACAGGCAAGGAGGAACCCGAAGTCGGACGGCTCTCGTGGAGGTCTCTCGGATCCTGGTATGGGTGGAGCGCAATCTTCCTGCCATATCAGCGGTCTTCATTCTGGGAGTGCTAAATTGGGAGGCGGACTTTCTAAGTCGCCAGGATGTTCATCCGGGGGAATGGTCCCTGCACCCGGACGTTTTTCAACTGCTGGTGGACAGATGGGGTCTTCCAGAGATCGACCTCATGGCGTCCCGGCACAACAACAAGTTGCCGGTGTACGGGTCTCACACAAGAGACGAAGGGGCGTCTCTGGTGGATGCTCTGTCCGTCCGGTGGACGTTCCGGTTCGCATACCTGTTCCCTCCGGTCTCCCTTCTTCCACGGGTAATCCGGAAATTCAAACAGGAAGGAGGGATGCTCCTGTTGATAGCTCCCGCGTGGCCCAGACGGCACTGGTTCTCAGACCTTCAGGGTCTGTCCGTGGACAGTCCTCTGCGGTTGCCGCTACGACCGGACCTTCTGTCACAGGGTCCTTGTCTTCACCCGGACCTGACTCGGCTATCTTTGACGGCGTGGCTGTTGAGACAGCCATGCTGAGGTCCAGGGGGTTTTCCAGTTCTGTAGTGCGTACCATGTTACGAGCTCAGAAACCGTCTTCCGCGAGGATATACCATCGCGTGTGGCATACGTTCTTCCAGTGGTGTCGACCGAGAGGTTGTGCACCGCGGGAGTTTCGTCTGTCTCGGATACTCGCCTTCCTACAAGCGGGACTAGATCATGGGCTTCGCCTTGCTTCTTTGAAGGTACAGGTTTTGGCCCTGTCTGTCTGGTTTCACCGTAGGATTGCTACAATCCCGGATGTGCGTACCTTTATGCAAGGTGTTCTCCACATTCAGCCGCCCTTTGTTCCACCTGTGGCGCCTTGGGATTTGGCTGTGGTCCTGAGGGCTCTCCAGGGACCGCCGTTTGAACCACTGGGCTCAGTGGATCTTAAATGGCTAACAGCTAAGACTGTTTTTTTCCATCTGGCTATTGCTTCTGCCAGACGTGTTTCTGATTTAGGGGCTCTTTCTTGTAGACCCCCTTTCTTGGTTTTTCATGGGAACAGGGCAGTGCTCCGCACTCGGCCCGAGTTTCTTCCCAAAGTTGTTTCCCAGTTTCATGTTAACGAGGAAATCGTTGTTCCGGCCTTTAACTCACCTGGTCTTTCCGTGGGTGAGGCCTCTTTGGATGTTGTGCGGGCCTTAAGGACTTATGTTGACCGCAGTTCTTCGTTTAGGAAGTCGGACGCCTTGTTTGTCCTCTATGGCTTCCGTAAAAAGGGTTGGCCTGCTTCAAAGCAAACTTTGGCAGCCTGGATCCGTATGGCTATTTCTGAAGCTTATCTTCATGAAGGCCTGCCGGTTCCTCCTTCTGTGAAGGCTCATTCCACTAGGTCTGTGGGTCCTTCGTGGGCAGCTCGACGTGGTGCCTGTGCAGTCCAGATCTGCAAGGCTGCTACGTGGTCCTCTGTCCATACCTTCGTGAGGTATTACAGGTTTGACACCTTCGCCTCTCAGGATGCTTCCTTCGGGCGGCGGATTCTCCTTTCTGCACAGGAGCGTCCCCACCCTTAAAAAGTGGGAGGCACATATAGAAACCGTTGTAATTCCTACACCGTTCACCTGATTTGGATGTAATTACCCTCAAATTAAATCTGAAAGTCTGCAGTTAAAGCACATCTTGTTTGTTTCATTTCAAAGCCATTGTGGTGGTGAATAGAGGCCAAAATATGAAAATTCTGTCAATGTCCCAATATTTATGCACCTGACTGTATGTGCTATAGCAGTGGTTCCCAAACTGGGTGCCATGGGTTGGTGATCCAGTACCAAATCAGATTCTTTCTGGTCAATATGATAAAACCAGTGCTGGTGGCTGCCAATCATAAAATGTTTGGACAAACAGAAGCGCAACCCTGTCCACCACCACATAACTGAGCCTAGGGATGAAAGGTAAAAACTATTCACTTAATTTAATAATTTTTTCTGAATTTCTCAATAAGAAACTTTTGGCCTTGAGGTGCCATGAGAAAAAGAGAAAAAGCTGATACTGTAGGGCGCTGTGATTTAAGAAAGTTCGGGAACCACCGTGCTATAGTAAAATATAGTTTGGCAGAGCCTGCAGTGTTGAGTTCTGTATATGGAGTACAAGGTAATTATGGCTAGGTAAAATAAACATTCTAGGTGGATGCCTGTCATATCTCTGAAATTTTACACTCACAGATGCACACACACACACACACACACGTCGCTGTACACTGCTTCAAAACTGTCAAATCATCACCCATGCCACGACCAAATACAGGGCAAAGAAAATCAGCATTCAGCAAACACACAAATGTCAAATAGATCATGCTTGTAGTTCAGTTGTGTGCAAAATAGAGTTATAATCCCTGTGTGGATTGGTGCTTTTTAGAAGTATATTTAGAGTTCTCTTGGCAAATTGTATCATGGCTTGCAATACAAGTTACACCATCACAAACCGTTATAAAATTTTGTTTGAGGATAAAGTAACAAATATTTTAATTTCTACTGAGAATTTCTAAAAGTCATAAAAGCATTTTTGGTCCAGACGTAACAATAGTGGGTTTATGTTTCAGCACTGTTGCACTACCTATTAATGGACAGCAGAGTGTGCAATGCTATGGGAAAAAGAAATACTACAGTAAATTGGATTGTGTTGCAGTTGACACTGTTTTAGATACTATGGGCCTTATTCAATTAGGTGTGAAAAGTAGCATTTGGCGAAAAGCTTTCGCCGGTGCGAACTTTTTGCGCATACGTGCATATTGCGCTATCCAATTACCAGAGTGTTCGCATGTGCTCTTTGGACACCCCCCTAATGACTAATTAGGCAAAAAAAATAAAAAATTTGCTTAAATCCCCCTAATAATGACATGTCATATTTTGGGGTGAAAATTTAAAAAGTGTTGGAAAATTGGTTTAAAGTACTGGGTCAAGGATTTTGGGGAGCTGTATGGATGGGACAGGTGATTTTAGGATTGCAGGTGGCTGCTGATGGTGTATTTTTTAAATTTTTTCAAACTGCACTTTATAGACACAAAAATATTCTAGCACCCATTTTAATGTACCCCCAATTTAACTACAGCAATTATTTTTTCCAAAAGAATTTGCTTTATATAATTCTTCTACACTTATGAAAATATGCATATAACAGCCATTTCACAAAATTTAAGAACCCAAAACTCTTTTATTAGGCTATTAATACACTTCTATATTGATTTTCAGGGTCAGTTAGGCTTTTTATTGGGTACAGACTGATTTCCCCAAAATGTACTGCACTTTTCACTAGTTTTGCCATGCGCAATTATCACACATATGCGTTTTTGCGTGTTTTGCAATTGGATAGGGTGAACAGCAGGAGCGTGCATTGAGAAAGTACGTGAAAAGATCGCACCAAAACTGGCGAAAGCAGCGTTAAGTTCGCCATGCTATCTCTTTTTGCCAAATGCGACTTTTCGCACCTAGTTGAATAAGGCCCTATTTATTTGTTATACCATTACGGTTGGAGCACTATTGCTTATTCTTTCACAAATAACATGGATAGTCTAAAATATGTGAGGTCAAATGTTCACTTTGTATTACTAAACTAAACATGGTTTCATTTTATATTTGTGACATAAAATGAATTTGTCACTTTGCTAAGTAATTGCCTGCTCCCAGTACCTGGTTTAGATTTACTTCATGTATAGTTTTATGTATATCATCATTATACTACAGTTTAGGAATTTATTTTTAACTACATAGGGGTAGAAGTATAATGTTTTGTTCCCAGTTTTTAAGTAAATGTTTGGAATACATTTTAAGAATTTGAAGTCAGTGTCCTAATAATTTATATGAACCCCAAGAGGGTGCTATATACTGTTCTTTTGAATTACCTGCTTGAAACACAGGTACAATAGAGACACCAGTATCAGGTGATATTATGTGACGCAGCCATTAGGAGTAGTCACAGTACACACAGCACTGATGCAGAGCTAAATGTACCTTAGCAAATCTTGTGTGACTTCACTTTGCACATGCTTTGAAAATAAGCCTACAAATGTGAAAATGCAGAGTTGAATGCTTTCCAAATGTATCTACACTTACTACCAGTAGGATGGAACAGGGGTGGGAAGGGGTGTTAATATTATGTTGACAAAATTCATTAGGAACGTGTTCACCCAATGCAGACTTCAAGTTGGTGCATATATGCCTATTGGTATACCTGTTGCACCTAGTACAGGGCAGATGCACGTATACTCTGTGGCTGATGAGTTGTCATAAACCAGATGCATGAAGCATGCACAAAGATGTGTACAGCTCTGTATATATACAGAAATATGCTTTCTTTGCATGCACTTTTCTTTTGAGTAATGTACCCCATTTTCTTTGAACTCCAGAGAGTCTGTTCTGAAAATGTGTAGCTTCTATGTGGCACATTATGAAGGTGATTCGGAAATGGATGCCGTTGCAGTATCTAATGCATCTTTATTCGAATGCAGTGGCCAAAGGCGTCCTAAGATGCCCACCCTCTACCGCGTGGATCTGCCGATGTGCGTACGAAGACACAATCGGTGTACCATTGGCAGGACCATCAGGCATTCCACCTGCATATGGTGGCTGCAGAATGTCAGCGTGTCCATGGCAGCCGGTGTCAGTGCAAATACATTACTGCCCAGAAACACCCATCAAAATTTCATGGATCTCCATGCAATTTCGATCTGCGAACCCCGTTGCAACACATTGGGACGTATGCGCGCAGAGGTATAATGCTTTACCTGCGTCCACCTCTGAATCAGCCCCTATATTTCATGTTTTATATCTGCAACATGAACCAGCATTTTATAGTGCTATGTAACATGCTAAAGTTATATGGAGTAGGTAAAAACTGGTTAGGCTGGGACTGTAGGGCAGAAGATGCCTCATTTTTATTTTTATTTTTTATTCTTTACAGTCTGTACCATTACTCCATTTTAACCATTTAACTGATGTTTTTTTGGCCTTAAAAATTAGTTTTTTTATTTTATTTAGACACATTTAAATGTTTTAATGGGAAAAAAATACCCCTAGGGGTGAATAGCACCCACTACCTCAGGGTCAATAGGGCCCCATTGTACTATTACCCATGTTGCAATTGACCCCTTCTTTCCTTCAAATGAGAACAGATCCCCAAAAGGCATTATCCCCCATCCTGTGCCCATATGTCTCCATTGAAGAATAAGTCTCCCCCCCCGCCCCCTTGCACTCCCACAGTGGCAGCAAATTTACTTAGTCAATAGAACACCTCCCAGTGGTAGATTGCAGTGGTCATCAATAGTGCTCAGAGAGGAAGTGAATTGCACAGGATTTTAAATGTACTGTCCGGCACATGCGCTCCAGAATGCTGTTCGAACAGCATTCTGGGGTCTAAGGCCCTCATTCAGAGCCGTACGCTCTGAATGAGGGCCGCCCTCCATAATTCTGGAGCGTCCTCCTGGACGCTCGTATAGCTGTGGGTCACCACCCACAGCCTATACGAGCGTGCAGTTTGATGGCCGCGATGGTCGTGACCATCGCGACCATCGAAACTGCGAGCCGGAGCCTGCGGTTGAGGTTTTCAACCGCAAGGCCCGGAGTGATTTTGGCTCTATCAGAGCCAAAATCACTCCCACTGACATCACTAGTGATGTCAGTGGGCCGGCTTCTGACGGTAGGCGTTCCCTTGGGAACGCCCCCGTCAGGGAGGCACGCCCCCGGCACGCCCACCAAAGGGGGCGTGTTGTCAATCAACATCGACAGCACGCCCCCTTTGATCAGACACAACGAGCGAAGGACTTTCCTTCGCTCGTCGCGTCTGGCGCATGCGCACGACGGAGCTCCCTCCGTCGTGCGCATGCTCAGTGCAGACCATCGACCCACTTGCGAGCGGTCAGCCGCTTGCGAGTGGGTCTGAATCAGGGCCTAAGTGTGGCAGTGGTGATGGTGTGGGGCCAGAGGATGGAGGATATGGAGGAGATCTGTTGTACACATTTGCAGAATGGATCGCCATAGAAATCGCTCATGTACACCAAAGCTGTTTGCGGTTGTATCCTACGCGAGCACGTCAAGTTAAGGTGCATACACACGTAACGATTTTAGTAACCAACGATTTTCGTTCAGATTTTCCCTTGAAAAAGTGAATGAAAATCGTTTACAAAAATCGTTGGTTACTAAATTAATGAACGATTTTGTCAACGATTTTCATGAACGATGAACAATTTTTTAATCATGCATACAGTGAATGGACATCGTTCATCGTTCATTCTGTGCAACATGAACGATTTTCTGAACGAAAATCGTTGTATAGTCAGAATGGCCAATAAACTACAAACGGGAGCGCGCTTGGACAATTATCGTTCATCATTCACCCCCAAAAAATGAACAATTTTTTAAAACGATTTAACGATAACGACGTTGTTATAGTTAAATCGGTACGTACCTTTATCGATTAATAAAATATGTCTGTCTTTTATTTCATGATTTTTGATTTTTGCTATATAGAAAGCCAAATACAGTTATTGCAAAATGTTTTTTTCTTTGTCTTATGAAGTTTTGCTTCAGCATCTTTACATTTTTCACAGATCTATACTATATTTTTTCTTCTAACTTTTGCTTTTGACTCACCTTCTATGTTAAGTCCCTTTTCAGATATTCTTAAGAGATGGAAGGGCTAGGAAAAGGAAAAACAGCACAGAGAATAGGACTATTAAGTAATTTGAGCTGACTGATCAGTAAGTGAGCTCATTTAATCTAATAGATACCTTGAAAAAAGAAAGAAATCAAATTAGTAAAATTATAGTCATAACATAAAAAATAAGACTATGGCTCTTTCTGTAGTCAGCCTTTTAAGTTTGCAAGCTTTTTATTTGACAAGTGGCTGTATTTAAGTTAACAAACATGATAGCTGTATATTTGGATTCTCATGTTTATCCAGACCAAAGAAATATTTTATACTAATATGGTAATGCACTCTTGTATATGTTCAGACTGTGTCCTTTTCATTTACAAACATACAGCTGTGTGTAGGCAATGACTAAATAGCTTTTTCTTTTTATATTAGTTATTTTGGAAAATAATACCGAGCTAATGTGTTAACCGATTTAATTGCCAAAAGCATGAAGTGTGAGTAAATCTTGCCAGTGTGTATATAGTTGGCAGTAAACACATCTCTCTGTAGGTTCATAAAGAGTGGTGTAAATGTCCTAAGAACATAAACAGTAATTATTGTGACCATTGGACAACTTTTATCACAATTATAAACCTCACTTGGGTGTAGTTTCATATACAGCAGTACATTTTGTTTTGCTACACTTGGATAGTGAAAATTTACATTACCATTATTTTTCCTGACAAGTTAAAATGACATTTATCAGACACAAATATTCCTTTAGCAATGTCTTTTATTAAAGTTTTCAATTGTGGTCTTACTAGGATCTTTTCAAAACACTTCTCTTCAAAGCTACAGTGGCCAATGATACAGATGTGTCCACATACATCTAGCCTACTTGGGCGTTAAACAGCCCTGGCATTAGAAAGGTCAGCAAATTTGAGGAGAAACATAAAATTGAGCTATCCTACTTAGTGCTTGATTCAGAGATTGTCGCAGTTCCAACTGCAGCTGCTATTTAGCAAGCTGTGGAGGTGAGAATATATGTACAAAAGCAGCCACCTCCAAAAAGCATAGAAACGCCAACCGCACAGAGGAACGCAGCTGCGTACACTGCCACATTCCACACTCAGGTTAACCGATTGTTTTAGCCCTGCATAGCCCCATGGTCACTTAGCATAGTCGGATGGAGTGAGTTGCTGGAGCCACAAACAGTCCTTTCGGGATTGCAGACGCCTCAAACTACCTAAAACAGCCCAACGACACTTGGCTGCGTGTGGGGTCGCAAAGGGAACTCTGCGCACCTTTACACATACAATGAATCAAGAAATCCTTAAATGTTTTCTGTTCTCTCCATCTCATTAATTATAAATCACGTGAACATATATAAGCTGCTCTAATACTCTACCTATAATAGCAAATCACCATTTCAGTAGTTACTGTTTAGACCGTCCTAATAGAGATTCCCACATGTAGTTGGCATCAGAAAGTTCCATTAATCAATATATGTTTGGTGAATATCCATAGATTGTTAGACTTAAGGTGCCTACACACACAGCGATGTGCTCACAAACCCACGATGTGTTCGATTTCCCCCTGAACTCTCCCCGGGCGCTTCCCGGCAGTCATGGGCACGTTTTGGTCTGAAAAAGCTGCCAATTTGATACACGACCTATCGTGCCTCCTAAACTATCCAGTGCATCGTGACTTGAGATTGTCAGATCTGCCCTACAGCACGGCAGATCTGAAGATGCGATGTGTGACCTGCAGGGACGCGCATCGCATCGTGAGTGGGGACTCACGATTTGGGCATATTTTACACGATCTGTCATTCCGATGCGTCTGTATCAGCCAGATCGGGTAAAATATCACCATATGTGTAGGCACCTTAACTGGTAAAATCCCTGCATCCAGGGATATTATATCTGTATGTAGCGGTGACACAGTATGCCCAATCCGGTGTTGATGAGTACAGTGCTGGTATTGGATTTCTGTATGGGGCAGTGCCGGCTGCTTATCCCCGTAGTATTCACAGCTTGAAGGAATCGCTGTGATATCTATTCACCGGAGTCTGCACAATGATGGGGGGAAATCAATTTATTGCATAGTTCGTCCTCTCGCTCCTCTTAGGCTAGCGTGACAGTTGAGCGGGTGTAGTCAAATAGCAGCATCACTGCAAGGCATCCACAATGTGAGACAGGCGGCAGAACGGAGGGCATCAACGCGTTTCGTTCTGCTATAGAGAACTTTTTCAAGATAGCGCTCTGTGTTGCTCCTGTTTGTAGCAGGCTTAATTAGAGGCTGCTGATACCAATTAAAGGTGTGGGTATTCCAACATATAGATCTTGCTAGTCTGTTCTTAATGTGTCCAAAAAATAGGTTAATTTATTATAGGCACTAACACTTTTTTCTTACATATATACTGACATTATACATCCAAATAAAAATCTGTATTATATAATTTATTCTGCAGTGCAAAACATATCCATAAAAAATATAATTGTTAAAAAATTAAATACTGATTTACATAAATAATTTAAGTGTTTTCTATGTAGAATTTTCACGTAAGAGAAGCCAAAAAAACAATACCAACAATATTCCATAATAAATAGTTTTGTTCAGTTATTTTCTTCTTTGGGTTCCATAGGGTCCACAGGATCTACCTTGGGATATGTAGTTGGATCGCATCCAATGCACCAAAGAGCAAAGCTTTGGAGCTCCCAGCATGCACTGGTCCTCCTCACTATTTACCCCGCCCCCAGCCACAGGCATTCAGTTTTTTTGTTTGGTGCACGGCAGGACACACCTGTTATAACAGCAGACTGCTAGGCAGTCCTAGGCTTTTTCTTTTATGTTTTACCTTAAGTTTTCGAAACTTCAGAGTTTAGCGGTACCAGGAGCCGTGAAAGAAGCTGTCACCGCGACTCCTTTACCTCCGCCGATGCCGAAACACCACCGCTATATGCCTTGAGGTTCTCGTCAGGCCTCAGCGTGGCTTAGCTGGCAGCTTAACGCTGAGGTCTGGGACTGAGGTCGGGTCACGGAGATGTCAGGTAAGCGATTCCTCTCTGGGAATCATGCGTGTAGCATTCCCATGCCTTCGGTGTTGAGACGCATTGGAGGCGGCTGCGGGTGAAGGCCTCGTCTAACGTGTCCTCACTAAGGCGGCCACAGCCATATTGTCTGTCGCCGGGGACGGGTTGTAAGACGCACTAGTCAATGTCTTACTACTGTGAGGTCAGCGTACCTGGCTGCCAAAATCGCAGCCTAGGGGATATTATATCCTGATTAAACCTTGGTACAATCCTGCCTATAAACCTCTAAACATAGATGGCGCTAAGTAGCGCTATGACCAGTCGCACACCCCAATAAATGCTCTCAGACTTTGGCACTTGTGGTCCAACGCACAAAAGTTATTATTCAAGAAAAGTACAGATAGTTACATGCTGTGATCTAATATAATAAGCGCAAATAAATCATACAGACCCAAGGTACAGTTGTTATATACGCACGTTCTCTGGGCCCAGATACCGGCATCAGCATTAGAAACCTCCGTCAACAGTACAGCAAGAAGACTCCAGACTGGGGTCAGAGAGCGCACATATATACTCTTTCAGGAATTGGCAATACAATGGACATGAGCTGGTATTGTTTCATTGGTTCTTCTTCTTTGGTCTTCTGTTACGACATAGTTCATTGGTCTGTTTGTACTTGAGAAGTTCAGCCTCCCAGTGGCTCTTTGTGTACTTTTTCCTGCCCTAAAACTAAGCAATGAACACTTCATACATTGTACATTCTATCACCTAATTCCCTAAGGTTCATAACTTGCAGATGCTTGTAGCGATTTTCCCACCGATAGTACCGGAGATCTGCAGATACACAGCGGATCAGAATGGCACCAAACATGATCTACTTATTATGTACTAAACCATAAATATCATATAACATGCACTTCACATCATTGCAAATATAAATAACACTTTGGTAAATAACCTTTATTAATGCGGAACCTTTTTTTTAAATGTAATTGTGTAATATGTGAGCATTAGGAATATGAGGAAAGGACGCTAGTTAGCGCTGTGCGGGTATGCGTTCGTGTGTATGAAATAGCAACTGTATATATATATCTCTGTGAATTTCTTGGTTTTGACATTATTTGTCTGGATTTACAAAAATGACAGGCAATGAGGTTTACACAGATGATCAAACGATGTCTAATGACATCACAAAGGCAAGGCTAATTAGTTTAAGCCTCAGACAATGGTTTATTTAGCTTAAACCACATCAGATACTAACGGCCTACAATGGCTATCGATAGCTTAAATGCCTAGCAATGGTTTCCTAATTCACTCTGAGTATATCAATGTCTGTATTGTGGTTCAATTTTCATAGGCATACTGTTCTGTGTGCAGAGCAAATGCTCACTGTATCTTTGTTTATTCTTCAATAACTTGTCACAGACAAATCCACAGAACCCGTCTTGTCAACCCTGAATGTTTAATGTAAGGATTTTATTATAGTTATAGCTAAAAATGGCCATTTTGCGACTAGTTGTAAAATGGCGTCTAGTTTGCCATTCGCAAGATGGCGTTGTGCAGATTCCGATTGTAAACAGATTCTGTCTTAGCCAATTATCTGGCTTCGACAGGGAGATAGGTGATCCCCGTCCGCTCCTCCCCTCAGACGCAACTTCCGGGTACGGATTCCTGCGTCTGGCTTGCTATAATTGACCACCTCATGTGTGAGATACGCGCAGTTTAGCATTTGTCCGTGCACTGCTGAAGCGGTTGTTCTCAGAGGTTTGGTCTGTCTCTCTATATACCTCTCCCTTTGGTTTGGCATGTAGCGCACTCTATATCCTACCATCACCCCTCTGGGGCTGGTCAGTTGATCCAGAGTCCATATTGCTGTAGCAATTGTGCGTATTTATGCATTGTATGTCACTGTATGCTAGCTGCTGTGTGTACACTGCCTGTTTTTTCGAAACTGTCAGGTACAACTCTCACTGTGTTTCTCCTCATCCCTCTGAAGGTGTGTAGGGTGTTTCATTGATACAAAAGTCACATTGCATTGATACTGTATACCTTATACCATTTATACATTTTGTCATGTCTGAAGGTAAAGGTGAGGATAGGAGCCCTCCAGTGCTTATATCCTGTAAGTCCTGTTCTGCAGGCCTGTCTGACCAGGATGTTAACCAGAATGGGTTCTGTAATAACTGTTGCAAACAGCTATCGAATATATCTGGTACACCTGCACCAGCACCAGAGTCATCTTGGATGGCCATCACACCTGAGGTTTTGTCCTATCTAATAGGCAAAGCCACGGAGGTACGGGCTCCAGCTGCTGTAGTGCCTCATGCAATGGAGTACTCATAGCATGTGCTGTGAGTACTCCATAGCATCTCATGTATTTGCCCCCCCATGAATCCCTGTTGGGTTAATTCTGCTGCTCACTCTAGTCAGTGTATACTACCATCTTCAGCGTCTCCGCAGGGGGATAGACCAGTGGTAGTATAGAAGCAGGGGCTCAAAAAAGGTTCTCGTCATATGTTGCCTCAGGAGCCTGACTCATCCTCTTAATCAGATAATGATTCTCAGAGTTCGTGTCAGTCTCAGTGAAAGAAGACCATCAATCCCTTGTGGATATTCTCTAGTAAGAGCGGTGAGATCTGTCCTCAATATAGAGGAAGAGGAGGTTGCTCTGACATCTAAGGAGGTGATCGTTAGACGTCAGGCGGTGACTAAGGATTATTTCCCTCAGTCGGAGCAGTTGACATATCTCATGTTGGAAGCATGGGATACTCCTAGTAAGCATTTTCATGCCACAAGGAATGTAACGTTGTGTAATAAAAGGGAGGTTCCCCCAACGATAGATGTTACGTGACAAGAATTATCAGGAGCGCTACGTTACCTATTCCTGCAGCATCCTCTTTAAAAGAGGTTACGGATAGAAAGCTTGATAATCACTTGAAATCAATGTTTTCACTATCTGGGGCTATTACCAGACCAGCTACGGCTGTAGCCTGGGTGGCCAAGTCTATGGAGGATTTGACAACGTCTCTGGAGTAGACTATAGTGGATCCGACAAATGAGCATCAGTCTCTTCTCGGCCAGAGCAGGAAATGGCTATGTATTTGCGGGAAGTGGGGATTGACGCGGGCATCCTGTCTTCTAGGGTTTTGACTAACTCTGTGGTAGCCCAAATAACCCTTTGGTTAAAGACCTGGAAAAAGCAGATCCAGGGTCTAAAAAGTCTCTGGAATATTTGCCTTTCAAAGGGAAGGTAATGTTTGGACCAGGGTTGGATGACATTATGACCTCGTTGGCAACACCAAAGTCTGCTGAATTGCCATCTAAGTCTACTTCTAGAAGACAGTCGTCATCTCGGTCCTATAGTCTACAGAGTAGTACAAAGACACAGTCCTCGGCAAGACAGGGTCAGTCTCACAGGAAACCGCAGGCCAAGAAATCTTGGTCAACCAAGTGCCCGGCCTCCAAGCCAGACAGTAAGCCTACTGTCTGATGGGGCGGGCCTCCCCCTGGAGGATGTCAGGGTTGGAGCCCAACTGCTACAGTTCTCCCAGGCCTGGCAATGGACAACTATGGGTGCCTGGGTGCGAGAGCTGGTCTTTCTGGTTTATGCCATTACATTCCTAAGGCATCCACTTCAGAGGTTTGTTCTTACAAATTTCTTGCACACCTGGTCAAATTTTCGGCCTGCCTGGAGTCTGTTGGGCCCCTCCTGGAGTCAGGAGTCGTAGTCCCCGTCCCTGTGATGCAACAGGAAAAGGGTTATTACTCAAATGTATTTTTGATTCTAAAACCCAATGGGTCGCACCACCCTATCCTGAATCCTGAACAAATTCATCAAGGTGCCAAAATTCCGTATGGAAACTCTATGGTCAGTTATGCTGGTGATGGAGCCTGGGAACTTCATGGTCTCACTGGACATACAGGATGCATATCTGCATGTCCCGATTGCAAGATCCCACCAGGCCTTTCTCAGGTTCGCGGTGGATCAGCAAAATTACCAGTTCCAGGCTCTACCCTTCGGTCTGGCTACAGCCCCTCGGGTGTTTACCAAGATAATGGCACTCATGACGGCGTGTCTCAGGTGACAGGGAGTCAGGATACTGCCATATCTAGATGACCTCCTGATATTGGCACAGTCTCAAGAGATGTTACTAGGTCATCTACGGATGACCATTGTCTGCCTACAGGAGCACGGCTGGGTGATCAACTGGAAAAAATATTTTCTTTCTCCAACTCAGCGGATTGTGCACTTGGGGATGCTGCTGGACTCTCTGGAACAGAGGATTCTTCTACCAGAGGACAAGATTGTAGCACTACAGTCTTGTGTGCATAATCTACTTTGCAAGCAAACCGTGTCAGTTCACTTGGCTATGCAGATACTAAGCACCATGGTAGCCACATTCAACATGGTGGCTTATGTCCAGTTCCACTCCAGGTACCTACAGCTGTGGATCCTGGCCCAGTGGGATGGTCAGCATCATTGGATAAAGCACCTGAGGTTCGGCTCTCCCTTGCTTGGTGGCTGGAGACGACTCATTTAGACAAGAGTCGTCCATTATAGATCCCGGAATGGGTACTCCTCACCATGGACGCAAGTCTGCGAGGATGGGGAGCAATGACGGGTTGTCACACCTTTCAGGGAAGGTGGACAGACCAGGAAAGTCACCTACCAATAAATATATTGGAGCTTCGGACAGTGCACAAATCACTTATTCTGGTGCAGGACCTTCTTCAGGGTAGGTCTGTCCAGGTTCAGTCCGGCAATGCGACAGCAGTTGCCTACATAAATCTTCAAGGAGGCACATTAAGTCCGGCAGCCATGAAGGAAGTGGCAAAGATTCTGCTGTGGGCAGCAGACTTCCTATGTTGCCAGGACATACACGATGGAGAATGGGCTCTTCACCTGGATGTGTTCCAACTCCTGGTGGACAGGTGGAGATTACCAGATGTAGACCTAATGGCGTCACGTCACAACCACAAAGGTATGCAGGTACGGGTCCAGAACAAGAGACCCAGCAGCCGCCTTCGTGGATGCTCTGGCGGTGAGATGGAAATTCAGGTTTCAAGAGTCGTCAGAAAGTTCAAACAGGAGGGTGGCAGGATGATACTAATAGCTCCTGTCTGGCCCAGAAGGCATTGGTTCTCCGAACTAACACGTCTATCTATAGACAATCCACTTCCACTGCCTCTACGTCAGGATCTGCTAATGCAGGGTCCTTGTCTTTACCAGGATTTACCTCGGCTGGCTTTGACGGCATGGCTCTTGAGTCGTCCGCCAGAAAATATGCCCGTAAAGTGTTCAAGGTGGCAAGAGTACTTGCTTTTGCAGGCGGGATTAGAGTTAGCTCTTTGCCTGGCTACCTTGAGAGTCCAAGTTTTGTCTTTGACAGTTTGGTTTCAGCGCAGGATTGCCCCTCTGCCGGATTTTAGAACATTCTTTCAGGGGGTTCTTTGGCTGCAACCTCAATTTCTCCCACTGGTGGCACCGTGGGATTTGTCTTTGGTTCTCAGAGCTCTCCAGATGCATCCATTCGAACCCTTGGATAAAGTGGACTTCAGATGGCTGACAGCAAAGATGCTTTTTCTCCTCGCCATCTTTTCAGTTCGTAGAGTTTCTGACTTGGTCAGCACTGTCATGTCACTCGCCATATCTGATTTTTCATCAAGATAGAGCTGCCTCCGTACCAAGACGGGCTACCTCCCTAAGGTGATTTCCCGTTTTCACATAAATGAGGAAATTGTAGTTCCGGCCTTCAAGTCTTCAGACCTGTCTACAGGTGAAGCTTGCTTGGATGTGGTTCGAGCGCTTCGTATTTACGTAGATCGGACCAGTTCCATCAGGAAATCAAATTCTTTGTGCTATATGGATTTCACAAGAGAGGTTGACCAGCAAACACACAGACGTTGGCTCGCTGGCTTCGTATGACAATTTCTCAAGTCTATACACAAGCTGCTCTCACTGTTCCTAACAAGGTGACAGCACATTCCACTCGGTCGGATGTACCATCGTGGGCGGTAAGACCTCGGCTGAACAGCTTTGCAAGGCAGCCACTTGCTCATTTGATATGTTTTGCCTCCCTGGATGCCTCCTTTGGGCGGCGGATTCTCATCTCTGCGCAGGAGCGACCCCACCCATAAGGGAACTGCTTTAGGATGTCCCCAAGGTAGATCCTGTGGACCCTATGGAACCCAAAGAAAAAATACAGAATTATTGTATAACATACCTTTAATAATTCCTTTTCTTCGAGGTCCACAGGGCGTCCACCATGACGCACCTGGCCTCAGTTGGGATCTGTTCTTTAAGCCTTTTTTTCACAGATTCCCTCTTCGCATGTTGAGTCTTTACATTTTTCTTCCTTCTCCACTCTCTGGGCCTGATTCAGACCCGGACTCTATTTGCGGACGGTCGTTCCAAAAAAGGGGCCGGCTATTTAAATTGAGCGCTCGCTCTTTGCGGTTTGTTGACGCCTCTATGTCTGAGCGAGCGGATGAAAAATGCGCTCGCTATTTTGTAAAGACGCCCCTTTGCCGTTCGCAACACACGTCATCTCCGGTATTTATTAGATTAATCGGGAACATCGAAAGGCACTAGAACTGCTCGCAGTGGTTATGGTAGGATTTTCCTACCGCAATCACTGCGAGCAGTTCAGGCTAAAAGACAACCAAGTGATGTGGTCGATGATGCTCCTTTACTAATTATGCACTCCCATTAAACGCCCTTTTTACCGTTAGGCACGCCTGCGTTCGGATCTCCACTGCCCCGTTTTCAAGCACCTTCCCTGTTACCACCCACAAACGGTACATTCTGTCAATCAAATTAGCAGCCCCGCGCTGTTTTACGAGCACACGATTTCCGACCGCAATGACTGGTTTGCGCATGCGCCTTATGACCCATATGCATGCGCAGTTGTGTGAACATCACTCAGAGCGAACAAGCGGCTCTGAATCAGGCCCTCTGTCTCTTGCCGTAAGGCTTGGGTACAAACTGAATACCTGTGGCTGGGGGCGGGGTATATAGTGAGGAGGACCAGTGCATGCTGGGAGCTCCAAAGCTTTGCTGTTTGGTGCATTGGATGCGATCCAACTGCATACCCCAAGGTAGATCCTATGGACCTCGAAGAAAAGGAATTATCAAAGGTATGTTATACCATAATTCTGTATTTCATACTCTAAAGACATTTTTCAATCTCACCCAGATAGCTAGAAAATATATTTGATGTAACTAGATAGAATCTAGAGGAAAAATTATTTTGAGGGCTGACTTACTTATACAGCACAAATGAATGTATATATTTATGCTTACACAATTATATATGTACACACAATACAAAATAATTGCCCAGAGCACATATTAGATAAATAACTTCAACTGAATGATACAAAAGTATCACATATGAGTATAACAAAAGGGCAGAGGGATGAGTATGGGGGCCATAAGTCAGACTCTATTGCCAGAACAGAGGCCCTGATTCAGAGCCAGACGCTCTGACAGAGCGCTCGCTCTGAATCAGGGCCGTCCTTCTGAATTTTAGAGCGGCCTCCTGGCCGCTCGTATAGCTGTGGGTGACCACCCACAGCTATAGCGAGTGGCCAGGAAGATGGTCGCGATGGTCAAGACCTTCGCGACCATCGGGCTTGCGAAGGAGACCCTTGTGGTAGGGTCTCGTTGCCGCAAGTCCGGGAGTGCTTTCGGCTCTATCAGAGCCGAGAGCACTTCCACTTACATCACTTGTGATGTCAGTGGGGCCGGCCCCAGACGGTAGGCGTTACCTTGGGAACGCCTCCGTCTGGGCAGCCACGCCCCCGGCACGCCCACCAAAGGGGGCGTGCTGTCACTCACCATCGACAGCACGCCCCCTTTGTAGCGAGACCCATAGCGACGACTTGCCCGTCGATATCCGTGTCTCACGCATGCGCACGATGGAGCCGGGTCCGTCATGCGCAGTGGGCCACCATCGACCCGCTTGCGAGCACTCAGCACTCGCGAGCAGGTCTGAATTAGGCCCAGAGTGCTGATGTATTGATGATTTGGGGCGATTTGTTGATGATTGTCCCAAGAAATCGCCAATGTATGTGTTTCTTCTATTGACTATTGCGTTCAAAAAGTGATCAAAGTCGATTTCACAGACCAATAGTTGCTGTAGATTGCAATTTGTATGGTCACGATTGTCCTACTTGCCGACCATTACTAGTAAAAATGATGAGCCTTTCAAGATTTGCAGATCTGTATTTCCTGACAAATATCTGCAAATCACTGAAACATATCTGTAATGTAAGGCCCCCATACCCTAGCAACAGATTGTCGCGACACTGCAATCCTGAGATGCTGGGTTAGGGGATAGACGATCATGATCAAAATATGATAGTGATTTGCAAATCTGTGAAATTTTAACATGTATAATTTCACCAATCTTCCGACGGATCGCGGAACATTGATGGCCGCCGGTAGGCATTGCCAATCCGATTGCAGGATCCGGCAATTTGTCGGCTAGTGTATGGGTTCCTGTATGGGTACAGATCGGTGGATTGGGGAATCTTTAGATTAGGGGAAAGAAATCACAGGATCTGTGAATCGTTCATTTTGTGATTGCTGATGTATGGGCCCCTTTACATGTCCAGTCCCCCTGCGAATCCAACACCTAGACATTCTGCGGGACTGTAAAGAAATCTATACCACAAAAATTGCAGGCTATTCCTAGTCTCTGCAGTCTGCTAATGGTGAATACAAAGCAGTTCAATATGTTTGCCATGTATGGGCTCATATATAAATTTACATTTTGGGTTAAGTTATTCATTCAAGTGTGTCTAGCGGAAATTGTTGTCCTGACAGATCAGATTTGTTAAGATGCTTGTTATGACAATACCAACTGTATACTAATGTCACTTTTAATGTTTTATTGTAGGAGAATTCAGTCTGATTGATTAATAAATGGTTAAAAACATGAATAATCTAATATCTGGTTTTTCCAGATGTTATTTCTTGTACCCTCCCTTTAGGTAAATAAGTATACCAACATAACTCTAGATGTGAAGTAGAGGTTACATTGATTTTTTTTATTTTAATCCTTCCCAAATTAAATTGGTATAATTGGCCTTGTGTATACACAGAACATATCCCTGGCATGATGAATGTAGCTGGTAAAATGTGTCATCTAATATGATAATCCTGATATGACTTTAGTCATTGTGACATCCTATCTTAAGAGTTTAAATATAGAACACATGATAGTATGAATAGATTGACTAAAAAAATATGAGAAAACTAATCTGAAACACCTCTTCTCTGGTTTACACTGCTTTTTCTTGTTTGTTTCTTTTATTTTGTACAATACATTTGAATGATTGTATTTACTAAAAAAAAACACTAAGCATTAATTTATGTAAGCTTGAGATATAGGAATTATCTATATTTGTTTAAGTTTTAAATTTTTCTCTTATACTACGTGTAAAAATTATGACCAGACAAAAGTAAGTTTTAGTTACTGCTCCCACCCACCATCTAGTAGTGCTGTGTCAAATATATACACACCCACTAGCCACCTTTTTCGGTACATCTGCATGTTATTGCAAACATTCAATCAGCTACCTATGTGGTAGAAACTCAATGCATAAAATCATGCTGAAATAGTCAAGAGGTTCAGTTGTACAGATGAAACTACGGTATGGGGAAGACATGTTATCTAAGAAATTTTGACTTGGTGTAAGCTTTGCAGAACACATAAGAAATATGAAAAAGAAGTTGCAAACACATGGTGTCTCCAATCATTTTGCTACTCTGTATAATGGAAACCCCAGAATATTAAAATTCATGAACATTAAAAACAAAAGTCTCCAAATAATGGAGAGGGGGTGACTATGTATCACAAATTTCAAAGAAGAAGCAAAGGAGATTTACAACCTGAAAACCTTACATCCAAGTGGCCTTAATCTGGACTTTGATTTAGCTTTTTTCTTGTCAATTGACCATAAATCACTAGATCAGTGTTTCCCAAACTCATTCCTCAGGGAGCACTAACAATGCATGGTTTCCATTTTTCCTAGTTGGTGCACAGGTGTATTCACTACGGACTGACACATTTTAAAAGATCCACAGGTGGAGCTAATTATTTCACTTGTGATTCTGTGAGGAGACTGGGAAAACATGCACTGTAAAGGCGGGTATCCACTACCCGACAGTGAAGAGACTGAACGATAACGATATAGTTATCGTTCGGTCGTTCACTACACTGCAGGGTGCCCACACTGAATGATATGTCGTTCAGTGCAGGCACAATCAATCATCTGCAAACATGCTGAACCTGACGATATCGTCAGGTTGACCAGCGTGTTTGAACGATGATAGATTTCTAAAAGACCAAATTTCAAACGGTGTTCAAACGATTATCGAATAATTATATCGTTATCGTTCAACTTTATCGTCTAGTGGATACCCCCCTTAAGTGCTTTCTAAGGAATGATTTTGGGAATCTCTGTACTAGATAATGCCCATAGTTTAAGATGACTATAATAGAGTGCCTATATTACTATTTCCCCATTATTCCCTGAACATTTGATATAACTTTTACAATTAAGAAAAATATACATACATATAATAGAGTATGCTGCATATGTGTGCGCGTGTGTGTGTATGTATATATATATGTGTGTATATATAAATAATATATACAAATCCATATGTACCACACACTGAATCGTGTAGTCACAAGGGCACTCACCAGATTTCTTGATAAACAATAATCAACTGATGGTTGTTGTAGTGGACGGTTGATTTGACCCTCTGTGAGTTTGAATTTATTGAATATGGATTGCAAGTCTCGAAAAAGGTCTATCCTTAGACCGAAACTTTGGTGCTATTCAAATGCAACCTGGAATGATTTGTTTATACAGATGAAAAATAAATGTTGATTACCGTTTATCAAGAAATCTGGTGAGTGCCCTTGTGATTACGCGATTCAGTGTGAGGCAGCTGACACAGACTGCTGCTCAGCTCCACATTCTCTTTGATTAATAATCAGCAGGGAGAGCGGGCGGCAGATGATTTGTGAAACAGCGTCCTCATCGAAGGCGTCCCCGTGCGGTGCTGCCCGGCTTGGCAGATCTCCTGCTCTCTGTCTCCTAGTGCATGGAGCGGGCGGCAGCATGTCGCTATTGGTGTGTCCTTCTCACAGTGGGGTATAGCTGGAAATCCGTCCCGTGTGAGTTAGCAGGTGTCGGACGAAAATACAATGGAAAAAGTTTTTCTTTCCTCTAGTCTTGAGGAAACTCCTTTTGTCCCTTTTTCTCCCAGGGCAGACCTAAGGGTCCTGAAATCGAGGTGAGACCTGGACACTGCTTGCAGGATGTTGCTGAGCTAAGCGCACCTGGGTAGCTCATCGTCTGGCTCTCAGACTAAACATCAGCATGACGTTCAATTTGCCCACCTGTAAGACTCTGGAAGAGTGTCCATCTGCTGCACTTCAGAGACAGGTCATTAGACACCACTTGGATGAGGGGGATTGTATTTCATAGATATTGCAGGCATCCCCTAAAGTGCATCTTTCTACTGCTGGGTCAGTAGGGCTCCACAGGAGACCTTGGGGTATAGGCTGATGACGTCAGTAGTCGAGCACCTCAACAGTTAAATTTGCGCTCCCAGGATGCACCGGGTCCCTCCTATACCCCGCCCTCATGTCAAGGCACTTCAGTTTCGTAGGTACTCGGCAAGGAGTCGGGTCACTTCAAGGGGGGCTGCGTGTACAGCCCCTGAAAATAGTTTTCTTCAGAGCAGTCAGCACGGGCTGTCCGGAGGACGCCCATGCTGCCACTCCGACACCCCGCCGGCACCGAGACGCTGGCATGGCGCCAGGGATCGCGGCAGGTGTCTGGGGGTTTTGGCTAGCAAAAGCCCCCAGACGCCCAGAAATGTGGCCGGACAGCACGGGGGTAAGCAGGTAAGCAGCGGCGGGCGCCCGCTGATGCACATTTCCTGTTACTTCCCAGGGTGGGGGTCCCTGGGATGGGCTGCTCTGACCACTAGGGAAAGGGGGTCACAGCGTACAGACGTTGTGGCATCCCTGGGGTTAACAGCATGCCAGGGGAGCGGGCTTTCCCTGTAAGGCACAGCCGGCCCCTCCCCCGTTACTCTGCGCGTCTTTCCACAGCGGTCTGGCGGTTGCAGACCTCTCTCAGGCACGCCCCTTATGAGTCCTCCGGCAGCCATTTTATGTGCTAAAAACGCTGGTCTCACCGGGAGCTGTGGAGCCTGGGTCCCCCTGCATACCTCTCCTCCAAGCAGGTCAGTGTATGTAGCACTATTCCTACTAGACACAAGGTCTAGTTAGTTGATGATAGTGCAGTATAGTGCAGGTTTTCCTGGCATTGTATGTGTCTGTTGCTAGCGCTGTCTGACTGTATTCTTTTCTCTGTCAGCCATGTTAATTATCCCTGTACTTCTATTTCACTAGCCCTTGCGGTGACAGTGCTGCTCAGGGGTTAGTTTATGTCACAGTGCGGTTGTTATTGAGCTGAGGAGTTGACACATACATTCATCATGTCTGGCAGTGATTCTGGACAAACTGATATTCCCCTCACATAGTCCTGCAACAGGTGTTTGACTGGAATAAAGGAGGGAGAGAGCATCGTGGGAGGATTGTGTACCCTGTGTACCAGAAATGCAAGACTACCTGCTGGGCCCAGCTATTCTCAAGAGCCGCCCTGGGCTTGTTTTGCACAAGCACTAACTACCCTGATGGGTCGGCTTGCTGAACCTCAAGTTGCCTGACAATTGGGGTACACTCTGCAGGTAGCTATGCCATCGAAAGTCACATGGAATTCCCCGACAGCTGGTTGTGACTCATAATATGCCCTTACAACCTACTCCCTACCAGGTGTAACCTGAACCTGTATGGGTGAATACTCTCTCCAATACGGTGCAAAACCTGACGGAGGTGTTACAGGGTCCTTCCAGTGTACCGCTAGGAAGGAGGTACTGTTGTCCCAGTCCACTTACTATCATGATGACGTGTCGACTGATGATGGGGAAATTCAGGACTTATCTGATACAGAGCCCCCTCAAAAAGAGGTCGAGCCAAAGTCCAAAATTTATGTACATGGCCTCATTCGGGCGGTCCATGTGGCAATGGATATTGGGGACAAGGATACCCCAGCAGCCAAATCCAAACATGCTTTCTTTAAGGAAGTTAAGAGCTCAGCGACAGCATTTCCTCTGTCGGATCAGCTATTTGAGCATCTGGAGGAAGCCTGGAAAACTCCAAGCAGGAGATTTCAACCACAGAGATGGTTTCAGGCCACTTATCCGTTTGAGGAAAGGTATTTCTCTAAATGGGAAACTCCTCCTCAGGTGGGTTCCCATATTACGTGCCTTGTCAAAAGTGCGACACTTCCTTTGCCGTCCATGTCATCATTAAAGGATGTTACGGACAGAAAAGTAGTGGTATTCCTAAAGTCCATTTATTCCCTCTTGGGGAGGAAGGGGTCACTAGGCCAGCTATGGCTATATGCTGGGTGGCCAGGGCCATGGAACGTTAGGCTAATGCCTTGGAGGCGTCCTTACCTGTAGAGGCTGCCAGTGAACAAATTGAACTGGTAGGTTTTCTCAGAGAATCGGCTACATATGTGAATTAAGCTGCTTTGGGTGTTAGTCTCCTGACATCTCGCATTTCATCGGCTGTAGTATCAGCTAGACGCTCTTTGGTTGCGATCTTGGAGAACAGATGCTGAGTCCAAGAAGGGATTAGAAGGCTTACCCTTTAATGGCCAGGTCTTATTTGGGCCAGATTTGGACAAAATCATGGACACTTTGGCTGCCGCCAAGTCGGCCTGCTTACCCTCGGCCCCAATGCTGTAGGGGTCAGGAACTCAGTCTTTACGGACTTTCCATCCTCAGAGTAAGGCCAAGGTTCAGTTTTTTCCCAGACCGTCAGAAACTAAGAAGGTCACAAAGCCCAAGAAACAGGATTAGAGTGCCAGGCGCCCAGCTGCCAAGCCCGATGCTAAATCCACAGCCTGACATGGGCGGGCCTCTACTTGGGGGAACCCAAGGTGGGAGGCCGATTTCTTCAGTTCGCCCAGTGTTGGTGGCATACCACAACGGATACTTGGGTAACGGAAGTGGTTTCTCAAGGGTACGCCCTTTCCTTCCAGAACAGACCACCTCATCAATTGTTCCCTACGGGACTTCAGAGGGATCAAGAAAAGGGATTGGAACTGCAGAAAGTTATAAGATCTATGCTCCTGCAGGGAGTTATAGTTCTGGTACCTACTCCCCAGTGGGGAATGGGGTATTCTTCCACCCTCTTTTTGGTTTCAAAACCTAATGGTACATACAGACCTATCCTAAACCTCAAGTCCCTGAACAAGTTTCTCTGAATGCCTCGGTTCAAAATGGAAACCCTGCGGTCAATTATACTGGCTATGGAACCTGGGGATTTTATGGTGTCTCTGGACATTCAGGATGCCTACCTGCATGTCCCGATAGCCTCGGCTCACCCAAGGGACCTCTGGTTCGTGGTGTTACAACAACACTTCCAGTTTCAGGCCTTGTCATTCGGACTGTCCACGGCACTCAGGGTATTCACCAAACTTATAGCAGTAATGGCTGCCCACCTGCGGCTGCAGGGGATCCGCCTGTTGCCCTACCTGGACGACCTGCTGTTGTTAGCCAGGTTTCCAGATTTGCTTCTTCAACATCTACAGCTGACAATAACAGTGCTACAAAGCCACGGTTGGTTAATCAACTGGAAGAAGTCCTCGCTGACGCCCTCACAGAGGATGCTACATCTTGGATTCTCAACAACAGAGGATTTTCTTGACCAGGGACAAGATAACCACACTACAGCAGCGGGTTCGCAGCTGCTTACACAGTCGCCGGGTGTCGATTCACTCGGCAATGCAATTACTGGGCTCCATGGTGTCGACATTCGACATGGTGGAGTATGGCCAGTTTCATTCCCGGCCTCTACAGACACTGATCCTTTCCAGATGGGACCGATCTCCACGTCGGATACGAACTCAGACATTGGTACTGTCTCCGGAGGTACGTCTGTCTCTGACTTGGTGGCTACACACAGGTCACCTCACCAAGGGCCACCCTTTTTGGATCCCGGAGTGGGTCCTGTTGACAACGGATGCCTGTCCCCGGGGTTGGGGTGCAGTGACAGGTTCACACCTCTTCCAAGGAAGGTGGACAATAGAGGAGTCCGTGCTTCCAATAAACATATTGGAACTCAGGGCGGTTCTAAGGGCTCTGCAGCAAGCAAGGCTCATACTTCACAGAAAACCTGTGCAAGTCCAGTAAGACAACGCCACCACAGTGGCCTACATAAACCACCAAGGAGGCACTCGAAGTCAGGCGGCACTAATGGAAGTGTCCCGCATCCTGACCTGGGCAGAGGAAAATATCCCAGCCATATCGGCGGTGTTTATCCCAGGAGTCCTGAACTTTGAAGCGGACTTCCTAAGCCGTCACGACGTACATCCAGGGGAATGGTCACTTCACCAGGAAGTATTTCAGCTTCTGGTGGACAAATGGGACCTTCCCGAAGTAGATCTGATGTCATCTCGGCACAACCACAAGTTGCCAAGGTACGGCTCAAGGACACGAGACTTGGGGGCTCTGTTGGTAGACGCTCTGGCGGTCAAGTGGACCTTCCAGTTCGCTTATCTGTTCCTTCCGTTCTCCCTTCTGCCTCGGGTGATTCGAAAGTTCAAGCAGGGAGGAGGTATGCTGCTGCTGGTGGCTCTAGCGTGGCCCAGACGTCACTGGTATGCAGATATTCAGGGTCTATCCATAGACACTCCGATGCTGTTGCCTCAACGTCCGGCCCTGTTGTCCCAAGGTCCTTGCCTCTACCCGGACCTGAGTCGTCTGTCTCTGACGGCGTGGCTATTGAAACTGCCCTATTGAGTTCCAGGAGTTTTTCCAGCTCGGTGGTAAACACCATGCTCAGAGTTCGCAAGCCTGCTTCTGCGAGGATTTATCACAGAGTGTGGCACACTTTCTTTGAATGGTGTCGATCCAGAGGTTATAATCCTCAGATATTTGGATTGTCCAGGATTTTAGCATTTCTACAGGCAGGCTTAGATCACGGTCTTCGCCTTGCTTCTCTGAAGGTGCAGGTTTCTGCCCTGTCAGTTCTGTTTCACCATAGGATTGCTACCCTTCCGGATGTACACACCTTTATGCAAGGGGTGCTTCGCATCCAACCTCCTTTTATTCCACCAGTGGCTCTGTGGGATTTGACTGTGGTCCTTAGGGCTCTACAAGGACTGCCATTTGAACCACTGGGCTCCGTGGATTTAAAATGGCTTACTATTAAAACTGTGTTTCTTCTGGCCATTGCTTCGGCCTGAAGGGCATCAGATTTGGGGGCTCTTTCATGTAGTCCTCCCTTTCTGATTTTTCATAGGGACAGGGCGGTTCTTCGTACTCGCCCTGGTTTCCTACCTGAGGTGGTATCCAACGTCCACATTAATGAGGAAATTGTAGTGACAGCCTTTAACTCCCCAGACCTCTCAGCTGGTGAGGCCTCCTTGGATGTGGTATGGGCTCTCAAGACCTATGTGGACCGTACCAATTCATTTTGGAAGTCGGACTCATTGTTTATCCTTTTTGGTTTCCTAGAGAAGGGATGGCCTGCCACTAAACAGACATTGGCATGCTGGATTCGCCTGGCAATATCAGAGGCTTACATTCATGAGGGCCTTCCTGTTCGTCCTCTGTCAAAGCTCACTCCACTCGGTCTGTGGGTCCCTTTGTAGGCGCTCGTTGTGGCGCCTAAGCTGTTCAGCTGTGTAAGGCAGCCACTTGGTCTACTGTCCATACATTCCTAAGGTATTATGCATTCAATACCTTTGCCTCTCAGGATGCCTCCTTCGGGTGGCGGATTCTCCTCTTTGCACAGGAGCGTTCCCACCCTTAAGGAGACTGCTTTGGGACATCCCCAAGGTCTCCTGTGGAGCCCTATGGACCCTGCAGTAGAAAATAAGAGATATGGTAAGACCTTACCTTTGTTATCTCTATTTCTACGAAGTCCATAGGGATCCACAGGACTTCCACCTTGTCGCACCTGTGCTGCAGATGGGCTATGTTCTGGTCACCGTTTTTTCCGTCTCCGTCTGTATGTGAGAATGTGATACTTGTGTGTTCCAGAAGTTCTTACGTCTTTCTTCTCCTCCTCCGGCCATTGGCTTGTAACAAAACTGAGGTGCCTTGGCATGGGGGCGGGGTATTGGAGAGGGACCCGGTGCATCCTGGGAGCACAAATTTAACTGTTGAGGTGCTCGACGACTGACGTCATCAGCCTATACCCAAAGGTCTCCTGTGTATCCCTATGGACTTCGTAGAAATAGAGATAACAAAGGTAAGGTCTTACTATATCTCTTATTGTTATTTGCTGGTCTGCCCCTAGACCGAAAGTGCTACACTCTAAATGGAACTATTTAAACCCTTCTCTCTTCTGGTGTCATAATCCCTATTCCAGCAAATAAAAGTCAGTGGTAATCCAATCTCTTACTGGTTCAGAAGCCTGACACATCCAAACCATCTTAAATTTAAAGGCACCCTGTGTAGATAAGTTCAAAATGGATTTGCTGAGGTCTGTAGTGAATTGGATGAAACAGGGAACATTCATGATCCCCATGGACATCATTGATGCCTACCTGCATGTCCCAATCTGATTGGGGCACCAGAGCCTCCTTCAGTTCTCTGTACAGTATCAGCATTTCCGGTCCTGTTCCCTTACCTTTGGGCTGTTGACAATGCCAAGAATTAAAAAAAAATGAGATACCATGAACAAGATAATGTGCCTTGGGTGCTAATTGGTGAAGCTCACAATGATGGTGCTTCTGGGAAAATTTTGGGTATATCAAAAGGTATATAACAATACAGAACAGAACCAGTGTTGTTTTAATTGATTACTCAGTGCTGCTATTAAAACACAAATATTTTAATTTGACAAGTTTAACATCAATACAATATGCATAACATGTGAAATTCTTTGCTTATTTGGTCTTACTATGGTAGGCACATCACACAGAGAGTGAATGGAAAAGTAATGGAGTATTCCTTTTTCACAAAACCACGAAAAAATTTAATGTTTTATTTGCGTTATAGTGAACTCTTAGATCAGTGTTGGCTAACCTTGACACTCCAGCTGTTATGGAATTACATAACCCAGCATGCACTGCTACAGTTTTGCTATTAGGGCATGCTAAAACTGTGGCACGGCATGCTGGGATATATAGTTCCACAACAGCTGGAGTGTCAAGGTTAGCCAACACTGACTTAGATAGTCCTGGTTCAGTTAGTTTTTTTTATCCTCCAGCAAAAATTATTGTCAGTTACAGCCTTACAATTGTTTAGAGGAGTAACGGTCATTCAGTATCTGGACAACAATATGCTAAAGCGTCTTCTTCTGCCTTCTCACTAGATGGTGTGAGTGAGACAGTTGGTCCTCTGGAATCACACAGTTGAATCATGAATTATACCACATCTTTTTGTGGGGGTGATGGAGTGACAACTTGAGCAATGACTGAATGATGGTAACCACAGAATTTAGTCTCGGGGTTTGTGAATGTTTATACTTTGGCCCAAATTTCAGGACAGTTGAAATATGAGAAGTCCTTGCTCTCAATAAATGTCCTAGAGCTTTAAATTATGTACAACACACAGTTATTCCTTCAGGGTCAAGATTCAGTTTGAAAATACCATGGCTGTGGCATATCTGAACCATCAAGGTGGCACCAGAATTGCCCAGGTCATGAAGGAAACATGTCAAAGCTGAATGTTTAGGCTCTAGTCGACGTGTTCATCTCAAGTGTTGGCAACTGGGAAGCCGACTGTCTCAGCAGGCATGGTGTGATCTACAGTACCTTCCCACGTAATCTTTCTACAAACAACTGGCTAGGATCTCAAAGGCGTACTTCATGCCTTTACATCCCTCCGGTAGTCCCTTGAGACCTTTCTCTGGTGTAATGTGGTTAATGCAAGAAGCGCTTTTTTTGGATTTGTATGTACTAATTACTATTGATACCTGCTGGTCCACAGAAAAGTGAATAAATAAATAAATAATCAAACTGCAAACCAAACGAACAATAAAAAGGAGGTATGTAAATAATTAAATAAAATAAAAAAGAAGAAAAGAGGATGAGTTACTTTGAATAGAAATGAAGATAAAATAAAAATAAAATCAAACAACAAAAATGAAATGTGGCTAGTGCAAAATTGAATGAAAATGATAAAGTACCAGTGATATTTAAGCATTAATGTTTACACTCCTTTTGTGGGAATGATAGGTGCCCGCTGCTTTAGTGCAGTGCAAACGGGTAACTGTCCCTATCTTACCCTAAAAGCGGCGTTGTCCTTTGTTGCTGGTGAACATGTGCCACTTGATGCTGTACTCGCTCCCACTCTGCTGTCAGCGGACTGTACCCAGTCTGTTAGTGGGGGTTGCAGCTCAGCATGCAGCGATCTCCGCTGTGCCTCCGGCAATCTTTCTGGCCTCTGGCTCTATTGATGAAAGGTGGCTGGTGGCTTGTGTAGTGGTCTGGGCTCCAACATGTTTCGTCCACGTGGCGGACTTTTTCAAGGAAGCCAGGCTGTTGGTGGTTGCTCTAATTTATACTATGCTGATTGCACCAATTACTGCAAGTTAATGCAGCTGTGTGATAGATTTTTTATTTTTTTTGTATTTTAGAAAAAAACTTTATTAGAAAAAAACTATATATCAGCATAATTGCTTATTAAATGAAACTAATAATTAAAAATAGCATATGCTTATATAGATAAATGAATTGGTAACGAAAAGTTTGATAATGGTTTAGATAAAAAATAAGATATCTATGTAAAAATTAAAATAAATAGAAAAATGGAAACTAAAAATTTGGACATACATATAAAAAAATGAAATGTAATGAAATAAAATAAAATAGAATGAAGTAAAAAATAATAAATAGTGGACCACAGGATGTATAAAAACAGGTTGTTAAGCACTAGTTAAAAATGAACTCAGTTCAAAATCTATATTTAGTCCTCCGGGATGCAAACTTTTCAGTCATAAATCCATTGTGCTTCTTTTTTGGACATTCGTTGTATAAAATTCCCCCCTCTCCAATCTTCTATTTTCTGTATAGCCATGAATCTTAACCCTTTAGGATTACTGTTGTGTTTAATGAAGAAATGGTCAGAGACGCTGTGTGTTCTTAAGCCTTTCCTGATGTTATTGATATGTTCACATATTCTAATTTTCAACTTTCTTTTCGCGCGGCCCACATACTGAAGTCCACAGTCACATTGTAGCAAATATATGACTCCTTCTGTATTGCAAGTTAGATGTTCTTTCACCGTATATTCCTTATTTGTTACTTTTGATAGGAAACTGTGTATCCCTTTAGTTGTTACCTTTTCCAATGTTGTACATCCTTTGCAGTGGTTAGAATGGAAGAATCCCTTGCTGCCATTGTTTGTGCTTGGTTCTGCTAGCGGCATGTAGCTTGCAGTAAGAAATGTTTGCAATGTGTTGGCTCTTCTGTAAATTATTCTCGGTTTTGGAGGAATTATTCCTTCTAACAATGGGTCTGTTTTGAGGATATGCCAATGTTTGTGTAGAATATTTTCCAATGCTTTTGTATTACTATTATATCTGGTTATGAAAGTCATCTGTGATGTGACATCCTTTTTGGATGTCTTATATTTGATGAGGTCACTTCTATTTCTTCTGTGGATTGCTTTAAGACTGTTTTCTAGCAGGTCCTTGTTATAGCTTCTGTCTTCAAATCTTTCCTTCAGTTTCTCACTTTGTATCGCAAAATCCGTATCTTTAGAACAATTCCTCAATTTCTGGAATTGACCACCTGGTATGTTGGCAATCCATTTTGGATGATGATTGCTTGTTGCTAGCAGAAAATTGTTACAGTCCACTGGTTTCAAATATGTTTTAGTTTCAATCTTTCGGCTTTCTATAAAGATTTCCAGATCCAAGAAATTGATGGAGTGTTTACTGTGAGTAGATGTAAATTCCAAATTTAGATCATTGGAGTTTATATACAGCAGGAATTTTTCTAGGTCTTCTTGATTGCCATCCCATATCATTAGTACATCATCTATATATCTAATCCACATATGAATGTTAGATCTGTATGGGTTATTGGTCCAAATGTGGTCATCTTCCCACTTTGACACGAACAAATTCGCATAGCTTGGTGCGAATCGACTACCCATAGCAGTCCCAGTCAGTTGTTTATAGTAATTACCCTCATACCAAAAGAAATTGTGTTCTAGTATGAATTCTATGCAGCTCATAATAAAGTTTGTTTGGTTATTTGGGATGTCCGGCTAGTTACATAAATAATGATAGGTGTGGGCACAACCATCAGCATGTCTTATACAGGTGTAAAGTGATTTTACGTCACACGTTACTAGTGTGAACGAATCCTGCCACGTGATGTTGGCTAATTTCTGTAATGTTGCTGTGGTGTCCTTAATGTAACTTTCCTGTTCCGCTACAAGTGGTTGCAAATAGTAGTCCACATAGCCAGAAAGATTAGATGTCATTGATCCTATACCAGATACTATTGGACATCCCGGAGGGTTCTCCCGGTCTTTGTGTATTTTAGGAATCTGGTAGAACACTGGTATTCTTGGTGTGGATGTATTCAGGAAGGCAAATTCATTTTTAGTTAATATTTGTAAATGTTGACCTTCTTCCAGAAGTTCGGTGAGTTCTTTAATATATCTGTCTGTTGGATTCCCTTCTAGTTTTTGGTACGTTGTGGTGTCTGCAAGTAGTCTTTCCGTTTCTAGTTTGTAATCTGTAGTGTTCATGATGACCAGACTCCCACCCTTGTCTGCTGTTTTAATTACAATTTCTTTGTTATTTTTCAGTTCTTCTAGGGCGTTTTTTTCCTCTTTCGTGAGGTTCATCTTAATTTTGTGTTTTTCTGGCAGCATATCGATATCTTTTTCCACTAGTTTCTGAAATGTTTCCAAGCCTGCTCCTTTTACATGGTATGGAGTAAAGTGACTCTGTGGCTTGAAATGAGTATGCTTGAATTCTGAGTTACTGTAATTGGGTATTAGTGTCTCGTTTCTTAAAGATGGTTCCTTGGCATAATATTTCTTTAGACAAGCTTTGCGTATGAATTTGTGCAGATCTATGTACATTTCAAATTTGCTTGGTTTTGATTGTGGTGCGAACTTTAAACCATTTTTGAGTAGACTGATTTGTTCCCCTGAAAGGTTGCTTGTGCTTAGATTGTAAATACCTTCTGTTTCTATAGGTTCAGTACGTGATTTTGTGGTACGATTCTTCCTTATTTGTCTTCCTCCTCTCCTATCTCTTCTTGTAGGTGCAGTTTTTTCTTTTTGGTCATTGGTGTTGGTGGTTGTTTGTCTTCTATTTGGTCCAGAAATTCTAAAAAATCCTCATCCGAATTGTTCCTGATTCTTTTTTTATTGAAGATTTCCCTTTTTTCTTCTGTGAGTCTCTGTCTGAGTTGGTATGAGAGCAGTTCATTGTCTTTCTGTGCTTCTTTTCTCCCATTGATGAACGATCGTCTGGCTGTGTTTGTATTGTTAGCCAGGACCGGTGTTTCCTTATGTCTGGTGGTGTATTGATAACTGAAATTTCTTGAGTTATAGGGTTGGTAGTCTCTTCGTGTTTGCAACATGGCTGGAGTTTGTAACAGATAGTTTATTTGTTTCCATTTTTTCATTTTTTTTGGTTTCTCTCTTAATGGTAAAAGACGGGGATTGGCTGCTGGTTTATATTTGTTCTTTGTGTTGTCTATCACATTCTGGCTTTTCTTTACTCCTCTTTTTTCATCTAAATCTCTTTAGAAATGTTCTATGTTTTCTTTCTTTAATATCACATTCTAATTCATCTATTTTTTTATTTGTGAGGCTAATGAGTTGTTTGTAATCTTCCATATTCTTAAGGGGGTTGAATTCTTCTTCCAGAGTTTTGATCCTTTCTTGGATAATATTTAGCGATTCTTTCTCTGGTGCTCATGGCTCAGCAATATCTGCCCTTTGAATCACAAGACTCAGTGAACATAAAGATGCTCACCTAGAAGGTTTTTCCTTGTAATGTCAACAGCAATGAGGGTGCCAACTGCAAACTCTCTCTTGTCAATTTTCTTTCTTGGTGTTCGAATGCTATACGGCTGTTCTGAGAACTAAACCATCATTCCATCCCAAATTCCACATAAATTATTATTTTTTGACGGGATTGTCTTTGGGTGAATGGGGCTCTTTTCTTTCCTTAAGTGGCCCATACACCTACGCAATCAGCATCCGATCCGATTCACATTGGATTACCCTGCAGTCCCATCGTCACCATTTCTTTTTTTTCCTTAGTACAGGATCTGTCGTAAGATCGATCCTGTGCCTCACGCGCTCATTAGGGAATAGGGACAAACAGTCATTGAAATGACTTGAATTACCACACGATGGATCGCATGAACCAAAAAAACGGCACGATCTGCACATAAGATGGATCATATGTGCTGCACGTATGATCATAATATCTGATTGAAGCACCCTCGGGAGAGCGCATCGGCTCAAAAAATGCACGATTTCTACAGGACTGAACGTACGGCGAGTCGAAAATTGTGTAATCGTCCAGAAATCGCGTAAGTGTATGGGGGCCTTAAGATGCGGTTTGAGCGGTTTATACTTATGTACACAAGACTAAAGCTGTATGTAAGTTGAATGATTTAAACTTGTATGATTCTCATAAGAGGAACTGACTAACTTTGAAGCAGACCATTGCACAATGGATTTCTTGGTCATCAGTCAAGCTTACATTGGGGCAGGCAAGCCTGTTCCAGATAACATGAGGGCCCATTCGGCGAGGTTGGTGGTGAAGCACAGGGTCTTGCTGAGCAGTTGTGCAGAGCAGCTAACTAGGCGTTGGTGCATGCTTTTGCAAAATTTTAAAGAATTTATGCTAGTTTCAGCATAAGATGTCATGTAGTGCTCAGGAGTGCTCTCCACCCTAATGCAAAGCTCTGGTATGTCCACACAGTGTTCCTGTGTCTCAATTGTTGAGGGAGAAATTAATGTTTTTGTAATTATGGTAAATCCTTTCCTCTGATTCCATGGAGGATACTGGTCACACTCCCACTTGCTTCTTGTGTTGTACCCTGCCTGGTCAATTGCTTTCTTGTTGGAACTTTTTTTCATTTTTTACTCCGCCTCTATTTTTTCTGATTTTGTTAGTAAAAAGAAATTGACTATGAGGAAGACCAGTACAGAGGAGAAGCTTGAGTAATAGTTGTTATGTTTAAAAGTGCCCAGGCTCCTCACACCACTTGCTAAACTCCAGTTTTCCATTATCCCCCATCGAATCAGAGAAATGTGTTTAACGTAAGTATAAAAATCCCATTCACTGTTATGAAAGCTGCAGCAGCAAAGAAAGTGATTTGTTATTCTTTGTACATGTTCTACCAACACAGCCACTGATTTACAGCAAATCAATCATTATCCTATTTAATATCACAGTAGTTTCTCTAATAAGGGCCCTCATTGTTCATTGACTGCTTAGGGATGATGAATACTATGGTTGTAGTTTTATATTTTTCCCTTCTGTACAGTGGACTGCTCTGGGTATGATCAGTAACTTTGCAAGAGTATTGTAACTTAAGCAGCAAGGTATTGCACTTGTGTAAATTTGAGTTTAATTACAAAGTCAAAATACTTTTCAAATTAAATCTGTATTTTTTCTTGATGGACAACTTTTTGTGGATAAATACACAAGATCCTACTTTGCTATTCTGGTTCAAATTCAGAATTTTCAGCAATAGATTGCATATGTTAGAGGGAGATATGTGTTTTGAAGGCACTATGGCTGTGCTTTACTGGTGTACTTGAGGCGCACACACAAATAATATACATGACATTATACGTGTTTCTAACTCCATATGTCAAACACCCTGCATCTCCTATCTCTTTGTTGGAAATTAAAATGTAAAGCTGTTCTATTTCATATATCATAATTGAATGTTAATAGCGTTTTGGTGTTTTGAAGTCTAAAGATGCATAGGTGTGAGAAATTGGCTTGTATTTACAGTAATACTCTGTAAAGGTTTGTAAAGCATGTACTAGTGATGGTAATGCCAATTTGAAGATCATTCTCCTTTTTGTTGTTTGGGGTTTCAGTGTTCTCCCCAGAAATTTTTTCCAGCCGGATGACACAAAGAAGTAGCCAGGTGGGGGCCTTAATAATAGCAATAATTAAATTATTTAAATCCTGACCTTATAATGATTTCAACTTGAAATAACATTTTATATATTAATTCTCCTCTTCTTATTAGAGGCCCAGTCATCTGATTATGAAAAAGTCGGTAGGATCTGGTCCTTTTTATACAGCTCCCAGATACTGTCCGCACTTGCAGGCTCTCAAAGTGCCGGGTGGTAGGCTGTTTCTTGCCGGGTGGTGCACCCGCAAAACAGCCTGGGGAGAACATTGGGGTTTTTTTTAGAGTCCGGGGGGTTATGTAATACAGTAGGTGCCAATTTCACAGAACTGTTTGTTTTTCTGCACTTTTTTGCCTAAATTTAAAGAAGCAATCAGTTATAAGGCTCTGAAATCGGCACCTATTACATAATACATAACCCCCAGATGTGTTTAGCTAATTGTGATGATGGATATAGTCATGTAAATATTAATATTTTAGTGTGTATGTATATATATATATATATATATATATATGTATATCACTGTTCGCAAATACGCACTATAGCGCGTATTTTACCCGCTATCGGGCACCGGGGACCCACTTTTCTAAAGTATCCGGGTCCCCGGGGACGCGCTGTGCTGTGGCCAATCCCTGAAAGCTGGCTGCAGCATAGCGCGTCCCCCTGCAGTAACAGACACGACGCTGTCTGTTAGAGCAGCCAATGAGAGTCAGAGAGACTCTCATTGGCTGCTGCTGTGGAAAGCCGTGCTGGGATCAAGTGTCTGATCCCAGCATCGGCACAGCATCCGTGCCTGGCGCTGGGACAGTGTTTCTTCCCAGCGCCGGGTAAACTACTGCGGTGGGTACCTGGTGAAGGGACCACCTGGTCCCTTCCACCAGCGTTGGCGGGAGTAGCTTGGCTCCGGGCGCAAGCTAAGCGAAGCTCGCTGCCCGGAAGCCAAGTAGCGGCGGTCAGCGGCGGTTGTTTGGCACTGGCCACGAGCCAAACACGGCTCGCGGTCCAGCAGCCAATAGGAGGCAGACGCGACGAGCCAATTGCGGCTCGCCGCGTCATAGCCCCGCCCACTCGCGGCGTCTTGAATAGACGCTGCTGAGCGGGAACGCGTTCAGTCCGTCGGCGGAGGGGAGTTGTGAAGACCTCCTGAAGAGAAGAGCGGCGCGGTGACAGTGCCGGCGGCCGAGCAAGCGGCCAGAAGACGGCGTGATCAAGAAGGAAGAGGCGGTGCCGTTGGCCAGGACGGGCCAGCGGCAGAAGACTGAAGCTGAGGACCGAAGAGGACTGCGGGGGAGGAAAGCAAAAGAGCTAACGAAGCTCCCCCCCGTAGCCTCTTCCACCATACCGGTAGGTGGCCTCGGGCCACCGGTATTTTACTCCTTCCTAGACCACCAGGGTTGTCGGGTACTAGGCCCGTGGGATAAATTCAGGCAATAGGCCTGTGAGTCTCTAGGTGGGCACAAGGCCCAACTGAAGGTATATGCCCCCCTAAATAGGTGTGTGACTTGGGCATTAGGCCCAGGTCACTAGAGGGCTCACCTATTTGCCCTTTAGTGGCCTGGGCCTAATGCCCAGGTCACTTACACCTATTAGGGGGGCAGATACCTTCATTGGACTGCATAGGTGGTCTGACAGGCATACGAGGGGCACTGCACAAAGGGATTGCTCCTGGGGGCACTGCACAGGGGGACTGCTCCTGGGGGCACTGCACAGGGGGACTGCTCCTGGGGGCACTGCACACGGGGGCTGCTCCTGGGGGCATTGCACAGGGGGACTGCTCCTGGGGGCACTACACACGGGGAAAGTCGTATTACCTGAAAGATCATGGAGGCATTAAAACATGCATTTAAGGGGCTTGTGGGGATATCTGATGCTGTTGGGGGTATCAGATCTGCATCTTAGGGGCATGTGGAGTTGTGTGGTGGCATGTGGGGAGGTCTGAGGCATATGGGGAGCTCTAAAGCATAAATTATGATGGGACCCAGAAATGGTCAGGTAGGACCCCATTTTTTTTAAAGTGGTGGGTCCCTGGGACCCACAAATTTTGTCGCTCACCGCGATCACTGTGTGTGTGTGTATATATATATATATATATATATATATATATACCGTATATACTCGAGTATAAGTCGACCCGAATATAAGCCGAGGTACCTACTTTTACCAAAAAAACCTGGAAAAACTTATTGACTCCAGTATAAGCCTAGGGTGGGAAATGGCAGCAGCTGGTAGTGCCCCCAGTAGTAATTCCCCCTGGTTGTGCCCCCAGTAGTAATCCCTCCTGGTAGTGCCCCCAGTGGTAATCCCCCCTTTCAGTGCCTCCAGTAGTAATCTCCTCCTGGTAGTGCCCCCAGTGGTAAATCCCCCCATTTAGAGCCCCCTGTAGTAATCCCCCCCTGGTAGTGCCCCCTGTAGTAATCCCCCCCCTGGTAGTTCCCCCAGTGGTAATAACCCCTTTTAGTGCCCCCTGTAGTAATCCCCCCCTGGTAGTTCCCCCTGTAGTAATCCCCCCCTGGTAGTTCCCCCAGTGGTAATAACCACTTTTAGTGCCCCCTGTAGTAATCGCCCCCTGTAGTCCCCCCCCCCAGTAGAGAGAGACGTTAGAAGAATAAAAAATAAAAAAATCACTTACCTGAAACCCCCGCTCCTGGTCCCGCCGCTAACAGCTCCTCCGGCCGCTTTGTATGGTAGAGACGTCATTACTCATGACGTCTCTCCCATTACCCACTACGGGAGCCGGAAATGGCTCCCGCAGTGGGAGCAGCAGCAGCCGCTGAGAGTCTGACAGACTCTCAGCGGCTGCTGATCACAGCAAACACGCAGCTGCCGGCTCCGGCGGCTGTGTGTTTGTGCTGTGTAGCGCTGACCGAACTCCGTCCGGTCAGCACTACACTTCACTCGAGTATAAGCCGAGGGGGTACTTTTTCAGCACAAAAATGTGCTGAAAAAGTCGGCTTATACTCGAGTATATACGGTATATATATATGTATGTGTGTGTGCGTGTGTGTGTATATATATATATATATATATATAATTCATAATCTCTCTATCTCTATATATCTTTTACATGTCTCTAAGCATGATACAGATATCACTATGTTTTTCTTCGGTGCTCTGACCAGCTAACCAGATGTACTGTCTTTTCTTTTCAAATATGCATATTTTCTAAATTATGCCCTTCTTCATAAAGGTTCTTGAGTTGAATCGAAACGTCGATGCTTATTTTGGCGGATTATAAATCAAAGCCATTCGTGGCGAATTACTGATGTGTTATATTCAATAAATATTGGTTGTTTACACCTTATTAGTGAGTGCTTCCTTCCACAAATGGTGGATATACTGATGTTATATTCCGGATCATTGATCTTGGTAAGCACCCCGAAGATGTCTACTTAAGAGATGTGAGTCCCAGGACTCTGTGTTGCATGCATATATATATATATATATATATATATATATATTATATATATATACACACACACTGTGTCAACAATAGTGTTTGGACACCCCTGCGCAATCGAATTGCATACCATTGCACACGAGTTCCAAATAGCCACTAATGTGGCGGCTTCGACAAGGACACTTGGTAGGAAGGCTCATGCACTTGCAGTTCATACGGAAACCACAAATGATTTTATCAGGACGACAATGCCACCTGTCATGTTTCTAGGGTGACGCTGGACTAGTATACAGAAGGTTCGGTAACCTCGAGGGACTGGCCAGCTCAGAGTACAGATCTTAACCCCACTGAGAACCTCGAGGACGAATTGGAGTGACTGGCCAGCTCAGAGTACAGATCTTAACCCCACTGAGAACCTCGAAGACGAATTGGAGTGACGGGTTGGTTGTAGGCCGACTTGACTTTCCTCAGTCTCACAGTTGGTCACTGTACTTAGGGCAGAATGGCAAAACATACTGCCGTGCTATTGTCCAGGAACTTGTGGACAGTTTACCAAAAAGGGAGTCTGCAGTAATCACTGCACATGGTGGACCTACCTATGTGGGCATACATATATACTGTGTGTGTGTGTGTACACAAGTCCGGGGCTAGGCTTTTCCGGAGACGGGGGATGGTGAGTACATTCAGGGCGCAATAATAATGAGTGTCTGCAGGCAACAGTGAGTTCCTTGCAAGTTTGAAGCTGCATTTCAGCAAATGGGGTTGGATTAATGGCATCCTCAATGCTGAGAAATACAGGCAATACCATCAGGGAGGCGTCTGATTGGCTTCAAATTTATTCTGCAGCAGGACAAAGACCCCAAACATACAGCCAATGTCATTAAGAACAGCGTAAAGAAGAACAAGGAGTCCTGGAAGTGATGATATGGAACCCACAGAGCCCTGATGTCAACATCACCGAGTCTGTCTGGGATTACATGAAGAGACAGAAGGATTTGAACAAGCCTACATCCACAGATCATCTGTGGTTATTTCTCCAAGAAGTTTGGAACAACCTCCCTGACTAGCTCCTGCCGAGTTTCTTCAAAAACTGTGTTCAAGTGTACCTAGAAAAATTGATGCTGTTTTGAAGGCAAAGAGTGGTCACACCAAATATTGATTTGATTTAGATTTCTCTTCTGTTCATTCACTTTGCATTTTGTTAATTGATACTTTATAGCACTTTTGTCCACACCTGCTTGAAACTTTTGCTCATGACTCTCTCTCTCTCTCTCTCCTTTTTTTACATATATATATATATATATATATATATATATACATACTGTGTATGTATATATATATATATATATATATATATATACATACTGTATATATACACAGTGCATCCGGAAAGTATTCACAGCAAGCACGTCCCTTTTTCCACATTTTGTTATGTTACAGCCTTATTCCAAAATTGAATAGATTAATTTTTCTCCTCAAAATTCTACAAACAATACCCCATAATGACAACGTGTAAAAAGTTTTTTTGAGATTTTTGCAATTTTAATACAAAAAAAACTAAGAAATCAAATGTACATAAGTATTCACAACCTTTGCTCAATACTTTGTTGATGCACCTTTGGCAGCAAGTACAGCCTCAAGTCTTTTTGTAAATGATGCCACAAGCTTGGCACATCTATCTTTGGGCAGTTTCACCCATTCCTCCTTGCAGCATCTCCCAAGCTCCATCAGGTTGGATGGGAAGCATCGGTGCACAGCCATTTTCAGATCTCTCCAGAGATGTTCAATCGGATTCAAGTCTGGGCTCTGGCTGGGCCACTCAAGGACATTCACAGAGTTGTCCTGAAGCCACTCCTTTGATATCTTGGCTGTGTGCTTAGGGTCATTATCCTGCTGAAAGATGAACCGTCGCCCCAGTCTGAGGTCATGAGCGCTCTGGAGCAGGTTTTCATCCAGGATGTCTCTGTACATTGCTGCATTCATCTGTCCCTCTATCCTGACTAGTCTCCCCTGCCGCTGAAAAACATCCCCACAGCATGATACTTCTGCCACCACCATGCTTCACTATAGGGATGGTATTGGCCTGGTGATGAGCAGTGCCTGATTTCCTCCAAACATAACGCCTGGCATTCACGCCAAAAAGTTCAATCTTTGTCTCATCAGACCAGAGAATTTGGTTTCTCATGGTCTGAGAGTCCTTCAGGTGCATTTTGGCAAACTCCAGATGGGCTGCCATGTGCTTTTTACTAAGGAGTGGCTTCCGTCTGGCCACTCTACAATACAGGCCTGATTGGTGGATTGCTGCAGAGATGGTTGTCCTTCTGGAAGGTTCTCCTCTATCCACAGAGGAATGCTGTAGCTCTGACAGAGTGACCATCGGGTTCTTGGTCATCTCCCTGACTAGGGCCCTTCTCCCCCGATCGCTCAGTTTAGACGGCCGGCCAACTCTAGGAAGAGTCCTGATGGTTCCTAACTTCTTTCATATACGGTTGATGGAGGCCACTGTGCTCATTGGGACCTTCAAAGAAGCAGATATTTTTCTGTACCCTTCCCCAGATTTGTGTCTCGAGACAATCCTGTCTCTGAGGTCTACAGACAATTCCTTGGACTTCACGCTTGGTTTGTGCTCTGACATGCACTGTCAAGTGTGGGACCTTATATAGACAGGTCCCACATGTCTAATCAACTGAATTTACGACAGGTGGACTCCAATTAAGCTGTAGGAACATATCAAGGATGATCAGTGGAAACAGGATGCACCTGAGCTCAATTTTGAGCTTCATGGCAAAGGCTGTGAATACTTATGTACATGTGATTTCTTAGTTTTTTTTTTTTTTTTTTATTAAATTTGGAATAATCTCAAACTTTTTACACGTTGTTGTCATGGGGTATTGTGGGTAGAATTTTGAGGAGAAAAATTAATTTATTCCATTTTGGAATAAGGTTGTAACATAACAAAATGTGGAAAAAGGGATGTGCTTGCTGTGAATACTTTCTGGATGCACTGTGTATAGATACAGTATGTATGTGTGTGTGTGTGTGTGTGTGTGTATATGTATATATATATATATATATATATATATAATATATACTTTCCGGATGCACTAATATATATATATATATATATATATATAGATAGATAGATAGATAGATTTACTATATGACAAAATGAAGGGAGAGCGCTGGACAAGAGTGTAATATTTATATTTAATAATTAGACATATAAAAATTTGAATATTAATATAAAAAGCATTGACAGAATGAATAATACTTAAAAGCAGGATCAACCAAATAAATGCATACTGAATATCGGTTAATATCAAGCATGTCTGAGATTGGAAATAGTCAGTTGGTTAGTGCCAATCAATTAGTAAAAAATAAGAACAGCAGCAGATGTTAACAAAAGCAAAGCTTGATGAGAAAACGTCATGCACTAGGCAACTGTGTCTGCCACAAGCATATAGATGAAGCTGCATGGGCATGAAGGCAACAAGTCCTGCACATATAGCCAAACTCCAGTTATATTGATATATATCTCCTACAGGTAGAGGAGCAGGTTATGGTATGAGTCACACAATTGTGTCCCCGTAGGGAAATTAACTTGCTCTGTATGTATCCACTGTGTGCCGGTGTCCCAGTCAAAACAGTAATGACATGGCTACCTGTATTCCTGGAGTCCCCAGCAGCGTGGCAGCTCTCAGTGGACCTGAAAGGGAGAGCCGCGCTAACAAGCGTGTCCAGCAAGGTGAACTGAGGGCCGGAGGAGCTGACTGTGCCTCCGTGTGCCGCTGCAGCTGAGGGAGGGAGGTTCAGGGAAGGGACAGCGTCCTAGTCTCCAGTGCTGTATCCCCGTCTCGGATACTCCGGTGACTCCGGCTGGAGTGGACAAGTGGGAACACGCTGGCACGGCTGTGGCGACCAATCAGGTGCTCTCTTGGTTAGGATCCTGGGAATAACATCTGACGCATTTCTCGGCCAATGATAAGGGCCGTTTCATCATGTAGAGAGAGAGGAAGAGATATATAACTAAATATCAGGTAAAATAAGTATTGAACATATCAACATATTTCTCAGTAAATACATTTGTAATGGGGCTATTGTAATGAATTTTTCACCAAATGCCAGCAACAACCCATGCAAATCCACACATGCAAATAAATCAAACCATACATGTCTATAAATTAAGTTATGTGTAATAATGTGAAAAGACACAGGGAAAAAGTATTGAACACATGAAGAAAAAACGGTGCAAAAAGTAATGGAAAGCCAAGACACCAGCTGAAATCTATCAGTAATTAGAAAGCAATCCTTCCCCTTGTCAGTGCAAATTAATATAAGCTGGTTCAGTCCCAACTGATGGCCTATAAAAAGGTGTCTCATTACCAAGGTGTCACACAAGAAACATCTCATAATGGGTAAATGCAAAGAGCATCAAGACCATCGCAACCTTATTGTTGAAAAACATACTGATGGCATTGGTTACAGAAGGTTTTCTAAACTTTTGAATGTTCCAGTGAGCACTATTGGGGCCATAAACCATAAATGGAAAGAACATGGTTTCACCATAAACCAGCCACGACCAGGTGTTCCTCGCAAGATTTCTGACAGAGGAGTGAAAAGAATTATGAGAAGAGTTGTCCAAGAGCCAAGGACCACTTGTGGCGAGCTTCAGAAAGACCTGGAATTAGCAGGTACTATTGTTTCAAAGAAAACAATAAGTAATGCACTCAACCGGCATGGCCTGTATGCACGCTCACCACACAAGACTCCATTGCTGAAGAAATAGCATGTGGACGCTTGTTTAAAGTTTGCTGCACAACATTTGGACAAGCCTGTGAAATACTGGGAGAATATAGGACCTCATTCAGAGTCGATTGCTTGCTGCAAGCGATCGCTCTGAATGAGGGCGGCCACTTACTTTTTAAAGTGCCGCCTTCTGGTCGATCGCTAGGCTGTGGGTTACCACCCACAGCTCTAGTGGCCGACCAGGGTGATGGTCGCGATGGTCATCACCATCGGGGCTTACGACCAGACCCTAAGGTTGGGTCTGGGCTCTCGTAAGCCTCAGGGAACTTCCTGCTCTGTTTGAGCAGGAAGTTCCCCACTGACATCACCAATGATGTCAGTGGGGCCGCCCCCAAATGGCAAGCGTTCCGACTAGAACACCTCCGTTTGGCCGGGCACACCCCCGGCCCACCCAGCAAACTGGGCGAGCTGTCGCTCAACATCGACAGCTCGCCCCGTCGCTAGCCGGCTCCGTCGTGCGCATGCTCTGTGGGGACCATCGACCCGGTTGCGTGCGCATCAGCGCTTGTGACCGGGTCTGAATGAGACCCATAGTCTGGTCAGATGAGATCAAAATTGAACTCTTTGGATGCCATAATACATACCATGTTTGGAGGAGAAATGACACTGCACATCACCCCAAAAACACCATACCAACAGTGAAGTGAAGTTTGGAGGTGGGAACATCATGGTGTGGGGCTGTTTTTCAGCATACGGTACTGGCATACTTCATATAGTTGAAGATAGGATGAATGGAAAAATGTACTGAGACATTCTTGATAAAAATCTACTGCCATCTACCAGGATGCTGAAGATGAAACGAGGGTGGACATTTCAGCAAGACAATGATCCCAAATACACAACCAAGGACACTCTCAATTGGTTTTAGAGAGAGAAAATAAGGCTGTTAGAATGGCCTAGCCAATCACCTAATTTAAATCCAATTGAAAATCTATGGAAAGAACTATAGATCAGAGTTCATAGAAGAGGCCCACGGAACCTTCAAGATTTGAATACACTTTGGGGAGGATTTACGAAGCAGCGGCGCGGGTTGAAGCTCATTATTTAAAACGGCACCCGGAGTCAGTGTAAAGTGTCGTATGCTATACACAGACGTCTGGTGCCTTTTTAAAAAAGGAGCTCCAATTCACCGGGAAGCAGCGGCTTGCAGAAGCCGCTGCTTCATACAGTAAATCCTCCCCTTTGTGTGGATGAATGGGCCAAAGTCACACCTGAGCAATACATGTGACTGGTTTCTCCATACAGGAGGCATCTTAAAGCTGTCATTACCAACAAAGGCTTTTGTACAAGGTATTATATAGATTTCAGTTAGCGGGTTCAATTCTTTTTCCCTGTGTCATTTCACATTATTACATACAACTTAATTTATGGACATATATGGTTTAATTTCTTTTCATGTGTGGATTGCATGGGTTGGTGCTGACATTTGGTGAAAATTTCATTACAATAGCCCCATTACAAATATATTTACTGATAAAAATGTTGATGTGGTCAATACTTGTTTTACCCACTGTATATAATATAAAAGCATCAATAGTACCTTTGGGTAAGATTGAGGGTTACCCAGCAACTGTGTGTTGAGTACACAGTATACGATGCTTGGCAAAGTAACGAAACAACACAATGTAACAATATAATGCGTGCACCATGCACACTGCACGATCCGGTGTATGACAGCACAGTACAGTGTATTGTTACATTACATTGCCCGATCTGTGCAGTACAGCAGATGGGACGATGTAATAAACGACCGCCGATGTGCTCTGCCGTGAAGTGAGCGCTTAACAAGTCCCTTGAAAATGGCGGCTTAACAGGCTTGTTCCATGCTGAATATTTTAAACTTTGATGATCGCAACAGATTGTTTTGTAATATATAAAGTTTGATTATACTTTACAATAGTGCGTTACTTTCTTTTGTTCCTAGAATACATTTCAATAGGCTCAATGAGGCCTTTTGAGTAAGCAGCACTATTGAAAGTGACAGAAATGATTTTTTTGGGGACTGCAGTTTAAGGCAGGGTACACACCTAAACGACCGGCAATCGTGCCGATGTTCAGGACGATTTGCCTTCAACCTGGACATCACATGACTGCCAGTACACACTTGAAAGATTTAATGAAAGACGGAACAATCACTGTTCCGTACTTCATTAACTTGTACAGGCTCACATGCGATATCGTATGATTGTGCAGCACAGGCAATCGCACGATATCGTATGCGACCGCGGGTATGCGCAAATTAGGCATACACACTGCACGATATGCCCGATTTGTCGTTCCGATTTGGCTAAATCGCCCAAATCGGGCCGATATCGTACAGGTGTGTATGCACCCTTACAATTGAATCCAACATTTCACAATTATTTTTCTTCTTTTATCTTTATATATAAAATATAAATCTGTGTGTGTGTATATATCTATATCTATCTATCTATCTATCTATCTATATATATATATATATATATATATACATACACACACACGTACTGTATATACATATTATACATAGAAGTGTATATATCTATATATATGTGTGTGTGTGTGTATATATATATATATATATATATATATATATATACATTTACTGTTTATGGAATCTTTAATAAAAATTATTAGAACCTGCTTAATCAAATCTTATCCTTTGTAATAGAGTTTCACAGTCGAGAGTACATTGTCTTGGCTATGATGCAAGATGGTAAAATAAAGTAATACCTTATCTTTTTCATATCCTGTTTATAAATGATGTCTTTAAGGAAGCTATTCCTGCTTACAAATTAAGATTTTCTTGCCAGTAATCCTTTTTCACAGCGCAGCCAACAGAAAATTACTTGGCTGATGCTTGACTTTCTTGACCAGGCACATTCCAGATTTTATTTGATAGAAAAACCTGTATAAAAGAGTATTAAGAGTGCATAGAAGAGCATGGAATGGAGAGCAAATTATTGCTTTGAAATTACTTACGGCTGCAGTTTAGTCTTGTGGTGTTTTATCTCCATGCTAATGCTGTAATTTCAGTAAAAAGATTTTAGTAAGTTTCTGTAGGGGAGAAGAAATAATATTATTTAGCTTGTATATCTTTCTGGGCAAGGTCCAACGATTAGAATAATTGACAAGTTATGGTGTAATTTTGAAAATGCTGGCGTGCCAGTTAATGTTGAGAAGAAAATAGAGATATTGACAAGTCATCACTATTGCAGTCCTACAGAATCGAAGAGCAACATTTATCCTCAGTCACAGATTGTTGTTAGTGATACAGATGACATCTCCCCATCTTGTATCTCTTCACTGGATACAATGATTTGTGGTAGATATGCACCTGGCCTTTTAAGGGGTTAAATAAAAACAAATAATAATATAAATACTAATAATTCGCAATATATTTCATACAGGATTATGTTAATTGAGAGACTGTTTAGTTTAATTGTTGGCAGCCATAATGTAGTAGAAAACTGATTTGTACAGGTCAAATTATCAATAGAGAGATTCATTTTATAAAAAAAACATACACAAAAAAACAACAACCTGTTTAAAGCAGCAGTCTGAGGTAGGGTGGCACAATTTACTGGAGTAGATGGTTTACCCAGGACTTAATGGTTTGACTCACAAACCTGGCCTGAAACAGGGGTTGTGTGATACTGCTGAGGTGGGGCTGTGAGCAATGGACCAAGTAGAAGCTTCTATCACTGATATTGATATTGTGACTTCTGATTAGTCCTCCCGGGTTGGGTTCGGGAACTGGCGGTCAGAATACCGAAGCGGCATCACGACAGTCAGAATCCTGACCCAACAAGGTAAGTACCCCTAACCCTTCCTCCCCACAGCCTAACCCTTCCCCTAATCCTAACACTTAACATCGTGATTCTGACGGTCGGGATTCTGGTGCCGGGATTCCGACTGCTGTTGGGATTCCGGCGCCGTGATGCCAACTACTTCCCGTCCACCCGCTGTTCGCCAGTCTCTTTCCAGCCGTTATAAAAGCTTTACATTTGTTTGGTCTAGTAGCTGATAAAGTAATGTTTCTCACTTTTTGACAGATATTAAAATACAGTGAATTTCTTTTTCTTTCAACTGTTTGTCTAGAAAGAACTGCAGTCACATTTAGGACTTGTGCACACATATGAGCTGAGAAAAAGGGTAAAATAAAAGTATGAAAACTAACTAGTGCTCGTGGTGCATAACAACACCCCTCTACACACACCCAACACTTGCCACACCCCAGTTAAGAAGAAATGTAGATGTGTTGAAATAAAAATCCAGCCTGTTTCTTCCCTATTTAACAATATCAAAAATGTTATAAGGTTACCTGTGGGAAAGGATTCACAGGAGTATGTTTGTTTGTCCCTTTAAAGGGAGACATGCTGTAGGTCACAGTGTCTGTAACGCAGTACTGTTGATAAACAAGCTGCCTTTACATTTCATGGAATGAGCAGACCTTTCTCAACACATCACAGTCCCTGAAGTACAGTTTTACTTCTCGTTTGGCTTTTGTTTGCCATGTGCATTCCGTGTCTTGGAATGGGTCCCTCAGTGTCCTAACACTTCTGCTATTCACCTTGGAAAACTGTCTGGGTCCTTCTGTGCATGGCCATTAGTCCATAAGAAGTACCTGTCATACTGTTTTGCATAGGTTTTGGACGTGAAACCGTACTCCCAGCAGCACACTCTTCAATAATTCTGCAGTGGCAATGACTTCTAGAAACTGGGACAACAATGTTAAGGAATCCCCATTTACACCAGCTAAGAAAGTAAACAGTAAATGGAGAGTAGTGTAACAAACACTTGTGGTATCAAGAAACCTGCTGTGAAAAGGATCTGTCTTAATGTGCTAGCCCACTGCAGTTTAACATATTGCTTACAACCTGCACAATGGGGTTTGAGTGACTTAAGTTACACATTCCAGGAGACTGGCAGTCTGTTACAATCAGAGCCCCAACTTTATACCAGGCTAATTTACAGAGATGGGATGAAGAAAGTTACGGATTTGTATTACACACTCTCACCTGACACCGTATCCGATCTCTATCCCGCTGATTGACATCTTGAATAAGTTCTTTGAAGCGAGTTCCAGCTTAATTAAAATGTTTGCTTGGCTAGCAGTGATCTGTAAAAGCCTATGATAAATATTGAATCGGGTTCACCTGCTGGTTACTGTGAGTGGATAAACAGCTGCTTTGTGCAGCTTAATCATGGGACTGTAGCTGGGGAGCGCTACCCTCTGTTAAGAGTTGCAGTAGTTGAGAAACTTTAGCAATGTCACTTCTCATATCCCAGCAGGGTGACCTTGTGTGAGATTTCACACAACAGGGTATTGAGGCTTGTTACACTGAGATGGCTTTGTGACAATATTATTTTGTAGATGATGATAGCCCTATATTCATCTTATCTATCTTCTACTTTGCATCAGTGATCAAAGTAACTTTGTTAATTGATTTTACTTAATGTGTCATTGTTTTTCTGTTCATTTTCTATTATCCTTTCATAATAATAGGTTGTAGATGATACCCCAGTTTTCAGTTATTATCTCTACAGGAGCTTAGATCGCTAGACTGTTAACATTTCTTTGAGGTGCTTTTGACATTTAATATAGAAGGATGTGAAAAAAATTGTGAAGACATACTTGTTAGCTTATGTGAATTAATAATAACCAGACTAAGGGGCATGTGTATCAAAGCTTGATGAGAAGTAAAATTGTGAGATATAAACAGTGCTTAAAGTGGTCCTAGAGAAGTGGTGGAACTCACCGCTCCCCCTCGGTGCAATGTCAATAAAGGGCCATCGCAAGCTGTAGGAGCACGCCAAAAAAATGGGCGAGGTCTCAAAAGAAACGGGCGTGATCACATAATAGTATTCCCGATAAAAATTATGCCACACAGCACATTCTTGATTCACATTACACCACATAGTAGTCTCTTATTCATGTATGACACAGCAGTGCCCCTTTTACACAATGCCCACATTTGTCCCTCTTATACACAATGCCCACAGTAGTAGTGCCCCTTATACAATGCCCACAGTAGTAGTACCCCTTATATAATGCCCACAGCAGTAGTGCCCCTTACATGTAATGCCCACTGTAGTGGTGCCCCTTACACACAATGCTCACTGTAGTGGTGCCCCTTATGCAGTGCCCACAGTGGTAGTGCCCCTTATGCAGAGCCCACAGTAGTGGTGCCCCTTATGCAGAGCCCCCCTTATGCAGTTACCCCATTAGTAATCCCCCTTTAATAATGCCCCCAATAGTAGTGCCCCTAGTAGTAATGACCCCAATAGTAGTGCCTACTGACTAATGCCTCTAGTAATGCCTACTGAGTAATGCCCCCAATAGTAATGTCCCCAGTAGTAGTGCCCCCTGAGTAATGTCCCCAGTAGTAGTGCCCCCTGAGTAATGTCCCCTGTAGTTGAGCCCCCTGAGTAATGCCCCCAGTAGTAGTGCACCCTGAGTAATGCCCCCTGTAGTAATGTCCCCTATTGTGAAGCCGCTTATACAACAAAAAAATGCAAACTAATACTTCCCTTAAGCCCCGCGTCCGCTGCCGTCTGGTCCCCCTGGTCCGCCTGGCTGCTCCTCAGTCTGAACTATGGGAGAGATGTCATGAGGTCTCTCCCATAGTGCACTGCACACAGCAGGACCCGGAAGCCGGAGGTCATGAGTGAGCTCCAGCCTCCGGCTTGCGCTGTGGGGAGGGAGCCGGGTGCCTGCTGTTAACAAAATCTCAGCAGGCGCCCGGCAAATGGAGCCTCCCTGTGGCGCCGGGTTAGGTGGGTCGGAGGAGGCGGAACTGGTTCCGTCTCCAAATAGAAATGTCGGAACGCAGTTGCGTCCATTTCTGGCCCATTTTAACCCCTGGACATAAATCACCAACCAATCTGCTTCTAACTTACATTTTATAGGCTATGTTTTGAAAAATGACAGTTAGGAGCTGATTGATTAATACTTTTTCTCTCACAATTTTATCTCTCATCAAGCTTTGATACATAGACCCCTATGATTGTTCTTAATACTGGAGGCTTTAATGTCATTTAGATTGTAAGCTTTTTGGGACAGAAACTTTTCTTTCCTGTGGCAATAGAAATCCTCTATATTCTATTATTTTAGATTGTCCAGCTTTTAATTTTGAAAGCACATCCAAGTGAAGTTTCATTGCCAACCCCCGACACTTGTCCTTGCCTACACTCTGCATAAGCTGCAGGGAAAACTGCAGTGCTATGAGTTACCGAGTATCGTAAACATGGTATCTAGCAGCGTTAATAGGAGTAGAGGTTTTAGAGAGAGCTGTACGTCCTTTGGTTAATACATTTCTTGTTGCTATCTGTTATTGCATAGCATTGCTTGCCACCACATTGTCAGGGATGTTGATAGAAGCAGGATGTTGAACTTCAGGCAATGTGAGAACCTCAACTTAGCCTTCATAGGGTGGTGCTGTTTGAACCAACATATTCTTTAAATTCACTTTTTATATTGGGTGATGTGACATTATATGGATATAGACCCAGTTGGCAAAGTCCAAGCTACAGCCCTCATATCTAATAAGCTTCAACCATATAATAACGTCATGGTTCCAATGTTATCAGTTACACACAATTCCGCCAATAAGCCAAAAGTTGTCCCAAATGGATTTTGTCATTCCAGAAAAGCCAAAAGGGAACAATATTGTTGACTGATATCAACATTACCTTTTAAAATACACTTTTTGTTGATATCTTTATATACAGTATCTGAGTATACAATGTACTTACATGTAACAGTGCAAAGAAAACATAGACTCCACTACTTCCCTTTACATATCATGAAATCATATACATGATCCTTAACATAGTCCTGCCTTTTTCCAGCCAGAATAATACTCTGCTCTAAAGCTGTGAATCACTCCCATATGGAACCAGTGAATCTCTGCAGCTCATATGAGAGGCCAACCAGATTATTTTTATTTTTGGAACATTTACCATTAACCTATAATACATCAAATAGTAACATGTCATTTACCAATCTACTATATAAAAGCAAAAATTTGTCCTTCTGTCTTTCTATACAAATCCACAGTTTACAAGCCAAGATCGTGAAATTTTACATACGAGTGTATTAAAACACGGCCGAGGTAACTAAAAATTGTTAAATCAAAATTAATTACTGTTAATTTTTAATTAATTAAAAACCACAATTTTTGCTGGACGCTCAATGTGGGGCCTTGCACTCAGTACTGCTGTCTGCTGCCTCCAGTGATGATATTTAAGAACTTTCTTATCTCTACTATTTATACTATTTCTGTCCTTCTGTCTTTCTATACAGATCCACAGTTTACAAGCCAAGATCATGAAATTTTACATACGAGCCTATTAGGACTGTTGATGGGGAGGTTTGCCACACTTTTCATGAGGCCTGCCTAAGGACAGGTTTATTGGAGGATGAGGATGATGTATAAACAAACATTCTTAAAATCCCGGGCAACGCCGGGTACTCCAGCTAGTTTGATATATAGGAGAAAGGACCATCCATCTCATTGCAAGATACTTTCATGTATAAAACAGGCTCTTTTGTGAACTGCAAATAATATGGACTGCAGCTTTATTTTGTTTCAGTGTTCATGCCCATTTGCTGGTCTTCCAAACTATCCCTGCAAAATCACTCCATGCCAAGCTGTGGGTTTTAAATTGCCCTTTGTGAAAAGATGACATGTCAGTTCAAAGTCTTTCATTAATTTAAACTTTTATTTGTTTTTGTTCATGAGAGAAGTTGGACATTTTTGTGTGTTTTATTACATTTCTCTTTTACGCTAAAATGCAACAAGAATGCAAATGCGTCCTATTAAAAAATAGAGAAACGTCTAAGGGGTGGAAAAATCAAGTATCCTAGCTGTGAAAAGAAGGCTGTGTGCTCTTATACCCCTTTCAGACATAAAACCCTGGCTTTAACCCAGCTCAGACCCGGGACACTGAGCACGTGTTGAAGCTGGGATTTTCTGTACTTATCCCTTTCACACATGGGTGACGATTCCCGGGTCGTCACCAGTCACACCGGACCTAGGTCTGCCAAGTTTCAGTGGGCGCTTGGAGATGATGTCATCTCCAAGCGATACAGTCCCAAGCTAATTACTTTCTTTTATGCATGCCCCGGGTCATCAAGACCTGGGTTGAACCTTTCATACATATAAAATGGTAGGAAGCCCTGTGCACGGAATCTTAGTTTTAGGTCTAGGGTTTGCTGCAGTAGACAGTAGGTCGCCCTGACCCAGGGATACAGAATACGGGAATTTCTCACTGCACTCTACCCCTTACAATACTATGTATGGTGCATAAATGAAGTATATTTGGGCTGTTATAGGCTTATAATTATTTTATTTGTGTACTAGTTTTAGCCAAATAATATCCAAGTAGTATTACTGTAACAAGCGATCAGTGACATACAAAGTGTTCTCATGCCAACATGTCTACACACTTTGTACAAGCTGTTGCCAGACGGAGGATAACTCTTAAATAATAATAATAACCAATGGGTTATAGAACAGTTACTTCTGTCGTGTAGCTACAGTCAATGTCTTTCAATGCTGATCAGTTTAATCAGAGGGTGCTTCACTCTGCGTAGTTGTGCACCTCTTTGTCTCTGGGTTTTCTCCTGTGCCCGGGATGTCAGTACGCTTTCCACGTGGATGGTGGGATTAGGTGATGTCAGTGCGGTCGTGCAGATCAACGGCTTTCTTCTCAAGGCAGAACGCTGCCTCCGGTTCACCTTGTCCTGGTTAGCCATAGGGTGTCTACCTCAGGAGGTACCTGGCTCTGAGTGAAACTACCCACAACGCCCCCCTATGTGGGACACGCTGTGGGGTCCCTCTACTCCGGCCCGAGTGCTCCATTCGTGCCGCTTCACTCCCGATTACTTCCGGGTCCTAATCATGTGATCGCAGGTGCTGGCTAGCTGTATCTTGCCGCTAACCTGCAGGAGGTATAATGAATAATGTTCTCTGTTAGGTCTGTGTATGGGAATGTATACCAATGCGTTTCGGACGTTCAGGCCTTCCTTTGGTGGTATGGTGAAGACTATGTAGTGATCTGGTTATCATTAAATTACCTATGAGTTCCGTTTAGTGGTGCCCTATTGGACACTCTGAGGCGTTGTGGTTGGTTCAGTGGGTGGTCATTCATATGCACGGTAAACATTGGTCCGATGATGCTACACTGCTTGTTGCTACAGTGGCATAAAAGGGGTTAATTAGCCATCTTGGAGGTGGCAATATAGCGTGAATCTATTTAGTGAGAATGTGTTGTACAAGTCTCCATGTTGTAGGTGGCAATTGTAAATTTAATCTCCATTTTATACCTTAGGTGGTAATGCTATTTCAGATTGGGTAAATTTACATTCATCGGGGTCATGGATTATCCTGATGTTCAATATGGTCTTTTTCATGTGGATGCAATATCATCTATGAGGTGGCAATCTGTGTTCAGATCTCAATCCCTTGTATTTATTACAATGTCCATGTGATCTAAGTCAGCTGTTAGATATCCCAAGGTGCCATTAGTGCAAGGAGTTGAATTATGGTGCTGTTTCGTACTACCCTATGTTGGCTATAATAATATTTTGCAGGATCTTCTACTGGTTGCTTTTATCATATCTGAATGTCTTGGTCTATTTGCTAATGTTTCTAGTACCCTTAAGTCATGTCTGGTGTTCATGTATTTGTGTTCAATTGTGGAGTTGACCTTTATTCTGGGTTCTAGTAATTATAGTCCCTTAACATGATGTGTACGGTCATAGATGTGGTGGTACAGATTTCTTATCATGATAGGCACCTCCCAATCTAATTACATATGATTGATCTAATGTTATCAATGTTGAGCCCTATTGGGTGGAGGGTCTCTAGGATGATCATATGTTTCAACTCCTCTTTGTTTATTTGTAGAATGTAGTCCCCTCTTCTACAGTTTTTGTGGACTTCTTTGATGCCCATAAACGTTAGTGTTGCCAGATTTCACACATAAGCCGGGCTGTGGATCCGAGTTGCAAGTCCCGGTAAAAACCCTGATGGCGACCAGGGTCGCGGACCCGGGGCTGTCAACCCGGGTCAAACCTTTCAGACATATGACTAACTCGGGTCAATTGGTGTTTACATGCAAAAACCCAGGTTTTTTGCTTATGTGTGGAAGGGGGTACAATAAACCAAATAACCTTCTCTACACATTTATCTTATTTAAATAATATAGCCTTGCAGAACAAAAGCTTGTTTTTGTGTATTATTGCCTATAATAGGAAAGACAATAAAACGTAATGAATAACCATGATCGCGCTGAGGACAGATCATTTTAAATATTTGGGGTCCTATTTCATTGTTTCTGGATCCCCACATGCCCCTCAGACCTCCCCATATGCCACTATACATTCCACATACCCCTAGAATGCCCATCTGATACCCCCCACATAGCATTACACCTCTCCACATGCCCCTGAAATGCATGTTTCATGCCTCCATAATCCTACTGCTAATATGACTCATTCGTACACAAAACCCATAATGAACAAGACATTAGGTACTAGGAGGCAAATTTATCAAACAATATTTGCGGCATATCCTGAGGGCGTACCACACGGATGTATGTATGGGAGGACTGCAGTAGAGATCGGAGATATCTGCTGCAATCCCCATTATCAATTGCAGAAGCAGCCCCCTGTGGAGACTGCTAAAATGCTGAATTTAATAATGGAGTTTAATCCAATCTTCAGATGGCATTAGCTATTGTTGCCTATGGATTACACTTCACAAAATTTATCGGAAGAGGGTTCCATAGAGTTTCTTCATAGCAATGTCTGTATGTGCAGTAGCATGGCTGGTTCCCGAACCTGGAAGCAAAGTGATTGCATTAATAAACACTTTACTTTTACACATCGCAGAAAAAGGAGGGGTACCGCTCGGGTAGGGTCTGAGGATGTGTGGTTCTATTAAATTGAGGTTTCCAACATCCAGATATGGAATGTGGGAGGGATCCGATTCCCCACTACTCTCCTGGCCTGTGTTGGGTGGGTAAGGTGGTTAGATTTTAATTGCAATAAGTCTTGTATCCAAGTGGCAAAATATGCATCTTTATTTATGGATGTTCACCTAGTTTTGCACATTTACCAGTGTTCGTTGCCACCCCTTAAATGGGGAATACTCCTATATTTGCAGAACCTCCAGAAAATGCATGCTGGGAAGATGCCACATTAAAGTCCAACTTTTACTCTAGGACCAGTCCCATCTTTAATTTCAATATTTCCATTTTACTGCTAAAACATAATTTTGCATAATTTGCGTCTTCACTCAGGGAAGCAGACCTTTATTACATGTGTTACTTTTTGAATGTTTTTCTTAAATAGCTAGACATGTGCTTATAAATTTTCTTTGACATAGAAGAGCACCTTGAGAGTGTAAATTGTGTTCAGTTGAAATTTGATAGTACAGGGTTGGAAGATCTACAGTGTCTAGATAGTCAGTCAAAAGATCGACATGCAAATGGTCAACAGGGTCAAATGGTTGATATGACCAAAATGTTGACATAGAAAAGGTTGACATGTTTTTTCATGATTGTTAGGGTTAGTTTCAGGCTGCGGAAGGGTACAGTGTGGGATAGCTGACTATAACGCAGAAAATTGCGCTATAATGAGTTAGTGCGATCCCTGAATAAAATGTAATGAAATTCATAGATAGCAGATCCAGGTAATGCATAAAAATACAACTCCACTCATTTTAAATAATGATTGATGTCATAATTTTATTAATATTTCGCCTGCTAGTATTCTGTAGACCAAAAACGTCTAGCAGTCATCATCTGAGACCTGGGACACATTGACCATTTCTGGATCCTGTGTTCTTATGGGACATACATACCAAGCTATTTTGTCAGAACTTCAATGTGTATGTAGTGTACACAGGCATTTAAAAGATGATACGAAGAAAATGTTTTTTGGCGCAAAGAAATGTGTAGATTATTAAATCTATTTTTTTTCATCTTCTACTGAAATTGCAAAACCAAGATTACTATCTAGATCAGGGGTAGCCAACCTCGGTTCTCGTGAGCTTACCAACAGTTCACTTTTTCCAGACCACCTAGCAGGTGCACAGGTGTATTCATTACTATCTAACGGCCCCCATACATCAGCAATTGATTGCAGCAATTTTGCAATTTGCAATCGATAGTGTATAAAAATCTTTCGATTTTAAAATCGATTGCAGAATTGCCACAATCGATTGAAAAAGGGAAAGATTTGTATACACAATCGATTGCAAATTGCACGATTGCTGCAATCAATTGCTGATGTATGGGGGCCTTAAGATCTAGATTTGTGTGAGTGAAATGAAGAGAGGGCATAACGACACCTGTATTGTCAGAGTCATTATTCTTTCATGTGAAGCAACAGCACGTAGAGTACTGAGCACACAAAGCCTCTTTGTTTAGAAATGCAGCCTGTGTCTACTATGAAGTGCAATATATATACACGTATGTGTGTGTGTGTATATATATATATACACACCCACACACATAATTGTATAAGTTCAGTCCTGTTTAAATAAAATTATTTTCAGATTTCATCACAATGTCTTTACAAAAGTGGAATAGCAGGGCTGTTGGTTTTATTTGTTATTGTTTCAAGAATGCGAGTCAGCATGATGTGTTCTGCAGTGTGTGCTGGAGGGTAAATAGACAAAGCATCTGCATTTTTCTACCTTTATTTTGCGAACTGTATACTAGTGCTGTTCAGTTCCACATTTTTACAGGTTACCATAAAAGCAAACCAACTTTACAGCTTGATAGCTCCCCTCAGTCTCAATACAGAGACACATTTTAAATAAAGTATATTGAGCGCAGTTCTTATTAAAGACTCTTTTATTCCAGGTTCTCAACATGGCTAAAGTTATTTTACAGGTTCTGCTAAGATAAACATTCTTGCTTTACTCTTCCATTTATTTGGTGGCCTGGAACTTTTTTAATATGCTTTTTCTTTGCTGTAAAGAAACAGATTTATATTTTTTCTTTTTCTGTGAAAGCCATTCTATGGACCTTTCTCAGTATTTTACTTCAGGGTTGGAACCATTGCATTTGTAATCATGTACCTAATGAATGGTCAAAATTGAAAGTATGTATTTGGTATTGAAATTGCAGCTGCAGATTTAAAATCATTACTTGGAGGCAAAAAAAAAAATCAATATTTTAATGAAATATATATTATATATAAATGCTGGGTTCCTGCCACTCTGTGGATTTGCTCTATAAACCAGTGGTTCCCAAACTATGTGTCATGGTACCCTGGGGTGCCTCAGAGCACTTGCAAGAGGTGCTTCGGGTTGGTGGTCCAGTACCAAATAAAATAATTTTTAGTCGGTGTGATAGGCAAAACCAGTGCTCACGGCTGCCAATCAAACAATATGTGGACAAAAAGAAATGCAGTCCTGTCAACCACCACATAACTGAATGTAAGGGTGGCATATAAATTAAATTACATTTTTGCTGAATTTCTCAATAAGAAACTTTTGCCCCAAGGGTGCTGTGGAAAAAATGCTGATACTCTAGGGTGCTGTGATTCTAAAAAGTTTGGGAACCACTGCTATAAACTATAGAACATACTGTATCTGTAGTGGTGTGATGCTGTTCTGGCTTATATAGTGCACATATCTCAAAATCTCACTGCAAACATGGTATAGTGTTCCTGCTAGGATGTTTTAGCAGGGAGTAGTTCCCTGCCCGATTTAAAAATGCTAAAATACGACGCCCCGCTAAACCAGCCTACCTGTTGCCTACCCCACTCGCAGACTGCAGTGTCCCGTGGGGGAGAAAAGTTGTGGTGAAACAATCACCTTGATTACACGGCATATGTTCACACTGCAGGGAGAGCTTGGGGGCAGCCCAACATCGCCATGAGTGCCGGACACGCCCTTATAGAGATGTAAAGGAGGTGCATCTCTAGTGACCACACCACACCTCCTCTTCAGCATGCACAGAAGTTCCCTTTTGCTGTCCATGCGCCCTGCCTAGTTCCCCTCTAGAATGAACACTATGGTAGATGGTGGGACAGGACTTTGTACCAAATGCAAACTGAGCTATGTAGCTATGCATGTCCTACTGTCCAAAGATCAGTACACTTTGCATAAAATTACTAATTTCCTCAACTCTATGTTCAAAACACGCCTAACTGCCAATTACGAAGCATTGATTTGTTTCTCAATTTGATGTAGTGTCTGATATTTTTTCAGATAATATTGGTAAACCTCTCATGGCAGTCATTGCCACAATTGTAGAAACCTCCATTTTAAGCAAATGGGTCCCCCCTTATGCATGTATGGTTATATCAGAACTGCTCAATCTACATTATTTTGATAGGAGCATGGCCCTTCAAAATAATAATTTTTACAACAAATTAGCTTGAAACATTGATTTTCTTTCTCTTAAATTGCAGGACAATGTCTTTAAGATGTTTGAATCTAGTGAATGGTAACTTTTAAGACCACTTTAAGTCCCACTATAGACTTTTCTCTGTGTTTATCATATCATTGCACATATATCGTGTAGTGAGTTATTTACTGCCGAGTATGGCATATTTTGTTCTTTGGTTGGTACTTGGTACCCTCACCAGCTTCCCTGTTCCTATGTAGTCTATATACTTCTATTACAATATACATTATGGACACTTATTGGACAGTTTCTGGTTCTATTCCTTTTTTGCTTTATTACCATTTGATTATATCACTTAATAGACTTTTCAAAGAAAATGTACTGCAGATTTCTGTGTATTCTTGGTCATTTAACAGTATTTTTGTTCCTATTTTCTTCTGTACAATACCTAAAAAAATATAGAAGGTAATAGAATAAAAGTATATCCATTTTATAAGTAGACTCCCCTTATCACCTCTTTCTGGCTGGAGCTTCAGCGCTTCTACAGTATGTTCAGTTTTTTACCAGGTCTCAGCTGCTTCTGTAATACAGAACCAGGTAATAATTTAAGATAACACCTAAAATGGAGATATGTAAGTTGTCTGATGGGGAGGAGCACTAATTTATGTATTTATTTTTTGTTAAATTAAATAAATCAGATGAATGTATTAAAAAAAATTTGATATAGGTATTTACCAAGTTGCCTTAAGCTGGGTACGCACTGGAGTGATGTTGGGCTGATTTGCCATTGCGTAACAACAAATCGCCTACATCGCTCAGTGCAAGCGATGATCACTAGGTTTTATGTGCTGCACATGAAACCTAGTGATATCGCTAGCGACCTGTAGTAAGTTAATGAAGGTCAAACAGTGATCGTTCGTCGTTCCAGTATGTTCAAGGGCATTCATTCCAATGTCTGAATGAATGCCCATTGCTCCAGTGTGTACTCAGCTTTACCTGTGCTAATGTGTCTGCTTGCAGAGTTCACTATTCAGTAGTTTGTCAGTGTGTCTTCTTTACCTTAGAATCCCTTTATCTCCTCCTAGAAGCTGTCTGTAAGTCTAATTCAGGCGCAGTGTTTCTCTCAACAAAATAAAAGATTGAGGGCATGGGCCAGTAACAAGGCATATGTGTGACATCATTGATGATGTGGTCATGTCTGGAAAGGTCATAAAATAAGACATAGGGCCTGATTAATCACGGATCGCAACTGCAACAGCATATGCAGACCGGCCGATGGTGCATACTGAGCATGCACCGCAGTGCGCGTGCGTGAGTTAGCACTGCGATCACTTACACAGTCACAAAGCCATCGCAGACTGAGAGAGGGGACGTCAGCGTTTTGGGGTGGCGACGGGGGAGTGGTGGTAGAAACACAGGCGTGCCTGTCCATTTGAACGCTGATGCATGGGCGTGCATAACTTAACCACTGCAACGGCATACGCAGCTTGTGTACTCAATGCGTGCGACAAGGTTAGTGATTTCTGAGTAAGGTCACATCTGTTGTAATTAGCGTGATGGGCCGATGTTCCCGATGTATACGCAGGACTGCAGGGTATTACGGAAGTGAGATTAGTGGTAGTGGGTGTCTCTATGCTGGCTGTGTGATGGCTTTCGATTGCATTCATTACCATATGTTCGCAGCAGGCCTGCTTGCATCATCGTATCCGCGAACGCAATAGCGATCCATGATAAATCAGGCCTATATTACAAACAAAAAGTTGACAGATCAGCCTTTAAATTAGTTTATAAATTGCATAGAGGGATTAACTAAAACTATGTCATACTTATGCCTTCCCCTGTGTTTGGGGCAGTTAAGCAATTAATACTTTTCAAAGTTATTGCCCTTTTTTAGTGTGTCTATGATTTTATGTGAGGTACATGGTACCATACAGTGCATTGGTGAAATCCCATTTTTTCCGTGTTACTCTGTACAATAAATACACACTACACTGTAATTAGTGGTCTGATAATTTGGATATTTAAAATAATAGGAATGGATATTAACCTTCCATGAACCAGGTGGAAAAAATCATCATGGCGAACCATGTAGGGTATCTCATATCCCATGCTATACTTCATCATAAGAGTAATTTCGACTGTTATAACATCAATTATTTTCCCTTGAGGTATAAAAATAAAACAAAATTATAAAAAGGCAATAAACTTTTTGATCTTTTAAAACAAGAATACAAAAATAAAACAATTTTTTACGAACTAAACATAAGTTTTCTAGTAACAACTTTTTTGAAAAAGATTTTTGGAACACATTTATATCACATTTGTTAGTAAAAATTAAAATTATGAACAATTAGAAATAAGTAAATAAACTTAGTCATCTCAATATTAGGGGGATAATCATGAAAGCTTGGAGAGATATAAAATTGTGAAAGATAAAGTACCAACCAATCAGCTCCTGTCATTTTTTAAACACAGCCTGTAAAGTGACAGTTTGGAACTGATTGGTTGGTATTTTATGTTTCACAATTTTATCTCTCCCCAAGCTTTCATGAATACCATGAAATCACTCTTAAGGTGCCCATCCACATAGCGATATTTGCAAGCGATTGCACGATAACGACGTTATCGTGCAATTGCTTGCAAATCGTGCATGCATCGTGCGCATTTATGTCGGAAACCGACATCTATCATCATGCAAACAAGCTGGTCAACCTGACGATACCGTCAGGATGAGCATGTATGCAGATGAATGATGAGCCTGCACTGAACGACTGCTCATTTAGTACAGGCTCATCACAGACTGACAAACGTCGAAATCGTGCAATCGTTATCAGCTCATCTTGTGGATGGAGCAGCATTAGCTGACATGAAGGCGGGTGCCGACACGTACTTTATGCACGTGTACTCACTGCGCTAGTGCTCACTGCACTAAACTGCTGTCACTGCGCAAACTGGCAATGTCGCAACTCCAGCTACACGAAACGGCAACTTGCGCACAGTATTTTTAAAAAAGTTATAGGAGCTTATATCTTGCTGGGGTATGTCACATCCCACCTAATTAACCTTAAGGTTAAGCGATAATTAATGTTATGCAATGAAGTGAGAAGTTGCCGTGAATATCATGCATTCTCCAATTTACTTGGTAAAAAGCATAGAAATCTTATCCTGTAACAAATTATCTGGATGGACCGGCTTCTTCTCTGTGCCAAGTGTTCCTTGCTATGTGAGATAAAGAAAATTATGTATCAGTTCTGTTTTTTTTACTGAAAACCTGTTTACAAAAGAGAAACTGCAGTCCATTCAGTGAGCTCCAAAATTGTTGAGTACTTAAGTCTTTAGGAGTAAATTTCACATTATATAATTTGCTTTCTACTTTCCCTGTTCAAGTCGGATATTGCAGTGAATGTAAGGGACACCGTTAGGTCAGCTGTTTCCTCCTTCACCACTTACAAGAACTCCATTCATAATGTGTCCTTTTTATCCTTTTGAGTGAATAACTAATTATTCAATATAGAAGGCAGGATATTTGGAACTGGCTATTTATTGTGGCAGTACACCGTAATGAAGCCTACCTTTCCTCGCAACTTGAGAGGGGAACGTAACAATTCCAGCAAGAAGGAAACTTTATCCGATTTGACGGGCTGTTTCTTTGGCACATCAGTGAACCTTTTATCCCTGTGACTGACAGCTCTAGAAGGGTCACATTCACCTCCATTCTATCGCTTATTGTAATATTTAATGGTGGACAAGGTTGAGTGGGACTGAGGGTAATCTGAACTTTCTTTTCCACATAGTAAAGGCTAAGAGACAGCTTGATCCCTAGTATTGTGGTGTAACACACTCCATGGTTTAGCATTTATTTATGGAGGATAATCTTACTGTTTAGAAATTGTTATATTTTATATATTTTTTTATTCTCTTGAAGACCTATTCTAGCTACATATTGCAAAATGCAGCTTATAATTCACAAAACTGGTATAGTGTCAATAGTAAACATTGCCGTATGGATAAACGTTCGTGGCAATATCTCACAGCCATGTCTGCCATAGTGCGCAGTGCTGTAGGCCACATTTAATCTTCTGACCTCTACTTTATTTTCTGTTTAGTCGGAAGAGAAACACAATAAATTTTTTTGCTCACATTATGTTTTTGCATTCTGCATAAATGTTCACATTTCATAATTATGTCTTTTTTTTAAAAAATTTTTTATTGACAGGTATTTAGCATAAGGTACATAGTACACAACCAAAGTACATCAATATCACAATCATGTTACATCATAATAAAAAGAAATCACAAAGCTTATACAGAGAGTCACATATTGATATTGAAAACATTCAGAATATAAATGATTTATACATATACTTATCCAAAGATTGCAAAAGTGGCATTAAACAACTTACACAAAAACAGTTCAAAATACTATTTTGAAGTTCAAAAGGGGTTCCCAGAACTGAGTATTTCCATGTTATACCAGGATGTGAGAACAAAACATTTCATTAAGGCCTCTCGTAATGTAGCTGATAGCGTGTGTATATATGGAAGCCTGGTGTCGAAAAACTTCCCTGCTAATTTCTCTTTTTGTAATGTGGTGTTTGTCTAGTCCATTGAAAATAGGAATGAGAGTCTAGGATACATTAGTGAGATAGGGATTTAATCAGGGGCAATCCACTGGGAAAGTATGGTTTTCTTTGTGGCAGCAGCTAGTTTGTTAAGTAAGATGCGGTTACCTTTTGTCAAGATATTCGAACGTGTGTTGGGATAAATTCCCCAAAAAGCCCAAGTTTTATCAATAGTAAACTGGATTTTTAATTCACTAGTGATATAAGTTTGAAGCTATTCCCATATTGTCTGTACCTGTGGTAAAGTCCACAGACAATGTACAATATCCGCCTCTGGTGATCCACATTTATAGCAGTTAGAGTTAGGAGCATCTCCAATAAGGAATTGTAATTTGAGCGTGAAATAAGATCTATGTAGAATTTTTTGATGCATTTCAGTGTAAGAAATAGAAAGTGTGAGTGTATATAAGAGAGGTGGGAAAGGAAGTCCTTGTTTTACGTTGCACCATCCCATCCAACCAACCAGCAATCCCTGTCTTCGTCAGTTAAAGAGGATAGTTGAAATATAGCTATTAACTTGTAGGAACTGGAACAGTGGGATAGCTAGTGAAGGATATTTCTCCTGTATTTGAGAGTGGGTAAGGAGAGTCAAGGTCTCATCTTGTAAAAATTGATAAGCATAACGAAGACCCCCATTATACCATGTCCTTAAAATCGGAGAAGATTTATATGGGTCAAATTAGGATTACCCCATAATGACAGGAAAATAGAGGAATATCTTGATACTTTTAATTTCAGGCGAATCGCTCTCCATGCCATACAGGTAGTTGACAGTAACATATTGTTTTTAAAATTTTCTGGGATGGCCTGTGGAGGTGTGTGTAGAAGCGATACTAAATCCCAATGTGGTAGAAAGGTTTGTTCTAGACTAAATGTTGTTTATGTATTGTATCCTCCTATCCAGTCTAGAGCAATTCTGTAATTAGCTGCCAGCGCAAAAGTGCTCATACAAGGTACATTAAGGCCTCCCATGTCTTTTGATTGTTGCAGCTTAAATAGCGAAACTCTTGGACATTTCCCTGCCCAAATAAATTTTGATAATGCTTTGTTAAATTGATCAAGAGCAGATTTTGGTGGAATTATAGGGAGCATTTGTATTACATATAAAAACCTCGGAAAACAGATCATTTTATATAAATGGCAACGGCCTGTGTATGTCAGAGGGAGGTGGGCCCATTTTATAAAATCAGAATAAGTTCTAGTAAAAAGAGGCAAGTAGGTTGAGATGTATAGTTTAGAAGGGTGACTAGGAATTTTTATGCCCAAGTAAGTAATACAATTAGCAGTGGCCCAATGAAATGGAAAGGCTAAGGCTTCTGTCTTATTATAATTAATTTGAAATCCAGATACCAAATTAAAATTTTTTAGTATCTTTAATAGATGAGGAATAGCGGTCCTTGGATTCCTGAAGTAAAGCAGTATATCATCAGCAAATGCAGAAAATTTAATTTCTAAATGATTCAATCTGATACCTTTCCATCTATCCTCCATTAGAAAATGCAGAAAGAGGGGGTCAAGCACCAAATTAAATAATAGTGGGGAGAGTGGGCACTCCTGTCTTGTGCCCGCGATAAATTAATATAACTAGTATTCTGAGCGTTTATGGTCAGGAATGCCCTTGGTGTCTGGTATATTGTGTGAAATACATGTAGGAACTCAGGGCCAAATTCCTGAAGTTGGAGTTGGAATGGGACCAGGAGACTCTGTCGAATGCTTGTTTATTAGCGTCACAGCTGAAAACGATGTTTTCTTGTTCTAGTGAATTATGTGTGTGAAGCATGGCCACCAGTAGAGTGTGCACAGTATGGACCTCATTCAGAGCCTCTCGCTAGTGCTGTGCACTCGCAAGTGGCCTGGTGATTTGCATATGCGCACGCGCACGCTTCGTTCTGTGCGCGCGAACTACTGTGCAATCGCAGGCTGCTCGCTCGCCCAGCAAAGACAGCCCAGTGAAATGAGTGACAGGAGAGACGATATGTGGGTGGTAACAGGGGCAGGACACTAATAACGGGGGAGTGGAGGTGCGAACCCAGGCGTGCCTGAGTGTTTCAATGCCGTTTTAGAGGCTTGCATAATTAACACGCAGCGTCATAGTGCACGTCACATGCCTGTTTTTTACACTGAAGTCCTCGCAGTGCTTGCGGTAGGGTAAGGCCATCACAAGCGCTGCGATCGCTTCCGACTGTCCTCGATGTACCAGTATTTTAATACACTTCCTGGAGATGACGTGTGCTGGTGGGCGGCTCTGTCTGTGCGATTGGGCGTATGCTGGCTGCTCGCTAAGACATGAGCGTGCTTATGCCTTGGCGAGCGATCGCTTCCCGTGGCATCACTTTGACAAATTTGCATATGCTGGGGGTGAGCGATCGCACCTAGCGAGAGACTCTGAATGAGGTCCTATGTACAGAGTGTCTGTTTTTAAGGAAACCTGTTTGTGCTGGGTGCGATAGTCTAGGTAATATCAATTGGAGGCGAGAAGCCATAATTTTCGTAAAGATTTTGAAATCTTGGTCTAACAGGGAAATTGGCCTGTATGAGGAGACGAGCATAGAATCTTAGGCCCTGATTCAGAGCCGGACGCTCTGACAGAGCGCTCGCTCTGAATCAGGGCGTCTTTTTTTTTTTTTTTTTTATGCGAGTGGCCAAGATGATGGTCACGATGGTCAAGACCATCGGGCTTGCGACGAGACCCTTGTGGTAGGGTCTCGTGGCCGCAAGCCCCAGAGAGCTTTTGGTTCAAACAGAGCCGAAAGCTCTCCCACTGACATCACTTGTAATGTCAGTGGGGCCGCCCCCAGACGGTAGGCGTTCTCATGGAAACCGGAGCCGGCTCCGTCGTGCCCATGCGCTCTGGTCCACCATCGATCCGGTTGCGATCGCTCAGCGCTTGCGACCGGGTCTGAATCAGGCCCTTAGTTCGGTTTGGGGATCAATATTACTCTAGCGGTGTTAAAATCTGGGGGAGCAGAATTACCGGTGAGAATGGAGTTGAATAGTGTGGAGAGATAGGGTTGTATCTGGGAAGAAAGGATTTTATAATAAGCGGCTGGAAGACCATCAGCACCTGGCGTTTTCCCAGCCGGTAAAGACTTGATAATTGTGTTTATTTCCATTTCAGTAATTGGAGATATGAGTAATTCTCTATCTGTCGTAGTGAGTGTTGTGAGTTCTGCTTGTTTCAGAAATGTTAAACCTTGAATAGGATCGTCAGGAGGAGCTTTATATAAAGATTCAAAGTATTCCAAAAATATTTATTAATGTGGTCTGGGTCGGTTAAAGTCGCACCTTGAACAGTCCAGAGGGAAGATATTCATTTGTAAGCATTAAAGGGCCTCGCCAAACCAGCTAATAGCTTCCCTGGACGATTACCCCATCTGAAAAAAATATTTTTCTGGTATGATAAATGGAGTTGTGCTTGTTCCAGTGCGTAGCGTGTCATAGACAGATTTAGCGACTTTATATAGCAATCTATGGGCCTCTGAAGGGTTAGCCAATAAGTTTGAATATGCCGCTGTTACCTCACGAGTGGCCTGGGAAAGCCTCTGTTGGAGTTGCTTCTTTTTTGAAGCCACATAGGACAGTAAATGACCTCTCAACACTGGTTTTGAAGCTTGCTAGAACAGGTTAATGTTCTCAGTGTGAGCTTGGTTATCCTGTGTGTAGTTGTGCAAGGATTGGAGTAGGTGATTTTTAAAGTCGTCAGAGGAGGCTAGGTAATCAGGAAACTTCCAGTTGAAAGAGCTATAGTGTGGTGAAGTTAAATAAATTGTGAGACTAATGGGTGCGGGTTCAGAGAGGAGGATTTCGGCGATCTTTGAATCTTCGACTCTGTGTAACAAAGAGTCTGATATGAGGCAATAATCTAGTCTTGTGAAAGACTAATGTGGGTGTGAGAAAAAGGAAAATTCTCTAGAAAGGGGGTGTAAAAATCGCCATGGGTCTAATAATTGTAGTGACTCAATCATTAAGGATAACGTGGGTGGAGCATTATGAGCGTATCCCATTTGTCTAGGACCACCTGAGGTATCGAAGGCGGGCATTTAGATCCCCGCCAAAAATTAAAGAGCCCTCTGTCCAGCCCTGTAAATGAACAAATATATCCGAAAAAAAAAGTGGCATTTGGACCTGTAGGGGCATAAACACAGGCTAAAGTAAACATTTCGTATTCAATATCGACTTTTAAGAATATAAATCTCCCTTCAGAATCAATCCATTCATCTTTAATCTCATAATATAAAGATTGCCAAATAAAATAAGTACACCACGGGATTTAGTGACAGAAGAAGCACATTTGTATTCATTAATCCAGGTGTCTTTTAATGTGTTGGGATCATCCGCTTTCCAATGTGTCTCTTGCAATAACACCACATCAGGGCGGAATTTCTTTAAATGTTTTAATATCTTCTTTCGCTTAATTGGGGTGTTCAACCCTTCCCCGTTCCAAGAGACTAGTTTAAGAGTATTTTTGGCAAAAGTGTCAGAGACAGCACTTTCAGGTGTCACCGACATCAACCAATACTTAGCCTATGGAAGTTAGAAGGGCGAATCCACATTATAAATTCCGTCCACCTGTTCCAGCTAGCAGGCGTAAGGTCATTTAAGACTCATAAAAAAGTGAACGTTAAACTTTGTGAAATAAAATTGTGTACCTCAGTGTGTGCATTTTTACCAGATATCCAAACAAATCGTAATCTGTCAAAATTTTTTACATTTTTTTTAACCCAAATGAACGATTTAAAAAATCGTCGTTTCATAAAAATAAAAGTTACTCAATTAGAGAAAAGTAGTAAGTATAGAGAAAAGAATACGAGTGGGAGAACGTACCCACTCCACTTAATTAACCGGAATGAATGTAAAACATTGTAACTCAATAACATCAATATTAATAAGTATACCGTATTCAGCCGCAATAGCAATATAATAGGCATGAACATAATGATAAAAGACAGATATATAAACGATACTTATCAATCTTCTGTGCGTTCAGTCATTGTCATCCATCTGTGAACCAGGAGAAACAGAATTCAAAGAAGTAAGGAAGGTCACTGCCGTATCGGGGGAGTCGAAGTAATGCGGCCTGCCCGCGTTTATAACCCGCAGTTTTGCGGGATACAGTAAGGCAAAGCGGATTCCTTTAGAGAAGAGTTCTTTACATATTGGAGAGAATTCTCGTCGTCTTGATGATACGCTTCCAGAGGTTTCACCTTGTCAAGAAAGTTTAGTAGTTTAAAGATGACTGGTCTGGGTCGTTGTTGTGAGGACTGGCGGTCTGGACCGATACGATGTGCCCGTTCCACCATGCATAATGACGGTGCTGATGTGACTCCCAGGGTTTCAGGGAGCCTGTTAGAAACCAAGGAAAGAAGATCTTTAGGTCGCACCGTTTCCGGGAGACCAATGAGGCGAAGGTTGTTTCTTCTGTTGCCATTTTCCAAATCTTCAATTATATCATTTAAAGCGGCTAGGTTTGAGTCCTGAGACTGCAGTTGTGTTTTGGCCTCATGTAAATCATCTTCCATGGTAGAGATACTGTCTTCGGCCTCAGTTAACTGTTTAGTGTGTTGTGAAATCTGCGTGGTGGTGGAATTGATTGCCTCTGTCAGAGGGGCCAGTTTAATATCCAGAAGAGGTGAGATTATGTCAGATATTTCTTTGGCCCTTTGCACAGACAAAGAGCTATATTTGGTAGTGTCTAACAATGTGTCTACTGAGTCATCTCCCTTAGGAGAAGTTGGGGAAAGAGATGAGTCAGAGGTTGTAGCTTTATCCGTTTCTCCAGTTTTGGACTTGGCATTCTGAGAGCCTCTAGGACCACGAGGTGTCCTCGTAACATGTTTATGAGCAGTACTCACAGAATGTAATACTCTTCCGCAGCTCTGTCAAGTGGTTGTCGGTTATTCAGCTGTCAGCACGGGTTCCAGTGGGTAGAATGGCTGGAAGCCAGTGCATATGTTTGCACTTTGCCAGGGCGTATCCCCAGATGGTTGTCTGACAATCCCCTTGTGGATCGCCAACTCTGAGGCAGGATGAGTGCCTTGGATTTGCTTTTCACAGGGGAGTGAGTGGTGGGCTCGTTTAAAATGCGGCCACTAAGTTGAGTCCGCTCACCAGAAATTTTATAGGGTGGTGCCTTAGTTTCCCTGTTGTTGGAATTTATCACCTCCTCACCATTTCGGGATTTTCAAGATGTCTCACCTGAAGAGGCACTGGGCCTGATTCAGACCCGCTCGCACGCGGGTCAATGTTGGCCTAGTGCAGATGAGCGAGATCCGGATAGCGACGGCCAAGCCGTCGCTCCGGGTCTTGCTACAAAGGGGGCGTGCTGTCGATGGTGAGTGACAGCACGCCCCCTTTGGTGGGCGTGCCGGGGTCGTGGCTGCCCAGACGGAGGTGTTCCGATGGAAACTCCTACCGTCTGGGGCCGGCCCCACTGACATCACAAGTGATGTCAGTGGGAGTGCTCTCGACTCTGATAGAGCCGAAAGCACTCCAGGGCTTGCGGCAACGAGACCCTACCACAAGTGTCTCGTCGCAAGCCCGATGGTCGTGATGGTCTTGACCATCGCGACCATCTTTTTGGCCGCTCGCTATAGCTGTGGGTGGTCACCCACAGCTATGCGAGAGGCCAGGAGGCCGCTCTAAAAAAAGAGAATGACGGCCCTGATTTAGAGCGAGCGCTCTGTCAGAGCGTCCGGCTCTGAATCAGGGCCTCTGTTCAGTGATCATTTCTCCAACATGGAAAAGTCAGCGGGACCACCCGGAGGTGGTTCATAATTATATCTTAACCATAGTATTGATAATCCTACTAAGTTTATATAGAAAATAAAAATAATATGCAACAAATCATTGGTATTGGATGGTAATGTTTTACGGTCATTTGCTACTTGTTGCACATATTCACTAAATCCATACAATTCAGTTTTATTCTAAGTAACTATAAAAGAGAAGGGTGTGAGAAATTAAAATAAGAGATGGAGGGAAGTTAACAGGGCTACTCATGGCATTATGCTGAATGACTAGGGACATGGGGCCTGATTCAGAGCCGCTCGTACGCGGCTGCTCGTTCGTTCTGACCGATGTTCGCACATCTGCGCATGCATACGGATTGTAATACGCATGCGCGAACCAGTCAGTGCGGCCGAAAATCGTTTGTTCGCTATATAGCGAATGCCTGCTATCTTGAGTGACAGAAGGAGGCGTATGTGGGTGGTAACAGGGGAAGGTGCTTGAAAACGGGGGTGTGGAATTAGACCACAGGCGTGCTTAAAGGTCAAAACGGGCGTTTTAAGGGAGTGCATAATTAATACAGCAGCGTCATTGACCACATCACTTGTTTTTTTTTTACCCCGAACTGATCGCAAAATAGCGGTTGAAAAAACCAGCCACAAGAATAGCGAGCAGTTCATACGCTGTTCAATGTGCACGATTAATCTAATAAATAGCGGACATGACGTAGGATGCGAGCGGCCAGGGGGCGTATTTTTCAAAATTACAACCGCAAGTTTTGCTCGCTCGTTCAGACTTAGAGGCGTGAACAGACCGCAATTAGCGAACGGTTCATTTGAATAGCCACCCTATGTTTTAGAACGAACGACCGCAAATAGCGAGCGGCTCTGAATCAGGCCCATAGTTTGAACTATGGCAACTGAATACTGTACAAATCACAAGGCTCACAGTAAAACATTACAACTATTTCTAGAGCCAAAGCTGTCCTGGGTAAGATATGAAGTGAAAACATAAAAGATTTCAGTGTACTATATCTGTACTAATATAATAAGAACGTTGTGATTGTTTGTTCCAAGTTGGAACAATAGCTATTGAACAGATTGCATGCATCATTTTGTAGTGGAAACTCCTAGAATTAACCTGCACTTTGTTTCATTTCGATCTGTCTAATTAAAGCTGAAAAATAACAATCAATGCAAGAGATAGATGTGACACCATGCTTGCGGCCGGTAAGGGGTGGGGGTAGAGGCGCTTTGGGCCCGCGTCCACTTGAATAGGATAGGCTACATAACAGTCTGTGCACAGGGCACACAGGTTTATGTATCAAGCAGTGGAAAGCGTGGAGAAGTTGCCCATAGCAACCAATCGGCTCCTACCTATTATTTTATAGACTATACTTGATATATACTACTTCAAAGCCGATTGCTTGCAATGGGCAACTTCTCCACGCTTGTCACTGCTTGATATATAAACCCCACAGTGACACTGGTGTGAGTGGTGGGTGAAGGTGCTGCTGCCACCAGCCTGTATAGCGCTGCTAGTCAACTGGGCCACTCCCGCGACAGGGGCCCCCATGCAAAGTAATACAACTAGAAAATCTCAAATAAAAAAAATTGTTGGCAGTAGTGATTTCATTGTGGGCGATGCCGCGGGGGAACAGCTAGTAAATAAATAACAAGTGACAGTTTAATCACCTTATGAGTAGAAAAATAAAAACAATGTATATACGTTTTTTTCAGAGCTGTGTAAATACATCTTCAGTGAGGTTTTCTATGAACACATTTTGCACTAATAACAGAAAAAAACATAAACACAAAAGTGCATTACCATATATAAAACAACCAAAGAAAGTCAAAAGTGGTAAGAAAATGAGTGTTTAATGTGCCGATCACCTTCTTGATAAAGATATTTTGTATTGAAAGGCACTATCACTTTTGGATTTTTGGCATGTTTTATTATGGTAGTTCACTATTGTGTATATATTATTTCAGTTATTTGTGCAAAATGTATTCATAGACGATCTTGAGCATATATTTACACATCTCTGATAAAAGTAAATACTATTTTTTTTTTCTTCTTGTCCCGGATCAAATGTAGTTAGTTGTTTTTTTTTTTTTTAAATAAAGGATGCTTAAAGGATCATTTCCATGCTCCTCACAATCAAATCTTGGTGCCTGGGACACAGTGAAACAAGTGACTACAGTATATGGTCACTGCTAACTGGATCCTACTGGGTTTCTTTCAATTTACACACTCTCCTACTCTATTTTTACTTAAACACCACATATAATGGACATTGGTTGTTGTCCATTACTACTGGATATGATATGGTAAATGCTAGAACGTTTTATCCTTTTTTTGTTGAATAGAGATTACCTCTATTATATAAATGTAATGTTTAACACTGCTTTCTTCATCTGTTTGTCATTTCAGCACTGTGAACCTTGCAGTCTCTGCTTCTGTGGGTTTGCCAAGAACAAGGACAAAAATGATCAAAGTGGCAAAAAGAAGGAAAATGGAGACTGGCAGAGAGTGCCCAAAATATTTTTTGGTACCCGAACACACAAGCAAATTGCTCAGATTACCAGGGAACTACGAAGGACGGTATATTCAGGTGTACGGATGACTATTCTTTCTAGCAGAGATCACACCTGCGTTAACCCTGATGTTCACAGTAATAAGAATGAGAAGTGCAAAGAACTACTTGATGCAAAGGATGTAAGTTCATTGTTGGAGTTATATGTGTGCAATTAGGTGTTTAGGTGGGCAAGAAACAAGGGTCAGCTATCATGCACAGTAAAGAGTCATAAAGTCCTTGTTCAGTAGTGAATAAAAGCTAAGGTTGGTTATACGTTCTGACAAGCCAGCTGATAAGTGTAAAACACTGGGGAGAAAAATAAGAAGGATGAGTGCTGCAAGAAAATGACTGGCCCTATCACTTAAGCCCTGTACACACTAGACAATGTGTGTACGGAGCGATATTGGCAGCGGCTGACCCGTTGGGGTGCCGGCATCAGCAAGTGCATACACACTTGCTGATGGTGGCAACGACAATTGACGGTAAGGGGTGGGGGGCATTAAGCAGCATGACATAGTTAACGATAACGATATCCCCAGATTGAGCTGCATATACAGATGAATGGGGATATCGTTAACAACCCACGGGAGTGTGCATCGTCATAAACACTGTACGTTTTGAACAATATATCGTTCAACGATATAGTTATCGTTCGCATCGTTCATAAACATCGTCCAGTGTGTATGCGCCTTTACACTGATAGCTTCATAAGTGGCTGTGTGCTGAAGGATTTGTGATTAATTACAGGTGATTTCTGCCCAGGGGAGTGGACTGATTTTACTAGAGTTGTGTGCTGTTATAGAATGTGTGTGTTGCAATACGGTGGATTAGTGCCGAATTGCATGGACCAGGCGGAAGGGAGTTGGAGGATGTCAGTTAAAATAGCAGAGTGCAGTATATTTTTAATGCACAGTTACATATATGGTAAAACATCTTGTGTTAGTGGATTCATGGGCTACAGTGTAGACTTATTAGATATCAATGCAGGTTATTTCTGTGACCAATGCAGATTTTTTTTTGTGGTGACAACATACCATAATTTGCAAAACTTAAATATTTGGTTCAAAGCTCAACCTCCTCACATTTGCACCTTATCCACAATATCTAATTGTTAAAGAAAACGGAAAATTATATGTGCAGGGCTATGTAACTGCTTTGGGAAGGGGGGGGGGGGTCATTTACAGCTGGAGGTAAGTACATTTTACAACCCATCTCTTAGGCGGAGTAGCACACGTCCTCTTCAGCATGCTCACATAGGCTTTCTTTTGACAATCTTCCTGACATGCTTGTACAAAAGTAGGCAAGTGTGAATTAAACACCAGGAGGATGAGATAGGCCTCTAGTACCTTCTTTAAAAAGCCAAGGAGCGCCGACTTTAATAAGTCTGTTTTATCATGGAGATAATAGGTACTGTTGTTCCATGCATGTGACAAACCAGATGTGGATTTTAGAAATGGTCTTTAGACCCTGGGGCTACAAGGAGGAAGTTATTGAGTATATGCATTTGTTCTCAAAATAGAGAAATCTTGGGGCATGTCCATCGTATATGTAGGAAATATTTTCCTGTGGCCAGATTGAATAGGCTGTATACAAAGTGGGGTACAGTTTTCTTCATTTATCTTGAGCATTGAACCAATGATAGAGAAGCTTATAAGCCGTTTCTATGATTGTCAAAATTGAGGTAGAAGGTATTTGGTCCACAATCTCCTCTCAATAGACATTCATTGCAGGGGCCCAAGATCAACCTCTCATTTGGCTTTTTGACTTCTATGAGTTAAGGAAGTTATGTGCAAGGCCATAAAGGAGTACTATAATTTTAGTATAGGAAACCAAGTTAGATTGATAGGTGAATGAGGAGCAGAGTGACTCCAGAGTGAGAAAAGAGATAGGCCTTTGGACTTTGTTTTCAATGTTGCTTGTTTAATCCATGAAGGAGGGAAGATTGTTCCAAACAAATTTTGAGAACCCCTTTTGCATTCATATAAACATTGACTAAGGGACCGCTATTGGAAGGTTTTGGAAGTTGTCTCCCATATCCAAATATTCCGAAATACGTAATGTTCCGAATTACGGAATATTTTTAGTATGACTGAGAAAGTGAAAACTTTGCTTTCTGATGGTTCAATGTACACAAACTTTTTTTAAGGCACAAAATCATTAATATTCAGTATACAATAACCTTCAGGCTGTGTGTATAAGGTGTATATGAAACATACATTAATTTCATGTATGTACACAAACTTTTTTGATGCTCAAACTTATTAAAAATATCGTATAAAATGACCTGCAGGCTGTGTGTATAAGGTGTATATAGAACATAAATGCATTCTGTGTTTAGATTTGGGTCCCATACCCAAGATATTTCATTATAGTATTCAAATATTCCAAAATACGTAATATTCCGATATCCAAAATATCCCTGGTCCCAAGCATTTTGGATATGGGAGACTCAACCTGTAATAGAGTAATTCGGCCAATGGCCAGCTACAGTATAATCAGACATCTCCAGGAAGGGATATCTTTTATAATTTTATGGAGGAGTAGGGTATTGTTTTCCCAGTATAGCGACACATAGGTGTACGTTATATAAATTCCCAGATTATTTGCCCGTTTTTAGGTGCCACTGAAGGTTAAATAAGGAAGTTAGGAGTAATTTCTCCTGCGGATTGATGTGGAGACAGTGGCCCTCATTCAGACCCGGTCGCAAGCGCTGAGCGCTCGCAACCGGGTCGATGTTTAGGCCCTGCGCACGCGCAGCGGCCGCACTGCCCGTGCGCAAGCTTCGGGGCGGGAGAGAAATTCTCTCGCTTCGCAGCTCACTACAAAAGGGGTGGCTGTCGATGGTGATCGACAGCTCGACCAGTTTTGTAGGCGTGGTGGGGGGGTGGTTTCACAAAAGGAACGCCTGCCGTTTTGTGGGCAGCCGCACTGACATCAGCAGTGATGTCAGTGGGGAGCTTCCTGCTCGATCAGAGCAGGAAGCTCCCTGGGGCTTGCAGTTGCCGAGTGCCAACCTTAGGGTCTCGTCGCAAGCCCCGATGGTCGCGATGGTCTTGACCATTGTGATCATCAACCTGGTTGGTTGCTAAAGCTGTGGGTGGTAACCCACAGCTTAGCTAACGACCAGGAGGCCGCACTTCAAAAGAGAAGCGGCCGCCCTCATTCAGAGTGAGCGCTCGCTTCTTGCAACCGCCTCTGAATGAGGGCCAGTGTCTTTATGATTTTCATGTGCATTGTAGACCTTTCCTGAAAATGGGAGGCAAACTGTTTACCTGATAGGCAGATTCTTGGGCTTTTCAGCCTAGATTTTTTTGGAAAGGTGGTACCTGGTGGAGACTAAAGATTGCTGTTTCTATATTAAAGTGCTCCTTGGCATTATGTACAAATCTAAAAGTACAGTACCAATGTCTAGTCACACCTCTGTAATGCTGCTAACACTGTTCATTTTGGAAGTTAACAAGCCATTATTATTACGAATCAAATTTCTTACATCTATCTATCTATACATAGTATAAAATAAAGTCCCTGGTAGGCGTTCGTCTATCTGTTCGGCCTAATCTCGAGAAACACTGGATAGATTTTGATGCAGTATTCACCATTCTATAGAGAATTTGTCGAGGAAGCTTTAGCTGTATGAAACATTAATTTATGACAAAAGGGAGCCGAGCAGTGACTATTTTAGTGAAGCAAGTCAATAAAAAAATTGAGTTCCGAGTGCTTTCTTGACTAAAGGTGCCTAAACTGTTAGATATATCACAACGATGGACTTTGTTTTATACCATGTAGAGATTGATACGTATTATCTGGTTTCTCCAGAAAAATTTTTATGGAAGCCCTGTTTTATAATACAAAATTTCAGTTTTTCCCTTTTCAAACGAGTCTAATTCCCGGTAAGAGTCTGCTTTGGCATGATAATAAATAAAGCACAGGGACAGACACTTAACGTGGCTGGAGTTGAAATAAGTGGAGACTGTTTCTCTCATGGATAATTTTAGGTTGCCCTTTTGCGTGTCACATCAAAACTAAATCTTTTTGTGTTGACGTCAGGAGGAAAAACGACTAATGTCATCTACAAAGTAATCGCATAAGACCTTGGTTAAAAATTAAAAATTGCTCCTGTGCGAAGCTGGGGTGGGTCGCTAGTAGTAGATAAAACCAATATGTGTACGTCTGTACAGTTCAGTAAGGTTTGTTTATATTTTATTACTATATTTAGAGAAAATAATTTATTGTTAATTACATTTACATCACTTTTTAATTAAGAAAAAAAAAAACCTTAAAGTTTATTTTAATAAAAAAATATTAAGATTTCTGTATTGAGCAGAATGATGTGTTTCATATCCCACAGCTAACCAGTGGTGATACATACTGGGACAGTCTTTTTTAACAGAAGTGGCTTTACACTTAGTCGTTTCATTCCTGAAGGCTGGATATATCTAATTACCTTTGTTACATGGGTGTCTGGTAACCTCTTTGATGAAGGCTCTTGTGTCAATCCTAATACATTTTACATTTGTAAGCTCACCTGTTTAGAAATTTGTGCCGCCATCAAATAATAATTTGCACCTGTCCTGTACTTTCCTCCCTGTCTAATCTGCTTTCATACCAGCCACTTTATGCTGATTAGGTGGCAATAGAATGTCAGTCATATTCTAGCGCTGGGCATGTATCTTATACTTGATCTTACCAGTTGCTTTAATGCTTAAGGAGTTAAATAACAGGAAAACAAATGTAAATTATATATCACAGGTGCAGTATGTACCATATTACCTGAAAAAAATCTTCCTTCTACTACAGTTTTAGGACAGCCCAGCATATTATATTATACTAAAATAGAACTATGTGGAAATCCGAAATATTTTGTGACAAGTAATATTATGCCTTATGATTTTTGGATTAGTAGCACATGTAAATGTGTTAAACCGTATGTATGAATAGATTTAGATTAAAAAAGATTGTCATTAGCCCTTTACTCACATAAGTAAATCTGGTTGTATAATGTGTACGGTTGCAGTTTTTAGTTTATCGAAGTCTGAAGATTAAATTGTTCGTCTCTAAGTTTTCCTATTATTTTCTTACACATACTTTTTAGGATTAGTACTACTTTTGTCTGGTATGAGTACAGTGGGAATTTTAGCAAGCTAGGATAACCCTTGGTTTCCAATGCTCCCACTCTCAGCAAGTGGAGCACTTCAATTGTACCCAGCGTCTCCTCAGTTCCAATTACCTTCTGAGCATTTGGCTGTGTTACTACTATTCATTAGTTGCTTGGCTGGCAACATGTAAAAACCTTATCTAGTTACCCAATTATGTTATTAGTTCTGCTCAGCCTGGATAAAATTGTGCATCTGTTCTTTTATTACTATGGTGTCCGTTTATGTTTATTGTTTGTTGTAATTTTCATGTGTGTTCTTGCTATCGAGAGAAAACTTAAATAGCAGCAAATTGTACCACAACTTTTAAAAGTTTCACATAAATATTAATCAAATATGTTGCTTCTAAGTTGTGGTTATGAAAATATTTTTCCTCTAAATCTAACAGCGCTATCCTTTAATGATAGTCGGTTGTCCTGGAAATAATATATGTAGTATGGTCTGAGAAAGTTGTTATGCTTATTTGTAATTACTTGGATATATTGTAGGACAACCTGTAGCCAATCCGATATAAAAGATAATGTATCACCTATAGTTATGTAAATTATAAGCATATTATTTAAGTCACACAGTTATTTGACCATTATACAGGTTACAGATAATGGAAGTGACTTATTGAATAATATCAGAAACTTACAGTAGAGGTACATTCTATTGTATAATACAAACCTGTTTCTACTGAACACTGATGTGATGAAATCAGAACTCCCCCATTATACATATATTTCTTACCATTAGAATGTTTACAGCAGCAGGTGAAGTGTACAAATGGGTCTGCACAAGTGTGCTGCTGGTCTTGATTTGGTCATGTGTTGTGGTTTTCACTAGAGTTCAGCTTGGGGACCTATGTAGTTTGTATGTTCTCCACCTTTTGGATTTTTCTTGGTTACTCTTGTTTTCTACTGGTAAGTTATTAGGTTGTTTACTAAAATGCACCAGTGATGTGTATAAGGGAACTTTTGACTGTGAGCTTCAATAAGGCAGAGACTGTTGAAATTAAAAATATATTTACATATATGGAAAATTACATTAAGCAAACAGCATAACTGATTAATTACATTTCAGCAAACTGCAGCAGAAAAGTATTAAATGAGCTCTGGGTAAATGAGTCACTGGGTACCAAAATCTCTGTTCTTCAGTCTTTGTTGAGTGGTCCTCGTGACCATGGCTGAACTAATTTGCACCATCTCACAGGATAAATGCTTGAATGAGGCAGCCTGCACTTTGACTTTTTCTTATTAACCTGTGTTTGCTTCAAGTACTTCTTTGTGAACCACAGAACAATTTGCTGGAAACTACACCTCCAAATCTAAACCAGTCATAAAATACATACTATGAAACGCCAACCAACTGGCATCCAATTCTAAATTACTGTCATTAAGCAAGAAAAAAGGGCCACCAAAACATACAGAGTGCACAGTGTAAATACGAATTATTGGGGGCTTGGGGGCCTAATTGTGCTGAAGATCATCTTCCCACAGTCAATGTTTACAAAGAGAAACTAAATATATTGGGAAAAAGGTGAATGAGGCCCATTGGTAACTGGACGTGGCATCGACTGTGGGTTGTGGTATAAAATTGGGTATGCCAAAATAATCTTGCTGGAGGACAGCTTTGCCTTGTGTGCAATGTCTGGACAGGGAATGTGGTGTGGGGATGCTTTCTGGGATTGGGACCTAGTGTGGCTGTCATGACCAACACAGAAGACTTATCTGGTCTCCTCATTCGACAGAAGCCAGGATAAAGCAGTTTTATGTCTCTTGGTTAGGCTGCCCACTCCTGATCCTTGTCAGTCTAAGGATCTGAGAATGATTTGATCCACTGCTGGGTGTGCTGCCATCTTTTGCAGACTCTGGTCTTTACCATTACTCCCCTTCTTCGTTCCTGGTATTTCTCCTCTAACTCTCTCCACTGAATGTGTTATCAGCATCTTTTTGCTTTCCAACACTGATCTTCCCTACTTTGCCTCCGCCGCTGAACAGGTCAGCCAATCTGGAGTTGCTATTTACATAGTCACTGAAAGAGAACATGCTGATGACAAATCAAACTGCATTTGACTCTTCCATGGAGTGTTCTGTTTGGGCTGTTCTCCTGACAAAACCCATCCATCACTTCCTTTTATTTGGAGACCACAAGGTAATTGGCCATCCTCCTCTGCTCCTGGGCGATCTTCAATAAACAAAAAAACTACATGTTCCACAAGAGAATCAACACTGTGTAGCTTCCATTAGTACAAAATTATAGGAACAATTGACGACCTAGTAATCGAAGCTTGGTTCAGGCCAGAGGTGGGCAAAATGTGGCTCGCCAGGCAATTGGGTTTGGCCCTTTGCCTTTTATCTCGTTAATATGTATGCGACCTGCTGAGTGGATAACAAATATTTTTTGCGATTGGACCTTGACGGCTGGTGCGTCAGAAGACTATGGTCCAGTTATCGTCAACTGGTGTTTGAATGACAGTCTCTCTGTTCTGCCATCTCGCTGCTCCAAACTCCTGGAAGCTAATGTGTGAGATGGGAGAGTTGCAGAGTCCAGAGATCATCCTCCAAGAGAGGAGGTTGCTGGGGCAATTGGTGGAGGTATGTCCCCATATAAGTAGTCTCCAACTACCCGGGACCTTGAACTAGACAGCCTCCTTGGCTTGGGACCTAACAGTCAGCGCAGAATACTGAGAGGGCGTCAGTGCAGTGTGTAGTACTGAACTACAGAAATGATACTGTTCAGCTGTCCACAGACCAGCTTCAAATTGTAACCTCAATGTGCTGAAAAGGAATGTCACATCAGTTGAACATAAAAAATATATCTATCCATAATTATTGAATACAAATGAATACAGGTTACTGTAGACAGTACGTTGCAAATTCATATAGTATACACTAGATTGTGCTTTGCAAGTTGCCAAGTATACAAAAGTTTACACTTTTTTTTTTTAAACATATGTAATATGTTACTGACTCTTTTTGTATAGTCTTAGCAGATAAGGTCACTTTCCTTCTACCACTCGACATGTGATGTTCTTATGATCATTGATGCAGCTTATATGTTTGTTAGAATTACACAATATTTTATAGACTTTGCAATTTTTAGATCTTGGCGGATCATGTGAACTTATTGATTGTAAAAGAAACTATCAGCTGAGGTGTCTGACTTCAGGACTTTTATGTTACCCACGTAAGGTGAGAGACAAACGGAAGTAAAGCTTGATGGTGTATGATAACAGAATCGACAACTGTTCAGTGAGGTTGTATTACAGAGATGAGTGAAGAGCTTTTTATTTTTCTTATCAGCCTTCTCTTGAATAGGAGTACAGGTGGTTAGCAGGAACAGAGTAGCTCATCAGATAGCACCAAAATTGAATGGGAGGAAAGTACATTGGATACAGGACATAGGAGATGAAGGATATTTTTTCTGTGGAATATATGGATTTTCTGTTTATATGGATTGGGTCACTCTTCTGTGAAGGAAAGCATATCGCACAGTAAAGTACTTTTTACTCTTTTATTTAGAGTTATCATCTGAACATGAAGTTTTGTAAAGGGTATACAATAAGGAAATTTAGCCACCTGGCTAGAACTCTTTTCTAATGGAGTCCAATACCGGTGATGGTTTAGCTGTACCTGCAGCATGCAATAGTTCTTCCCGACTAACTACAACTAATGTATAGGACTGTTCTGACCTCTCTGTGCTTAAGTTGCGTTTTAAAATATGGTGCACACCTGGCCTGAAAGTTCCATTTTAATTTGTTTCAGAAAATAAGACTGACCTTGAAGAAATCCCTTCCCACAGCTGCAAGGTGCAATCACTTTGTTGGGGTCTTTACCAATTGTGTCCTTGTACAAAGGTTTCGCAAAAAGACCTTATCTGGTGTCTCATACACCATCAAAGTTGCTTTCTTTGCGCACAAGAACCTCAATGAAGAGTTTCTTATGCCACCTCCAATTCTTGTGAGGAATCTGGTGCTGCTCAACTCAAACCATCAACTCAGTGTTGTAGCAGTACAGTCTGTACACAGTGAGGTACCGGTTCACTTAACATCCACTACACATTCTTAATTTTCGTGTGTATAGGTCTGTATCAGGTAATGGCCTACTGACCTTGTAATCGAGGCTTGGTTCAGGCCAGAGGTGGGCAAAATGTGGCTTGCCAGGCAATTGGTTCGGCCCGTTGCCTTTTATCTCTCGTTAATTTGTATGCGGCCTGCTGAGTGGATAAAAAAATATTTTTTTCCTGATTGGACCTTGACGGCTGGTGCGTCAGAAGACTCTGGTCCTGTTATCGTCAACTGGTGTTTGAATGACAGTCTCTCTGTCCTGCCATCTCGCTGCTCCAAACTCCTGGAAGAGAGGAGGTTGCTGGGGCAATTGGTGGAGGTATGTTCCCATATAGGTAGTCTCCAACCTCCCGGGACTTTGCACTAGACAGCCTCCTTGGCTTGGGACCTAACAGGCAGCGTTGAATACTGAGAGGGCGTCAGTGCAGTGTGTAGTACTAAAGAAGTGAGAACCTAGAGGTGACCCCAAGGAGCTTGTCTCTCTGGTAATTACAAGTCAAATTCCCCTCCATGGACACTGAGGCCCCTAGTGTCAGATAATGATGACATAACATTCTAACTGTTATTCTGTTTTTTTTTACCTCATCCTTGGAGTCACTACCACCCAAGATTGCCACACACAGCACTAATCAGGGATTACGGCACTAACTAGGTCTTCATTCATGACCTCCCATTTTACTTCAAGTTGACAAATCTGTGTGACATACTTTGATTCTTATACAATCCTGACATTTAGAATCATGCAGAGAGCAAGAATCAAAAGGTGACACATTATTTTTTGGGTATTTTATTTCTCTTTTTATTTCATGAGACTAGATTTGGCATGTTGTATTTTAATTGTTATAGTCAGTAATGTGGATTATTGCGTAAATACGAAATATTCTGTTGTTAAATGGCCCCCCATCTGAAAAAATTTCTTCAGTCTCTATTGGAGTGTTACCTGTGTTTTGACCTTTTACTTTGCATGGTTTTGGATGACTATGCCTTTGGTTCCGGATGACTGCTCTATACTGGTAAATCTCTGGTCCCTTCCAAAGACTGAGCTCTACTCCCAAGTATGGCATAAACATCTTGCTCACTCTAACAGGCATGTCAATAAACATTTTATGTGGCCCTACAGTGTGGGTCCAAATACATATATTATGCAGCCCAGCCCGAAGCCTATCATTCAGCCATGCTGCTCTGCTCAGTCGACCTGGTTGCTGCTATCGGAGCTCATGTACAGACAGTAATTAGTTAGACAATGTCTAGATAGACAACAGATGTTAGACGGTTAATAGTTAGACCAGGATAAAAGTTCGACACAGACAAAAGTCAGACACACTAAAGTTAGACATGTAAAAAGTTTGACAGGTGCAAAAGGTCGACAGGGTCAAAAGGTCGACATGAAAATGATCGACACAAAATGGTCGACACATTTTTAAAAAAAATTAAGGTTAGGGTTAGGCACTTACTGGAGGGTTAGGGTTAGGCACTTACCCCAACGGTTAGGGTTAGGCATCAGGAGGGATGGTTAGGCACCATGGGGAGGGTTAGGGTGAAGATTAGGGCTAAAAAACAAAAATTGTCGACACATTTTTTTATTTCTTCTTTTTTTCAGATTAGGGTTAGGCACTTACTGGACGGTTAGGGTTAGGCACTTACCCAGACGGTTAAGGTTAGGCACCAGGAGGGAGGGTTAGGCACCATGAGGGAGGGTTAGGGTTAGGCACCAAGGGGAGGGTTAGGGTGAAGATTAGGGCTAAAAAAAAAAAAAAATTGGCGACCATTTTCATGTTGAACTTTTGACCTTGTCGACCTTTTGTGCCTGTCGAACTTTTTACATGTCTAACTTTAGTGTGTCTGACTTTTGTCTGTGTTGAACTTTTATCCTTTTCTAACTATTAACTGCATAACATCTGGTGTCTATCTAAATAATGACTGTCTCTCTCTTATATCACAACCACAGTGCGAATAATCATACACTCTTATCATGTGAGTCCATTATATGAGCACTTTACTCCATACAGATGTATCCTCATACATTCTTGCTGCTGTCGCGCCAAACAGCCCCTCTTGGTGCGCCATATCCGTGCGACTCAGCACCTACCGTCTTTTTCGCCCCAAAATGTCTTTGTTGCAGTGTGATGCGACTAGGATGCATCAGGATACTGTGCCGATTTAATTGAAAATGCAACACTTCTATATATGCAGGGATTAAAGTGGGCCGGAACAGGGCGGAACTGCGTTCCGTCACTTCTGTTTGGAGATTGAACCACTTTCACCTCCTCTGGCCCACCTGACCCAGGTGCCTTCGGGAGGCTCCATTTGCCGGGTGCCCGCTGAGATTTTGTTACCAGCGGGTGCCCGGCTCCTTCCCTGCAACACCAGCCGGAGGCTGGAGTTCACTCCTGAGCTCTGGCTTCCGGCTCCCGCAGCGTACACTATTGGAGAGACATCATGACGTCTTTCCCATTGTTCCCAGAAGCAGCTTGTCAGACGGCCACAGACGCAGGTGCGAGGCTTAAGGTAAGTATTGTTGTTGTTTTTTTTGTGTAGGCAGCACTACTACAGGGGGCATATTTACAGGCAGCATTACTACTGGGGGCTTTACTACAGGGGCACTACTACTGGGGGAATTGCATAGGGGGCACTGCATAAGGGTCACTACTATGGTGGCACTGCATAAGGGGCACAACTACTGTGGGCTTTGCATAAGGGGCACTTCCACTGTGGGCACTGTGTAAGGGGCACTAGTACCGGGGGCACTGTGTAAGGGGCACCACTCCTGGGGGCACTGCATAAGGGGCACTACCACTGTGGGCATTGCATAAGGGGCACCACTACCGGTGGCATTGTATAAGGGGCTCTACTACTGGGGGCATTTCATGAGGGTCACCACTACAGTGGGCATTGCATAAGGGGCACTACTGCTGTGGGCATTTTATAAGGGACACTACTACTGTGGGCATTGTGTTTATTTAGGGCACTACTACTGTGGGCATTGTGTATAAGGGGTTCTACTGTGTGTCATAACAGGAATAAAGGACACTACTATGTGGTGTAATGTGAATCAGGGGCACTATGTGCGGTGTAATGTGGATAAGATTGTGCTACTGTGTGGTGTAATTTGAATTGGGAATACTATTTTGTGACCACGCCCCCTTCTTTCTTCTTCAGTGTCCATAGGGTCCACAGCCAATACGTTGGGGTTTGAATCTCGGTCACCAAACAGTTAATACAAACGAGCTCTCTGCTCCCAGGATGCACCGGGTTCCTCCTCATATACCCCACCCGCTGCCTCAGGTAGCCAGTTCTTCCTGTTTGGTGTGTATACCACATAGACAGTGGGACTGCAGGAGCAGTCCTGCAGACGAGTATAACAAAAAAAAAAGAGAGTGTTTTACTCTCCATCTAGGCGGGTGGTCTGAGCTGTCCTGGAAGCAGCCTCGCGTCTGATTGGAGACGCACCGGCCACCCACTACAACTACCTCCTCCGGCGCCGCTAGCCTTGGCAGGTCCATGGCTAGGGCTCGGCAGGGGCTCTCATGCCCTGGACCGCATCCGGATCAAGGGGATGGCAGGTAAGCGAGTGGTCGCGGTGGCCGCTGATGCCGGGACCACGTGGCGGTTCGGCCTCCAGCGGTGAGACTGCCCGGAGGTCAGCTGCAGTCAGGGGCAGAACAGCCTGTCGCCTACACTAGACCACCGGGATATGATGTTCCTGACCAGCCGGGGCTTGTGGCGGCGGCCATTTCAGTTTACCGGGCAGGTCCAAGCAGCATAGGGGAGGTCCGCTTCCCCGACGGTCCCTTCCCCAATCCACACGCTAGTCCAGTCCTTTGGCGCAGCGTGGTGGGTTGCTCCTCCCAGCCTCCATATAGGGCAGCCAGCGTGTATGTCAGTTGCTCTCTGAACGCTGCTCCTTCAGGACGCTGGGCAGTCTCCCTGTATACCTTTCCTACTGCTGGTTCAGGTTTTACAGGGCTCTATCCTACTAAGCCTAGCGCTGATTATGGTAGTGAGAGCTCATATGCGTATGACTCACAGAAGTGTTTATGCATGACATGTGATTGTTGTCTGTGGATACTGTTTCTTATGTAAAAAGAACTGTAAATCCTGTAAACTGTCACTGTCTCTCCCCTTATCCCTTACTACAGGTGTGTGGGTTGAGAGTAGAAAATCAGCACATATACGCTCAGAATCTTGGCATAGTTGACATGTCTAAGGAGTCTGAGGTTCAGGTGGCGGGAGCCCCGTTGCTGATATCTTGTATAGCCTGCAAGGCAGGCTTATCCCTACAGGACTTTCTACAAAATGGGCATTGTGGGAACTGTTTTAGACAGCCTCCACACTAATTAAGTCTGCCTATTACAGGCCCTGAGCCCCTTTGCGCATCATTTTCTCAGGTTATGGCTCAGGTGGCGGAGCAGCTGGCTGCCCTGGCACCACCGGTTTGGGGTTAGGATGCATCTGCTGAGGCAATGCCCATGATGTGGCCGGCTTGGATGGACCCTGGTGCTGGTAAGGTTAGGGGTGCAGTGTGGGTGCAGCGCTGCCTATGTGAGTGCATGGATCAGGGTGAGGGTAGGGTGGAGAGGAACAGATTGCACTTACCTATAAAAAAGGATATGGTTCCAGAAAACTTCCTCCACGGGCTGGCTCCTCTGCTCCCAGCCGCTGTCTTCTCTCCTCTGGATCCTGGAATGCTGCTCTCTCACTCTCTGCAGCTGATCTTGTTCACCAGAAGGTGTCTTTGCCAGCAGTAAATTGATCAGATCAAAATGGTGGGTTGACAACTCCCAGACAGACCTTGTATATGCAGGAGAAAAGAAAAGCGTGCCAAACAGCCGATAAGGTTCCGCCCACGGCGAATTCCCCACCTCCCACATCGCGCTATTGGCTCGTTTTTGCCTATGTGGGCTTTTTGCTGTATTTAAATTAGAATTGGGGCAATATCTGAGAAGGCAAAACGATTTAAAAGATGCGAAAACGGAATTTCGCCATCATCGGCGAAATTATCGCTGCTAATTGAATATAGACCTTAAACGCACACATACACAAGTGTCACATATCAAATTAATCAGCGGAGTCTCCTGGTGCGTCCTAGTTACATTTCTTTTCGACTAAGATGCATTTTTTGGTGAAAAAGACACCCAGCGCTAATAGTCGCATGGGACCTGGTGGCTCATTCCTGCCAGGCATCTCGTGCCGCATTGTGTATTGAGGCTAGATGTATGAGGACACACCTGTATGCCCTCCATACAATTATTTACCCAGACAACCTCATTCTCACCATACTATGCCTTGTATTTAGCACAATAGCCTTAGGCCATCTACAGCCTAATGTCCACCATACACAACTTATATCCTTTATAGACAACCACAACATAGCAATCTCATGCCTAGTATACACAGATTTCTGGTCTGCATAATAGCCTTATACCTACCTACAATATGCCCACCATACATATTCAGCCTTGTACCCTCCACAGTCCTATGCCGACCTAATTTCAGTCATCGACAGTACCATGATTTTATCAATTGAAGATTCAGCTGTTTCATATTCAGACTGCTGCAGGTTTCCATCTGTAAATACAGCAAATGGTTTCAGACACCTGAAACAGATCTTTCAGCCTCACTCTTAAGCTAGGTACACACCTATACAATCGCCGGGCCGTTAGTTCGATTTCTAGATGTTCGTTCGATATCAAAAGAGTGCACGCTCGATCATGTTTTGTCGAAAGAAAACTGGTCGGATCGGAGGATCGCAGCTTCTGTTCAGTTTAATTTTCATCCGATTCGACAGGGCCTGGTTGGACCAAAAGTGCTGTGTGTATGCACCTTCCACCGTTCCTGCGTTCTTACGATTGTTCATCAAACCAGGGGCCGCCTCTCTAAGTGTGCATAAGTAAACTCAGTTCAGGAATCATTCTGTATGTCACGCTCCTCTTCATTTAAATATTCGCCATTTTTTTGTTTGTTCTGCACTGCTGCATACATCCTTTTATTTTTTGCAAGAATAAAGGGGTAGTATTTTAATGTGGGGCACTCAAATAAGCAGTATCTCCTAAAATGTAATATTTAGTACATTAATTAAAAGTGAATTTTAAAAACAGAATGTGAAGCGATATGTAACAATGTTCGCTTTTAATTAATGTAATAAAGGTTACATTTTAGGAAATACTGCTTATTTGAGTGCCCCAAATTAGAAAACTACCCTTTTTTTCTTGCATGCGATATTTTATTCTAGGGTGCACTTCGCACCTGAAATTAATATATATCAATTAGACCATATGTATGGGTGCAGTATATAATAATATGTAAAGAATTTAATAGATTTTGTTCGTGTACTAAATCCCCCTTTTCTTGGCAATCCTTTTACCTTTGCCCCACCACCTATATTGCAAGGCTTGGCTTGCTGGTGTGTGTAGTTCCACAACTTGCTGGGGTGTGTAATAATACAAATGATAGTGGACACAAGCATACATCCTTTGCCTTACAACTTTTACCCTCCACCTATACTGCAGGGGACATAGAATGCAGGCGCATACTATAGATACTAAGAGCAATGATCGACAAAAAAATTCTGATACACTCCATGTTAATTGTAGAGTTTGTGAGGTTCTTAGTACATGTTTGGCCAAAAATGTTTGCCCATCCACCTCATCAAGGTGAACCCCATAAGATGGGTCCCTAACATCCCTAATACTAACACATTACGTTACATTTATCTAGGACTTACCTGTAATAGTGCCCATTCTAATATGTAGACAGAAATGTAGAAACCTGGGCTGATTCTGCAAGGAAGGGCTTGCTGTGTAGTTCCACAACTTGGTAGGGTGTGTAGTGGTAATGCAATTGATAGTTGACACTAGCATACATCCTTTACCTTAAAACCTTTACCCGCCATATACTGTATACTCCGAGTCTATTTTCCATTTCGTTATAAACTATATCAGGGCTTGATGGCATGTGTAGTTCCACAAGTTGCTGGGATGTGTAGTAATGCAATTGATAGTGGACACAAGCATACATTCTTTACCATAAAGCCTTTACCCACCATATACAGGTAGATGTCATCAGGAGTCAGGCCGCAGCAAGTAGCGGATCACTGAGGTCATGAGTTGCCAAATCCTGGAGTCCGCAAACAGGCTCATGGCATTGGATGAGAACGAGCATGACCATCTGGCAAGCTCCTATGCAAAAAAAAATGGGGGACCTTGACAGTGCGACCCATTACAAGGTGGAGAGCATTATTAATGAGACCTTTAACAGGGCAAATATTGGAACACTTTCCCAGCATACCCGACGGACAGATGACACCCCCCCATGCTCTACCCCTCTGAGTTCAGGCCAATCTACCCTGCCCCGCTGCACCCATCACATGCACCTGGTTATGTACCCCGGGCCTATCCTCAGCATGGACACTATGACATGCAGCAAACATCACTGCCTGTGCTACTGCAACCTCACCCTCCACCACCTACTGTGGCAGCGGGAAATGCCAATTCCACTAGTACGGCAATACATTCCACTATCAAAATATTTAGAGTTGATGATGTATTTTTGTATATATAGGTTTTGCAGTTGTTAAATTTGCACTTTTATACTTTTACTTAAAGCTACGTAGTGTTTATATTTAAAAATAATAGTGCAAACAGCACTGCCTGTGCTACCGCAACCTCACCCTCCACCACCTACTGTGGCAGCGGGAAATGCCAATTCCACTAGTACGGCAAGAACCCGTCTCCTTCCTAAACCTCTACCCATTATACATTCCACTATCAAAATATTTAGAGTTCATGATGTATTTTTGTATATATAGGTTTTGCAGTTGTTAAATTTGCACTTTTATACTTTTACTTAAAGCTACATAGTGTTTATATTTAAAAATAATAGTGTGTGTATGTATATATATATATATATATATATATTAGGGGTGTGCACCGGCCACTTTTCGTGTTTTGGTTTTGGATCTGGATCTTTCTTCGTGTTTTGGATCTGGATTGGTTTTGCCAAAACCACCCTTCCGTGTTTTGGGTTCTGGGTTTTGTGTTTTGGATCTGTATTTTTTTTTAAAAAAGCATAAAAACAGCTAAAATCACAGAATTTGTAGGTTTTTCTGCTCCTATGCTATTATTAACCTCAATAACCTTAATTTCCACTCATTTCCAGTCTATTCTGAACACCTCACACCTCACAATAGTGTTTTTATGTCCAAAACGTTGCACCGAGGTAGCTGGATGACTATGCTAAGCGACACGAGTGGGCGGCACAAACACGTGACCCATCTAGGCGTGAAACTGCAGTGGCAGACAGGATGGCAGTTTGAAAAACTAGGCCCCAAACTGTACATAATGCAAAGAAAAAAAAGAGGTGCAAGATGGAATTGTCCTTGGGCCCTCCCACCCACCCTTATGTTGTATAAACAGGACATGCACACTTTAACAAACCAATCATTTCAGCGCCAGGGTCTGCCACACAACTGTGGCTGAAATGATTGATTCGTTTGGGCCCCCACAAAACAAGCTGGCAATTAATGTGTCCCTGCACAAACTGGCTCTATGGAGGCAAGATGTCATCCTCATCCTCCTCATCCACCGATTCCTCACCCTCTTCAGTGTGTACATCCTCATCCTCACAAAGTATTAACTCGTCCCCACTTGAATCCACCACCACAGGTCCCTCTGTACCTTCTGGAGGCTGGTCTCCCTGGAAGAGCTGATAATTCATTTTGATGAACATCATCTTCTCCACATTCTGTGGAAGCAACCTCCTACGCCTTTCGCTGACAAGGTTCCTGGCTGCACTAAACACTCTTTCGGAGTACACACTGGAGGGGGGGCAACTCAGGTAAAATAGAGCCAGTTTGTACAGGGGCCTCCAAATTGCCTCTTTTTCCTGCCAGTACAGGTATGGACTGTCTGCCATGCCTACTTGGATGCTGTCACCGATGTAATCCTCCACCATTCTGTCAATGGTGACAGTATCATATGCAGTGACAGTAGACATGTCAGAAATTGTTGCCAGGTCCTTCAGTCCGGACCAGATGTCCAAACTTGGTCCTGCCTGCCCTGCATCACCGCCAGCGGGTTGCTTAGGATACCTAAGTTTTTTCCTGGCAGCCCCAGTTGCAGGAGAAAATGAAGAAGGAGCCGTTGACGTGTCACGTTCCGCTTCAGCTGACAGTGTGTTCACCAGCAGGTCTTTGCACCTCTGCAGGCTTGTGTCGGCCGGAAAGAGAGACACCACATAGGCTTTAAACCTAGGATCGAGCACGGTGGCCAAAACGTAGTGGTCTGATTTCAACAGATTGACCACCCTGGAATCCTGGCAAAGCGAATGAAGGGCTTCATCCACAAGTCCCACATGCCGAGCGGAATCGCTCCGTCTTAGCTCCTCCTTCACTTTCTCCAGCTGCTTCTGCAAAAGCCTGATGAGGGGAATGACCTGACTCAAGCTGGCAGTGTCTGAACTGACTTCACGTGTGGCAAGTTCGAAGGGCTGGAGAACCTTGCACAACACGGAAATCATTCTCCACTGCGCTTGAGTCAGGTGCATACCCCCTCCTTTGCCTATGTCATAGGTGGATGTATAGGCTTGTATGGCCTTTTGCTGCTCCTCCATCCTCTGAAGCATATAGAGGGTTGAGTTCCACCGCGTCACAACCTCTTGCTTCAGGTGATGGCGGGGCAGGTTCAAGAGTGTTTGCTGGCGTTCCAGTCTTCGGCACGCAGTCGCTGAATGGCGAAAGTGGCCAGAAATTTTTCGGGCCACCCAAAGCGTCTCCTGCACGCCCCTGTCGCTTTTCAGAAAATTCTGCACCACCAAGTTTATTGTGTGAGCAAAACATGGGACGTGCTGGAATTTGCCCAGATGTAATGCCCGCACAATATTGGTGGCGTTGTCAGATATCACAAATCCCCAGGAGAGTCTAAGTGGGGTAAGCCACTGGGCGATGATTTCCCTCAGTTTCTCTAAGAGGTTGTCGGCGGTGTGCCTCTTACTGAAACCGGTGATACACAGCGTAGCCTGCCTTGTAACGAGCTGGCATTTCTGAGATGCTGCTACTGGTGACGCTGCTGCTGTTGCTGCGTAAGGTGATACATCTACCCAGTGGGCTGTCACAGTCATATAGTCCTTAGTCTGCCCTGTTCCACTTGTCCACATGTCCGTGGTTAAGTGGACATTGTGTACAACGGCATTTTTCAGGACACTGAGGACACTTTTTCTGACGTTTCTGTACAGTCTCGGTATCGCCTGCCTAGTGAAGTGGAATCTAGACGGGATTTGGAACCGGGGACACACTACCTCCATCAATTGTCTAAATCCCACTGCACTAATGGCGGATACCGGACGCACGTCTAACACCAACATAGCAGTCAAGGCCTCAGTTATACGTTTTGCTTCAGGATGACTGCTGTCGTACTTCATCCTCCTCGCTAAGGACTGTTGGAGGGTCAATTGTTTAGTAAAAGTAGTGGTGTTCCTACTTCCTCTCTGGGATGATGAACGACTCCCAGCAGCAGCAACAGCAGCAGCGGCAGCAGTAGGCGTAGCAATGCAGGATCCTCCAGAGGAATCCCGGATAGGAGAGTCAGTCATGCCAGTGACATGGCCTGCAGGACTACTTCCGATCCTGACTAAGGAGGAAATTGACGAGGAGGGAGTTGACGGTGTGGTTTGCAGGCGCTTGGATACAACAGGACAACGGGATTTAGGTGTCCCTGGACTGCTTACGGTCTTAGCCAAAGTTTCTGAACTTGACAGTAACTTTTTATGAACGCGCTGCAGGTGCCGTATAAGGGAGGATGTTCCTAGGTGGTTGACGTCCCTACCCCTACTTATTTCACCTTTACATATGGTACATATGGCAAGACAGTTGTTGTCCGGATTTGGATAGAAATATTGCCAGACCAAAGAGGTGGAATGTTTGGTCTTCTGCCCAGGCATGACCGTGATGGGCTTTTTCATCCCACGGACAACAACTGTCTCCCCCGGAGCCTGATTTAAACAAACCACATCACCATCAGAATCCTCCTCGCCAACTTCCTCCTCAGCGCCAGCTACACCAGTATCCTCATCCTGTTGTACTTCAACAGTGACATCTTCAATTTGCATATCAGCAAGTGGACTGTGGGTGCTCCTTTCAGCACTTGCAGGGGGCGTGCAAATGGTGGAAAGAGCCACCTCTTCCCGTCCAGTGCTGGGAAGGTCAGGCATCGCAACCACCACCACACTTGGACTCTCCTTGGGGATTTGTGATATCTTCTTAGAAAGCACAGTTCTTCGCTGTGCTTTTGCCAGCTTAACTCTTTTGATTTTTTTAGTGGGAGGAGGGCTTCCATCGTCATGTGAAGCTGAACCACTAGTCATGAACATACTAGGGATCGACCTTAGCCGTTCCTTGCCACTCCGTGTCGTAAATGGCATATTGGCAAGTTTACGTTTCTCTTCAGCTGATTTAAATGTCTTTTTCAAGGTCATTTTCCTGAACTTTGCCATTTGGGATTGTATGTGCCCTCTACTATGACATTGGGCATCGGCCTTGGCAGACGACGTTGATGGCATGTTATCGTCTATGTCATGACTAGTGGCAGCAGCTTCAGCACTAGGAGGAAGTGGTTCTTGATCTTTCTCTATTTTATTTTTATCGGAGAAAGTTTGGTCCTCCATTTATGTTATATCGATTTGATATATACGTGCGGCTAAACACAGAAAATAATTTTTTTTTTGGTTTGGACTGGAGTGTACTTTGTGGGTTACAGCACCCTTTAACGGTCAAGCCAGCCGGCCCTTTACTTATGACACAGGCGCACGCTTGGCACTACTTTGTTGATGCACGTGCGGCTACTGCGCACACAATTCACAAACACAGAAAATAATTTTTTTTTGGTTTGGACTGGAGTGTACTTTCGGGGGTTACAGCACCCTTTAACGGTCAAGCCAGCCGGCCCTTTACTTATGACACAGGCGAACGCTTGGCACTACTTTGTTGATGCACGTGCGGCTACTGCGCACACAATTCACAAACACAGAAAATAATTTTTTTTTGGTTTGGACTGGAGTGTACTTTCGGGGGTTACAGCACCCTTAACGGTCAAGCCAGCCGGCCCTTTACTTATGACACAGGCGCACGCTTGGCACTACTTTGTTGATGCACGTGCGGCTACTGCGCACACAATTCACAAACACAGAAAATAATTTTTTTTTGGTTTGGACTGGAGTGTACTTTCGGGGGTTACAGCACCCTTAACGGTCAAGCCAGCCGGCCCTTTACTTATGACACAGGCGCACGCTTGGCACTACTTTGTTGATGCACGTGCGGCTACTGCGCACACAATTCACAAACACAGAAAATAATTTTTTTTTTGGTTTGGACTGGAGTGTACTTTCGGGGGTTACAGCACCCTTAACGGTCAAGCCAGCCGGCCCTTTACTTATGACACAGGTGCACGCTTGGCACTACTTTGTTGATGCACGTGCGGCTACTGCGCACACAATTCACAAACACAGAAAATAATTTTTTTTTGGTTTGGACTGGAGTGTACTTTCGGGGGTTACAGCACCCTTTAACGGTCAAGCCAGCCGGCCCTTTACTTATGACACAGGCGCACGCTTGGCACTACTTTGTTGATGCACGTGCGGCTACTGCGCACACAATTCACAAACACAGAAAATAATTTTTTTTTGGTTTGGACTGGAGTGTACTTCGGGGGTTACAGCACCCTTTAACGGTCAAGCCAGCCGGCCCTTTACTTATGACACAGGCGCACGCTTGGCACTACTTTGTTGATGCACGTGCGGCTACTGCGCACACAATTCACAAACACAGAAAATAATTTTTTTTTTGGTTTGGACTGGAGTGTACTTTCGGGGGTTACAGCACCCTTAACGGTCAAGCCAGCCGGCCTTTTACTTATGACACAGGTGCACGCTTGGCACTACTTTGTTGATGCACGTGCGGCTACTGCGCACACAATTCACAAACACAGAAAATAATTTTTTTTTTGGTTTGGACTGGAGTGTACTTTCGGGGGTTACAGCACCCTTAACGGTCAAGCCAGCCAGCCCTTTACTTATGACACAGGCGCACGCTTGGCACTACTTTGTTGATGCACGTGCGGCTACTGCGCACACAATTCACAAACACAGAAAATAATTTTTTTTTGGTTTGGACTGGAGTGTACTTTCGGGGGTTACAGCACCCTTTAACGGTCAAGCCAGCCGGCCCTTTACTTATGACACAGGCGCACGCTTGGCACTACTTTGTTGATGCACGTGCGGCTACTGCGCACACAATTCACAAACACAGAAAATATATTATTTTTTTAGCACTTGGGGGGAGCACCCCTGATGGACAGAGCACCCCCTGGACAACACTACAGCACTCCTTTAGGACTGGGACACTGCACAGGACTTTGGAGTGGACACAGCCCCTATGGAGAACTGACTGCACAACACAGTCCAGCCAGCCCCTATGGACTTTGAAGTAGTGGACACAGCCCCTATTAACAACAGCAGCACAGCACAACACAGCCAGCCCCTATGGACTTTGAAGTAGTGGACAACAGCAGCACTACACTACACTACACTACACTACACAGCCCTAACTCCCACCCTCCCTCTTCACTGTCCACAGCCGAGTGAGAAAATGGCGCCGACGTGGGTACCTTATATAGGATCCAAAACCCGCGAGACTCGGAAGGCGGGATGATGACGTTTTGCCTCGATTTCAGATCCGAGTCAGGCGGGAAAAGTCGAGCCTGACTCGGATCGGACTCGGATCGGGGGGGCTCGGGGGGGTTCGGATTTCAGAAATCCGAACCCGCTCACCCCTAATATATATATATATATATAATATATAATTTTTTTGCTTTTTTTATGTATGGTTTATAATGGTTATTTATTATTTCAATACAACTAAAAATGTCCAACTACTTTGTGTGTCTTTTATATTTACCTTACTTCAAAAATGGTCTCACAGGTGTCCCCAAAGGCCTGTGATGATATTACAGTGCTGTACCGCAGATCAGCCAGTGACCTCCCTGTAGCAGGATAGCGCAGTGTAGCCACAAATCTCTGCTCCGAAGAAATGGCCCTCCTCATATAGGTGTCCTCCCTTTCTATTTATGAATAGCAGTGTATTTTCCCCGAATTGTTTTTCCATGAAGTATAAATAATAATCACTGGAGACAGGGGCTGCAACATTGTATACATGACTAGATGTGTAATTTATTTATTATTGTCTATTATTTGTTTCTAATACATGATACTCAATTGCTGGCATTTATGGTTTAGAGAAAGACAGACTATCTCTCATATAACAAAAGTACATCGAGAATATATCTGTCCTGAATGTATATACGTACTATGGGCCTGATTCAGACCCACTCGCGAGCGGCTGTCCGCTCGCAAGTGGGTCGATGTTATGCACTGAGCATGCGCACGACGGAGGGAGCTCCGTCGTGCGCATGCGCCAGACGCGACGAGCGAAGGAAAGTCCTTCGCTCGTTGTGTCCGATCAAAGGGGGCGTGCTGTCAATGTTGATTGACAGCACGCCCCCTTTGGTGGGCGTGCCGGGGGCGTGCCTCCCTGACGGGGGCGTTCCCACGGGAACGCCTCCCGTCAGAAGCCGGCCCATTGACATCACTAGTGATGTCAGTGGGAGTGATTTTGGCTCTGATAGAGCCAAAATCACTCCGGAGCTTGCGGTTGAAAACCTCAACCGCAGGCTCCGGCTCGCAATTTCGATGGTCGCGATGGTCTCGACCATCACGGCCATCACAAAGCACGCTCGTATAGCCTGTGGGTGGTGACCCACAGCTATACGAGCGTCCAGGAGGACGCTCCATGAAAATGGAGCCCGGCCCTCATTCAGAGCGTACGGCTCTGAATGAGGGCCTATATCTGCAACATTTTTCAAAAAATTTTTTAGAAACATTATAGTGTTTAAATTCTAATGTATGTGTATGTTGGTTGCATATAGTGCTACTACATTAATTAATTAATGAAGATAGGGAGTGAATGTACTAACTGCTAAACTTGCCTATTTTACCCATTAGGGGATACTTTGTTAATGATTAAATATGATCACCACAAGGTAATTATTTCATACACAATTACAGAATGTCTAATATGCTATTTATGTGTGCTTATTGATATTCTATTTATGTGTGCTTATTGATGGATATGCTATTTATGTGTGCTTATTGATATTCTATTTATGTGTGCTTATTGATGGATATGATATCTATGTGTGCTTATTGATGGGTGACTCTATCATATATTCATAATCAGAGTCATAATAATTCACAATTTCTTTTAAAGAATGATCCGATTAAAAGTTATGTTATAATTATGTTCATTCTCTGAAATCAATTATATCAATTGTATGGTATTTATGGGTGTTTATTGAAGGGTGACTGTCATATTTTCACACTCAGTCAAAATAATCCCCAATCTCTTTAAAGAGGGAACCTATAAATGTTATATTTTAATTATGTATATTTCCTGATATCAATTATATCAATTAATGTATTATAAAAGAGTGCCCCAGAATCACTTGCTGCACATTGGCCAAGGCCAATGGAAGTTTTTTTTCTGAGTCCATGATCTCCCCAAAGGCCTGTGATGATATTGCAGTGCTGTACCGCAGATGAGCCAGTGATCTTCCTGTGAGCAAGATAGCGCAGTGTAGCCACTAATCTCTGCTCCGGAGAAATGTCCCTCATATAGGTGTCCTCCCTCTCTATGAGCGGGGTTACCAGCCGGAAAAGCTCCTGGAAGGATGCATCATCCATACGTAAGAAATTCCTGAAGTCATTAGGGTTGTTCTCGCGTATCTCATGAATCAGGGCTTGTGTCTCGCCCTATGCAGCCAATCCCAGGACATCAACTCTGATTTCGGCTCCTCTTTCTCCTCCTGATGGCTTGAATTGTTGTTGCCATAGCAGCAAGAATACAAGCTTGAGACTTCCTTTTTCTGAAAATCAAACTCATGCTGTAGAATGACAAAAACAAAGAATGTTCTATACTCAAACTAGATAGTTCAGAAACAAACGAACATAATGGCTAATAAAATTTTCACGTAGGCTTGTTTTGGTCTCGTAATTACACCTTCTCCCTGCCCATTATGATAATTTTAGGTACACCCACAGTGAGTGCAGCCTGAAATCGGGAAAGTACGCTAGTACAATCATTTCCTTGCGATAATTCGGCAGCGCAGGAACGAAGGTCGCACATAGAATTGTATATGTGTGTACGCGCGTGTCGGCACCGTGACTATCCATGTCCTATTTTGACTATTTTGAACACCTTTTATAAGAAGTAGTATACTGTTAGATATAGAAATTGCCTTTCAAGAAAAGTAAACAGAAAAAGGAAACACAGGACTCTGACAGTAATATAACATTTTTATTATTTCAGAAAGGGAGACCAACTGGAGTTTTGTATTTAACAAAAATATTTATAAATAAAACTTGCAACTATAGAACAAAGTGAAATGTAAAAACATAGGAAGTATTAACATTTAAAGATGGGTAAATTGATTAAAAAAAAATTACTTGTTCAAAGAGGGGGCTATTTATGAAAGCTTGGAGAAAATTATAATAAAAAAGTACTAACCAGTCAGCTCCTAACTGTCACTTTACAGGCTGTGTTTGTAAAAAATGACAGTAATACTGGGTACACACTGGTCGATATATTGGCCGCTCAATTGGTCGGCCAATATATTGTGCCCCCGTTGGCCAGTGTGTATAGATGATATATCTGTGAACAACGTTGTTCACAGACATATCGCATTGGCTGTGCTGCATAGCCAATGAACAGATATGTCTGCAGACATATCTGTCCATCAGCAAGTATGTACGGGCGATCAGCCGATCACCCGTACACAGGGGTGCAGAGAGGGGGGGGAGCCGTGAGTGGGTACTACTTACCCGACTCTGGCACAGCTCCCCATCCACAGCAGCCCAGCACACGCTGCTGTGTGCTGGACTGCACTGGGAGACTGTCTGAGGCTGCTAAAGCAGCAGCCCGAGCAGTCCCCTATATTAAAGTGGGGAGCGATCACACTGATCGTGTCCCCCATTGGCTGTGCGCCGGGCTGAGGGGCACACAATGACTCCCCTCCCCAGCGCCGCAAATGGTTTTCTTTTTTCGAAGGGGGCGTGGCCACGCGTTCCGCGATTAGGCCACGCACCCTACCGGCCGCCGGGACCTGCTGCAGCATGCAGATGATGGTTGTTCAGGGTGTGTGAATGACCGTCATCTGCAAATATATCTGCAGATATATCTGTCAGGTGTGTACCCACCTTTAGAAGCTGATTGGTTGGTGCTTTATCTCTCAGAATTTCATCGCTCTCCAAACTTTCATGCATACCCTCTCCAAGTGCCCCTATGTTTGATAATCATGGAAGTATTCAATCTATTACACATTGGACTAGATTTAAAAAGCAGCAACTAACACTTCTCGGTTTGCATTTCATATTATTGCGGTTTTAAATTTCGGGGTCAAAGCTGCTCAGAATCGGTAGCTTGCAAAGTCTACTGCTTAGTAAATCTAACCCTTTGAATTTATAGATTCAATAAATATTCTATGTCTTAACACATTACAGTTGTGTCTAAGTTCTTATATCTAGCTAACTATGATTAGTTCTACAGTATATTAACATCATGAAGTATAGCTGGTTTCCAGAGAAGAAGCAAACAACTTTTTGTTTTTTACTTCATCGACTATAAATATTCAATAAGTAGCACAACAGGACTCCTAATTCCTACTCAAATAGTACTCCCTGTTTAATGAGATGAATTAAACTTCCATGGCTCAGTAATTAATTTCTTTCATTGCGTGTCCGCATTGGCAGTTTTTCCCCTCATAAGGCCGGTGCACACTAGATGATGTCTACCGACCTCGTTAACGATGGGACACACTTGCCGATGCAGGGAGCGACGGCATCATAGTGGGGGCCATGCTGCATTCGGTGGATCAGAAGACATATTACCAATGCCTAATTTTTTGATTTATGTGGCACCAAGCAGGTTTAACTGTGCTATAGGGCCAGGGCTGCAATTAGGGGGGGGCTAAGGGGACACGTGACCCGGGTGCCAGACTTGAGGGGGTACCGGGGAGAGGCTGCCGGGAGGCTAGGTTGCTGCTCTTGTGGGTTTGGAGCCACATCCCAGCCTTGAGAGGCACAGAGGCACCGTCAGTCTAATGTGGTACCGGTCGCAAGCCAATCAGTGCTCGTGGACCGGCAGCCAATCAGCAGAAGCTGCTGGTCTGTGAGCTCCAATTGGTTTGTGAGCAGCGCCACATTACAATGATGGCAGTACTGACAGTTCACCAGCGTGTGGCAGCCCCGTCCCGCGCCACCCCGAGCTCACCCACCGCACGGCCCTGGCAGGCTAGAGAAGGGAGATGGCTTAATGTAAAAGAGGCCTTACTGTGGCATAATGTGTAAGGAGCCTTACTGTGGCATAATGTGTAAGGGGCCTTACTGTGGCATAATGTATAAGGGGCATAACTGTGGCTTATTGAATAAGGGGCATTACTGTGGCTTATTGAATAAGGGGCATTACTGTGGCTTAATGAATAAGGGGCATTACTGTGGCTTAATGTATAAGGGGCATTACTGTGGCAGAATGTGTTGTAAGGGGCATTACTGTGGCAGAATGTGTTGTAAGGGGCATTACTGTGTTGCATAATGAGTTGTAAGGGGCATTACTGTGTTGCATAATGAGTTGTAAGGGGCATTAGTGTGTTGCATAAAGTGTTGTAAGGGACATTACTGTGGCATAATGTGTTATAATGGTCAATGTGTGGCATAATGTGTTATAAGGGGCATTACTGTGGGACAAAAATCCTAGTTTTGGTTCTGATAAGGCTAGAGATGGCAAAGGATACGCTCTCGGGTTGTAAGGGTACTCTTACACAATGACCAAGCTAGATAATTTCTGTATCTCCTAACTTCTGCTTTCAGATATTGAAGGGAAGGGTTTGAAATTTGAGGCGGCACTAATATGAAGTGCAAAACATGCTGTGCTTTCACATTTATTATAGTGACACTTTCAAATTTGACCTTGCACCCACTGAAAAGCGTTGGCTTGCAAAAAACACCACTTTGTAAGTATACCCACGGTTTCAGATAGAGATCTGTGTATGTGACCAGTTTTCCAATGTCCAGTGTAGCTGAGGTTTCTTTTTTAACATAATAATAGCTGTTTTTCAGGATTTATTTTTAATTTTATTTTCTAAAGTTACAAAGAAAGAGACAAAAGAAGAAAAAGAGAACAAAAAAAGTGGAAAATTCCAAAATCTCATAATATCATATTTAACAATATAGGATATATACATTTATATATAGTTACAGATTTCTTAGTGTTTTCCATTAACTTAATACATTTATACATTGGTAAATACATTAACACAACTCCTCAGGTGATATCCATCTCCCAACATAAAAAACATATATAAAGTATAAAGTTCTTGCGCCGAACTTGTTCCAGAAATAAAAGTTTGTATGTGAAAATCCTTGCAACTAGATGATATTCCACTCCACGTTGCAGGTTATCCTCAATAGGAAGTATGCAAATGGAACAAAACATTATATATATATATATATATATATATATATATAAATAAATCAGTATTAATGTGAATTAACTGGTAGACACCATATGTGATCTAGGGAACCAACAAATCCAAACTCCCAAGATATTTCAGTTGTATGGATACACCGCGCGTGTCCTCCTAGTTAGAACCAAGGAGCCGAGAGTTTGATGTGTAAGAAGCAACTCAGTGACAATCAGTATAGTAACGGGATGCTCACACGAATGCTTACAGTCAGCTTACATGGAATGATCTAATACAGGCATATAAAGGTATCTTTTAATTTCCTGGATAGATTCTGCCCCAATATAATCTCCGGTATATGAAAGAAGAAACTTCTCATACTGTAGTATCTCAAGTAAGTAAAATATTTAATAACATGAATAAAAAATAGATAAAAACAGAGATAACCTCCGTACCAGAATATGGAAATGGATCTGCGTGTACAGGATACGTAGATGGATGGCACCCGGGTGTTTCTTATGCTGTCAATGTTTCTGATCCTACTGGTAACTGGAAATAGAAGGCTTTCCCCCCTATCACTCCTCCGACGTGTTTCGACACGTTGGTGTCTTTTTCAAGGATTGTTTATAAGTATATCTTGCAGCCTTTCTAGTGGTGCCCAGTTACAGTTTCATCTTTGTATGTTCGATATACATCCTCTGTTCTACATAGATCTGCCAATTACGCCATTTCCTTTTGGATACGTTTACATGATCATTACCATTATCCATTGTTTCCATCCAGTAGTTATAGTTTACCATATTTATTATTTATTAAATTGAGGGAGGGCTTTCTTGCTTACAAATGTTGGGCTATTGCTGTTTTAGTAGCCTTAAAATACATGAATTTTTTAAATGTGTATATATATATATATATATATATATATATGTAGAAGAGCCAGCTGAAGAGTTATGTTTACATCTGATTCAAAGACTTGACATATTAACCTCTGTATTTCTAACCATAAAGAACTGATTTTAACACAGTTTCATAGAATTGTACGATATCGGCAGTTTCTATTAGGCATCTCCAACAAACGTCAATCTGAGATGGCCAGATTTTATGTATCCTATCTGGGGTTAAATAGATACGATAAAACACCTTTATATATCTTTCTAAGTGCGATAGACATCTTGACATTTTATGTATTGATTTAAACAGTTGGGACCATTCCATTTCATCTAGTGTTATTTTTAAACCCCTTTCCCTTTTAATTTGGGCCATTGTCTTATCTATTGGTTTAATCTTCAATGATATTGAGCACCAGAACAAAATTCCTCCTTTTCAGATAGGGTAGAAAATTTATTTAGCATATAATCAGGAAGAGAAGTTCCTGTATAAGATGAAAAAGAATGTATCCAGTACCTAATCTGCAGATATTTATAAAATTCAGCCATAGGTATTGCAAACTTTGTTTGTATTTTGATGAACGACATCATTATATTATCAAAATTCATTATAGAAATTCCATTAGATATCCACAAATCTAGATTTATATCTGGCATGTAGTTTGTCAACGTCTGCACTGACAAATAAGCAAAAGGTACTCCAATTTGATCATGATAAGTCATTAGTTTATCCCATGCTCCAAGAATTGCTTTTGTTGCTTTTAATTTGTTGACAATAGTCTATATTTAGGTGGGGTCCAAATGAAGTATTTTATGAAAAACCTACCAATCATCCCATCTTCTATCTCAGCCCAAGGTTTAAGGGTGTCTTTTATACACCAATTGCTTATCTGATTAATTAATGTTGAAATTTGATACAATTCTAAATTAGGGAATTGAAGTCCTCCATGTGATTAAGGTAGGGTCAAATATTTTTTTTCCAGTCTTGATTTTTTATTTCTCCAAATATATATTCAATATAGCATTAAATCTGCATAGCCAATGTTTTGGAAGGAGCCTTGGTATGGACCGGAATAAATATAAGATCTTGGGGAGAAAGAACATTTTGACTGCTTCTATTCTGCCAACCCATGTTACTTCAAAGTTCATCCAATCTTTTATAGATTTATTAAATTGCTTTAATAAAGGCCCATAATTATATTCTAGGATATTCTCTTCTTTTGCTACTAAATAATCACTAGATATTTTAATGCCTGAATTTTCTAATGAAATCCAATTTTCTCTTTAAAGCTTACCAAATCTAGTGGGTCAAAATTTATAGGAAGAGCTTCAGTTTTATTTTCATTCATTTCATAGTAGGAAACGTTTGCATATTGATCTAGGACCTCAAAAGTTGCTGGGAGCTAAACTTTTGGATTAGTAAGAAATAACAAAACATCATTGGCAAATAATAAAATCTTCTGTAGTATGTTATTTATCAGAGGTCATGTTGCAATTTGTAATTGAAGCATACTCTCTGCTAAAGGTTCTATAGATAAAACAAAAATAAGTGGTGATAAAGGACACCCTTGTCTAGTCCCGTTAGTAATTGGGAATTTAGATGAGCTAAAGCCATTACAAAAAACATGTGCTTTAGGTGCTGAATAATAGCTGTTTTTCAAGTGTCAAACTCATCAGATGTTTCAGGAACCATTTTACTGGGTTACAATACGCACACTTGGACATTGGCACCTTAGTGGAAAACACAGAACTTCTGGCAGCTTTTTCGGCATGTTCAGCTATAGCTGTAAAAGAATAGACCTTCTGGTTTTTCCATTATTCTAAGACGCAACAAACCCCAATTGGATTATAAAGTACATTCCTATCATGTTGTTCTTGGAACCAACACGGTCCCCTTGCCTCCATGATGCAGAGCAACATAACAGCCTCTACACTGTGTCTTTTCTTGCAGTTAGTTATCACTTCTTTTACACCTTGCTTCTGTTTATTTTTATTATTTCCATCTATCATTTATGTTTTATACCCATAACTCAACTTAATGTAAACCTTTTGACCCAAACATTTGTGTGATTATCTTTATATGACTGATGAAGTTATCATTAATTTCTCCTATCATTCTCAGCATGGCAAGTCATTACATATGGAATAAGAATGATAATGACAGGAGTACTACATTTATCACACTCCTAATCTAGAAAAATGTTAGTGCATATATTTTATGATAATTTGTATTAAGAAGTGAAATAACTTTTACCTCAGTTGGTCTCTTTACACATGTGAACCAACTATTCAAGGTTTGGTATGCTGTTAGAGCTGTGTTTCACCCTAACAGCAAATAAAATGGGTCGTTCCAAAAATATTATGTTGCCCATCGTTACCATTAATGGCTTCAGAAAATCAAAGATGTTCATACAATGTAATTCCTAATCCTTTAATAATTAATTTTCTGTTTCTTGTGTTCTTTGGTTGGTTAGTCTTAAAGTGGTGTAAGTCATCCCCTTTATAGTTTTGCACACTTGTAAATAGTTAAATATACTACTTGGTTTAAAACAACATATCAAGAGCCACTTTTATTTATTTTTTTATAAGCCATGTAAATGTAGTATATATCTTGTAAGAAAACATGGGTCCAATCCCACTAGACTGCTAAATCATCCTTGCATTTCCTTCACTGGTTTGGGAATCCTAAAATGTTTATAGGAACGTTTTAGAGCCCCCAGGACATTTCAGCACAAAGACGTTTTGGTCTGTAATCGTATTTCTGGCACGGCTTGTGAAAGATTTTTAAACCTTAGCTGAATGTCCTTTGCAAAAGCAGTCACTTGATGGGGCATCTGCTAACAGATTCTCTGTTGTAGAATATAAGCTGCTTATAGCAACCCAGTGCCTTGGAGCCAAAATTAATTGAAAGCTGAATTATTTTATAGGTGGATGATTTAAAGGAACCACTTTCTTTTTCAAGTTATTTGTGATTAATAGTTTTCCTGGTGAAAGAGACAAGATTTCTTTAATCAGGCTCAGGTTAGTCTATTTTGTTTGGTCAGTTTTTATCTCACATGTTTCCACAGAGAGAAATCCTGAAAACATGACCCATTGATGGTACTTGGGGATTGGAGTTGACTGTGCTATAAACCCTGCCAACATGTTGTCTAAAACACTGTAGAGTATCAAGCTTTTTTTTTTTTCTATAAAATTATGTAGAGACTGCAGTTTCTGCATAAGTGTATGTATTGTAGCTATGTTCTAATGGAACAATCCTGGACATTTCACAGAAATCTCCGACAAAGTGCTAAGTAGCGCTGCAGACCGCAGTCCCCATTATTTTCAATGGGGACTACGATCAAACTCCTATGTACCAAACTCCTAAAAACAAAGCTTTTCAAAGTTTGGCCTTGGTAATTTCCACCATAGTCAGATGGTGTAAACTGCTTTAAGCCTATGCGTACGCTCAGTGTCAGGTTCCAAAGGAAAAGTCTCTCACTTCTTGGAAAGACTTCTACATAATGTCAGGGATATAACTGGCAGGCAACCGCTGTCCCTGCAAATTCCCCTTTGTTCATAGCAGTGATATTTTCAAAATTGAAATATCCCTTGCGATACGAATCCTTAATAATCGCTGCCGTGTCGCGATTATTAATACACAGGATCCTTAATCTGGCTCTTACTAGACACCAAAATTATACTACAGTTTTGTGGAGAAATGTATGTTTACTAGTAAGATGTTTTTTGCTTTTTTCTTTGCTTGCTTATTTTTATATTATATATATATATTTTTTTCTTCTAGGGATCCTCTTGTCGTTACTACTATGGTGCTCAGAAAATGAGTGAGCAGAACATATTACAATACAAACTAGGAGTGTATCAGGCATGGGATATTGAAGAGCTGGTAGGCCTTGGCAAAAGACTACGTGCTTGTGCTTACTATGCTGCTCGCGAACTCATGAAGGAAGCTGACATTGTGTTCTGTCCTTACAACTACCTTTTGGACTCCCAAATTAGGGAAAGTGTAAGTACACATTAGTATAATTATACCTTCAGGCAGCCAAATAAGCATACTTTATTATATTTGATTTAACAGGTTTAAAAAAGGAAAAAAAAATCTTTCGATCACACATTTTATTTTCCAAACATTATTTTTACCAGTGTTCTATGAACTACTACTGTCACCATTTGATAATTTCTAGGGTACGGGAAATTTATATTGCCAGATCACAATTATTTAGTTTGTTTATAGGCATATAAAATGTTAATTAAAGCAAAAACATTTGCTGTTTTTTTTATTACTAATTGTTATGCTATTGCATGTGAATTGGTGTAGGAACAGGATAGAATTTTTAGATGCGTCTCCCTTTATATAGGTAGAGCACATTAATTTTATATTTACTGTTTGAACAAACAACTCTCAAGTTGCAATTTCTCATTTGCACAATTTGCCTCTAACCAGAGTGGGCACAGCTAACAATACAAACAATTTTATGGTGCAATTATGTGTACATCCCACTGTTTAAAGTGGACCTGGTCATGACAGATGTTCAATTGAAACATATTTGGTATCCACAATAATTCATATATTTTATTATGATGCCTTACTAGAGATATTATACTAACAATACAGTGTTTTTGTATTCAGCTAGTTAAGGATTCTGGGTTTTTTGTAGCTCTGTTGTGGTTGCTTTTGCCTAGCTCTATTGTGCCATGTGACTGCTCAGAGTGCTAGTCTCCATATTATTATTCTGTGTGTAAGTTTCTGTCAGGTCCTGTCAGAAGCTTACACACATGCTTATCTTTTTTTTCTACATATTACTATTTCTCTTAGTTTCCCATTTGCTAAAGTCCTCTCCTCATACTTGCCTACACTCCTAGGAGTAGCGAGAAGCTCCAGATTTTTGAAGTGTAGGCAGATCTCCCGCAAACCTGCCCACTTCCTAGTGAAGCGGGCAGGATGGGGAGATTTAATGGGGAATTTGCGGGTCCGGAAGAAGGGGGCGGGGCTAAATGGCGCGATGTCGATTAGCCCCGTCCCTCCTTGCGGACCCGCAAGTCGGACTGTTCCATGGCAAGGGGCGGGCCCTAATTATCCACCCCCCTCCGAAAACCAGCCTGCGACAGCATATCTCCCACCTGCTCCCGCAAAGGAATAATAAAAAGTCTGTATGTACTGTATGCCACTCCTCTGCAGAACCTTTTAATTCAATAAGAGTATCTTAATAAAGTGTTGAAAAGTTCTGAAAATCCCTCCCTGTGCTGCAAATAGATACACTAGGTCTAGCTACATCTTAATTGTGTACTTTGGACAAACCATGTTGCAATACTGCCATTAATTTATCCTGTGATATGGTCTTTAAAAAAAAAATTTAAATAATTTTTATCAGTTTATGGTCTGTACTGGTTATTACGTGTTTATATGTTTGTACGTTCATTCATCAATGACAATTTGTATTGAAGTCATTGGACTTGATCCAATTAGTAATGAAGGAGGTGAGTTTTTGTCGTAATGGTCTACAATTCGCCCCCCTCGGTGCCCGATGTTTGGTAATTCATGAAGGCTGTTAATACCGAGTTGAAAACTTCAAATTATAAATACTTGTTCATCATTTGTATTTAAATGTTAGTTACAACTATTTGGATTGCAATATTGCTCTTGTTCTTATTTCTGCTAATTTGTTTCTAATTCTCTATACTTTTAGATGGAAATTTGCTTAAAAGACCAGGTTGTAATCCTAGATGAAGCCCATAACATAGAGGACTGTGCTCGTGAATCAGCTAGTTATAGTGTTACAGATGCCCAACTCATGTTTGCCCGAGATGAGATGGACCATATGGTGAACCACAGGATCAGAGCAAGTGACCATGAACCTTTACGAGGCGTGTGTTATAGTCTGACTAAGTAAGTTTTATTTATTATTTAAATATGTCTTTAGTTAACAATTTAAGTACTCCAATCCTTTCCTTGTATTATGACTAGCCCTACTAGAGTGGTTTAATGAGGTCCCATAAGTTGCAGCCAGCAAAGAGATGAAACCTTCCAACCTTGCTTTTATGGTAAACTTGGTACAGGTGATATTCTGGGGCACAGGAACCAAAAAACCTTAAAAAAAGATATATTTATTTTTGTGCATTATAGTGCTACTGTTTACAACCATAAACACACATTAGTATGCCTTCACCCTGCCACAGAGTGGTACACAGGAAGATATGTAAATTTATATGATACTTTGCTGCATCATATCTCTGTGATTGAGTTCACAATCACATATTTATTTATTTGTACAATGTAATCTTACCTGCAGATAAAAACAAATTGGTCTAGCCCAAGGGTTAATGTGGGCAGGAATGGGGTTGAACTAGTTCCTCCTCCACCGTGTCCCTGTTAAGAAGTCCCACAGACAGAGAGCCACTCTGTATGGACGCGGCCACCTCCTCCTCCATGTTCATCCTCCGCCCGCGGCTGCCTCTCCTCCACGACAGAAAGATAATTAAGAGTTACACTGATGATATAGAACTTTTTTTTCTTTTTTAAGTGACCTAGCATTGTAGACTCATCTAAAATGTATTTCACACTGTCGAAGCCCCCAAAGATTGTAGGGGCATAGGGGGCCCCCGGACATTCACTTTAAAGTTTCCTATACACAACAGTGTGTGTAAAGAATGGTTTTCACAGTTGCCTCCCAAGTAGCTCTGCCTAGCGCCGGGGAAGGGTGGGGGGGGGATAGGCGACTGGGGAGATGAGTTCCACCTCCTCTCCAGGACCACTTTAAGCCCTTATTATATTTGGTGATAATGCATCTTTGTATTGTTAATAGAGCATGTTAATTAATTGTAAACTGTGTGTCCTTTTGTGTGACCCACTAGTCATAGATAAAAACAACCCCCACTCCCAATAAAAAAAAAGTAGTGGAATATTAATAAATACTTGTTGACACTTCAGATTTCGCTGTTAAAACTTGTTTTATCTTTCCAGTTGTGAGTCCAATGTTTTGCACACCCCATGTATGATAAAATAACTTACTGTAGTTTTTTTTATTTGCAAGTTGGATAAAGGAATGTACTGGCCAGTTGGTAGAAAGAGCATATGAATCATCATGCAAAGTATGGAATGGTAAAGAGATTATTTCCATTTTTCATGACATGGGCATAACCAATGCAACCTTCCCTCTTCTTCAGGTAGGTCTATCAGATAATTACTTTGTGAATTTAAAATGATTGTGGCAGTTAGAGAGTCTTATGCTGGTAACTCAAGCTGGCAAGAGGTCTGATGATGGTGAAATCAAGCAGGCCCAACACTGACTTTCGAAAGTGCATTAAACTCTTTATTAAAACAACCGCAGCAAGATTTTAATAAAAAAATAATTTTATATCGCACTAAAGGAGAATTCAATTAACCGTGGTAAGCAGTTTTTTCGTGAAAAACAGCTTATGGTGCCACTAAATACTTAACGCGCGATCCTATTAGCCGCGGTTTTCTCGGGTGCAAATTCTGTGTAGCATTTATGGTGAATAAGTTATCACCAGGTTGGGTATGAGATCCCGGCGGTCGGGATGCTGGCGGTCAGAACACCGATCCACTTAGGTAAGTGCCCTAATGCTAACCCCTAATCCACCTTTCCCAGCAGCTTAACCCTAACCCTCCCCCCCCACAGCCTAACTCTCACCATGTTGCGTCTAACCCTATCCCCTAAACCTATCCCTAATACTCACTGTCAGGATTCTGGTGCCAGTATTCTGAGCACCAGCATCCCGACTGCAGGGATGGTAAATACATCCCTTATCACCACCCCCTGAACAGGTGATATGTTGGGGAAAATCCCTATTTTACGGTAATAAAAATGTCGGGACTTGGTTCAGAACCACTGGGACACGTTCCTTATTGACTAATTAGGCAGAATTAATTTTTAATTAGGTTAATTTGGTCAATAATTACATAATTTTTGAGGTGATAAAGTGCAAAGGGCCGGAAAATGGGTTAATTAATGTGGGAAAGGTATATGGGGGTGCTATATGAGTAGGACAGGTATTTTTAAGATTGCAGACGGGTGTCAGGAATATTTTTAAGGTTTTTTAAAATTGCCTTTAAATGACACAAATATATACATATACATAAATATATATGTTTATGCAGCCCCAGTTTAAGTAGAAAATTAATTTTGCTGTTTTAGAACAATGCATATAACAGCCATTTGATACAAATTAATAACCCCAAAAACTTTTATTAGTGCCACTAATACACTTCTATACTGTTATCCTATAACACTTTCCCTTTTTTTGGGGTACAGGCATTTTCACCAAAACCAGCAATAATTATTGTGCAATACGACACTAAAAACAGGAGGGCGCATGAGCATGATAGGCAAAATTATTGCGCAGCGTGTGCAATAACTTAATGCACAACAAGATATCGCTTTATAGCATCTAATTGTATCCCCCCTAAAAGTATGTAGAGTTAGATGCAACACAAATTAATTAGAACTTATTAAAAAAAACTATCTAAAACAAACCCTCTCTTATGAACCTAATGTATAGATTTGTAAAAAAAAATAAATATATATATATATATATATGTGTGTATGTGTATATGTATATATGTATAAATATATATATATATATATATATATATATATATATATAAATAAAATATAGTCCAGAATATAGGTTGGCACACACAAAGAAGATTTTGACATCCGCCTGGGGTGCTTCCCCAATGCTCCCTCCTGGGCAGCATCAACACATGTCCAAGCTAGTAAATAAGGTGCACTCACCAGGGTCTTTTCATCAGTATAAATGACTTATTTTATTCCTTACTGCATAATCGCAAGTTGTCACAGGTCGACGTTTCGGCTAACAAACGTAGCCTTCCTCAGGACAGACTTCCCAAACCACCAAGTTAAGCCCATGCTGCACAGTGTACTGAGCCTTCCTCTTATACCCCCAAGCTTAATTAGTGGCCACACCTCCAAACAATGGAATAATGGGACAAGCGAGTCAAATCAACAATTTTACCATACATACAGCATAGCCTGTATACTTATCTGTCCTGCAGGGACATCCCCAAGCAGGCTGGACCAAAATTCCATCCATATACTGTACAAAACACGCTGTATCAGCGTTAAAAAAAACCACCTTGTGGCTATGATAGCGGCACTTTCAGTTTGCGTTCCACTTGCAACCGGAAGTCCTCGCAAAATGTGTTCCACGCACCGGAAGTGAGGTGTTTCACCTCCACACGGCTCCTAAAGGTAAGGGCAACGTTCCCTGGGATGGAAAACACATATTATAAACAGTTTCAGGCAGCTCTGTAAATATTCAGAACATATATAGATATTAGAAACTATAAATATTAGCAATAGCATTATCAGGGTTTGGAGAGAGGCTCATCAACCTTGGGAAGTAACAGAAAGTATGAAAATATAGAGAAAGTATATAAACATAATATACATACAAAAACACACCCAGATTCCCCCTGAGTCAAAACTATAATATATGAAAAATTATAATAATAAAAAATAAAAAAATAGACAAAAAAATGAATAACAAGTATAATAATCAAAAAATAATTACATCTATTGATTAATCAAGTTGATAATCAACAAAACATACCATATCAAAAAATCTGAAAAATCACATAAATATGCAACTGTCGGTAGACCTAAATTGTGGCACGACTTATCACTAGGTTAGAACTCAATTCTAAACGATGTTTAAATTATTGTGTTCATTCAGTCCTTTTGGTGATATTGTGTCGAGTCTATGTATCCACCTGGCCTCTTTCCTAGACTGACACACCATTAATAATGCCCTTGTGGTCTACAAAATCTAGGGAGAATATATAGATATATATAGCAAATCTTGGAAGCGGCACTCCTCATCCAGCAAAGAATAAAAACAATCAAGTAGAGTGGTGCCCTCCAAAAGACTACGATGTAGCCACAAATAAATACTCCAAGCGGCAGCTTCAAAAAGATGTTTAAATGATTGTGTTCATTCGGTCCTTTTGGTAATATTGTGTCGAGTCTATGTATCCACCTTGCCTCTTTCCTCAAGAGGATCAAACCACGGGTGGCACCCGGTCAATCATCATATATTTTGGGGATGATACTTCTTATCAGCGGATAAGAATTAACCTTGGCTGGAGAAGCTTCAAAATCAAATTGATAGGTACAGACAGATCAGAAATTGTCACATTTAAGAGGAAAAAACTGGAGGTAGTTGATCAGGATTATAAAAATCATTTGGTATATTGTTGGTTGTCCGTTAATGGGAATTTGAGGCACAATATAGGAGGGATGCGGTTTAGGAGACAACAGACAACACCCTTTTTCCTCCCAGTCTTCCTCAGAATCTGAGAATACGGATACACGCCCACCTACCGGGGCTTTTTTAGGGGTGAGTACAAGAGCTCGAGAGGGCACCCCTATAGAAAACCAGGGAGACCGCACCCGAGGAGGGGACGGCAGGACAAGGTCGTCCAAGAGGCAGACGGGTAAAGGCGAGGAACTAATATTCAATCTATCTAGGCACTCAGTGACTGATTCATAGTATTCCCTGCTGTCGCGTGGTCTGAGCTTTATTCCCACGTGCAAGTTTGATTCATTTGATTGGTCAGTGGACCATTATAAAATGGGAAGGAAGCTGAGACTTCGCGAATTCTTTAAGGATAAATAGGGATCAGTGGAACAAACCTGGGAAATTTGACCCACCATCGACTAACCCCAGCCTAAAAACCTTCCTACGGATGGTTAATGAAGATGTTAATTGTAACCATGAGGTCAGGACAGCTAGATTTGATAACCTTAGACCCGAGGAAAGGAAAGCACTTACCATTCTTCGTGCAAATAAGTCAATAGTCATTCGTATGGCAGACAAGGGGGGAGCGGTGGTTCTCCAGGACACTGTTGCCTATGATCGTGAGATACGTAGACAACTTAGTGATCAACAGACCTATACCAAGGTGACCTATATTCCAATGTTGAATATAAAAAAGGTTGACAATTTGCTTGGTTTTGCTTTGCTGAGTGGGTGGATTGATGAAATTTTGCACAAATTCTTGACGGTAGACCAAAATGTTTGCCCTATCTTATTCACCCTCCCTAAGGTCCATAAAACCTTGGTGAACCCCCCCGGGCAGCCGATCATCTCCTGCAACCGTTAGCTCAGCTGGTTGACTTTTATTTACAGGACTGTGTTAAACTTATTGACCGTTACATCAAGGACACAGGAGATTTCCTAAGAGGTATTAAGATGCTCACCATGATTTCCGATGATGACTGGCGACATTAGATGTGTGTAGTCTTTGCACTGGGAATTGAAGCAGTACGAACAACCGTGGCTCGGGGACAGTACTCTGGTCCTCCTGTGGAATTCTTGATTTCTTTACTTCAGATGGTGCTTGAGAATAACCATTTTCTTTATGCTGACAAATTTTTTACACAACTGTCGGGGACCGCTATGGAGTCCAATTTGACCCCCTCTTATGCAAACATCTATATGGATCGCTATGAAAACTAATATATTCTACCTCACTTTAGAGACAAGATTGTCTATTTTAAACGCTTTATTGATGACATATTTGTCATCTGGCGTGGCGATAAGGGCTCTTTTCTCATGATGGTTGAGACTCTCAATGGCTTAAGTATCCCGATACGCTTCACGGCATCTGTCGATCAGGATCGGATGAATTTCCTGGATGTTCTGGTCTGTAACTAAAATAATCGGTTGGTACACACCCTGTTTCGCAAACCAACAGACACAAACACACTCTTGACACCAACGAGCCACCACCCTGATGCCCTTAAAAACAAATTACCAACTTCCCAGTTCCTACGTGTTTTAAGGAACAACTCGGAATGCGATCTGGCTGAACACCAATTAGAGGAAACCAGACAAAGATTCCTGACGAGAGGGTACAGAGACCATGTTGATGACAATTGCCTCACCAGGGCAAGAAAAATCTTTAGATGTGATGATTGGAGGAACGGAAAAGAACGATAGGATTATCCTGGGTGTCAAATGCGACACCAGCCTACGAGCAGTACAACGCTCGATTTGGAAACACTGGCCACTTGTGGGCACTGATTCCAACATGGGGAACGACTACAACCGTATTGAGTATCCATCGTGGTCCTAATCTTAAGGATCTACTGTACAGAACCAATATGGTTTCAACAACTGCCAACAGGGCTAATTGGCTAACTACAAATAAAGGGTGCTTTCGTTGTTTGGGGTGCACAACTTGCAGAGCACTTTTAGTGGGGAAATCGTCTCCACATCCTCACAGTGGACGGCAGATCCCCATACAATACCGATTGACCTGCCAATTGGATCATATCATATATTTTCTACAATGCCCGTGTGGTTTGATGTATGTGGGTAAAACCACTAGAACCTTCCGTGAGAGAATGGTATCGCTGTCCTTCTCATTGTTTGAGTGGCTACATCGTAGTCTTTTGGAGGGCACCACTCTACTTGATTGTTTTTATTCTTTGCTGGATGAGGAGTGCCGCTTCCAAGATTTGCTATATATATCTATATATTCTCTCTATATTTTGTAGACCACAAGGGCATTATTAATGGTGGGTCAGTCTAGGAAAGAGGCCAGGTGGATACATAGACTCGACACAATATCACCAAAAGGACTGAATGAACACAATAATTTAAACATCGTTTTGAATTGAGTTCTAACCTAGTGATAAGTCGTGCCACAATTTAGGTCTACCAATAGTTGCATATTTATGTGATTTTTCAGATTTTTTGATATGGTATGTTTTGTTGATTATCAACTTGATTAATCAATAGATGGTTGTTTTTTTTTGATGATTATACTTGTTGTTTATTTTTTTTGTCTATTTTTTTATATTTTCTATTTTTTATTATTATCATTTGTCATATATTATAGTTTTGACTCAGGGGGAATCTGGGTGTGTTTTTGTATGTATATTATGTTTATATACTTTCTCTATATTTTCATACTTTCTGTTTCTGCCCAATGTTGATGAGCCTCTCTCCAAACCCTGATAATGCTATTGCTAATGTTTATAGTTTCTAATATCTATATATGTTCTATACCTTGAATATACATTTACAGAGCTGCCTGAAACTGTTTATAATATGTGTTTTCCATCCCAGGGAACATTGCCCTTACCTTTGGGAGCCGTGTGGAGGTGAAACACCTCACTTCCGGTGCGTGGAACGTATTTTGCGAGGACTTCCGGTTGCAGTGTAACGCAAACTGAAAGTGCCGCTATCATAGCCGCGAGGTGGTTTTTTAACGCTGATGCAGAGTGTGTTGTACAGTATATGGATGGAATTTTGGTCCAGCCTGCTTGGGGATGTCCCTGCAGGACAGATAAGTATACAGGCTATGCTGTATGTATAGTAAAATTGTTGATTTGACTCGCTTGTCCCGTTATTCCATTGTTTGGAGGTGTGGCCACTAATCAAGCTTGGGGGTATAAGAGGAAGGCTCAGCACACTGGGCAGCATGGGCTTATCTTGGTGGTTTGGGAAGTCTGTCCTGAGGAATACTATGCTTGTTAGCCGAAACGTCGACCTGTGACAACTTGCGATTATGTAGTAAGGAATAAAATAAGTCTTTTATACTGATGGAAAGTCCCTGGTGAGTGCACCTTATTTACTATCTTGGATATATATAAATATATATATATATATATATATATATACACATACATACTCCAAGCGGCTGCACTCACACAAATGAGACGGACAGCGATGGATAAACCAACGTGTCAATGCTTCTATTGTGGCATTTTCCTCAGGGTGCACCCTGACGAAAATGCCACAATAGAAGCATTGAAACGTTGGTTTATCCATCGCTGTCCATCTCATTTGTTTGAGTACCGCCACTTGGAGTATTTATTTGTGACTACATAGTAGTCTTTTGGAGGGCACCACTCTACTTGATTGTTTTTATTCTTTGCTGGATGAGGAGTGCCGCTTCCAAGATTTGCTATATATATATATCTATATATTCTCCCTAGATTTTGTAGACCACAAGGGCATTATTAATGGTGGGTCAGTCTAGGAAATTAATGTTAAATGATCTATTAGCTGTAGGTTGGAAATCTAAAACATTTTTAGTGTCTATTGAACTTAATATAGAAATTGTAATTAATTTTACATGTCTGCAATATCGGTATTTGTCTATTGGTGTCTCAGTGCAGCTTGTACTTTCATTTTGACCAAAAGTGCTTCGCTGTCTTCATGTAGGGCAATCTTGCGGCTGTGGTTGAGAAAGAGGAAAAGACAACTATGCTGAATGGTCAGGAAACTGTAGTGAAAGTTCCAACAGTCAGCCCTCAAACACAAATGGTCATGAAAGGGCTGTTTCTTGTACTGGATTACCTGTTTCGCCAAAACAGCAGGTTAGTGTAAAGGTTTAGCTTTGTCACTTGTTTCAAAAGGTACTTCAATTATTGGTACATGACATAATCATGCTTTCCAGAGGAGAAAATGCCTGCTTGTTACTTACGTGATAGATAGTGATTGGGACACTACTAGGAAGACTTGAAGTGTATATAAAAATGTATTGGGTATGAATAATAATCAAAATTTTGCTCACAATCTGTATGGCATGCTTTTAATGTTTCTAAAAGAAAAAAAGGTGTTCCTTACTTATAGCTTACTGGTTTAAATAATGATTTAATGTGTTGCATGACAAAGGATAACAAATCGTTCAGTCTGGGGTCAAATAGAAATAAGTATCTCGGAGAGGGGAACTCATAATTACCCACCAGCAATCATTGCAGTTGATGTAAACTCAGTGGCCATTTTTAGGTACACCTGTACATCTGTTTGTTAATGCAAATAGCTAATCAGCCAATCATGTGGCAGCAACTCAAAGCATAAAAGCATGCAGACACGGTAAAGAGGTTTAATTGTTGTTGTTCAGATCAAACACCAGAATATGGACAAAAGTGGTCTAAGCGAATTTGATCATATAATGATTGTAGAGCTTTGTGTACCTCAGAAACACAAGGATTTTCATACACAACAGTTTCTAGAGGTTACAGAGAATGATGTGCAAAACAAAAATACATCCAGTGAGTGTCAGTTCTGTGGGCATTATTGCCATTTTAATGTCCAGTTTGGTTTGAGCTGAAAGGAAGGTGACAGGAACTCAAATAACAATACATTATAACAGTGGTATGCAGGATAGCATCTCCTTAATACATAGCATGTCAACCTTGAAGTGGGTGGACTACAGCAAAATAGGATAATACTGTGTTCCACATCTGTCAGCTAAGAACAAGAAACTGAGGCTACTGTGGGCACAGGAACACCAGATTTGCACAGTTGAAGATTGTAAAAATGTTGCAGTATATGATGAATCTCAAACTCTCTTGCAACATACAGTACACATGGTAGTGTCAGAATTTGGTGTAAACAACAGTGATCCATTGATCATCCTACCTTTTGTCAATGGTCCAGGCTGTTCATGGTATGTTTTCTTAGCACAAATTTGGCCCCTTAATACCAATTGAGCATTGTTTAAACGCCACCTCCTACCTGACCACATTAAACTCTTTATGGACAGTTTACTCATGTTTTTAGTTTACTGATGTTATCATGCTACTTCCAGCATCATAACATTCCATGTCACAAGCACACATCATCTCAAGCTGGTTCCACGAACATGACAGTAATTTCCAATGACCTCCACAATCGCCAAACCTCAATGCAATTGAGAATGTAGTGGAATGGTAGAATTCCAGCATGACGACTGTGTAGCTGACAAATCTGCAGCAACTGGGTGATGCTATGGACCATGGACCAGAATCTCTAAGGGATGTTTTCGCCACCTTGTTGACTCCATGCCACAAAGAATTCAGGCTGTTCTGGGGGCGTAGGTAGAACTTACCCAGTACTATGTACCTAATAAAGTAGCCATTAAGTGTATATTAAGTTATAATATGTGTGTTTTTCTATCTTGTGCTACCCCAGCATTCCTTCTTATGATCGTTTCTTAAAGGACCATAGACCTAAAATACAAGTATGAATTTTAATGTAACGGATGTTCAGATGTTATGCTAGGCGTATCATAGTAATTGAGACAAATCATAGTGGCTGACTTTTTTTTTGTTAGCTTCACGTGTGTAGTTTACTACTATAGACTTTTCATTAGTCTCTGACGTAAATGCTAACTGATGACCATGGGCACGATTCTATTCAGCGCGATGTAAATAGCTCTGGGAGTGAGCTCCCGGAGCTATTCAATACACCGCGCTGCCAAGTCCGACAAATGATTTCTTCTCTCATCCCTCCGGGGATGAGAGAAGAAATCCTACAAAAGTCCCGGCGCGAGGCTGTTTTCTGCCCTTCGCGCCTGGAAAACAGCCTCGCGCCGGGAAGTTAGGTCGGGGAATGCCTGTTATCGCGCCTAAACACCCTGTTTAAGGCGCGATAACGAGCCTTTCCCGACCTAACATCGCGATGAATTGAATAGCTCCGGGAGCTATCTCCTGGAGCTATTTACATCGCGCTGAATAGAATCGAGCCCCATGACTATCTTTTTCTGTGGTTACCTCATTTTTTAATGGTCCTTTTTTCATTTTAAAGATAATTGTTTCATTCACAAATCTGATTAGGTTTGCAGAAGATTACAGAGTTGCCTTGCAGCAGTCTTACACATGGACAAACCAACATGATGTTGTAGATGCAAATGGATTCTTTGCAAGACCTAAAAACCGTAGAAGTGTTCGTCAGAAGACCCTGGTTTACACTCTGAATTTCTGGTGTCTGAACCCAGCTGTGGTAGGTTGCATACCATTTATGGTCATGATTTTTAGTTGTTTTACATTTACAATTGTTGACTGCTCTTCCCATTTGCTATCCATAATTTTCAGCAAACATAACTAATATTTTGCAAAAATGCAGATAGTGAATATTCTAGATAGATTAAAAGGTTGAGAGCTCGGCCAATTGTGGGAGACACCCATCTTTTCTATTGTTTATCAGTGGATATGCAGTTTACTTAGTCGCAAAGCGCGTATGAGAGGTACTAAATTGTAGCATTTGATTAAAATAAATGGGCTCCATCTGTATGGGTACCACTGTATGATAAACATATAGTGACTAAACATGGTTGTGTTACAAGTGTGACTTCCATAGAAACAAGCAATACTCTGTAATGAGTTATCTGTTCCCCAGTGAGCCCAGCACATTCTAGAAGTTTCACCATGTCCTGTTCTCCTGAGTGCTAAAGGATAAATCTTTGTGAATCCAATATGTTATAGTTTGTGGCTTTCATGACATTATAGTAATCCATGTTTAATCTCAATGCAAGTGTAACCTATATGTCTGATTGTTGGCCCATTCCAGTAGACATGATTGTATGGGAAATTATAAATTCTGAATAGCAAAGAATGAAATAACCTGAACAATCAGGCAAAATCTGGCAATGTTGGGTTCACCATAACCCTATACACATTTACATGACTACGCCACCTGAAAAAGGATATCTTCGGTATGACTGCAGCCTTTTTCAGGTGGAGTATTCATGTAAATATGTATAGGGTTACTGGTGAACCCAGGCTCGGACTGGGCCGCCGGAGATTCGGGGAATTCCCCGGTGGGCCCCAGTGATATGTAGCCATGCCCTCTGTTGCCGGAGGGCGGGGCTTAGTGCATGTCACGGTCCCCCAAATGCTCTCCCCCGGCAGGCAGATTGTCCGTCCGGGCCGGAGTTTAAATATGGGGCAAGCGGGCATAACACTGTTATAAATAGTGACGCAGTAGAAGGCTCCGTAAAGCCCTCCTCAGTGACTCTGCTCCTCTTTGCTGTGTGACATCACGGCGTGTGACGTCACACAAGCGTCACCACACCACTGCAGCCAACAGAAACTTCTCAGCTCCTTGAAGGCGGCAGCGATGTGTATATATAAATATATAATATGTGTATATATAAATGTATGTGTGTGTGTATATATGTATGTGCATGTGTATATATAGTATGTGTGCGTGTGTATATGTATATAATTGCAAAAAAAGGCTTATTTAACAAGTATAATGAGAAAAAAAACTTTTTATCATTATGCTTGATAAATAAGCCTTTTTTTGCAAATTGTTGTTTTTACATTATCATTGTGCCGAGCACTCCTGCCTATCTGTGAATCTCTCTCTCTCTGTGTATGTATATGTGTATATAATATGTAATATTGCATTTAATTTTAAATTAGGATTGATGGCATACCATTTTAAAATGAGTGGGCTCTGGGGGACGTGCTCTACAGCCAATTGCTACCTGCCTGTGACCATACACAATCACTGTCTCCCCATGTCGTGCTGCAGTTTTATACTATTTATTTATTACCAGTTATTTATATAGCGCCCACAGTGGGAGTTTGCAATCTATGTTCCCTATCACATGCTCACACACATACACACTAGGGTTATTTTTTTTTGTTGGGAGCCAATTAACCTACCAGTATATTTTTGGAGTGTGGGAGGAAACAAGAGTACCTGGAGGAAACCCACGCAAGCGCAGGAAGAATATACAAACTCCGCACAGTTAGAGCCATAGTGGGAATCGAACCCATGACCTCAGTGCTGTGAGGCAGTAATGCTAACCATTACACCGTCATAGCATGCTGCTATGCGCTGCGGCCAATAGGTTTCTGCCACGTCTCCCCTAACAATAGCTGGCGGTAAGTTAGCAGCTGAGGCTATAAAAAGAGAAAAAGGAGTCAGGCATTTGCTCTCCTGAGTCTCTTTAGCATCACCCGTGCAGAGAGATTAGCTCAGTCATTGCATCACCAATAAAAGGTTACCTCAGTATCCCGCAATGATAATGTGACCTCAGTATCCCGCAATGATAATGTGACCTCAGTGTCCCGCAATGATAATGTAAGGGCTTGATGTAAAAGACTGATGTATACAGTAAATAGTGATTGGTTTTGTTGTTGTTGAGTGGGAGGGGAGAGCCAACAGAGTGTGCTGTCGGTCATGTTTTTATACTGTTAAAGGACAATTAGTTTTTTTTTGTTTACCAACCACCCACCCCTCCTCAGTGCTAGTCAAAGCTCCCCAAAAAGATTTTGTGTGTATAGCACCTGGATATAACATACAGACAGTCTACTCAATTTGCTATATGCATTTTAGCACCATTAAATATATAATAGTCGAATTGGGCCTTTCTCTGAGTCGGACTTGGCCACGTCCATGTGTACCTCTATTGCTGCTGTAGCGCAAATGCCCTGCCTTGCAGTTGCCATAAAGTCAGGCATCTGAATGTGCAAGAGACACCCATTTCGAGCTTGTTTAGACACTGTAATCCCGCTTGTAATCAAACCTTACACTAGCACCATGCTAGGTGCAGAATCTACGACGGACTTTGGCCTCCAATATTATTAAGCATCTGAGTTTGCAACCACTTTAGCGACAGTCATAAGACACGCCCATAAGAAAGTGCATCTCCGTGTGTCTGAATTGCCACCTCCCAGTCACTGCCCAGGAATGATCAATACATATCTTAGGGGGTGAGTCTCAGTTGATTCAGGAGCCCTGGATACACACACACTGTGGGACACGTGACTTTTTAGCTACTTAGACGCACATGCAGTTAAAAAACATGTGACATTTTCTGACTCTGAATCAGAATCTCTTATCTCCTTTTTACTGTATTTAACGATGACATTGCTGTCATTGCTAAGTAGCCATATATCAGCAATTCAATGTGGGGAGGTCTGATGCCATGGATGGGGCAGTGTGAGGTGCATGTAGGGCTTTGTGGGGAGGTCTCATTCCATGTGTGGCAGTCTGAGGTACATTTGAGGGCTCAAACCGTTTTATATATTACACTTAACCTAACATTCTGATGGGACAAGAAACAGTGCTGACAAGTAATTTCACTCCTCTGTGGTTGGTTGGCCACACCCCTTTCAGATACTGACCACGCCCTTTAGTACGCCTCTGTGGCTGCATTCCCCTGGTGGGTCCTTATTGCCCCAGTCCGACACTGGGTGTACCCAACATTGCCAGATTTTGCCTGATTGCTCAGGTTATTTCATTATTTTCTGTTCAGTATTTATGTAATTATATTGCTGGCCTTCCATGTTGATTGGTTATGTCGTTTAACTCTACGTAAAATGGAGCTCCTCCCCATATCTACTCTCACCCCGGTGGAAGTCGTTTGGGATTCTCCCCCAAAATCTCTTGTCTTGTACAGAAGCAGGAGCTACTATATCCACAGGCACTGTTGCTATGAAGCTGTCAGGTAAAATTAAAATACTTGTCAATGGGGAGAAGAGTCAGAAAGTGGTATCTGATTGGGTCAAGCTCTGCTGTCTATGTATCCTTGATACAGACTACGATTGAATTTGAGCAGATTGCAAATTTTTTTTTATTGCTGCAGAGATTAACTCTTTGGAGCTGTCATTTGCATTTTGTTTTCAAGCACTCCGAGTTGTTAAAAATCTCAGACAGGAAAATGTAGAAATGGATGTAGGAGGGAATGAATGGTCTGCCATGTGCTAGTCACTAGTATGGATGTTTGATTTATACACACCATATTGCTTTTTATAATAGCCACCAGATTAACATACACTAGCAAATAAATTGTACAGGTCTACAAGGCTTCAGGATTTATTCATCAACCCCCAAGTTGGAGGTTTATTATATCTACTAGCAACCAGATTAGGTCTACTTTAACTGTTGGCCACCTGACTGAAGGCCTGTTTTACTTACAAGCCACTATATTGGAGGTCTACTCGTACTTTATCTATTACTACAACCAGATAGGTGATTTTCTTTATCCACTACCCATCAGATTGGAGGTATGCTCTATGTGCAAGCCACATGATAAGGGTCTGTTTTATACACAAACTACATACTACAGGTCTGCTTAATCTACTAGCCACCAAATTGAAGTTCTGTTTTATACACTGGCAACTAGATTTGGGTGGGAATAGAATACAAAGGAATGCAAACTGGTTTGGAAGGCAATTTTACATTGATACAAATGGCTAATAAAGAATTACTTGCAGGATGAGGGTATATTTTTCATCTGTGACTTTCTTCTTCAGGGTCCATAGGAGGTCCACAAGGATACCATTGGAAAATGTGGTTGGAGTGATCCAGGCACCAAACAGTTAAGCTTTCAGCTCCAAGGATGCCTTGGGTCCTTCTCCACATATACCCCGCTCCTAGCCACAGGTATTCAGTTTTTCGTTTGGTGCGGCAGGATTCAGTTGCACCTTTATAACAGGAGAACTGCTCAGGCAGCCCCTAGCTTTTATTTTATGTTTTATTTAGTTTATTTTTACTTCAGAGCAAGCAGCGCTAGGCATCCCAAAGGATGCCTGTGCTGCTGCTCCATCTACCCCCATCGGTGCCGCAACACCAATAACCGGACTGGTGATTCGGCGGGCACCAGCTGAGCTTGGCTAGAGGAGATTCTGGAACCTGAGACTGCAGCCAGAAGCACTGGGACGCAGGTAAGGTGGTTCCCCACTCACGGGGAACCATGTGGCAGTCCGTACCTCCGGCGGTTGGAGACCTGCCGGAGGTTGCTGTAGTGGGGCGACCACTAAGTGAAGTTTTTCTAAGTGCAGTCAGCGCGAACAGTCCAGTGGATGTTCGCGCTGCTGCATCATCACCCTGCTGGTGCTGAGACGCTGGTACTGATCCGTGCCTCTCGGCGGGCCTCTGGGGTCTTGGCTAGCAGGGACCCCAGAGGATCCCTAGACTGCGGCCAGACGCTACGGGGTGCAGGTAAGCAAAACGCACCGCGGTGGTGCCTGCCGAGTCGCAGTCTTTTTCCTCCAGGGTTGGGGGACACCCTGGGGATGACAGCTAGTGTGGCCAGGCACTGAGTCCTGCGTCCACACTGAGCCACCTGGAACTTGGGACTGGAGTTCTGCGGAACACTCCAGCGTCCCAGGGGTTAGACACTGGCCAGGGGAGGCAGCCTTCCCTGTTTAACAGCCGGCTCCTCCCCGCTGCTCAGCGCGCATTTCCACTGCTGTCTGGTTTGGCTGTGACAGCTTCCTTCTTCCGGCTCCACCTCCACATGAGTTCTTTGACTGTCATTCTCCTGGCTGTGTGTCACTGATCTTGACAGGCGGTGTGGAGTACGGGTCCCTCTACATACCTCTCCTCTGGTTGGTGGTCAGTTTATGTAGCACTAAGGAGTAAATTTATCAAAGGTCGATTTGATTGTCGATTTTGATTTAGCTCACCTCAAACCGACTCAAATCGAATTTTGAAAACCTTGTGAATTTGCCAGATTTGCTATTGATCGTTTTTGTGTTAGATTTGCAAATCGAATTCAATTTAGTTCGGTTTGGAACAGTGATTTGCTGTTCGATTTGACATGTTCATGTACAAATCGAACTGCAAATCCCACTTCAAACTGAACTGCAAATCCCCGTCAGCATAGAACTGCTTAATGCTGTCACTTTCAGCATGAGCAGTTCGTTTTCACACAGATACATGCAGACATTAGTGAGATGTCTGCACGTATCTTACTGTAACAAACAAATAAAGAGTTAAATGTTGAAAAAAAATTACGTGAGGTACCTCCCCAAAACGCAACCAACCCGGACTTTTGAAAGCCAGTCCTGGTTGTTTAAGTACAGGGAAAAAATTGTGTAGAGTTCCACTGTACGTAATACAACCAGCACTGGGCTCTGGGAACCAGTCCTGGTTCTGGACATACAGGGAAAAAATCATGTAGGGTTCCACTGTAAGTTCCAGAACCAGCACCGGACCCTTTCTAGCGGGGGGCTGATGCCACAGCCAGGGAAGCCCTATCACCGGGCCCCCCAGCCACAGCTTCACTCCTGACCGCTAGTCAGCCCAGGCCAGGGCCCCTGGGCGGTGGGTGGCGGGTTGATTGTGTAAATGTAGTGTAAAAAGAGAATATGTAAAACATTGTCTTTACAGTAGAACTGCAGTTCCCAGCAAGCCTCCCCCGCATGCTGATACTTGGAGAACCACAAGTACCAGCATGCGGGGCATTAAGGGCCCACTGGTACCTTTAGTTCACCTATAATGAAATGGTGAAAAAAAAACACACACACACCATACACAGTATAATTTTAATAAACATACATGCACACACAAACATGTACACACACTCACCTTTGTATCCCTGTAGCATCGATCCCCTTCTCCAGTAGAAATTCCATAGGGTACCTGTGGGAAAAAAAAACATACTCACCGTTTCCTATGCATGGTTCGGTCCTCTTCGGTTCAAAGTCTGCATCCATGGTCTTCTTAAAATAACAAAACGAAAAATGCGAACCACGCACTAAGTAATAACCATCCTTAACCAGGATGGTTATTACTTTCCGACTGAAGCACTCAGACGCGGCTTCCTCCTTTGAAGGTCTGTGTCTGAGCGTTCATTGGCTGAGAGAGGTCAGCCCCTGCCTCTCTCAGCCAATGAATGGCTCCCTCCATTGAACTCAATGGCGAACCGCAGGGTAACTAAAGTTTATACTGCGGTTCCCATCATTGAATGTCATTTTGAAGTTTTGATTTGGTGTGCGAACTGAAATCGAATAATAGTAAATAAGGTTTCTCTATGTTGTTCAATGTAAAAGTACCAATGTTTTGCCGATGTTCGATATAGAGTCGGTTTGTTGAGAAATTCAGTTTAGTGTTCGAATTACCATTCGAATTAGGCTTTAGTAAATACTCAAAAGCAAAATCGCATGCCAAATCACTCAAAATGCCAAATCGACCTTTAGTAAATTTACCCCTAAGTCTCTGTAGTTGACTTAAGGAAGTGCCATTAAGTGCAGGTATTATTTTCTACATTTGTTTGCGACTGTATGCTAGCGCTGTCTGTGTTTTCTTTTCTAAAAACTGTCATTCATTTTTTTGCTATCCCTGTACCTATTCTGCACCTTAGCACTGGTGTTGTGCGGGTGTGGCGAAAGTCGCAGGCTGAGACGCAGTCTCAATTATTAAGTGATATCCTCTTCTCAATGTCTGGCAGTGAGAGTGATATGACTAATTTAGCCCCTATTAAGCTGCTCTGTAAAAGATGTACACCGGTGTTAGGGGCAGGGGACATAGCCTCTGAAGAGTTATGTATGCGGTGTTACACTCCCCCGGGTCCCTCTGCGACTTCTGCCACTCAGCAGGAGCCACCATGGGAGTGCTTTGCAAAAGCACTATCAACCATTGCAGGGCGTTTGGCAGGCCCTCCTGTGTTTCCACAGTTAAGTGTTCAACAGCAGCATTTTTTGCCAGTACAAAATCTGTTACAACCACCTGCACCTACACAGGTTTTGCCCTCTCCTGTGTGTTAATACAGTTCCTGCTATATTGCAGGGGGCGACTGAGGTACGGCAGATTGACGCACCCATCAGCAGACCAGCTAAAAGGGTGTTGCTGTCGTCGCAATCTACTGTATGAGATGAAGATGATGTGTCATCTGATGATGGACTGCTCCTGGATGAGTCTGACTCTGAGCCCCCTCCTCAGGAGGCAGGGATCAAGTAAAAAAAAATATATTCCTGATACAGGCTGTAAAGGCAGCCCTGATCATTGAGAGGAGGATGAGCCTCCTGCGCTTAAGTCTAGGCATGAATATTTCATGGAAGAAAAGATGACTGAGCGCACATTCCCATTGTCTGACCAACTGGTGAATCACTTGGAGGTAGCTTGGAAAAGACCTGAAAAGCGGTCTAGTCTCTGCTTATCCTTTTGTGGAGAATTATTTTTCCAAGTGGGAGACTCCACCGGCGGTGGATTCCCATGTCACTTGCTTGGTAAGAAACACAACGCTTCCTATGCCTTCCATGTCATCCCTGAAGGATGTTACAGATAGGAAGGTAGAGGTCTGTTTATTCCCTTTCGGGGGCTGCGTGCAGACCAGCTATGGCCATTTGCTGGGTGGCTTGGACCATGGAATGTTGGGCTAACAGCCTGGAAATGTCCTTAGCCCCAAATGCTACCAGAGAACAGCTGAATCTTGTGGGAAACCTCAGAGATTCTGCTACCTATAAATGAGGCAGCATTAGATATTGGCTTACTAAATGCCAGGATTTCTTTGGTGGCCATTGTGGCTCGCCGCTCTCTGTGGCTCCGTTCTTGGAAAGCTGATGTGGAATCCAAGAAAGGGTTGGAATGTTTGCCTTATGAAGTAAAGTCTTGTTTGACCCTGATTTGGACAAGATCGTGAATAACTTAGCAGCAGCTAAGTCGGCTTGTCTGTCTTCGGCACCAGCCGCTTCGGGAGTTTGGACCGTCCTTTCGGACTTCTTGGGCCCCAGATAAGGCTAGAACTCAGGGCCTGATTCAGGGCTGCTCGTTCGCTCTGAGCGATGTTAGCACAACTGCGCATGCTATGGTTCGCAATGCGCATGTGCAAACCAGTCATTGCGGTCGGAAATCGTGCGCTCGTAAAACGAGGGGCTGCTAATTTGATTGACAGAATGTACCGTTTGTGGGTGGTAACAGGGGAAGGTGCTTGAAAACGGGTGAGTGGAGGTCCGAACGCAGGCGTGCCTAACGGTCAAAACGGCGTTTAATGGGAGTGCATAATTAGTAAAGGAGCGTCATCAACGTCACTTGGTTGTCTTTTAGCCTGAACTGCTCGCAGTGATAGCGGGAAGTAAATCCTACCACAAGCACTGCGAGCAGTTCAGATGCCTTTCGATGTTCCCGATTAATCTAATAAATAACAGAGATGACGTGTGATGCGAACTGCAAAGGGGCTTCTTTACAAAATAGCGAGTGCATTTTTCAGACGCTCAGTCAGACATAGAGGCGTCAACACACCGCAAATAGCGAACGCTCAATTTAAATATCCGGCCCCTTTTTAAGAACGAGCGTCCGCAAATAGCATCCGGGTCTGAATCAGGCCCTCAGTCCTTTCCCAGGCCAACCACAGCCAAGAAATCTGCCGAGCCTAAAAAGCAACCTTGGAGTACCAGACGTCCGTCTGCCAAGCCTGATGACAAGCCCTCTGCTTGACGGGCCCGGGCCTCCTCCTGGGGGACCCCAGTGTGGGAGGCCAACTTCTTCAGTTCACCCAGTACTGGTGTCAGACTACCACAGATTTCTGGGTGAGGGAAGTGGTGTCTCTGGGGTATGCCCTCTCCTTCTACAAAAGGCCTCCCCATCAATTCTTTTGCAGAGGACATCCGAAAAATGCGGACAAGGCTTTGGCTATTAAACAGGTGGTACAATCCATGCTGCAGGCAGGAGTCATTGTACCGGTCCCGATGTCCCAAAGGGGAATGGGGTATTATTCCAGCCTTTTTATAGTTTAGAAACCAAACTGTTCTTTCCGTCCTATTCTCAATCTCTGGTCCCTGAACAAGTTTCTCAGGGTACCCAGGTTCAGGATGGAAACCCTACGCTCCATTATACTGGCTATGGAACCTGGGGATTTTATGGTGTCTCTGGATATCCAGGATGCATACTTGCATATTCCAATTGTTTCAACTCACCAACGTTTTCTTAGATTTGCTGTGTCACAACAACATTTCCAGTTTCAGACTTTACCGTTTGGCCTTGCAGCTGCACCTCGGGTGTTTACAAAGGTCATGGCGGTAATCGCAGCCCATCTGCGGCTGCAGGGGATCTCCCTGTTACCATACCTGGACGACCTGTTACTGCTAGCAGGGTCTCCAGAGGTCCTTTGCCACCATCTGCAGCTAACAATATTTGTGCTTCAGGTACACGGGTAGTTGGTCAACTGGAAGAAGTCCTAACTGATTCCGTCTCGAAGGATGCTCCATCTGGGAGCTCTGTTGCATTCACAACAGCAACGGATTTTCTGACAGCAGCAAAGATCTCCGCTTTGCAGATGCGGGTACGCAGATGCCTTCACAGTCGCCGAGTGTCAGTCCACTCAGCGATGCAGTTGCTGGGATCTATGGTGTCTGTATTCGACATGGTGGAGTATGCCCAGTTTCATTCCCGGCCTCTGCAGAAATCGATCCTCTCCAAGTGGGACGGATTACCCCATCATATACAGACTCAAATGATGGTACTTTCTCCGGAGGTGCGCCTGTCTCTTACTTGGTGGCTACAGAAGGGCCCACCTCACCAAGGGACGTCCCTTTTGGATCTCGGACTGGGTCCTTCTGACGACGGATGCCAGTCTTCGAGGTTGGAGCGCAGTGACAGGTCCACACTCCTTTCAGGGAAGGTGGACCAAAGAGGAATCTGCACTTTCAATCAATATATTGGAACTGTGGGCAGTTTTCAGGGCCCTGCAGCAAGCCAGACTGCTGCTTCACGGAAGGCCTGTGCAAGTACAGTCGGACAACGCCATGATGGTGGCTTACTTGAACCGTCAATGAGGAACTCGATGTCAGGCGGCAATGACAAGAGGTGTCACGCATTCTGACATGGGCGGAAGGCCATCTACCAGCCATATCGGCAGTGTTCATTCCAGGAGTGCTGAATTGGGAAGCGGACTTCCTCAGCTGTCACGACGTGCATCCCGGGGAATGGTCTCTTCGCCAAGAAGTGTTTCAGCTCCTAGTGGACAGGTGGGGCCTTCCCTACGTGGACCTTATGGCCTCTCAACTAAATCACAAACTGCCACAGTACAGGTCCAGGACAAGAAACGCCAGAGCTCTCCTGGTGGATGCTCTGACAGTCAAGTGGACCTGCCAGTTTGTGAACCGGTTTCCTCCATTCTCCCTTCTTCTGCGTGTTCTTCGAAAGTTCAAACAAGACTGAGGCACGGTCCTGCTGGTGGCTCCAGCATGGCCCCGCCACCCATGGTACTCAGATCTTTGGAGTTTCTCCATCGACACTCTGTTGCTGTTGCTTCAACTTCCGGACCTGTTGTGTCAAGTTCCTTGCCTCCACCCAGATCTAGGTCGTCTATCTTTGACGGCATGGCTATTGAGACATCCCTCCTAAGGTCCAAGTGGTTTTCCAGTTCTGTGTTAATACCATGCTCAGAGCAAGAAAACTTGCATCTGCCAGGATTTGGGTGTGGCATACCTACTTTGAATGGTGTCGTCCTAGAAGTTATGACCCCCAGGTGTATAGGGTACCCAGAGTGTTGGCTTTCCTTCAAATGGGTCTGGACCTTGGTCTCTGCCTTGCTACACTGAAGGTCCATATTTCGGCCCTTTCAGTGTGGGTCCAGCGAAGGTTTGCTCCAGTCTGACATCCGCACTTTTCTGCAGGGGGTCCTTCGTATACAGCCTCCCTTTGTCCCTCCTGTAGCGCCTTGGGATTTGGCTGTTGTCCTTAGGGCCCTCCCTTTGAACCACTGGGCTCAGTGGATCTCAAATGGCTTACTGCCAAGACTGTTTGTTTTTCTTCTGGCCATTGCTTCTGCCAGAAGAGTTTCTGGTTTAGGGGCTCTCTTGTCCTTCGACATTTTTAGTTTTTCACAGGGCCAGGTCAGTTCTTCGAACTCGCTGTGGGTTCCTTCCTTAGGTGGTCTCTAGTTTCCACATTACTGAGGAAATTATTGTGCCGGCCTTTAACTCCCCAGACCTCTCGGCAGGTGAGGCCTCATTAGAAGTGGTACGTGCCCTCAGGATTTATGTGGATCGTACCAGTTCCCTTTGGAAATCAGACTCTGTACTTTATTGGCTGGCCATCCTCTCTTGTGGAAACCATAAACAAACTTTGGCTAGATGGCTTTGCATTACTATCTCTGAGGCTTACACTCAGGAGGGCCTTCCTGTGCCGCCCTCGGTCACTGCTCATTCTACTCGGTCTGTGGGTCCTTCATGGGCAGCTCGCCGTGGTGCCTCGGCTGTGCAGCTTTGTAAGGCGGCCACATGGTCTTCTGTCCAGACCTTTTTGAAGTATTATGCCTTTGATACCTTTGCCACTCAGGATGCTGCCTTCGGGCGGCGGAGTCTCCTTTCTGCACAGGAGCGTCCTCACCCTTGAGGGTACTGCTTTAGGAATCCCCAAGGTTTCCTGTGAACCTTCTATGGACCCTGAAGTAGAAAACTAGAGATATGGTAAAAACTTACCTTTGTTTTCTCTTTTTCTACAAGGTCCACAGGATGCCCACCCTGACACACCTGTGCTTCAGATGGGCTTCGCTCTTTTCACCGGTTTTCCGTCTCCTGTGTGAGAATGTGATTCTAGTGTGTTCCAGACTTTCTTCTCTCTCTTTTATCCTCCTCCGTCCTTTGGCTTGCTACATAACTGAGGAGCCTCCGGCCCGGGGGCGGGGTATAGAGGGAGGCCCCGTTGCATCCTGGGAGAAAAATTTAACTGCGTGGTGCCCGGATGTCTTCGCCATCCCCTACACCCCAAGGTTTCCTGTGGACCCTATAGAGCTCGTAGAAAAAGAGATAACAAAGTTCTTACCATATCTCTAATTTTTGAGTAATTGATTCAGAGCCCACTGCAAGTATATTGTATATGCATTGTATGTGACTTTTGCTAGCTCTGCTGTATGGATATACTGCCTTTATTTTCTGTATTGTCAGTTATAACTATCATTGCTATTACTCCATAACCCTTTGGGTACAGGTGTGTGGGGAAGTAATTTTTTTTTTTCTCTATTGTACTTCACATTTACACTTATTTATTATGTCTAAAGATAAGGGTAAACAGGAGGCTGAGGCCCGATGCTGGTTTCATGTAAAAGCTGTTTAGCGAGCTTGTCCCCTCAGGATTGTATACAGGATGGTTTTTGTGCTATTTGTTATAAAGAACCACCTCACCAGTCCAGTCTACCAGCCCCTGTACAGGAGCCACTCTGGGTGTCGTCCTTGTCTCAGGTTATGACGCAGCTAGTGGACCGTTTGGCTGCTCCCACGCTGCCTCCCATAATGGAATACCCACAGCAGTTCCAGTAAGCTATGTTTGCCCCTCCTATACAACCTACCTGGTTGGATGTTTATGCCCACTCTAGTCAGAGTCCGGCTCAGTCAGCTGCTGTGTTTCAGCAAATGTTGCAGGTAAACAGACCGGTAGCCATTATTTTGTCAGTCCGTCCAGCATGTGGATTCAGATGTATCATCGGAGGAGTTAGATGATTAGCCGGGTTCTTCTTCAGGATCTAACTCAGGAGATGGGGACCATCCTACTACAGAGGATGTCCCTTCCTAGGTGAGGGCGGTCAAATCAATCCTAAATATAGAGGATGACGAGCCAGCTCCTAGACCTAAGGCTCCAGTGTTTTAAACACCAGAAGGTGGTAAAAGCTGAGTTACCTAAGTCTGAGCAGCTCATTGAACTTATGGAAGAAGCATAGAGTACTCCGGATAAACTGTTCCATTTTAGAAAAAGATTAGCATCTTTATATCCTTTCCCACCTACCGAATGTACTAAGTGGGAAGTCCCTCCTACTGTGAATGCTCATGTGACGCATTTAGTCAGGAGCGTTACGTTGCCTATACTGTCCGCATCTTCCGTTAAAGATCCTACTGATAGTAAACTTTAAACATGTCTTCAATCAGTGTTTTCATTATCTGGAACTGTTGGCCGACCGACTATGGCTGCGGCCTGGCTATCCAAGGCTGTTGAAGAATGGACAGGGGCATTGGAAGACACTCTACCAAGTGCTACCAGGGAACAGCTGACATATACCTCCCACATACGGGAAGTGGTCTCCTATTTGGGTGAAGCCGCAATAGATGCTGGACTCCTGGCTTCTAAAGCATTGGCAGCTTCGGTTGTTGTTTGTAGAGCCCTTTGGTTAAGGTCCTGGAAAGCAGATGCGGAATCCAAGAAGGCTCTGGAATCCCTGCCTTTTTTTGGAAACATACTTTTTGGAGCAGAATTGGATAAAATAGTGGCTGCTCTGGCGGCCTCAAGATCTGCAGGTCTGTCATCAACAGCTACATCAAAGCCTAGGCATTTCGGTCCTTTCGCCAACAGGAAAGAGGAAAAGCAGGAAAGAGCAAAAGGACAGCCTTTCTCTAGACCGTCTAGTTCTCGCAGGACCACCAAGCCGCAAACTAAGAGGTCTTGTCCGGTCAGACGTCCAGCTTCCAAGCCGGACGACAAACCCTGCGCCTGATGGGGTGGGCTTCCTCCTGAGGAGATCCCAGGGTGCGAGTCCAACTATTTTTTTTTAGTGTACTCCTGGCGTCAAACAACAACATACGCCTGGCTCCAAGAAGTGGTCTCTCAGGGGTATGCCCTCACCTTCCGGAGGCATCCTCCCCAGATGTTTTTTTTGTACGACTCCCCCATCAGATTCTATCAAGGCTTTGGCCCTCCTGGAGGCCATTTACTCCCTCTTGAGGGCAGGGGTGATAATCCTGGTTCCTGTGGTTCAACAAGGAAATGGTTGTTATTCCAATCTGTTTTTGGTTCGGAAATCAAATTGGTGTCTTTGCCCTATTCTGAAGTTTATCCGTGTACCCAATTTTCATATGGAGACTATTCGGTTAATTATTCTGGCATTGGAACCTTGGGATTTTATGGCTTCCCTGGACATTCATGATGCGTATCTGCATGTGCCTATTACTCCATCCCACCAACAATTTCTACGGTTTGCTGTCCTGCAACAGCATTACCAATTCCAGGCACTGCCCTTTGGTCTGTCAACAGCCCCTCGGGTCTTCACCAAAATAATGGCTGTTATGACGGCCCACCTCAGGTGTCAGGGAGTCAGAATACTGCCATACTTGGACAACCTCCTGATATTGGCACAGTCTCCAGCTGTTTTACAACACCATCTCCAGCTGACCATCGCCTGCCTACAGATGCACGTCTGGATCATCAATTGGAAGAAGTCCTCCTTTTCTCCTATACAGCGGATGCTACATCTGGGGACACTTCTGGATTCTCAGTCACAAAGGGTGTTTCTGCCAGAGGACCAGATTTCGGCCCTATTATTGCCAGTGCGCAAATTTCTCCGCAAGTGAAGGGCATCCATTCTATCAGCGATGCAGGTCCTGACGTCAATGGTATCCACCTTCGACATGGTGGAATATGCTCAGTTCCACTCCAGGCCACTGCAACAATTGATTCTCTCCCGGTGGAATGGGCAGTATCATCTAATGCTTTCTCAGAGGATCCTTCTCACTCTGGGGGTTTGGCTCTGTCTCTCGTAGTGGCTACAAAAGGCTCCTCTGGACAAGGGTTGCCCATTTTGGATTCCAAATTGGGTGCTCCTCACCACGGACGCCAGTCTTCGGGGATTGAGGGCAATGACAGGTCATAATACCTTTCCACTTCCGGAGTTTGACAGGAAGTACCTCCCAGTTGGGGTATTTAAGGAGACCAAACACCCACATGCTCTGAGGAAGAACTAACGGTCGAAACGCATTAGCAGCTGAAGGTGTATTATCGTGGAGGTGACCAGACTAGTGATCCAAGGATTGTGTAAGCATTGGGACCCTAATGTGTTTTCTGAGCCCTTAGGGCATCCGATACCGTTAACGAAGTGTCCCAGTGCTCATGTATAGGGTATGTGTCTGCCACCCTCTTTTAAAATTGTATATCTTCCCTTATTGAAGGGTAATTGTTATTATTGTTTTTTTTCTATGTGCATCCACTTTATTGTTTATGTACTAATATTCATATCCCTTGCCGAAGGGTAGCATTAATACTTTTTACTGTTATTTTTGAAGGAATAATGTGATTGATTCATCTTTCATGTTTGTACTGTTGCATATATTTTTTTCTTCTTCAAGTTTCTCCCCAGCGCCAAAGTAATTTTCCACCAACAAACATGTATTCTAGGTTCTCTTTTTTTTGTCCTTGAGGTGAAAGGACTGTGATTTTTACAGGCTGCAGGGGAAGGGTAGCGCCCAAAGGTGTCCCACCCTTTATTAATTCAGGAAAGTCATCTGCCCATAAACATCCTGGAGCTTCGTGCAGTATACAAAGCTCTCATCCTGGCACAGGACTTCCTCCAAGGCATGCCAATCCAGATCCAGTCCGACAACGCGACCACAGTAGCCTATCTCCATCATGAGGGAGGCACGCAAAGTCAGGCAGCCATGAGGGAAGTGGCAAACATTCTGATCTGGGCAGAACATCCTCTATTGGCTATCTTGGTAGTATTCATTCTGGGAGTCCTCAACTGGGAAGCAGACTTTCTAAGTCGTCAGGAAATACATGCCAGAGAGTGGGCTTTCCACCTGGGAGTTTTTCAACTCCTGGTGAACAAATGGGGCCTACCAGGCATAGGCCTCTTGCCCTAAGCATCAGGTACGGGTCCAGAGCCAGAGATCCCTCAGCCGCCTTCGTGGATGCGCTGTCGGTGAGGTGGGACTTCAAGCTGATGTAACTCTGATTTCTTTTCTCCCAAGGGCCCTCAGGAAATTCAAGTAGGACGGCGGCACAGTAGTACTGGTAGCTCCTGCTTGGCCCAGATGCCATTGTTTCACCAACATACGGCACTCTGTTTCCTTTTCCTCTATGACCGTACCTTCTACCGCAGGGTCCCTGCTTGCATCCGGACCTACCTCGTCTGTCTTTGATGGCGTGGAGTCTTCCATCTTAAGAGCCAAAGGTTTCTCCAGCTCTGTGATTCAGACGATGTTTAGGGCAAGAAAGTCTTCCTCTGCCCGCATCTAATACAGAATTTGGCAATCCTTTGATCAATGGTGTTCCCGCAGAAAGTATGACCCTAAGGTTTTTAGGGTTTCCCGGGTACTTGCTTTTCTCCATGCTGGGTTAGACCTTGGTCTCCCCCTGGCTACCCTGAGAGTACAGATTTCTGCGGTGTCAGTTTGGTTCCAGTGGAGGATCGCTTCTCTGCCGGATGTTAGAACTTTTTTCAGGGTGTTCTCCGAGTTCAGCCACCCTTTGTTCCACCGGTGGCACCGTGGGATTTGTCTTTCATTCTAAAGTGTCTACAGGCTCCCCCATTTGAACCTCTGGACTAAGTAGATATGAAGTGGTTGACAGCGAAGACACTTTTTCTCCTCACTATCTCCTCTGCCCGCAGAGTCTCTGATTTGGCAGCGCTCTCTTGTTGCTCCCCCTTTTTGATTTTTCACCAGGATAGAGCTGTCCTCTGTTCACAGGTGGGATACCTTCCTAAGGTAAGTTTCCCGTTTTCATGTGAATGAAGAGATTGTGGTTCCCTTCCTTCCAGTCTTCAGACCTTTCTGTAGGTGAAGCTCTCTGTACAAACTCTTAGAAAATCAGACGCTCTTTTTGTGTTGTATGTTTTTCACAAATGAGGCAGGCCAACTAATAAACAAACTCTGTCTCGATGGCTGCGCATGACTGTCTCTCAGGCTTACACACAGACTGATCTCCCTGTTCCAAACATGGCAACAGCACATTCTACTCGGTCTGTGGGAATATCATGGGCGTTCGACATGGTGCCTCTGCTGAACAATTGTGCACGGCGGTCACGTGGTCTTCTGTCCACACCTTTCTACGCCTTTGACACTGTTGCCTCCCAGGATGCTTCCTCTGGGCGACGGATTCTCCTCTCTGCTCAGGAGCGTCCCCACCTTTAAGGGAACTGCTTTTGGACATCCCCATGGTATCTCTGTGGACCCCCTATGGACCCTGAAGAAGAAAATAAGAGTTATGGTAGACTTACCTTTGTTAACTCTTTTTCTTCGAGGTCCACAGGGCACCCACCCTGACGCAGAATCGGTATGTAATGCTGGCGGCTGTTAAGCTACCGGATCAAATACAGACAGCGGCAGCCCAGCGGATTGAAATCCCGACTGCAGCAGGTAAGTACCCTAACCCTCTCCTCTCCCTACCCCTCCCTTAGTGGTGCCTAGCCCTAACCCCCCCCCCTAGTGCCTAACCTCGCTTCGTTATTGCATAAACCTATCCCTCCCTCCTAACCCCAGGGGGGGTGCCAACCCCCCCCCCTAGTGGTGCCTAACCCTCCCTTTCCCTACCCTAACCCTCCTGGGGGGTTGCCGAACCCTATGTTCCGCCAAGGGTCCCTAACCCTCCCCCCCGCGGCTAAACGCTAAGACACCCGGCTTACCTTTGTTCGGTATGCCGGGTGTCAGGATTTTGTTGTGGGGCTAATGATAGGCGTCGGGATTTTGACGCCTATCTTTAGTTTCATGTCAGGATGTCCGTGTCGGGATATTGTCGGGCGGGATAGCGCCCACAGGTATCTTGACTGCATCCCCCCTGACGCACCTGGCTGCATTGGGTAATTTTTCTTTCGGTCACGGATTCCCTCATCTTCTGTGAGAGAGTTTTTGGTGTGCTTTGTCCTTCCTACTCCTGCCTTGGGCTAGTTTACAAAACTGAATGCCTGGAGGAGGACCCGAGGCATCCTGGGAGCTGAAATCTTAACTGTTTGGTGCCTGGATCACTCCAACCACATTTCCACATGGCATCCCTGTGGACCTCGAAGAAAAAGAGTTAACAAAGGTAAGTCTACCATAATTCTTATTTTTCTAACTCTGTAGCACACACCCACTTTTTAGCCAGGCCATGAGACTAACCACAGAGTCTGTGGAAAAGCAGCTTCACAGAGCAGCCTCTTGGTGCAGACAAGACTCTAATGCAGTTTTAATATATCTATTTGCATCTAATTCAGTTTAGGAAGGGTGCAATTATGTGACAAGTTTCAAGATGCTGAGTGTAATCCTCAGAACTCAGCACTTGACGAAGACTGTACAACTGTCGGTATTAAGAGTCTGTGTTAATGTTGCTCCAATACCTTTAAAAATCTCTTCCTAAGGATCTTCTTTTAGGTTGCTTTGTATTAATTTCATCCTCCCCATGAGGAAAAAAATTGACTATAATTATGACATGGATCTAGAGTAAATTGATCTTTTTTCTTAAGTAGCAATATTGTTACTGACCAGGGGGTAAATTTACTAAAATGGGAGTTCTATTTAGAAGTGATGTTGCCCTAGCAACCAATCAGATTCTACTTCTCATTTATCTAGCACAGGGGTCAGGGAACTTTTTTACCTTTTGCTCCAAAATATATTTACATACACGACGTTACCCCCTTGATTTGAAAGGAAGGAAATCATATAGTAGTGCCCCCATGTAATGCCCCTGTAGTAGTACCCCCATAGTTATGCCCCTGTAGTAGTGCCCTTATATAGTGCCCCTGTAATAGTGCCCCCATATAATGCCCCTCTAGTAGTGCCCCCATATAATGCCCCTGTAATGCTGCTTGTACAAAAAAAAAAAAACCACTTACTTTAATCCCCGCTCCTGCATCCGCCGCCGTCCTGTCCGCTCGGCCGCTCCTAGAAACTATGGGAGAGACGTCATGATGTCTCTCACATAGTGCGCATGGAGAGAGCCGGAAGCTGGAGTTCAGAAGAGAACTCCTGCCTCCGGCTAATGCGGCGCTGCAGGGAAGGAGACGGGCGCTCTCTGGTAATAACATCTCAGCGGGCGTCCGGCTTAGAACCTCCCTACGGCACAGCCGGGCGTGCATATGAATCATTCTATATTATAGAATGATTCATGTGCATGCCTGGCTGTCCGTCCAGGAATTTCATTTTTACCCCATGTGGGGTAATTTACCACTATTCCCTGACCACTAGCACTTTCTAAAAGATAATACCTGGAATCTGATTGGTTGCTATGGGCAACATCACTTCTTAATAGAACTCCCATCTTAGTAAATGTACCCCCTGATGTTTAAATTTGAGTGGCCCAAATATGGCCTTTATGGCACGATAATCCAATTGAATCAAAATTCAAACGGAAGTTATCAATAAATGACTTACTAACAGGCCCCAGTTGTCCTTGTTGTGATCAGTTCACAGGGACCTACAGCTGAATATTGTCTAATTTGGTCACCAATGTGTATAGTTAAATCCCAACCCTTATACAGTTGTTCATAACTTGTTGGACAGCTGAACAATTTGGTCATTTTAAAGCTATACTACTTCCTACTAAAGGATTTTAATGCAGCTCTCCACCCCCATGGGGCATGCTGTTTGCAGCATTTTGTTCCAGAGGCTGCTGCATTCTCCTTGTGGCCAGGCTAAAAAGCCATTGTTGGAGTGGCGACAGGAGAACTAATTCGCCATCAGCTGGACCAGTGGTGATAGTGAGCTCTAAGTTTTGAAAAATAGCATTGTATTTTTATTTTTTTTTTACTTTTTTTGTGTTTTCTTGCACATGTATGAACCCTTTAGCAAATAGTTCAATAAGATAGTTGTGTGACTATGCGTGTGTGCATTGCTACAGTATGTGTTGCATATAGGGTTATTCCACATCAAATCAACTCTAATCAAAATTTTAAAACATTGGCTTTTTGAGAATATCAATATTTTGATTTGGAAAATGTTTAATTTTTATTGAAACATACTGCTGTTATATATCATATGAAAGCCCATAAAAAAGAGGTTTAAAATGAGACAACTCTGTAGCTCAAATAGATGAGCTGCAAATGCAATTTAAAAAAAAATGTTAATAGCCAGTTTTTGTAATCAAGTAGCAGCTTTAAAGGCATATAACAGTGTACTTATCAGTCTATGGTTTGGGGGTTTTCTTTACACCCATGGCAGCATTTATTATACCAAATTTAATTGAAGTAAGGGATTGTAAGGCAGAATTTTTTCGAAAATTGTGCTGATTTCATGTGGAATGACCCTTTACAAAATATTTTACTTTTTTTTATTTCAGGCTTTTTCTGAACTAAGTGGCGATGTTCGCACAATTGTCCTGACATCAGGCACCTTGTCCCCAATGGAATCATTTTCATCTGAGCTAGGTGTGAAGTTTTCTATCCAGCTAGAAGCAAACCATGTTATTCAGAAATCCCAGGTGAGCAATTGCCTTTACATTTGCTGTTGTCACTATTTTGGTGTGAGCACAAGGATGTTGCTGTACATTATTAGACTGTTAAAGCACATATGTTAGCTGGAAGATACAAAAGTGTTCATTGAGACTTAAGTTCAGATGGAACCCTGCACAAAGCTGAGGGAATGCACTTTGTATTGAGTTATTATAGTTCAGAAAGAGACTGTACATGTAGTAGTCTTAAATTTACTATGGTGTTTCATTTTGAAAAGCATATTTGGAATAAAACATCTTTTACAGTTTACATTTATACATACATTTATAGTGTTGCCAGCAACAGTAATAATGCTGCTTAATGGCACATCTAGGAATGGGGCTGCTCTCTTGGGTGCAGGTATACCAAGAAATTTGTGAGTCGAAATTATACTTTCTCCAGTCTTTTTTTAAATAAAGTGATTCCAAAGCATTCCAATTTATTGAATACACGTTTAAAAATTAAATATCCTGTGTGAATGGGATGACAGCACAGTATCATAACTTTTTGTGCGTTTCGCAGGTTGACTGCCTGCTTCTTCAGAAATAGCTTCTGTATTTTCTAATAGCTATTTTGTAAAGTAATAAGGGGTCTTTGTACGAAGCCTTGGAGAGAGAGAGAAAGTGGATGGAGATAAAGTACCAATCAATCAATTCTGATAGGAGCTGATTGTTTTATACTTTATATCCACCCACTTATCTCTCTCCAAGGCTTAGTACATAGACCCCTTAGTCTTGCTTTCAGAAGTAAATGTGTATAGGTTCCAGACACACTGCCATAGCTAATTATCTAAGATAGCTATTAAAAGATACATAAAAGCATTCAAAGTACACCATTTGTGATAAAACGGGAAGTTTTCCCACAAAACGCAAAAACAAAAAGGTGCAGATTCTGTACTGTCTTCACCCCATTCACCCTGAATTTTATATTTTTCATCGTGCATTCAACAAATTGGAATATTTTGGAATCTGATCCTGTAGAAAGACTTGATCTCTCTCCAAGGATTGATACATATCCTCCTCCTCTGTGTGATAAAGAACCAACAAATCAGCTTCTGTCATTTTTCTAGCACAGCCAGTAAAAATGACAAATAGAAGCCTATTGGTTTGGTACTTTATCTCTCGCCAAGGTTGATGCACCTCCCTTAAAGACTGGAAAAAGTATAACTTCTAATAACAAATTTCTTATACATGGTACACCTGTGCCCATGTGAGCAATTCTAGTCCTTTTCATTTCCTAGGTGATTCTGGTTTCCCACTTAACTCTCAAAGAGAATAGGAATGAAGATCCCTCGCAGCATGAATGGCACATCCAGAGTTAATCCAGCTTTGCGAGGTCACTTCATTTTACATAAACACCATGTAAGGAGATATTTATAAAAGAAAATATGGATTTGTTTGTGGTACTGCACCTGCTCCACATGCATGGCAAAGAGTATGCTTTACATATTAATTTTAATATACTGAGAGAAAATGCTTTACACTTCTTATTTCTACTCATGCACTAATTGCAGCTAAAAAATAAGAGGATTTTTGGTACTTACCGTTGAATCCTTTTCTCTGAGTCAGACTGGGGGACACTCACTGGACCATAGGTTGTATGTGGGAAGGTGTGGAGTTGTCACTAATCTGAAATCTGTAATTCCCCCCCCCTCCCCCTCTGCAACCCCTGACTTCAGTATAACTTCAAAAGTGTCTTGTAAGGAGAAGCAATACTCGGTGACACTGTCACACTGAAAAATAAAAATAAAATTGACTGTCAATGTGACCCAAAATCATAATTCATACTCAACACAGCTGAGCGTTAGGGAGGGACAGCCTGACTCAGAGAAAAGGATTCAACGGTAAGTACCAAAAATCCTATTTTCACTTTCGTCTGGGCTGGGGGACACTGGACCATGGGATGTTCAAAAGCCGCCCCCAGGGGAGGGAACGCTCAGATTGCCTGACCGGAGAACTGTACGCCCAAAATGGGCGTCCCCGGAGGCAAAAACATGAAACCGGTAAAACCGCACAAATATGTGGACGGAGGACCAGGTAGCTGCGCGACAAACTTGTTCAGCTGAGGCCCCGTGACGCGCAGCCCAGGAGGCCGCCATGGCCCTACTGGAATGAGCCAACACCCTAGCTGGTGCCGGGCGGACCGCCTCTGAGTAAGCCCTTGAAATCACTGAGCGAAGCCATCTTGCAATGGTCTGCTTTGTGGCTGGCCAGCCCCGTTTGTGGGCGTCGTAGAGGACAAATAAAGAGTCTATCCTATGTAAGTTCGAAGTTCTGTCTAAGTAAATTTGCAGGGCCCGGATGACATCCAACAGTGATAGATCGTCCTGGCCCCATGAGGACTCTGAAGGTGAGAAAACAGGAAAAACAAAGTGGAAAGATGAAACCACTTTTGGTTCCATCCTGAGAACAGTCCTATTGTCATGGAAAACAAGAAAAGGTGGTTTGCAGGACAAGGCCCCAACTCAGAGACCCGCCGAGGCAATGGCCATAAGAAAAACCACTTTCCACGTTACGAACTGAAGGTCCACGGAAGGCTCAATCGGAGCCTGCTTAAGAGCCGACAGAACCAGGGGCAAATCCCATGGTGCTACTGCCGGTTGGAACGGAGGCTGTATTCGCTAGACCCCCTGTAAAAAAGAGAGAGACAAATCTGTACCTTCAAAGATTGAAGCCGTAAGCCATCTTCCAAACCGCCCTCCAGAAATGCTAAAAACTTTGGCAGGCGGAACTGGGCAGTATGCACTCCCCGCTGCTCACACCACACGATATAGGTTTTCCAAACCCTGTGGTAGTTCTACGCGGAAACCTGCTTCCGCGCCCGGAGCATGATCCTGATAACTGAAGGGGAAAAACCCTTAGCCTTTAAGAGCCCGGTCTCAACAACCAGGCCATTAAAGCCAACTGAGGTAGACCCTGGTGACAGAATGGCCCCTGTAGAAGAAGATCTGGTCGCAGAGGAAGACTCCAACCCGGACCTGTGGCTAGCCTGCGAACCACAACTGGCGAGGCCAGTTTGGAGCCACTAGGATGACTGAAACCTGCTGCTCCCTGACTCGACGGAGTACTCCTGGTAACATGGGAATTGGAGGAAAAATATAGGCCAGACGGAAGTTCCAGGGAATGCCAAAGGATGCCAAAGGATCTCTGGACCTCGCACAAAAAAAAGGGACCTTGTAATTGTGGCGAGACACCATCCGGTCCACTTTCAGCAGCCCCCCAAGTCTGGACCAGCTGCTGAGAAACCTCCGGGTGGAGAGACCACTCCCCTGGCAGGAACGTAGTCCTGCTGAGGTAGTCTGCCTCCCAATTCTCCACCCACGGTATAAAGACAGCTGAAATTGCCGGGACGACCTTCTCCGCCCAAGAGAGAATGAGACTTGCCTCTACCATGGCAAGTGCGCTTTTGGTTCCGCCTTGTTGGTTTACATATGCCACCGCCGTGGCGTTGTCTGATTGGATCCTCACTGGCCGGCCTGCCAGGAGGGCCTGGGCCCCGCACAGAGCCAGATAAATGGCCCGGAGCTCCAGCATATTTTTTGGAAAACCCATCTCCGATGACGACCAGGTCCCCTCTAGACAGAGGTTCTCCGTCACCGCTCCCCAACCTCTGAGACTTGCGTCAGTGGTGACAATAATCCAGTTGGGAGTAACCAGGGACCGACCCTGGAGAAGGTGATCGGTAATCAGCCACCAGCGAAGTGACTGACTAGTGCTGTCTGACAGAACCAGCAACTGGGAAGAGAGGTCGTCCGAGCGGCCTGTCCAATTCTGGAGAATCTCCCACTGGAGAATCCATGAATGGAAGCGGCCGTACTGGATGGTCTCGAAGGTGAAGACCATCGTACCTAGTAACTTCATGTCCAGCCAGATGGATGGACGAGGAGCAGACAGCACTTTCCTGACTAAGTCCTGAAGGGCCCGGGCTTTGGGCTCGGGCAAGAAAACTCTTTGCAGTGTTGTATCGAATATCACCCCCAAAAACATCAGACGTTGGCACGGCCTGAGGTGACTCTTCTCGAGATTCAGTATCCACCCATGATGCTGTGACACCTGCACCGTCTGATCCAGGTGGAATTGAAGTTGGGCAGCGGAATCCGCCTTTACTAGCAAATCATCCAAATAGGGAATCACCGTTATTCCCTCGGAATGCAGCAGGCTTGCCATTGCTGCCATGATTTTTGACCCGCGGAGCTGTAGCCAAACCGAAAGGCAGAGCATGGAACTGGTGATGAACTCTCCCGACCGCGAACCTGAGCAGAGACTGATACCCCGCCCAAATCGGTATGTGGAGATATGCGTCTCTGATGTCGATAGACGCCAGACACTCATTTGCCGACATACCCTGGATCACTGACCGGAGCGACTCCATGCGGAACCGATCCACCCACAGGCTGGCATTCAAGGCTTGCAGATTCAAAATTGCCCGATAAGTGGTGTTGGGGTTTTGGCCTAGGAACAGGTTTGAGTAAAACCCCTGTTCTAGTTGAGACTGTGGAATAGGAGCTATAACCCCTTCTGAACAGAGGGAACTGATAGCCTGGTTTAAGGCCAGTCTCTTCTCTGGCTCCCTGGGTAATGCTGTAGTGAAGAAACGTTGTGGCGGCTGCCCCCTTAGGTCGATCACATAACCTCGGGAGACAATGCCCCTTACCCAGGCATCTACTCCTGAAACTACACACCTGTCTCAGAAAAGAAGGAGGTGGCCCCCTACCTTCCCCTGAGACCGGATAAGCTGAGGTCAGATACTCGGCTTCTCAGATGCCCTAGCACCCGGGTGCCTGAATGTGCCGGAGAATCTACCCTTGGGGGCAGAACCCCTACTGGGGAAAGAGCGTCCTCGGGCCCTCTGACCTCTCAACGGTCCCCCTCCTCGAAAGGAAGAACAGAAGACCCAGAAACGTGAGCCCTTTTGCTTCTGGGGCACCCCAGGCAGGAAAGTGCTCTTTCCACCTGTCGCCTGGGATATGATAGTATCAAGCTCAGAGCCAAACAGGATGTCTCCACAAAAAGGAAGAGACTCTAAAGCACGTTTAGATTCGGTGTCCGCCTCCCAGGCGCAGAGCCAGAGTGCTCTGCGTGCCGCAACTGCTTTGGCTGAGACTCTATAGGAAATCTGCGCTCCATCTTGTGCGGCCTCACACACACAGACTGCTGCCGCACATATCTGTTCTGACAATACCAGTAAGTCCTCTCTGGATGAGTCACCGGAAAGGCCTGCCACTAATTTGTCAGCCCATTTCTCCATGGCTCGAGAGACCCATGCAGATGCCAACAATGGGAGAATAAACCACTTCGGCGACCATAAAAATACTCCTAAGGCATCCCTCCAATTTTTTGTCCAGTGTATCCTTAACGGAGGCCGCCCCTTGGACCGGCAGAGCCGTGTGCTTTGCTAAACGAGCCACAGTTGCATCCACTCTTGGAAGCAGCTCCTACTTAGCGACCTGCTCTTGTGGAAAATGATAAAGGGCTGCAAACTTACGAGGAGCAGCATACTTCTTATCTGGGGTCTTCCAGGCTTCCCCTACCAGATCCGAGAGATCTTGAGAAACATTGAAACAAACGACCCTCTTACGTCTCCGCTTAAACGGCCCCTCCGCTTTAGCTGAGGCGTCAAGGTCCAGACAGTCCAAAGACTGTCGTACTGCCATAATAAGGTCCTCCATGCCCTGACTTGACGCGGACTCTGACCCTTCCTCGTAGGGCAGAACCTCCTCTTGGAGTTCCCCCTCTTCCTCTTCTTCCTCCCCCTCAGGATCTGACTCAAACAAGACACTGGATGGAGGATGACGCTTTTGCGTAGTGCGTAGCTTAGGCTCCTCAAAGAAGCGCTCCATAAAGGCCGATACTTTCTCGACCCCTACCGCTGAGCGCTCCATGGTACGGACCCAAGGTGGATCACGACCCTGGTAACCACCCCCTGCAACTGCAGTGAGGGCAAAACAGGTGCTGGTGCTGTTTGAGCTAATTCCTCTCTCCTTCGGAGCAACGTCACCAAGTCAGAACACTCCAAACAGGCACAAGAACAGATCACAGTAATACTGAAAACTACTTCGCTGCATGCTGCAGAGGGAAAGGAGCTTGCTCTGTCCTCCCTCCATGCTGTTCAGGCTTGTGTCCTTGAAAAGCTATGAGCAGACTTCCTGGGAGCCTGCATTCTGCCACTGGAGAGCGGAGGGAACCAGCAGACCATGGCTCCTCCCCCTCGCCAAACGGAAGCGAGCCTCACTGCTCCTTCCTTCAAGTGTTACTCCCATCTGTGGGGAAAGCACTTGGACTAACCTGCGCTTATCGCGGGCGGTCTGTAGTCGGCGCTGTCCCCACAGGAGCCGCCGACAGGAAGCCCAGCAAGATAGCGTCCGTCACCCAGGACCCAGAACTGTGTCTGCTCCTCTACCAGGTACAGAAGCATGCAATACCCGGGTATAAGGTAGGAAACGCTCAGCGCTATCCCCCCTTCGGGCAGTAGCTTACCGCCACACTACACTCCCGCTATGCGCTGCTAATATTTTTTCTTTGTATTTCACTGTACACTAAATAGAGAGTTGAAGCCAAAGTCATCCCTCCCTTTGATCACTGAGATGTGAATGGACAGAGGCAGTGTTTACTAAAAATAATTTTAATCTGTATTGTGTCATGTCAAAGTGTTTGCGATTTTGCACTCCGAAATGAAAAATAGCAGTCTGCCTTTACTATGATATTGTTTGTTATAACGTAATTAAAACTTGTACAATCCTTCCTATATCTTCTAAACCTTTATACACTCCTGCCTATACCTTCTAAGTTGACGCTATTTGCGTACGCAGTCATACAGTAAAATAAAAGCCTTCAGACATGGAAATGTGTTTCCAACGCACAAAATATATTATTCAACATAAAAACAGTAGGTTACACGCTGTGATCTAAAGACAATTTAGTGCAGAAATTAATAAGAAATTATACAGACCCAAAGTACAGTTATACATACACACGCGCACTGGAGCTAGTTACCGGCATCAGCAAGAAACCTCCGTCAACAGCATCAGCAAGAAGACTACAAATTGGAGTCAGTACGCACATTTATACTCTTACAGGGATAAGCAACACAATAGAAGAGTGTGGCATGGTTCCATTGGTTCCCAGTACGCGTGCATCTGTTTCAGGACATTTAACAGGTTGATTCAAATGGACACAGATCAGCCTTCGACAGCCTTTTGTCTCCTTTTTCCCGCCACATGTAATCTAAGCTGCTAACATTACATAGTACATTTTAGTGTTTTAACTCTCTACAGTCCATAAGTTGAGAATGCATGTTGCGATCTTCTCACCGATGTTACCGAAAAGCTGTTGAGACAGATTAGATCAGTACAACACCAAGCACTGTTTGCTTATCATGTACCTTAGTTGCAGAAAACAGTCATTTCTTTACATGCTGGCATTGTGATTGAATTGAATAATAACCCTGTTGCGCTACGGAACTATTGCTCTAAGTGTATGTATGGAAGGGAGAACGACACTAAATAGCGTTGTTCGTCTGGGGGTCTGCGGGGTACTTAGCGAGCAGCACTAAGCTGGAAAGGTATCTCTGAGTGTTTGGGACTAAGTCGGTATTGGTTGTGTAGGGATAGTTAAAAAGCTGAACGTGCTAATAATTAGCTATTTTGCATTGCGCACTGTTTAGAATCATGTGTATGTGTTATTGTGAATGCAGGGAAAACACCACTAATTTGCTACTTTTTAGTGCTGTTCATATTTAAGTCTGTGGTGATTTTAATGTGTTGGAAAGTCATTTTTATGTATGTCAGACACCGTTGGTATGTGTTTGGGGAATATTGTTAAAAAGCTGGCCGTGCTACTTATTAGCAATTTTGCGTTGTGTTTTGTGTACTATGTGGTTTTGACAAAATGGCGCTGTGTGACCTAATTCTAAGATGGAGTCTTGTCGCCATTCGCAAGATGGCGTTGCTCCGATCTAATTTTAAAACTGATTCTCTCTCAGCCAATTACCCAGCTTCGACAATATATTTTCTCTCTGATGCTTTTACCATTAGTCTTCATTCTGGTGAAAAACAAAACAGAACAAACTAAAATCAACCCATTAAATGTCGGAAACCACTGATGTCTTTCTATTACAGGTATGGGTGGGCACTGTTGGAGCAGGTCCAAAAGGTCGGAAACTTTATGCAACATTCCAGCATACAGAGACCTTTGATTTCCAGGATGAGATTGGTGCGCTGTTATTGTCCGTCTGTCAGACTGTGAGCCATGGTGTACTTTGCTTCCTGCCTTCCTATAAGGTAAAGAAATGTATTTCCCTTATCCTGAGTTATTCCTTAGAAAATAAAATTATTTGGTTACCCTGATATTTCACCCCTTTAACTTAACCCATTCCTCAGTTAACACTGAATATAAATGAGGCTTTTGCAGTAAGCTGATGGAGTGAGGAAATGAGAAGCAATAGAGCATACTATTGTTTACAAAAATAATCCTAATTAAAATGACTACTCAAGTGGAGAGTTTCTGATCCTGACTTTGTCTTCATTTTACCTAGTGTTCATGTAATTTACATACACGTTTTGTTTGCTAGTAAGACCATGTTAAGATATAAGCTAAAACACATTAGCTGATAAATTAGATCTCAAGGGGCTGATGCAAAGTTGTTTGTAAAGAGGAGTTAGATTACCCTTTTAAAAAGGAAAAACATCTACTTGAGATGCATTGGCCCCATGTGCAGTTTACACAACATCATAACCATTAAGGTTTATGTGCCAGCAAGTCGGAAAAGAAATATGCCCGCACTCGGTTTTACCCATATCATGCATGGTACCAGCAGCATGGCAATATTAATGCCATATATGTATACAAAACAGAAACACTTTTGCTATCGGCGCTAACAATAATATACTACAAATCTATGTATGTGTGCAGCAAATAAAACAAAGGGGATTTTGTCATGATTTGATCAAAGCATTTAAGCCTGCAGCCCAGCATCAAGGGACCCCATTTTTCTGCAGGTCCCTAACACTAGCATATATGCCTAGCACATCATTACATTGCAGTTAAATGTACTCACCTCCTAGATACAGAGGGTCACATCTATACAGGGGCTGGCTGTTAGCCACACCCAACTAGGCTTTTTATAGCCTTAATTGAAAGCTGCCATGATGGCACAAGGCAAAATTTTGAAACAAAACAGAAAAGAAATATGCCCGCGCTCGGTTTTACCCATATACATGGTACCAGCAGCATGGCAATATTAATGCCATATATGTATACAAAACAGAAAAACTTTTGCTGTATGTGCCAGCAAGTGTAAAGATATTCTTCCTCACCGATGTATTTGAGTATTTCAGCAGGTCTGCATGAGTCGCAACTTGGTGATGCCTCCTTTACTGTTCTCAGCCTTAATAGGGTCTAAGGCAGCACTAGCAAGAACAAATTACTGTACAGGTTACAGTTACTGTACATGGACAATATTACTCCAGTACCCTAATGTCATTAATAGTGACTGGTGTGTCTAATGCTGGCCATACACTAGCACGATTTCGGGCTGATTGCCAGATTTTAGACGCGTCGTACGATGAATTGTGTCAAAATCGTGTAGTATTTAGGTAGGATACGATCCGAAGCGCACTCCCGCCGCTCTTAAAACGTATCGTATGATCAGATGTGCAGCCCATGTTATCTATCGTAATTGTATGCAAATTGTGCTGTGTATTTGTGCATGCGGTGCATCGTGCTTCTGACCGGCATCATTTGATTTACATTCTGAAGAAGTGTGTATTCTTTCAATGACCTTCCCTCCTAAACTGCAGATCGATCATATCGTGAGATCGTGTGTCAATCGTGCAGCCGGAACTGCCAGGGAGCTCCCGGGGAGTTCAAGGGAAAACGTATGATGAATCGCATCTTATGCTGGTCGTACTAGAGTATGGCCAGCATAACACTATAAGCATCCTTTGTTTGACACAGGAAATAGACATAGATGCTGGTTATATGACAACAGTTTTTAATTACACTTTTCTATTAATAACCTCTTTTCACTGTATTTCTTGGTTTTAACCTTATATTTTGCTAAGTTCTAGTACTATATGTGTGGGATCATACCACAATTTTAATGTATATGACTAAAAGGTAAGTATTAAAGAGGTCTCAGCGTATATTTTGTGTCCACACTAACCGTTTTTGATTAACTATTCCAGTAAAAGTTATCGGATTACTAGTGCCCTCTGAAAAGAAGCTCATTCTCTTCTCCTTGCAAACTGTACTCTGTGTTCTTGCCCCTCTCCTGTTATTAAGAGTTTCAAGTGCCAGATATGCACAGGTCTGTAAATCAAGCCTACGCTAGCGTTTACTTTGTGAGTGATTTCACGCAAGTTGGCATAGTACTCACTCTGCATTAGTCCACAAGACTGCCTTTATGAAACACTTATGCATTCAAGAATGCGTATGTTCTTGTAAATTATTGTAGTCATCAGACCTATTCATATTTTCTAACTCCTTTTACCTCGTGTACGTTTTGGGTTTAAGTACGCTTTTAACTTTATATTAATCATCATTTTTTTTTAATACATACTTTATTCTTTAAATCTGTCCTGAAGCAGACTCCTGCACTTAACCTTGTTCTTATTCCTTTGGCATGGGCTTAAGTTATTAATCTCTTTTAACCTGAGAACAAGTCAAAAGAGATTAGTAACTTCTGTCCATATCAAATGATCTTAACTTTGTAGGAGAATTTGGTGATCAGCAGGGTCAAAAGGCAACATATCAATGAAAAATAATCTGTTTTTAAGTAATATCTTAGTCATAGCAGCCAAAACACATATTGGGTAAAGTATGTAAAGGACACGTCCATCCACTTCTATGAAATTCTGAAGAATTCTGTCTACCAAAAAGGAGAAGCAGCTGTTTAGAGCTGAGAACAGTGTTGAGTAATATTCTGTCAGTCTCCTGCTGCTCAATGCCTCTGCGTAATTTTACAGACACATTAATGTTAGAATTCCTCCAGTTTTGTTGCTCTTTGCTACGAAAAGAGTTAGGTGCACTCTTCGTATGTGTGTAATGGGGAGGGGGAATGTTTTGTTGTGTTGTTGGGGATCCGCAGCGTGGGGGAAGTCCACACTTTCCTAGGCCCGGATGTTACAAACAGCTGTTGGCTGGCCAGTGGGTGGCGTTAGACCCTTCCCCTGTATGTTCAGTGCGGTGGGCTGTCTGCTGCCTGCAGAGTGTTTGAGAGGTGCCGATGCTTGATGCTGTGCATGATTTGCTGAGTTGATGCAGAGTCTGGTGGACGCCTGGAAGGCGCTTGGGGGTGTCCGTACCGTGTTTAGATCCGATTTGGTGGTGTTTGCGGTAAAGGGGTGGGGAGGTTGAGGGGAGCACCGGATCCGGGTACCGGTATGCTTACCCAGAGTGGGGTTGTGGTTTAAAGGAGTGTATACCCAACGCATTTCGGCGTGTCAGCCTTCTTCAAGAAAAAGGCTGACACTCTGAAATGCATTGGGGATATACACCTTTAAACCACAACCCCACTCTGGGCGAGCATATACCGGTACCCGGATCCAGCCAACAGCACCATCAGCTGTTGGTAACATCCGGGCCCAGGAAAGCACAGACTTCCCCCACGCTGCGGATCACCATCACAACACAGCAAGCAACCGGTCGACCGCAGCTTTACTCTACAAAATACCCTACCGGTAGGGTAGGCCTCACCCGAGACTTGATTCGAGACTTTGTTCACAGACCTCACCAAACTTCCCCCACCGTCAATCACACACCAACGCCCACTGCGCTTAAGTCTGTAGACCAAAGGTCCAGCAGGGAATACGTGCTGATCAAGAACTGCACGGCACGGAGCCCCCTGAAAGAGTCCACTGACAGTCCCACCCACAGCCAGTCGAGGTACTACACACCCTCCAACCCACCCATAGCCCCTCATCTCAGACACCTACCTTACCACCCCCCCCCCCCATTCCTGCCAACTCCCCACCACTCCGGAGCAGCATTGTGAATACTCAAATTAATGGTTTGGCCCCCATCTCGTTGTTTGACTTTATTCCTCACACAGTTAGATACACCACCAACAACATAACATTCCACCCCCATTACACACATACGAAGAGCGCACCTGACCACCATTACCACATTGATCTCAAGCAGGAGCAGGTACTCCTGCTAACAGGTGCAGCACTCCCCCCCCCTCTATCTCCTCACACTTGCTCCACATATGCCCATCCCCACCACACTTTAACCCTCCACCTACCCCCGCCCCAAATATTGCTCCCACCATCCCCCCCTATGACTCCCTGCCCCTGGCACCACCCCACCTTGATTAGCACGGTATCCACCCAACCTTTTGCAAGAATGGGGGTTGTTTGTTTAGCTATTTATTTTACCAGAGGCTTTCTTTTAATGAAAAAACTAGGTGTACATGTAATTTATCATCAAACCTAAGTATAGTATAAGATGCTATAGCTTGAGAAACATTCAACCCATTTCAACTTGCCTAGAAGCTTCTGATATGTAAATAGCAAAAGGAACATTGACTTTACATGTAATGTAGTTGCAGAACAAAATGTGTAGTGTCCTAAACAGTCTCACACTAATTCTGCATTTATCCTTTCAAATATTTACAGTACACACATGTATGGGATTTGTTTTTCATCAGGAAATCTGTGAACTGGAAAGTCTTGAAAATCAGAAACACAAAACATAGACCTCACTGATTCCCTCTTCTTGTTGTCACGGTGAGGAACACAGGTAAACAGGTTGAAGAAAATGTGAATGCTAGGAGCAAATGTGGTAAAACACACGTTCATTTTTAATGTAATTTAAGTCACAATGCCCAAAATTGCTGGACAAAAGTCTTCTGATTCCAGGTGTAATCAGTCCCATACTTGTTTTTTGTTGTGTTAGACCTAGAATCCGTATTATACCCTGTCTAGACATTTTTATTGGCACACTGACCTGTTGGAAAGGACATGCAGTATAAGGACAAATTAATTTTGTACTCTAAGCTACTTATGCCAAAATACTGTACTAAGTTTAGCCACATTCTTCAAGATGCTGTGTACCCAAAAATCCTGTTTGGAATAATGAATACACTGCATCAACACTAGACAACCAAGTTTATTTACTAAGCCTTGGATGGAGATAAAGTGGACGGAGATAAAAATTTGGTTATTCCCATAATTTGTGATTAACTTTAAGAGAATTAACAAAAGCTATTACTTTGGGAGTAATTTATTTCAAAGCAATGTTGGCCATTTACAGTAGGGCCGACATTGCAAGTTTTCCGGCAAAAATTTGCGCCAGTGGGAAAGGTGTACCATTCTGGAATGGCGCATTTCGTTCATCCATTTGAATTGAATTTACCCCACTGTCTTTTATGTATGTGTCTCATTAACATAGGGCTTATGTTTGTTTTATTTTTTTTCCGTTAACTTCACCTGATATGAATAAAAGGATATAGCTGACGTTGTTAATTTTAGAGTTCTGATGTCGACTTGCACTAGGAGATATCTTTGGCATGACCATCTAAATTTGCGACCAAGAACAGCAGGAACTTTTCAACACTCTTCCTCAGAGCAGATATAGCGAAGAAATAGGTGGTTCTGGTGTTTCTAAAATGTCTGTGTATAGTCAGTGTGGTGTTGTTTCAATTACCACCCCTTTGTGAAGTTTTCATCGAAATCCATCCAGTGGAAGGCCCAGAACAGGCTCCCCAGGTCAAAGTTCTGCCCAGTGTCCCCGAGTCAAAGTTCTACCTAGTGTACACCAACGGGAGGTCCAACCGGGACCTCAACCCCCCTATTATGTTTTCTGGGATCCAATGTTACCACTCTGTGAAGTTTTAATCCAAATCCATCCAGTGGATGGCCCAGAACAGGCTCCGCGGGTTAAAGTTCTGCCCAGTGTACACCATCGGGAGGTCTGACCGGGACCCTAACCCCTCCTTTAAACCTGGCCAGAATCCAACTGGACCACCTGGTGTTTGTTTCATCCCAATCAGTGCAGGGGTGTCCGAATGCATAACCAACAAACAGACCAGTGAATTTTATATATAAGATTTGAGGCTGATGCAGAGTTGAGTGTTAGTCAATTGTAATTACACTTACAGCTGCGTACATGCAACCAAATGCGCATATGTAACCATATGCAGATTTGTATGCATCTATGCAACCACACCACTCTTATTCATACATTTGTTTTCATTTCAACAGTCAGCATTATCATTCTGCACTTGCATTAGCCCTTTAGCCCTGGAGTAAGAGTTCTGTATGAAAATAGGTGTAACTGTTAGTACACACAGCTCTGCTTTGTGTGGAAAACAGACTACATGCGATGGCGCTGTTCCCACACAATTCACAATTACACCCATTCAGCTACAAGTGGAGATGCGACAGAGTTCAGCATAACTCCCTAGTTGTATCCGCTCGCCTCAGGGGCATTAGCAGTGAAAAAACATGCAAGGTCCAGCTGCAAAACTGACCTTTGTTTTTATTCAAAGAAACCTCATGCAAGCACATCTCCTTAAAGTTTTTTAAAAATAAATATAAATATATATATATATATATATATTTATCTATGCACCTCTGAAAGTGAAACAAGTGCTGTCTGAACCTGCATAAGTGAGACAAACACTTCTTGAACCTGGATAAGTGAGAAACCTCTTATAAGTGAGACTAATTGTGGCGTCACTTGAGATCCCATTTATCAAGGTTGGACATATATATTTATATATATATATATATATATATATATATATATACACACACACGTATACATATACATACACACAGAAAGTGTTCACAACGCTTCACTTTTTCCACATTTTGTTATTTTGCAGCCTTATTCCAAAATGGAGTAAATTAATTTTTGTCCTCAAAATTCTACACACAATACCCCATAATGGCAACGTGTAAAAAGTTATTTTGTGATTTTTGCAGATTTAATAAAAAAGAAAACACACGTACATAAGTATTCACAACCTTTGCTCATTACTTTGTTGATGCACCTTTGGCAGCAATTACAGCCTCAAGTCTTTTTGAATATGATGCCACCTATCCTTGGGCAGTTTCGTCCATTCCATTTTCAGATCTCTCCAGAGATGTTCAATTGGATTCAAGTCTGGGCTCTGGTTGGGCCACTCAAGGACATTCACAGAGTTGTCCTGATGCCACTCCTTGTGATATCTTGGCTGTGTGCTTAGGGTCGTTGTCCTGCTGAAAGATGAACTGTCACCCCAGTCTGAGGTCAAGAGCCCTCTGGAGCAGGTTTTCATCCAGGATGTCTCTGTACATTGCTGCATTAATCTTTCCCTCTATCCTGACTAGCCTCCCAGTTCCTGCCGCTGAAAAACATCCCCACAGCATGATGCTGCCACCACCATGCTTCACTGTAGGGACGGTATTGGCCTGGTGATGAGCGGTACCTGGTTTGCTCCAAACATAACGCCTGGCATTCATGCCAAAGAGTTCAATCTTTGTCTCATCAGACCAGAGAGTCCTTCAGGTGCATTTTGGCAAACTCCAGGTGGGCTGCCATGTGCTTTTTACTAAGGAGTGGCTTCCGTCTGGCAACTCTAATTTACAGGTCTGATTTGTGGATTGCTGCAGAGATGGTTGTCCTTCTGGAAGTTTCTAATCTTTCCACAGAGGAATGCTGTAGCTCGGGTTCTTGGTCACCTCCCTGACTAGGGCCCTTCTCCCCGATCACTCAGTTTAGACGGCCGGCCAACTCCAGGAAGAGTCCTGGTGGTTCCGAACTTCTTCCATTTACGGATGATGGAGGCCACTGTGCTCATTGGGACCTTCAAAGCAGCAGATATTTTTCCGTACCCTTCCCCAGATTTGTGCCTCGAGACAATCCTGTCTCGGAGGTCAACAGACAATTCCTTGGACTTCATGCTTGGTTTGTGCTCTGGCATGCACTGTCAAGTGTGGGACTTTATATAGACAGGTGTATGCCTTTCAAAATCATGTCCAATAAACTGAATTTAACACAGGTGGACTCCAATTAAGCTGTAGGAACATCTCAAGGATGATCAGTGGAAACAGGGTGCACCTGAGCTCAATTTTGAGCTTCATGGCAATGGCCGTGAATACTTATGTACATGTGATTTCTTAGTGGTTTTTTTTTTTTATTAATTTTGAAAAAATCTCAAAAAAACTTTTTACATGTTGCCATTATGGGGTATTGTGTGTAGAATTTTGAGGACAAAAATTACTTTATTCCATTTTGGAATAAGGCTGTAAGATAACAAAATGTGGAAAAAGGGAAGCGTTGTGAATACTTTCCGGATGCACTGTATGTATATGTATATATATATATATATATATATATATATATATATATATATATATATAGTCAAAGCTGGATAAGTGGGATCTCAAGTGACACCACGTTTAGTCTCACTTTACAGAGGTTTCTCACTTATCCAGTTCCTCACTTATCCAGGTTCAAGAAGTGTTTGTCTCACTTATTGCAGGTTCATACAGTACTTGTTTCACTTACAGAGGTGCCTAACTTCCTCCCATGAAAGTCACGTGTAACAAGGATACCACTGTAAATCCAGGTACAGGCTTGTCAAAACCTGTACTAATCCCAGTTACTTAGGTTCAAAAGGCGGTCGTCTCATTTTTAGAGGGGAATAAACTGCACTAATCTCACTTAACCACTTGCCTGGCATGGTCGCAATTTTCCGATCACACCAGGCAGTTCTTTATCTGATATGGTCGCAAAATTTAGACCAATCAGATAAACAGTGTGGGGGCGGCTGCAGGAAGAGAATCTTCCCACAGCGGTTCCTCTACTTGCCTGCCGTCCCTGATCGGTCAGCAAAGCAGGACCCCCAACCCAGCAGCTGCAGGGATTAGTAGCCACTAGGAAAAAATAAATTAACCTCCCCCCTCCCTCCCTTAGTGTACCGGGTGCCTGAAACCGGTGTTCAAAGGAAAGTGGCAGTGGTCCTGATGTTTCCTATGGTGGTGGTTTGAAAAAAAATATTTTTTTTCAAATATTGAAATATATATATTTTTTTATGAAATCATTTTGGATAAGTTGAAATAAATGTTCCTCACCTAATTCACTAAAAAAAAAAAAAATAACAATTTCTGAGCGGTATTTAGAAAACAAATCTTCATTTAAGTGGTTATAGAGGTCCTAATAGCAATTGTCTCGAGCTGGGTATACACGTGCAGATAAAATGCTTGTCAGACCGACAGACGTTTTATCTGGCAGTTTGCCAGCCACAGATTTCCGCGGCATACGCTGTGAGATTTCTCACAGTGTATCAGCCCAACATCTGCGCTCTGCCCCTGGGGGAGGAGACTTTTCCCTGTTCCTTCCATGGGAAGGAACACAGGAAATGTCGGTCTGTCGACCGCAGCTGGGCATACACTGCCCGATGCGGCCGACAGTTTACCCCCTAAATATCGCATCGGACGGGCATGCTGGACAATCCGGCATGCCCGACCGAGCAATATTTAACAATCGCTCGCCCGCACACACGCTGCAATTATCAGGGCGATCCGCGGATATCGGGCGTATCGCCCCGATAATTCTAGCGTGGATGGCCAGCTTCAGTTATAGAGGTGATTGTCAAATTCAGTAAATTGTGAATTTACAAAGACAGTACTTCTATTCATATGAGTAGACCTGAGCTAGAGATTGCTGCCTTTTATTCCATTTGTCGGACTGAGGCAGGGATTGACATTAGCGTGGGGGTGGGCATTTTGTGACAGGTATTTATCCACTTCTGAGATAATCCCTGACCCTCACTTGTAATGGTAAAACTTGCCTCCATTTGGTGAGTGTAATGCACTGGCAGTATTTCTGGCTTAGAACTTTCTAGCTATGCTCATACCCCTCTCTTTCAGTTATTTACATACCTCTCTTTCCCAAAAAAGCAAAATGGAACTCTGCATTTTTTTCCACAAATACAGCTTTCTGCAGTCTAAGTACTGACAGTGCTTTTTTTTTCACGAGAGACGTTTGCTACAGTACGTAAAATATTAAAGTTTTTACCAGCCGCTTGGCTTAAATTGTATTGCATGCACATACAATGTTAGCACAGATCATTTACATTACATGGGTAGTGCAAATATACCAAAACTATTATTCTATTCCTGTAATATAAGGAGCACCAGGTAGATTTGCCCAGCGCAGCTATTCCGTTTATCTGTTGAAACTGAGTAATATTACAAGATCATTGCCAAATGAAGGGGTCATTTCAGTGAGAATAATTTTGTTTTTATTTTGCAAAAATTAAAACCAGAGAAGAAAATTATTTTGCTACTGAGAATTTGTTTTAAGTCAAATTATGATGCTAAATGATCAGACTTTCAGTGCTAATATGTAATTCCCTGGAATGACCACCAGATGACATCACAGACCACATCATTTCCATGTTTTCATTGCAGTTTTAAAATCTGAATCCTGCAATCTAGTGCTGTAAATGTTGCTCTTGGCACAGGTTCAGCATATTAACAGTTACAAAATATAAGTCCTGTTGTTAAAGAAAATGAATAACAAATGAAATGGACATGATTTATAGCCAGATGCAGTACAGTGAGCTGTACCTTATGCCATTTTGCTTACATGTGCTACTACCCAAAATTCTGCCAATGAAGGTTTGTATTTTGCCAATTGTAAATCATAAATAAAATTGTGTCCTACTCCATAACAGAGCTAAAATGACCTATAATTGGACTGCAGAATAGTAACAAGTATTATAAAATGTAAAATTAGCACAATAAATAATCTTGCAAAATACATTATAGTGAGGTCCTATCAAAGTTTCCCTTGTGCTCACATTATGAAAAGAAGAACAAAAAGTCATGTTATCACCTTGAATCTGTAATTTCAACTACATTTACAGGGGTATTCAATATGGGTGCGATAACATCGTTTTTGCGTTAATATCGGAGGTATGACGTCATTATTGCAGGTTTTACTTTTACACCGTATACAATTTCAAAGATTTATCGCAGTTTTGAAAAGTCTTAGATAAAAAACGGGGATAACTTTTCACCATTGAATAGGTGTCGAAAAAAAGTGCAGAATTGGGGTTTAGGGGTGCAGGCTTAAAAAAAATAGCCTGCACCCCTGAGAATGACATTTAAAAAAGAACTGTGTCAAAAAAAGTAAAAAAAAAAAAAAAAATAGGGACACCCCAAAAAATTAATTTAAAAATTGGGCTGAAAAAAAAAAAGGGAAAAAATTGTTAAACAATAGGGAAATAGGTTCAGGGCTATTCTGCAAGTATGCGGCAGGTGTTTTCTAGAATAGAATGATAGCGGCAGGTGCACAAATGCAGAATTTTTAAAAAATTACTTTAGGGACACCAAAATATGCTAGTACCCATTTTCATGTACCCCAAATTTGATGGGACCACTTAAAAAAACGAAAAAAATAACCTAAGTGCTCTTCTGCATCACTTCTTCAATGTCGGGAAAAAAACACCTGCTGCGGCTATTTAAATCCCCGACTTTCAATTAAAGGCTAAAACGGGGGTACCCATTGTGTTCCCCCATGTTTTTACAACTTTAGGGGGGTCTTACAATTATTTTAAGGAAAAATTCGTAACTTTACGCAAATCCAACTTCGGAGTTTCCCGTTTTCGTTAATTTTATATTGAATACGGGTATAAGCGGGAGCGCGCACCAGACTTTAACACAGGAAAAAACTCCGATATGAAACGTTAACTTCGACAGTGAAGTGACACCCACTCAGTGTACAGTATATCTGTATCAATTTATGTGTAGACACCCCCACCACCACAGCAGCTCCTGAACCAAAGGGATAGAATAAGCCTGAGTGCCAGTGAATCCAATTACTGCCCCTCATATATGGCTATTCATTTTCTTTACACAAATTGTATTAATATATGTGTAAACACTGTATATAATATCTGCAGTTATAATGTCAGTGTTGTACTATTTTCAGGAATTATTTATAATTATTTAAAATTCTCACAGATATTTGAAGTTTTCTAGCATCCATATTATTTACAATCCCAGTTTCTAGCACTTTCACAAGACATTAAATAATGTTGTATTTTTTCCTCTAGTAACCCTTATCTGTTGTGTATTTTCCTATGCTAAAGAATCTGTTAGAAAGAGAGGCACCATTTTTGTATACATACCTCCCATAGTGATTTATAGCGGTATTGGTACACATCATATTATTTTGCCAGTTTCTCATGCATGTTATAGCGCAGCTGTCACAAAACAGAATGTGACAGGAGGAGTCGGAGAGATGCTCTGGGAAGTGACACCTATGCTCTAAGAGGCTGTGATTCTAAGTTGGATGCAGGGAAAGCATCGAATGCAAGGACCCCGATGTTTTCCTCTGTGCATTTATCACAGATACACTGCACACGCCTCCCTATTAGTTAGCGCCAGAGGACGCAGATCCACATTGCATGGAAAGCCGTGCAGTTTTGATGGGCATTTCTGGGTATTAACTGACGGGTGTCCAACAGGCGGGGGGGGGTGGGGTGCTGTGTAACAAGGGTGTCACTGTCTGCTCCTAATGACACAGTTACACGGACACCGGCGGCCATGGTCCCTTGGACATTCTGCGGCTGCCATAGGCAGGCGGGATGTCCGATTCGTGCCACTGCCGTGGGTGGGTGTCTCAATAGGTTGCCCATTAGCATAAAGGCGCAGTAGTGAGGCAGACTAGGGGGAGATTTATCTAATCGTGGAGAGAGATAAAGTACCAACCAATCAGCTTCTAACTGTCATTTTACAGGCTGTACTAGAGGAGTGACAGAAGCTGATTGGTTGCTACTTTTTCTTTCTCCAAGACTTAAAACTTTTTTTTTTACATAATTTTATGTGAAGGGAAATTCTTAAAAATGGTCCAAAATGTGCATAGTTTCAATCTAAATGAAATACTTTTATTCTGCACACAATACTGACCTCTGTTGTTATGGTACACAAAATACAAACCAAGATGTGGGCCATTGTTAAAATTTTATATCTGACTTTGTATGATCCTAATGTAATGTGTGCATATTATGGGTGGCACAATGGTTAGCATTGCAGCCATCCATCCAGGGGTCCACTTCACGGGGATGCTGAGCTATGACGGAAGTATTCTAGTGACAGGATGTACTTGTTGTATGTGAACATAGGCAGACTGTTCTAGTGTGCTATCACCTCTTCCTAGATCTGCCACTGATAACTGCATGCAACCTGTAGGTAGCTGAGACCTTCTAGGACCCAGTGTCGTCTGTCAGCCCTTGTGTAACTGCACCAGAGCCCCTACTGTCGCACAGTCTGCTTCTCATCCAGTGTCTTGGCTACCTGCCAGATCATTATTGTCGGCCGATCAGCACTGTGTGCTGTTTGAAGCTCCACCTACAGTATGCTGTTTGCTCACAGCCCATAAATTAAATTTAAAACAAAACAGAGTGAAAATGCTTGCTGTTGGAAGACGGGCCCCCTAGGACCCACTGGCCCTTGGCAGCTGCCTGGTTCGCCTTTTGGGTAATCTTGCCCTGCCCACAGTCTCCGAAGGAACTGCCGCTCACCTATCCTCCCTGCAGGGGCACACGGGCAACCCTGGGGGAGGGGAGCATCACAGCCCCATCTCACACTCTTTCTATCCCCGGCAGGAGCCTTCCTCGGAGTCTGGTGCGTGGTTGACAGCAGGGAGCATGAGTTCCTTGCTGGCTGCGCCCCCTGCTGGCTGGTGCTCTATGCTTCAGTGTAGTCCGAGTACTGGTCGGGCTGGCCCTGTATATAGTAAAATAATTGCTGCAGGTTTAACAATGTACACATGTAGGCAAAGGTGAACATAAGCAAGTCGACCATATAGCAGGCTGTGCTGAATTGTGTGTATTCATAAATATGTATATTTTCAGACTGATCTTTTGCACCTGGCGTAGGGCTGGTACAAGTGCAACCTGATAATGATAACTGGTCTGAAACCAAGCGTACTTATAGGGCAGTCTAGCAGCAAAGATGTGTACAACTCTTCAGGGCCGTAACTAGGTGCAACCTGTGCCATGGCACAGGGCACCGCAGGGCAGGGGTCGCTGCCTGGGCCTATCAATTTACCTGTTTATTATCATTCTCACTTGTAGCTTCCTCTTCTTTTATCCCCTGCATCTCCTGGCCTCCCCAAGGCTCTTCTCTGACCCTTTCCCATGTCCCTATTTAAAAAAGGAAGGGGAGACGTCGCTGCTCTCTCTGGCACAGGGCACCATAAAGTCTAGTTATGGCTCTACAACACTGCATACAGTACAAATGAACATATTAGTTCCATGCATTTAACGCTGCATTAGTCCCATAGTTATTGTAGGTAAGCAGAAGCTACAACTGGCTTACATATATGATGTAATTGTTATCTTCGTACACAATATAATTGTTACTGCTGTAGAGCCACTTTTTTTTGCTGTTATGGCAGAAAACCCGTCTTCATGAAACACCAATTTTCATTATTTTTCAGATGTAGACTTGCAGTGTTTTTAAGATAAGGGAACATATATGCCATGTAAATACATTTAGTGCTGGTGGAAATTAGGACTGTATTTACATTTAACACCACATGTTTCTATTCATTGCCATAAGAGTAATATTAATTTTAGCAGGCTTAAGTCGAATATATAATCCACTGTGAGCTGTATTTATACTTGCAACACTGTAAAGACTATGCATAGACTTTAATAATGTTTTAGAGTCCTACGGTATGATAAAGATATTCATCAGATTTTTGCACCTGTTATTATTCTAGTGAGCATTCGGTAAGTATTCAGTTTTATTAACAAATTTCTCCAATTTATTTTGGCCTTTTACCAGCATGCTCTGCCGTGTCCCTCTTTATTGTAATTAGCAATACCAGTGGAATAGACTCATGCCATAGCTATTTTAAATGACGCACAATTTGAGATACAGTTCCCTTGGTTGGATGATTAATAATAATGTTCTAGCTTTACATAAAGCCGTTATGAGTGCAAGGCTAGAAAAATGTCTGACATGCCATGTTTTCTAAAGGAATTTAAATATCTATATAATTTTTTTGCAGTGGTGGAAAATTAGAGAATAATTGATCTGTCTACCACTTATTTGTTGTATTTAGCTAAGGCTTTATTCTTCTGTATGATTTTGACACTGCAATGTTTGTTTTCCTTCTACTTAGACACAGGGCTGCAATCAGAAATAGTGGGACCCAGTACAAATGAAAATGGCAGGGCTCCCCACACACTCCTGCAAAGACCTTGCAGATGCAGAGGTGTGGTATTGAGCCCTGGTACCTAGAGTAGGCACATGCTGTGAAGCTCATTACATGGTACTGATGCACCTCACATGCCTCTCAGACCTCTCCTTATGTCCATCAAATCTCCCTGCATCCAATTAGACCTCACACATACCCCAGACGTACCCGCATGACATATATTTTAGATAGATATACAATAAACCACAGATCCTGCACACTCAGAAAGTGTTGAACCTACACAGTTGCATTTCTCATAGGATTACTGGAAAAACCTGGATACAGTGTAAGGAATAATGACAGACCTTGTTAAATACATACACTCACTCCTAAGCAGTCCAACAAAAGTGTAACGTGAGTCTGTCTTTTTAGGTCCCAGAGTGCCACCATTATATAAATATAGATAGCTATATATGTATATAGATATCTGTTTATTATATTTGTAACACTGCAACGCCAGCCTTGACAAAAGGGTCTTGTACGGCCCTGAAACGTTGGCATATCTAGGCATGCATTAAAGACTTCTATTTTTTCACATCAAGTCCGGGAGTGCTGCTGTTCATTTGTTACTTTATGTATATATATATATATATATATATATATATATATATATATATATATATATATATATATATATATATATACAGTGTATATGTATTAAGGAGTCCATACTGGTGGCACTCAGGAATGAGAGACACAAAAAAGTACAGCCATGGCCAAAAATTTTGAAAATGACACAAGTATTGGTTTTCACAAAGTTTGCTGCTTCAGTGTTTTTAGACCCTTTTCTCAGATGTTACTATGGTATACTGAAGTAAAATTACAAGCATTTCATAAGTGTCAAAGGCTTTTATTGACAATTCCATTAAGTTTGTGGAAAGAGTCAATATTTGCAGTGTTGACCCTTCTTTTTCTAGACCTCTGCAGTACGCCCTGGCATGCTGTCAATCAAATTCTGGGCCACATACTGACTGATGGTCGCTCATTCTTGCCTAATCAATGCTTGGAGTTTGTCAGAATTTGCAGGTTTTTGTTTGTCCACCCGTCTCTTGAGGATTGACCACAAGTTCTCAATGGGATTAAGGTCTGGTGAGTTTCCTGGCTATGGACCAAAAATTTCGATGTTTTGTTCCTCGAGCCACTTAGATATCAATTTTGCCTTATGGCAAGGTGCTCCATCATGCTGGAAAAGGCATTGTTCGTCACCAAACTGTTCTTGGATGGTTGGGAGAAGTTGTTCTTGGAGGATGTTTTGGTACCATTCTTTATTTATGGCTGTGTTCTTAGGCAAAATTGGTTGGCGACTTTGCGTTATTGCATTATTGAACACATTCCGGCACAACCAAGATGGGGCGACAGATTCCAAATGTTGAAAGCTGAATGCCGGTGGATTTTTCATCTTGATACTTTAGCCTCCAGGGGGCTTAATGAAAAGCTGTGGTTACCCTGTTTTTTAGAACGCTTACCTGAGCATGAGCCAATGTTTTTTCTGATTATTTGCTTTGATGTGTCCGTTATCTGATTACCTTTCTCCTTTTTTCTTTTCTTTTATCTTTTTTCTTTTTATTCATTATTTTTATATTTGACATAGAAGTTGATTACTTGCTACTTATGTGTGGCCATGGGATTCTTTTTACACAAGCTTAAGTGTCAGTTTCACTTATCATTGCAGCATATCTAGTCTGTTTACAGTTTACATCCCTTACGATGTTTGCCTTCTATTCGCTGCGAACTGTTCAGAACTGTTCTTTCTTTTTTTTGTGCTACACATCTATGCATTGTTTACATATTTATGATGGATAGAGCATTGAAACGTTAGAATATACTTCTTTGTATGTCTCATTCCTGAGTGCCGCCAGTATGGAATCTTTTGTATGCAGCTACACAGACAGTGCATAGCTTGGAGGGCACCGGATCGTAATTATTTATTTATTGCTGTTTTTGCACATTAGAGGAGTGCAATTTCCATACTCGGCGCTATCACCACTTTAACCGGCCAAACTGTTTTGGTGCCTTCCTCATAACATACCTATAACACGAAAAAAATCAGGTGGCAATATGTAAACAAAATAGACACGGACACCTGATGAAAATTCTGTCTAAAGAATGGAAACGTTGACTAGCGGAGGCTCCGTTTCTGTATTGTTTACATATTCTGAGTGTCACCTGATTTTTTTGTGTGTATATATATATATATATATATATATATATATATTTTTTTTTTATATATATATATATATATATATATATATACATATATATATATATATATATATATATATATATTATTTTTTTTATATATACATATCAGGTAAAATAAGTATTGAACACATCAACATTTTTCTCAGTAAATATATTTGTAATGGGGCTATTGTTATGACATTTTCATCAAATGTCAGCAACAACCCATGCAATCCACACATGCAAAGAAATCAAACTATAGATGTCCCTAAATTAAGTTATATGTAATAATGTGAAATTACACAGGGAAAAAGTATTGAATTCGCTTGCTGAAATTTATTTAATACTTTGTACAAAAGCCTTTGTTGGTAATGACAGCTTCAAGACGCCTCCTGTATGGAAAAACTAGTCACATGCATTGCTTAGATGTGATTTTGGCCCATTCTTCCACACAAACAGTCTTTAAATCTTGAAGGTTCCGTGGACCTCTTCTATGAACTCTTGGCCTGATTCAGACCTGGTCGCAAGCGCTGAGCGCTCGCAACCGGGTCGATGGTGGCCCAGAGCGCATGCGCACGACGGAGCCGGCTAGCGACGGGCACTCCGTCACTTCGGAACTTGCAACAAAGGGGGCGAGCTGTAGATGTTGAGTGACAGCTCGCCCCCTTTGGTGGGTGGCTGCCCAAACGGAGGCGTTCCCATGAGAACGCCTGTCGTTTGGGGGCGGCCCCGCTGACATCACGAGTGATGTTAGTGGAGAGATTCCGGCTCTGTTAGAGCCGAAATCTCTCTGGGGCTTGCAGGCCACGAGACCCTACAACAAGGGTTTCGTCGCAAGCCCGATGGTCGCGATGGTCTTGACCATCGCGACCATTATCATGGCCGCTTGCTGTAGCTGTGGGTCGTCACCCACAGCTATGCAAGTGGCCAGGAGGCCGTTCTAAAAAAAAATAAAAACCCGGCCCTGATTCAGAGCGAGCGCTCTGTCAGAGCGACTGGGTCTGAATCAGGCCCTCTGATCTTTAGTTCTTTCCATAGATTTTCAATTGGATTCAATTCAGGTGATTGGCTGGGCCATTCTAGCAGCTTTATTTTATTTCTCTGAAACCAATTGAGAGTGTGTTTGGCTGTGTGTTGGGGATCATTGTCTTGCTGAAATGTCCACCCTTATTCCATCTTCAGCATCCTGGTAGATGGCAGCAGATTTTTATCAAGAATGTCTCGGTACATTTTTCCATTCATCCTTCCTTCAACCACATGATGTATGCCAGTACCGTATGCTGATAAACAGCCCCCCAACATGATGTTCCCACCTCCAAACTTCACTGTTGGTATGGTGTTTTTGGGATGATGTGCAGTGCCATTCCTCATCCAAACATGGTGTGTTTTATGGCATCCAAAGAGTTAAAATTTGATCTCATCTGACCAGACTATATTCTCCCAGTATTTCACAGGCTTGCCCAAATATTGTGCAGCAAACTTTAAATGAGCTTCAACATGCTTTTTCTTCAGCAATGGAGTCTTGCGTGGTGAGCGTGCATACAGGCCATGGCGGTAAAGTGCATTACTTATTGTTTTCTATGAAACAATTGTACCTGCTAATTCCAGGTCTTTCTGAAGCTCTCCACAAGTGGTCCTTGGCTCTTGGACAACTCTTCTGATAATTCTTTTCACTCTGTCAGAAATCTTACGAGGAGCACCTGGTCGTGGCCGGTTTATGGTGAAATGATGTTCTTTCCACTTCCGGATTATGGCCCCAACAGTGCTCACTGAAACATTCAGAAGTTTAGGAATCCTTCTATAACCAATGCCATCAGTATGTTTTGTAACAATAAGGTTGCAGAGATCTTGAGAGAGCTCTTTGCATTTACTCATCATGAGATGTTTCTTGTGTGACACCTTGGTAATGAGACTCATTTTTATAGGCCATCAGTTTGGACTGAACCAGTTTATATTAATTTGCACTGACAAGGGGCAGGATTGCTTTCTAATTACTGATAGATTTCAGCAGGTGTCTTGGCTTTACATGCCATTTTGCACCTCCCTTTCTTCGTGTGTTTGTGTACTTTTTCCCTGTGTAATTTCACATTATTACACATAACTTAATTTATGGACATCTATTGTTTGATTTCCTTGCATGTGTGGATTGCATGGGTTGTTGCTGACATTTGGTGAAAATTTCATTACAATAGCCCCATTACAAATATATTTACTGAGAAAAATGTTGATGTGTTTAATACTTATTTTACCCGCTGTATTTGTGTATATAATATATATATATATATATATATATACACACACACACACACACACAATACTGTACAAAAGTTTGTCAGGTGTCGAAAATATGCTGCAAAGTAAGAATGCTTTCAAAACACACAACCAAACGATTGCACTTTATGTTGGCCACAGGAAACATTGCAGACAACATCAAGACTGGATGGACATATTTAAATTATTTTTCTGGCCAAACATATTCTGAGGCCAATTGGTAAGTGTGTATGCGTAACAAAATTGGTCGATCGATGCTTCGTTCTAGTGTGTACCCCAAACTACTCTCTTTCTTCCTCCCTGCTTCCATTGGCACACCACAGTTGAATGCAGTGTAGCTGTGGTGCACATGAGAGAGGTACTGGCTTTCCCCTACAGTCTCTCCCACTGTCCTCTTTTTCCTAGCAGTCTCTCCCGTTATCTCCTTTTCCCCTGCAGTCTCTCTCACTGTACCCTTTTCCCCTGCAATCTCTCTCATTGTCTGGAATCTGCCCATGCGCCTGACCCGTACTGCGCGTGTGCAGTACGTGTCTGCCATCCCGCACGCAGTCCAGCAGCAGACTGTCAGTGATTGACAGTCTGCTGTCATTTCTGGGTGGGGAGAGGGTGGCGACGGCCACAGTTTCCCATAACGGAGGCGTGTCGCTGCCATTGGGGTGGAATGGAGAGGCGAAGATCTCAGTCAGCCGAGATTTTTTGCCCTCTTTTATTCATCTGCGGCGGCCGACTTTTGTGTTACCACACGGTCACTCAGCCGACCAAAAGGGAACGCAGATGATCCGATGCTGCGTCCTTTGACACAGCTGGGATCAGTAATGCATATTACAGCTATCGCAGCTGCTAACATGTCAGCAGCAGCCATAGCGTATCCATCTGCAGCTGAATCACCCCCTCTGTTCTGGAGTGATTTCTGAAACACAAGTGATAATGATTTCTGTTCGTAAGTCAGTCTGCTCCTCATATACCCCATTCCAAATGGTATGAGAATAAACCTGTCTGCACTGTCATTTACTCCTAAATGCATAGTTATCCAGGTTATAGGCAAGGACGATGTAAAAAAAGTGAAGGTTACAGGTGTACTTCAGGGTCCAGTCTTCAACACTGGGTATCCCAGCTAGTACATAATATCGGGATATATACAAATCAAAACAGGGAAATGTATCATTGGTAGATAAATGTAAAATGCGCTGGATCCAGTGTAATTTTACACATATATTGATCTCCAACATATATTAAAACCATTTCCGTAGTGAAAATCACTTTTATGGTATGATGATATTGGTACATGTATTACAGACACCATAATACATGTACCGATATCACCATACCGTGAAATGGCATCAGTTTTGTGGCAGATCTTATTCAAAAGGTATTAGCTCACTTTTGTGGTTTATTATTTTTTTCCCATATATACCAGGATAACCTGCTGGTATGCGTCTGTGCATGCACCGTCCTTCTGGGAATGAGTTCTTTTTTTTTTCTGAGATCTCATGCATTCACATTAGGGCCAGCATGATGTAGCAAAACAGCATAAGCTGATGGTCTACAGGCTGCTAGTGCGGATGAGATGTTAATGCATCTCATTGTTATTGCGTCCTATTTCGCCGGCACGATATGTGCCGTAATAATACATCTCCCCTGCATTAAGTGCATTAACCCTGGCCAGTCATATGTCATTCTATCAGATTGCAGTGGGAGGGAGAGAGAGATTTGAGGAATAGGGGGAGACAGGAGAGAGACTGGGTGAGAAAAAGTTGTGAGGAATAGGGGTAGATGGGGGTGAGAAAAAGATGGGGGAAATGGAGAGAACGAGGAGAAGGGAAATAGAGAGATCCTGCAAATGAGGGGGGAGTTTAAAAGTATTATTAGGAGATGGGAGAAATAGAGGAAAAGGGTGAGAGAGACCGAGAAATGGAAGGATTTGGAAATTGGAGAGCGATAGGAATGATACTATTTATTCTGAAAGTGAGCATACCCCATGGTAAAGGATGAGCAACTGGAAAATACACTTTTTGCAAACGCCAAACATTCTAGAAATCGCAACATAAAGGAGATGCTGCTTTTAACCATTCAAGCTTTTTATCTAACACCAGATGCCCTTTGTGTGCTTTCTAAGAGCTGATGAGAGAACTATAACTGTTTGTGATGGAGTGTCGATGAAATAATCAAGTTTCACTGGAATGTCAGGGGATTCGTTATACTTCAATTTGCTTGTGCTTGAAGAGGGCTGTTTAGAAGCACATTGTAAAGGTGGTCACACATCTCTAGGTCATATTACTGCAGATGATCATACACTTAAAGAATTTCCTTATACCTGTTTGGTTCTAGCACTCGCGGTTGTGCATCCCATCTTCCTAAAATGGTGAATACAATAAGTACATAGGCATAACATTTTGCAGACATTTTTTTTTGTGTTGCAACCTTGAAGCTTCCATATATGAAATAATGCTAAAATAACTAATTTGGTTTGATCAAATTATAGTAACTGCAGGGTTTAATCATTTGCAATAGCATGACTGCAAGTTTGTCCTCAATTGTTTCTCTGCAGGTTATTAATGCTGTACAGTTTGTGCTGGTTTTGTATGTAAATGCTAGCCTTGTACAAACTAGGAGCATGTGGACAGCTGACCAGGTTTTACAGTATAGTGAATACTAATAATTCTATGAGCCGTATTCAGAATGACAAAAAATATTTTTGTGTAGCCGAATGGCACTGGATATTCAAATATGAGGATGCAGAACAAATAGTATGGTACTTAGTCCTTATTGCAGATGGAGGATCCTGACGTATGTCCCCTTATATGCAGAATTCTCGAGGTCTCCCAATATTGTTCGTTTAGTACATGAAAAAGAATAAATACAGAAAAAAATGTCTTTAAAGGGCTGGTGGATTTTCTTTACAATGTCTATTTGTAATAGTATAATTCTATTCGTTGGTCGGGTGTAGTGGGAGCGTACCCTGACTCACGTTTAAATAAATAAATGTAATCCCAAAAAGGTTGATTTTCTGTATATATGCCACTTTCACAAAGAGGGGGTTGGGTCATGCGTACCCTACTCACGTAGTAAGCATCTTGTGTTCTACCTATAAAGGTTTCTTTAGGTTTACAACAGGATTCTCTTGTAGTATATCTCCATACAGTGGATCCTCAAAAAAAGAGGAATGGTGCCATATATACAGGTTGAGTCTCCCGTATCCAAATATTCAGAAATACGGAATATTCCGAAATACGGAATTTTTTGGGCTTGACTGAGAAAATTAAACCTTTGATTTTTGATGGTTCAATATACACAAACTTTGTCTTAGGCACAAATTATTACAAATATTGTATAAAATTACCTATAGGGTGTATATGAAACATAACTGAATTTTATGTTTGTACACAAACTTTGTTTGAGCCACAAAATTATTGAAAATATTGTATAAAATTACCTGCAGGCTGTGTGTATAAGATGTATGTAACACATAAATGCATTCTGTGTGTATATTTGGGTCCTATTCCCAAGATATTTCATTATGGTATACAATTATTCCAAAATACGGAATATTCCGTTATCCAAAATACCCCTGGTCCCAAGCATTTTGGATATCGGAGACTCAACCTGTAGTATAATATCTTTAATAATAAAATAACATAAAGCACAAAATATAAAATCCAAAAAAAAGGAAAGATATTGACCTGTTAGTTTGACAGATATTGCCAGGTCTCCCGTTTAGTTGTCCAGCAAGTTCCTTATAACCAACGCGTTTCAACCTGTCACTGAAGGTCGTTTTCAAGGTATAGTTTGAATCGCACCCGCGATACTTTTTCGACTCCACGCGCTTGCCCGCGTATCTCCGTGTTCAATTTGAAAGTATGCGAAAACGGGACCCGGCAAAACTGAAACAAGCGGAAAGTCCTGTCAGATTTGGGGAAATCGGCCTGACTCCCCCCAAAAGATGCTCTGACATGGGGGTTAGCTATGGTTACCCCCAATTTGGCTTGCTAAAGGTATTTGGTGTTTTTAGACGGGCTCAATAGCTGCTAAATAGCGTTTTTGTACAAGTGGTGACGAATAGTATTGAGGAGGTTTTTTTTGCAGAAAATAACTTATCCCAGCAAATTTGGGGTACTTGAAAATGGGGGCCAGCATATTTTAAAGTTGCTAAAGTTAAGTTTAAAAAATCGTGAAAACTCCACCTGCCGCAAGCATCGGCAATGAAAAAAACACCTGGGGCATACTTGGGGAACCACCTAGAGTCTAGTTCTCTAGTTTTTAACTTTGTCCCCTAATATTTTTTTTTCACCCCCAAAATGAAAGTGATTTTTTGGGATGTTCTTAAGTGTTTTTTTTTTTTTTTTTGACGCAGTTTACCTTTGGGGGACTGTCTGAAGGCTGCACGGGGGTTCCCGCAAGGTTGCACCCCAAAACCCCAATTCTGCACTTTTTTCCGCCTGCTATTCATAGGCGAAACTTTTTTGCCTATTACATTGCACTGAATTTCCGCCTAGACGGAAAGTCTTTCAATTTGAATATGGCGATACTTTTCCGCCTGGCGAAATGACGTGTTTTTCGACGATTCCGGCTTTTCGTTCCAAATTGAATACTGGCCTATATTTTTTCTTGATAAAATCATGATCCCATAAACAACTGAAACTGTTCCTCATTAGTGACTCTTCTATCACTAGGCTCTATAACATGGTGCAAATACTTATTGTATGCTATGTTACCTAAACAAATAGTGCCAACATTCTAAAATAATTTCCAGGGATCATTTTCTGCTTAACCTGTCACTGTAACCACATCACAAGCTCACTACTATTCTGCTTATGTGGGTCTTGGAGCTCTACAATGCCTACTGTGGTCTTGTTAACGGAGTTTGATTGTAATGTATATTTTGTTACAAGGTTATTAATCTTGCACTAATTAGATTGTGTCGGGAGCTGCTGAAGCAGATCTATACAACCCAGTAGGTGAAGTTCTACACCCACATATCTCAATGTATTTATTGCATGTTAAATGAGTGCTCCTCTTCAACAAATGTGGACCTATAAATCCTACTGCAGAGGTTCCAAACGTGGTCCTCAAGGCACCCCAACAGTTCAGGTTTTAGGACTATCGATGGTTAGGCACAGGTGGTTAAATCAAATTGGCTCAGGTACTAATTATGTCACCTGTGGTCAAGCATGACTATCTCTAAAACCTGAACTGTTGGAGTTCCTTGAGGACCGCGTTTGGGAACCTCTGTCCTAGTGAATAAAAATAGATCATCACATTTAACGAGCAGAGAAACATATATTGTGTAGTCGGTCAAAAGTAGGTACAAATGTTTAAAATCTGGGACTGTGCCTTTTTATTCAAGGAGATTTGGTAGCCATGCAACAATATACTTTATACAAAACACAATATACAAAAAACATTTGATGTAAATAATTCTACCACTGCCATAAATGCAATTTTCCTTAACAGACAATTGAAATTGTAGAAGCCTATCTATGGTCTCGCTGTTTTGTGATTAAGAGTATGGATACTTGTGGACTTAAAAGTTAGTTTTGCAGTAGCCGTCTTTTTTGTATTATATGATGAGCAAATCCTTGTAGGCTCAGTGGACATGGGGCACTCAACTGCTCCTTTAGTAACTCAGTATTAAGCCGCAGAATGTAACAGTTAATCATGCACTTTCATCTGGCTAGCAAATACCAGGTTTTTGCTTTTACGCGGCAACATAAGAAGTCACTGCTTGTTTTTAACGTGTTTAGCAAAATCAGCTTCTAAATTAAATGGCAATGCTGTCCCTTCCAAAGGCATAGAGCAAGTCTATGAATGGTTAAGGTAAAACCGTGTACAGATTAAAATTAATGAATTCTGCTTACTTGCTATACGGTTTCTCATTTGTTCATTGTTTGGTGTATTATTTTGATTTTTAAGTACTGTCATTATGCTTATTGTCTAAGTGGTGCTAGACATGTAAATTCTGCATCTGGTCCACTAGCCACTACTGTTCAGGTTCATTCTGGTCTGCTTTTTGCATATTAGGTTTCCTTGTCGGTTGCAAAGACATTGCAAAGTATTCCTGTGGAGCGAAGTATACATTTTAAAATTCTTTTAACAACTGGTGAACATTACTTGTTCTTTTGCCAAGGTACACTTTGAAGTTGCTGACTCTCTTCATTTTATACTGTACAACTTTAAAGAATTCTTTGCAGCACTTTTTTTTTATTTTCTTTATCAGCCAATGCCGTGAGTGTATATACTGATCAGAAGTTTTAGAACACCTGCATTTTTTGTTGAAATTTATGCAATTTAATTTCTAAGTGTACTCTGAATGAAAACATAGACTAAATACAACAATTGGAGATAGAAATCAAATCTTATAATAAATTTATTTAACAAAGTTTAAACAAATTTTTTTGTTTTTTCAAAGTAGCCACCTTTTGCAGATATATAACCACCTAACGCACTTATATTATTCTTTCTACAATGGAAATCAAATATTGTTTGGCAAGTTTTTCCCAACACTGTTGCAGAAGTTCCCACAAATGTGTTGTACTTGTAGATTGCTTTGCTTTCACCTTACTGTTTTCTATTTTTTTTGCAAAGCAGCTCAATAGCGTTTAAATCTGGAGATTGTGCTGGCAATTCCATGATTTTAAGCCTTCTGTCTTGTTCTTTTCTTCAAAGGTCATTCCGACGTAGCATGGACGTATATTTTGGGTCATTATCTTGACCAACTAGGCGTACTGTATATCAGAAAGTATTGCATGGTGCTTCAAAATACTGTTGTAGGCCATTAGGTTCAGGTTGCAAGTTGCCAATTCAGCAAAAGAGTTTGTAACATCATGCTTCCCCTCCTTATTTGACAGCTGTTGTCACATGCGTTTATTTACTAAGCTGCATTACAAAAACACATGCGTTTATTTACTAAGCGGGTCACAAATAACCCTGGGTGATGAACTAAGGATTTAAAATTTTGATTCATCGGTCTATTTATCAAAACATTTTTTTTCTTTTTTATAACTTTGAAAATGACATTACTTTTCAGGTTTTTTTTTGCTAACCTAATCTTTTTTCTCTTAACCACTTGCAGTTTACCACTTGCCTATATATACGATATGCGCTTTGATCAGCAGTGTGTATACAGTATGTGCATATTGGTTATAGAAAAAAGTGTAATTGTGAACAGATGTTAGAGAAATAGAACAGTAAGAGAAGGCTAAATAGATTGACAAACAGATGTGTGTGTGCTGCACACTGTTCTATATAAAATTGTTTATGTATATTACCTTCATCTTCCGTTTTGCACCGCTGCACTAGCAGGAGGGATAGAGTGTGACTGGCATTGCAACGTTTTGTGTTTCTGGTACATCAGTTTTGCAGAATTACTGTCCATGATCCATTGGATGGATACAAACTCATAATCCATTTCCATTTCATGTATACGCTCAACTTGCATCAGCTCTATCTTCATGAGTACCAGGTTCATCTTACTGGCAGTAAAGGGAGATTTAGGGCTGAAGACTTGGTTCTCCTCCACAACACTACTGTTTTTTATTTTTTTTATTTATTTTACAATTGTGATATTCCAGACTTTGTGGTTTGTGATGTGTTTGACTTACTGAATTAATTATTGATTCAGTACAAGCAGTATGATTAATCTCATTTCAGTAGTAGAGTACTTCATTGGATTATTATACAAATAGCACATTTAAATAAAAGCAGATATCGCTTTGCATAATTTGGCATATACAGTCAGGTCCATAAATATTGGGACATTTACAGAATTTTCAGATTTTGGCCTCTATTCACCACCACAATGGCTTTGAAATGAAACAAACAAGATGTGATTTAACTGCAGACTTTCATATTTAATTTGAGGGTAATTACATCCAAATCAGGTGAACGGTGTAGGAATTACAACGGTTTTTATATGTGCCTCCCACTTTTTAAGGGGCCAAAAGTAATGGGACAAACTAAACAATCCTAAATCTAACTTTCACTTTTTAATACTTTGTTGCAAATCCTTTGCAGGCAATTACAGCCTGAAGTCTGGAACGCATAGGCATCACCAGACGCTGGGTTTCATCCCTGGTGATGCTCTGTCAGGCCTCTACTGCAAATGTCTTCAGTTCCTGCTTGTTCTTGGGGCACTTTCCCTTCAGTTTTGTCTTCATCAAGTGAAATGCATGCTCAATCGGATTCAGGTCAGGGGACTGACTTGGCCATTGCATAACATTCCACTTTTTAGCCTTAAAAAACTCTTTGGTTGGTTTTGCAGTATGCTTCGGGTCATTGTCCATCTGCACTGTGAAGCGCCGTCCAATGAGTTCTGAAGCATTTGACTGAATATGAACATATAATATTGCCCGAAACACTTCAGAATTCATTCTGCTGCTTTTGTCAAAAGTCACATCATCTATAAATACAAGGGAACCAGTTCCATTGGCAGCCATACATGCCCACGCCATGACACTACCACCACCATGCTTCACTGATGAGGTGGTATGTTTTGGATCATGAGCAGTTCCTTTCCTTCTCTTCTCTTCCCATCACTCTGGTACCAGTTGATCTTTGTCTCATCTGTCCATAGGATGTTGTTCCAGAACTGTAATGGCTTTTTTAGATGTTGTTTGGCAAACTCTAATCTGGTCTTCCTCTTTTTGTGGCTCACCAATGGTTTGCATCTTGTGGTGAACCCTCTATATTCACTCTTGTGAAGTCTTCTCTTGATTGTTGACTTTGACACATATACACCTACCTCCTGGAGAGTGTTCTTGATTTGGCCAACTATTGTGAAGGGGTTTTTCTTCACCAGGGAAATAATTATTTTGTCATCCACCACAGTTGTTTTCCGTGGTCTACTGGGTCTTTTGGTGTTGCTGAGCTCTCCGGTGCGTTCTTTCTTTTTAAGAATGTTCCAAACAGTTGATTTGGCCACACCTAATGTTTTTGCTATCTCTCTGATGGGTTTGTTTTGATTTTTCAGCCTAATGATGGCTTGCTTCACTAATAGTGACAGCTCTTTGGATCTCATATTGAGAGTTGACAGCAACTGATTCCAAATGCAAATGTCACACCTAGAATCAACTCCAGACCTTTTACCTGCTTAATTGATAATGAAATAATGAGGGAATAGCCCACACCTGTCCATGAAATAGCTTTTGAGTTGATAGTCCCATTACTTTTGGTCCCTTAAAAAGTGGGAGGCACATATTGAAACTGTTGTAATCCTACACCGTTCACCCGATTTGGATGTTATTACCCTCAAATTAAATCTGAAAGTCTGCAGTTAAAGCACATCTTGTTTGTTTCATTTCAAAACCATTGTGGTGGTGAATAGAGGCCAAAATCTGAAAATTCTGTCAATGTCCCAATATTTATGGACCTGACTGTATGTGTATACACTTTGTAGAACTGTAAAGGATAATCCCAATGCTCCTGAGTCCCCCCGCCAGTTGCAATAAATATTCCCAGTCTCCTGGTGGATTCCATCCTTATTAGCAGGAGGTTACAGTAATCCTTTGGACAGGTATTATATCCCATGGGAATACCAAAGCTACTTTGACAGCTTCATATATCCAAAACGTTTTCCTTAAAGTGCACTGTCTAATCAATTTATTTTCAATGATCATGCTAAAAAGGGCAAGGAGCCACTATAGGTGCAGAATATTTTACCCCAACAACAATTTATGAAGAAATTGTAATTCAACAAAGTGTGCAAGTCATCCTTTGATTTAGAAATGCTGGTTCTTTGTTGTTGACCCATATTGTCATACTCCTTTATTGAGGCAGCCATATATATTTGCACATCTGTATTTTGGGGTTGGGTACTGGATTCTGACTGTCAAGATGGCCAGAATACCGACAGCGGCATCCTTCCCGACAGTCAGAATCCCGACAGATTTCTGTAAGTATTATAACCCTAACCCACCCCTACCACAGCCTAACCCATCTATCCCTCAGCCTAACCCTCCCTCCCGATGCCTAACAATAACCCTCCCCTAATGCTTAACCCACCCCCTAAGTCTCCCCCTGACCCTTGTTCTTTCCTCCGCAATCTGTCTGTATTCTGACAGTTGGGATGATGCTGTCGGTACAAGCTGAGTCTCCCATATCCAAATATTCGAAATACAGAATATTCCGAAATACGGAATTTTTTTTAGCATGACTGAGATAATGAAACCTTTTGCTTTTTGATGGTTCAATGTACACAAACTTTGTTTAATGCACAAAATTATTAAAAATATTGTATTAAATTACCTTCAGGCTATGTGTATAAGATGTATATGAAACATTAATGAATTTCATGTATGTAGACAAACTTTGTTTGAGCCACAAAATTATTGAAAATATTGTATAAAATTACCTGCAGACTGTATGTATAAGTTGTATATAAATGCATTCTGTTTAGATTTTGGTCCCATTCTCAAGATATCTCATTATAATATGCAAATATTCCAAAATAAGGAATAGTGTGAAATCCAAAATACTGGTCCCATGCATTTTGGATATGGGAGACTCAACCTGTATTATGACTGTCTGCATCCTGAATGTTGGGATGCTGACTGCATCCAGTATTTTGTGTCCTTTCAACAGAGAATAATCTTTTGAGAATTATATTTATGATGTAGGCATTTACGATTAGTTTTCCGATTTAATTAAATAAATTAGTTGAAAATTCAAAAGATGGGAGCAAATAGCTAAAATTTAGGTTAATAATAATAAGAAATATAAATTTTATAAGAAAGAAAATAAATGATTATTGGCATTTACATCACAGCATGATCTAGTAGGTAATTTGTGTAGATTTGTTGGTAATATGCCCTTTTTTATCCAGACAAAACTTGAGTGGTACTCCAGCTTTGTGTGTATTACGTTTCCTTGTAAGTACGATCTCACTGATAAATACTTTGTTCTAATGTGTTATGCATTTACATGAATTATTGATATACTTGCAAGATGTGTATCGCCAATAGTCACCTGAGGATTCATCCAGTGTTCTCCCATTACCAACAGAAAAATATGATCCTCTCCACATTGGTAAATGGTATCTTTAATTCAGTGTTATGTTGTACAACTAGAAAAATAACTAGTTGTTGCATATGATTTATTGTGAAAGCAAACAACTTTATAATCTTAATTATTATCGTGACTTTCTTTTCTTTTCCAGAGTAGTAACAGATTTTTAATCCCAGGGCATTTTGGAATTATTATGTCTTTTTTGCTGACATCAATACTACATATTTTGAGGTGGTGTGGTATAGTAAATTGACATTCAGGGTTTCAGCATTCAAAACGTTGACATGGACAGAATGTTGACACTGACATAATGTCTACGTCGTCAGAATGCAATTTTACATTTGTTAAATGGAAGCCTAACCCTAATTACAGCCTGACGTTAATTGAAGCCTAATCATAACCCTAATCTAACTGAAGCCCTAAAATCGGTCTTCGACATTCTGCCTGTCAGCATTATGTCAGTGTCGACATTCTGAATTCTCATTGTAAACATTGTCTAGATACGTTTTGAGGTAGGTTATTTATGAATTCTAGACTTTGTGCAATAGTGTAATACATTGTAACTGTCACATAACACAGGGCAGCAGTTTGGACAACACACTTTGAATAAGATTGTCAACTTCAGTTTTAAACTAATTTAAAAAGTCTTTTTTTATCAAACAATATGATGTATTTACATTTTAGTGCTGTGAAGAGGTTTATGAACTGCCATTACTGTTGCTTCCATAGTGGAGAGTTGCATTTCACATACATACATACATACACACACACACACACATATATATATATATATATATATATATATACATACACACAGATGTGTCCATACGTCTCTCTTCCATGCGCTACAAGTCGCATTACACATTTTTGTACGACTTTTGCCTTAAAATGCCTCAACTGTCTTGTTCGCAAAGCGATAGTAATATTATGCACAAGTAACTTTTGCTGATTAAAATTATATGCAGCATGCCTATATTCTGTGTGTGACTGCAGGTGTATCTGATACATTACAGTCTCAGCAGCTGTAACATAGTATGCAGATAAGACGCATTTTAAGGGAAAAAGTCACACGAATAGACGCTCGACACTACTGAGCTGCACCACAGCATGGCGCGACTAGAAGGGCTGATTAACGCGCAAGGAGGCGAGATGTATGTGGACACATCTGTATATACATATATGCATGCATACAAACGAACATCCATATACTGTGTATAAAATCAAATGTCCTGACTCATTGACTGACTGACTCATCAACTCCCAGCCCAAAACCCTGGACCTCGAAACATGAAAATTGGGGAGTATATTCCTTCCACGACATAGGTGCCTACTAAAAAGGGATTTTTGGAATTCGACTCCTAAGGGGGTAAAATGGGCTAAAATGTTTCCATTGTGTCCTGCCTGACTGTCTGTAACACATTTCAGAATTCAAACACCAACTGTCATGCCAAGTGCTGCCAGACATCACTGGCAGTTGGTAAGGCTCCCCTATTTGAATAGTGAGGGAAAGGAATGTGTTACTATAGGGGTGAAGTAAGGGAATGTGTTAATACCAGTGATCACTTTTAAAAAATTGTGGTCCTACTCCAGAGTTTCTTGGTCCCATCACATATTATGGGAGTGCTAGGGGCAGGTAGCAATTGGGGTATAGGGGGATAAGGGCAAGCACAGTTGGGGTAGAACTGGGGGCATAGCAGGGAGAAATTTGGGTATAGCTGTGGGAAGAGGGGAATAAGGGCAGGCATTGCCATGGGTAGAGAGAGGTAAGTGAAGACAGCAGTTGTGACAATGCTGGGGGGCAAGAAGGGAGCTAGGGGGGGCAGTGCTGGGAGTAGGTAGGGGCGGCAAGGATAGATAGCAGCTGGTACAGTTCTGGGGGACAAGGAGGGTGTTAGGGGCAAGCAGTGCTGGGAGTAGGGAGGGGCAAGGATAAATTGCAGCTGGGGCAGTACTTGGGGGCAAGGTAGAGCCTATGGGCACGCAGTACTGGGGCAGTATTGGGGCAAGGGAAATGGGGTAAGCAGTTGAGCTGGTTACCGCCTTCCTCTTGGTGGCCTCCTGCATGCAGAGAGCTGGGAGGATCTGCACTGGGAGAGAGGGGGGGGGGTCACTGGCCCACTACTAGTCAGAGTAGAGGGTTAGAAGTTCAGATTGAAGAAAATCTCCTCTCTTGCTTGGTGGATGTTGCCTGTGGCTTTATCCTGGCTAGGACATAACTAGCTTTTGACTGTAAATTTAGAGATGCCCTCTCTGCTAGCTCTACAGTGATTGCAGGGGGAGCTCAACCGAAGCCATTCTGTGACCCCTTCCTCCCAAATAAACTTCCCCAAAGAATTCAAGCATGTTCCAAGCTGTGAAGTTTTTATTCTGGCACTGGCTGCGCTGCTGGGCAGGGAGGGAAGCATATGCTCTGAGGTGGTCTCCGGTCAGTGGCAGTGATGATCTGGTGAATGAGACGCTGCCGGCGGCGATTGGTTGAGTGACTCTGCCGGCAGTGACTGGCTGAGAGAGAGGGCCTGCAGGATGCGCTTTGTGTACTATAGCTGCAGCAACCTATCACTGCTGGCAGCGTCTCCCGAACCAATCGCTGCCAGCAGTGATTGGTTGGGGAGACTCTGCCAGCGGTGATAGGCTGCTGTGGACACAGGGCCTGATTCAGACCCGCTCATGAGCGATATGCGCTCACAAGCGGGTCGATGGTGGCCCAGTGCGCAAGCACGACGGAGCCGGCTCCGTCTTGCCATGCGCGAGACCCGGATAGCGACGGGTCTCGTACCAAAGGGGGAGTGCTGTCGATGTTGAGTGACAGCACACCCCTTTGGTGGGCGGGCCGGGGGCGTGGCTGCCCAGACGGAGGCGTTCCCATGGGAACGCCTACCATCTTGGGGCCTGCCCCACTGACATCACAAGTGATGTCAGTGGCAGTGCTTTCGGCTCTGTTAGAGCCGAAAGCACGCTAGGGCTTGCGGCCACAAGACCCTACCACAAGGGTCTTGTCGCAAGCCCGATGGTCGCCATGGTCTTGACCATGGCGACCATCTTCCTGGCCGCTCGCTATAGCTGTGGGTGGTCACCCACAGCTATGCGAGCGGCCAGGAGGCTGCTCTAAAAAAACAGAAGGCCGGCCCTGATTCAGAGCATCCGGCTCTGAATCAGGCCCACAGCACACACACAGCGCGTCCTGCAGGATACACTCTGTTTTAAAAACTGGGTACCCAACTGCCTGTATCGCGTAAGTACATGCTATAGCGCGTATTTTGTGATCACTGTAATACACAGATGAGGGAAGGGAATATGTTACTATAGAGGTGATGGAGGGTAATGTGTTACTACACAGGTGAGGGAGGGAAATGTGTTACTGCATAGGTGAGGGAGGGACATGTCTTACTATAGAGTGAGGGAGGGGAATGTCAAATGTGCCTCTTAGGGGCGAGGGAGGGGAATGTGTTACTACTGGGGTTTGCATTGGTAATGTGTACTACAGAGGTAAGGGAGTAATGTGTTACTACAGGGGTGAGCGGGGGGTAATGTGAGGTAGGGGAATAAGTTACTACAGGTGTGAGTGAGAGTAATGTGTTACTACAGAGTTGAGAGAGTGGGATGTGTTAGTACACAGATGAGGGAGAGTAATGTCTTACTATAGCAGTGATGCATTAGTATAGAGCTGAAGGATTTGTGTTACTTGAGTAGTTAGATGGAAATGGAAACAGTAAATATCTAAGGTCTACACAGGTGAAACCGAGTACATCAGCTAGTCTTAATATATAAAAACAAATGTCCTGACTCATCAATGCCCAGCCCAAACCCCTGGACCTAGAAACATGAAATTTGGGGATTAAGATAAAGTAGATCTGCACTCTAGAGAATATCTGAGTAATAATGAGATGTGGTGTATCGTAAATATCTATCAGAATAAGGTACAATAGCTTTTATGGAGTCACAATGCTCAAAGAATAAAGTAACAGATTAAAAATTATTTACACATGTATAGGAGGAACATGCATCTTGTTAATAATGCCCACAGTTAACATAAATGTTGCTATTAGTTAGTGAAGTATGATAATTCATACAAATATGCACTCCCCTTTAGTAATGCGGGTTGAGAATCGGGGAAATTCCAATGGTTGTGTGGTCACTTTAAGCAAAAGTATAATAGTTGTAGTAGTGTTAGTCTGTTGTTATAGCCTTAGGGTATGTCAGGTACAGGTGATGGTGGTGTCATGACAGACCAGCATCCTGTGCCTGCGTGTAGCACCTCTTACCCTTATTGTTAATTTTAGTGGCCACAGTAGGTAGGAGTTTCCAGGTACCTGGGATCTGTGTCGCTGTTTGTCTTGTTTGTGACAATTCACCAATAAGGTGACCCTAGCAGACCTCACAGTCAGGATATAACCTGATATTGCCGATTTCCCCCCCCCCCAAAAAAGTCGATTGACAGGCTGAGCGAGCATGCCATTCTCACCCCCAAAACGACATTGCTACAGTCATTAATGATGCTCTACTTCTGTCGTTCAAAGGGGCAGAAATGAAGTACAGGTCTGTGAACTCTGTAGTGCAAATGGATGATGCGGTCCACTACCCCTTGGAGTTCCCCAACACCCTCAACCAAGGTTGTCAGATCTGTCCCTTTAATAAGCAACACATAATTACACAGGTTCTTCAAACAATGCCATTCCTGTTTCTTTTGTAAGTTTAAACTCATTTGTTTTTTATAACACCATTGTGTATAACTTTAATTCTATTCCCATCTTTTCACTTATTTGAAAAACTTCCCCTGTAACTTTCAATAACACTTACAGTAAGCAAAATATACCTTACATACAAATTCCTCTAAAATCTCTTCTCTTAGCATTATGGAGCTATAAATTCAGTAAACTCCAAAAACATGCTAACACTATATTTTAAAACATCCTGAAACCTTAACAAGAACATACTTTATTCCTCTTTAATCAACATACTCCACTCCTTTCTAATCAACATACTTCAATCCTTCTTTTTTTCTTCATTGGTAACTGAATAAAATCAATTATCAATAGTACTTTGAAAATGTTTTAGTAGGTATCATATTCTCTACATTATTTATCAACCAAATTACATAAACATTCACATTTTTACTTAATATCTGGATCGAGAATACCAGTAAGATTGTACAATGCGATTTATATTGTCTGCTCTTAAATGTACTAACCCATGAACAACCTCTATAAGGCTTGTAATAATTTCAATTCTACTCAAATACCCATTATTACCCTTTCTTGTAACAATGCTTTAATTTCCAGACATTGGGCCTGATTCAGACCCACTCGCGAGCGGCTGTCCGCTCGCAAGTGGGTCGATGGTCTGCACTGAGCATGCGCACGACGGAGGGAGCTCCGTCGTGCGCATGCGCCAGACACGACGAGCGAAGGACTTTCCTTCGCTCATTGTGTCCGATCAAAGGGGGCGTGCTGTCAATGTTGATTGACAGCACGCCCCCTTTGGTGGGCGTGCCGGGGGCGTGCCTCCCTGACGGGGGCGTTCCCACGGGAACGCCTCCCGTCAGAAGCCGGCCCACTGACATCACTAGTGATGTCAGTGGGAGTGATTTTGGCTCTGATAGAGCCAAAATCACTCCGGAGCTTGCGGTTGAAAACCTCAACCGCAGGCTCCGGCTCGCAATTTCGATGGTCGCGATGGTCACGACCATCGCGGCCATCAAAATGCACGCTCGTATAGCCTGTGGGTGGTGACCCACAGCTATACGAGCGTCCAGGAGGACGCTCCATGAAAATGGAGCCCGGCCCTCATTCAGAGCGTGCGCTCTGCTCAGAGCGTACGGCTCTGAATGAGGGCCATTGACCTCATTGTGAGAATTTTTTTTTTTCCCTTATATTGCCTTAATTGGTCAAATGTGATATCCTTAAACAACATCAACTGAGTTTCTATAACTGGTTCATCATATGTACTTAAAATTACCTCTCATACTACCCTGTCAGCTAATATGTTACCCATGAAAATAATATCGATCTCTTTAGTTTGTACCTGACACTTAATTACTGCAACTTTTTATTAGTAAACATATTGCTTCTTTCAGTCCTTTAACTGTTTGTACATGTCAAATTGTAGTTTCCAGAAGCTATGCGGTAACCCCTATGCTATAATCAATTGCTATAATCAATGCTGTACATTACATCCAGCTAACTACGTTGAATGTTGTAGTTACTGTAATGCATATCCTGCAACCAAAAACATTATGTATAGGTCTGAAACATCTATCATCAGTAAAAAGAACTATGTCATGATTATCTAATGAAACTTCCCATTAATGAAAAATATTTTTATATTTCATTATTGCAAACATATTCATTGTCTTCCTTTTTCCTCATCATTAACTATAATCAACCATATTCCCCCCTGTTGAGGATAAAGAAGATCAATGTAGCACAATTGAAATTATGACATATGTAAGATTGATATTAGTCTAACATATTATCCCCCATCGAGAAAATCTGGCTGTAGGAACATGTCTAAGTTGAGCATTATTAAATATCTGAATAACAATATGTAAAACAAATAGATGCAATTAAACTTAACAATTAATGCCACCCTTTAAGGATATAAATGTCTTCGAGATGGTGGAAAACAACGTCCTGTATATTTAAAATTATTAGTATACAGTTGGATTTTGTCCCATTAAACTTATAACTTGCTTCTGCAAAAGAAACACAATTGTTTGTTAGTATCTCTTATTGAAGTTTAAAATAACTTTGATTATAACCACAGCGCACTGTTAGATACGGTCTGAGTCATATGTAAGAACAAGAAAATTGCAAATATTGTAAACTGTTTGTGACTTTTTTCAGAATATATCCTTTTTAAAAACACTAAGTAGATATAGCGTATACACTAAAAAGTATGTCTCATAACCTTCTTTTATTAGTACCCTGGCTGAGGTACAAAATAAACCTATGTTGCAAGAACACAGACACAGTTTCATGCTCTGAGATAGTTAAAGCATTTCCTCTGAAACAAAACTTTTTTTTTTTTTCTTCTCCTCCTCGGTGCAATTTCTCGATCTGGGAGGGGTACACAGAGAGAGTGAAACTCACACTGACGCACAAAGTACACAGACAGACAGTTTCTTCACTCTGAAATTATTGAAAGAACAAGTTAAACAGTTTGTCATTACAAAAGTTTGCAATCCTGCTCTGAACATAGGAAGTATATAGAATCAATTTATTAGACCCCTCTAATATAGATGAAGTATCTACACTCTTCTCATCTCATTCCTAATACTCCACAGAAACAGCATTCTCTTCCTATACAAACAATATAATCCCTAGGTTTTGAAGACACATCCCTTCTTGATTGATATCCTACTTATATTATCAATCTTATACTGTGCACTTTTTCTGATTCTACCTCCATTCTTAGCAAACTAATCTGCTCCTTTGGTTTTCAATATCATCTATATGAAGAGGATACTCAAATTCTCCCTATTTTCCCCAGATTTGTCACTATTCACTATCTCAGCAGTGCCTCCAGCTGTTTAAATTACCTTTAACCAGGTGTTGTTCCATAATAAGTAATATACTCCAATTCAGTATACTTAAGAATTTGTCATTTTATTAATTAATTAAATAAATAGATCAAGCCCTTTTAACTGGGACATATTCTCTCAGGGTTGATGCAGTAAAAACAACCCTGATTGACATTATCACACAGTACTTATACATTATTACAATATTCAGATTATACGCCCCTTATACACCCACTAACATTATCAGATAGACAAAGCTTGTTCTTGCTAGCTCCTCCTTTGCAATCAGAACCGAAAATGAATTCCTTTAAGAGATACTCATTGCTTGCTGTATCCCCATATTTGGTCTGAATATTTTTCTCATCACAAGCATACATATATGGGCATGCTCTTGTTCACTTTGTTAGATAAACAGTTTTCCTTGGGAGCGGCCTTAAAGACATGCACAAATTTCCATTTAAATGTGAGTTTGGACAGAGAAACAAAATGGACGTACATATGCCCTATTACATCTCGTGAACTGCTTCATTATACAGCATAAAGCATATGGAATTATGTAAATTAGTCTTTGACACCTTTCTTGTAATGCCTCTTGCTCTACCCTTTTAGTCAATCAAAATCTTTTTTTTTCTATTAACAACTGTTATTTAAACTTAATGAAGACAAAATCCTCTCAACAGACAACACAAAACTGCTGCTTTTCAGAAAAATGCACTCATTGTTAAAATGTATTTGCATTTGTGAGAATCTGTGGTAATAATCATGGCTAACCACTAATAATACCCATTTCCAATACAAAATTCCGGCTTCAACCCGGCTCGGGCCTGGGACACTGAGCACGGGTTGAAGCCAGGCTACCCATTTCACACATAGACCGGCCTTCTTTAATTTTTGAATATGATTGGTTTATATTTCAGAGTATTTGTATATGTAGTACCGTAATTGTGTGTAACACTATATTTCACTTTTTTGATGCTTACTTGGTGGGACTGTGAGTGTGATACTGTGAACACCTATAATATTATTTTTTTGACATGGTTTATTGTCATAGGCACCATCACCGTAAATTGGGGTGATGACTGGCTACATTGAATTTAGCATCAATATATTGTGCCCTTCAAGGTTCTTGTTTACATATAGACTGCAATCATGTGATTGGGGGGGGTGTGTGTCCTGTGCGCTCCACGCAGGTAGAACACAGTTGCGCACATAGTGCTGGACTCGATAATGTTGCTCCAACATTGGCTGACCGCCACCCCGTGACCAGAACTTCCGTGTATGCTTTCCATCATTATGGAACGCATGTGGGATTTAGTCCCCGGCGCGGATGTTGGTGACTTCACAGCTCTATTTAATTTGATTATGTGCTTTGGGCTGATGTTTTGTCAATAATAACTGAGTATAATTTGGTGCACAACGATGAATGTGATCTGTTAATAGTAACTGCGATCAGCTGACCGGGGATTTCCAGGTGCATTGTATGCAGTGCGGCCCTTGGTGGTAAGTATCGCTGTCTATACCATTTCTTTTAATGATGATATACAGTACCTGTGTATGGATCCACTTGCATTGTTTCTGTGTACATACCTGATGAGGTCATTAATTGTGGTAGTCTGTTCATTGATTGAGTGGGAGTGTTCATGGTATTGTACTTATAGTTCCACTTAGACAGTCAGTCTGGTTTGAGACTCTGACTGCTGAACATTGGTCTTGAAAAAGGTCTTGTTAAGGACCAAAATGTTGACCTTGCACATGCACCCTGTTGATATATTGTGAGTAAACACTACTGCTTCTAGCAAGTCTGGTGAGAACGGCCATTTTTTAAACATTATTAATGGGACCCCAGTGGAAGTTGGGATATCCCAGGTTTGTTACACCCCAGCAATGGATGGACATTTGGACTATTGAGAGTGTGGATCTATCTATACACACACATACACATATATGTGTATGTATGTTCTCAGTGCTGCTCTTTGGTACGCAAGGTAATTCGGATAGGGTTCATCTTTGCTCTTATTAACTCAGGGTGGTTCCCTTCTGTGGATAGTCAGGGGTTAACAGCAGATGTGCAGTAACTTTATACATAAAAGCGTGCTCTCATTGACTCCATCCAATGTCCTTTTCGGACACAATGGACAGTAGCAGAAATCCAGTATCCAATATATGTGTGCCCTCCCTTTTACATAAACTACCTTGTTTTTGTGTAAATTTGATATCATCTTATCTGTGCACTCACATATTATATGAGTGAGAAAACTTTGGAGATTATAGATTGCTCACTAAAGGCGGGTATCCACTTGCCGATTAAAATGAGCGATTGAACGATAACGATATTGTTATTCAAACGCTCATTAATCGTGCACAAATCAGGCATGAAAGTGTCGGAAACTACCGCGATGCGTGCTTCCGCTGGTCGTTTCCGATATCAATCATCGCCTGAACATTCTTGTCAATCTGCCGATAACGACAGATTGACCATGTTCAGGGATGAGGGAGGGTACCTACACTGAACGACATATCGTTCAGTGTAGGCACTGCAGGGGAAGAGGAAAGACTGTACGATTACAATGTTGTAATCGTACTGTTGTTCCACTATCTACTATTTGATACGCACCTTAAGAGTACATTTTGTTGCAGCAGACTGCACTCAACTGTATGCAAAATTGCTGTGTACAAAATGTCACATTCCAAAATATTGGGGGGTTTCCAATTAGCCCCGATATAGTTTCGGGGATGAAAAATAGGGATTTTTTTTGCTGATAATTCCCGTTTTTCAACAAATTTTTTTTCACCCTATAATTCGCCCAAAAACACATAGTTCCGTGGTAAGTTCATGGACCTATGTGTTTTCGCCATTACACTGGTGAAAAAACTGCACTTTTCTGGGATAATTTTTCAGGAACCATCAGGTCCCGAAAAAATATACCCTATAAGTTCCGGTGTCGGGCTGGACTTTGAGCTAATTCAGTAGCCTCGGGGGATCCATTAGTGCCCGAAAAAATGTTCGAGGCTAATTGGATACCTACCCATGTGTCATTCTCAAAACTTTTGGCCATGGCTGTACAAGTATTGGTTTTCAGAAAGTTTGCTTCTTTTTCAAGACCTCTGCAATTCGCCCTGGCATGCTATCAATCAACTTCTGGGCCACATACTGACTGGCCGCCCATTCTTGCCTAGTCAATGCTTGGAGTTTGTAAGAATTTGTGGGTTTTTGTTTGTTCACCCGCCTCTTGAGGATTGACCACAAGTTCTCAATGGGCTTAAGGTTTGGGGAGTTTCCTGGCCATGAACTCAAAATTTCTATGTTTTGTTGCCCAAGCCACTTAGTTACCACTTTTGCCTTATGGCAAGGTGCTCCATCATGCTGAAAAAGGCAGTTGCTCTTAAAGGATATTTTGGTACCATTCTTTATTCATGGCTGTATTCTTAGGCAAAATTGTGAGAGATCCCACTCCCTTGGCTGAGAAGCAACCCTACACATGAATGGTCTCAGGATGCTTTACTGTTGGCATAACACAGGATGAAGACTTTTGGAGGATGACCTGGTGTCAAGAAGGGTAGCAAAGAAGTCACTTCTCTCCTGGGAAAACATCAGGGACAGACTGCTATTATGCAAAAGTTACAGGGATTGGACTGCTGAGGACTGGAGTAAAGTTATTTTCTCTGATGAATCCCCTTTCAGATTGTTTGGGGCATCTGGAAAAACGCTTGTCCTGAGCAGGAAAGTTGAGCGCTACCACCAGTCCTGTGTCATACCAACAGTAAAGCATCCTGAAACCATTCATGTGTGGGGTTGCTTCTCAGCCAAGGGAGTGGGCTCACTCACAATTTTGCCTAAGAACACAGCCATGAATAAAGAATGGTACCAAAAAATCCTCCAAGTCCAACTATCCAAGAACAGTTTGGTGACGAACAATGCCTTTTCCAGCATGATGGGGCACCTTGCCATAAGGCAAAAGTGTTAACAAAGTGGCTTGGGGAACAAAACATCACATTGATTAGGCAAGAATGGATGGCCATCAGTCAGTATGTAGCCCAGAAGTTGATTGACAGCATGCCAGGGCAAATTTCAGAGCTCTTGAAAAAGAAGGGTCAACACTGCAAATATTGACTCTTTGCCTAAACTTAATGTAATTGTAAATAAAAACCTTTGACACTTATGAAATGCTAGTAATTTTACTTCAGCATACCATAGTAACATCTGACAAATAGGTCTAAAAACACTGAAGCCGCAAACTTTGTGAAAACCAATACTTGTGTCATTCTCAAAACTTTTGGCCATGGCTGTATATGTTCATAGTGATATATTATTGATTGATACATTTTTTTTTATATTACGACCACACCAGACTGGGGCTTCCCTGACATGTTCGCATCTGATGTGACCAGTCAGAAATGCCCTCTAGGCCGCTGCGGGAAGTTAATCTTTCAGCAGCCGCCTACATCAGAGGGACATGCTGGTCCCTCTGCACCCGTTGCTGCCCCTCCAGTGTGTCCCGATCATTGCTGGCCACAATCCCGGAGCAGCTGCAGGCTCTAGTGTATCCCGATCACTGTAGTCAGCAGTGGTCTGGCAGCCTGTGCGACCCTCCTCCCTGCAGTAGTTGTGAGCAGTAGCCACAGCTGCTGCTGTTCCCTCCGGACAGCCGGTGCCGCATCATCTCCTCCAGGAGCTGCTGCCTGCTGCTGTGTTCACCCTGGCCCACCCCCTCCTCCTAGCACGGCGCTGCTTTTGTGTCCCCAGACCACCTCTCCTCCCGGTGCAGTGGCTGCAGCTGTTGCTGTGTCTCCGGCCCACCCTCCTTCCTGCGTGGCGGCTCTTGCTGTGACCCACCCTTCACCCCTTCTCCCGGCGTGGCGGCTGCTGCTTTGTGCCCGGCCCACCTCCTCCTGGTGCGGCTGCTCATTTGTCCCTGGCACGGCTGGTTATGTGACTACTACAGCTGGTGGCACCCTTAAAGAAGTCTAAGATACCACACGATATGCGTTGGGACTGTGCTATCTTGCCTTCATGGACCTTCCTAAACATGAATTAGAGATAAGCTCATTATTGATTCTTTGTTTTTTGTTTTTTTTAAATATATATACTGTATATATTTTGCCTTATTAATTACATTATTATTATTTATCTACTTAATTGGTGTATTATATGTGTGATTGATTGTATAAGCATCATCGTGTTAATCATGTTTTTATTTGCCTTCATTATTTTCTAGCTAAGTAACTAAATTGCGTTTTTATATATTTATCTTAAAAACATTTGAAGATTCATTTTTGGTCTCATATTTTATGCACAAAAACACTTTATATGCTTTGAAGGCTGCTTTAAGATGAACTGAGTTTTCTGAATTGGTCATATATTCTAATTTATTTATTGTTGCACACCTGCACTTTATGTGCTCTGAATGCTGTTTTAAGATGAATTTAGTTTTCTGAATTGGTCATATATTATAATGTATTTATTGTTGCACACATGCACTTTATTTTATAATAGGTATTTATTGCTTATTTGCACATTTAAGTATTTTGCTCACTTACACCTTTTTTCTGGCTTTTGCACTGAACTAAGCACTGGTAGGCACTCTATATAACTACATTCTTACAAATTTGAAAACTATGTGACAGAGGCCCTGATTCAGAGCCGGGCGCTCTGACAGAGCGCTCGCTCTGAATCAATGCCGGGCTATTTTTTTCTTAGAACGGCCTCCTGTCCGCTCGCATAGCTGTGGGTGACCACCCACAGCCATAGCGAGCGGCCAGGAAGATGGGCTTGCGACGAGACCCTTGTGGTAGGTTCTTGTTGCGGCAACCCTCAGAGAGATTTCGGCTCTAACAGAACCGAAATCTCTCCCACTGACATCACTCGTGATGTCAGTGGGGCCGCCCCATGGGAACGCCCCCGTTTCGGCAGCCACTCTCCCGACCCGCCCACCAAAGGGGGCGAGCTGTCACTCAACATCGGCAGCTCGCCCCCTTTGTTGTGAGACCAGGAGCGATGGAGTGCCCGTCGCTATCCAGGTCTCGCGCATGCGCACGACGGAGCCGGCTCTGTTGTGCGCATGCACACTGGCCCACTATCGACCCGGTTGCAAGCGCACAGCACTTGTGACCGGGTCTGAATCAGGCCCAGAATCCAAATGCCACAATTTTGTTGACTGAGCTGACACCCATTCGAAAAAGGGGAGTTCAATAAGTTAATTAGTGAGTAAACCTTATATCATTAACACAAGTACTTTATTTATTTAAATCTCACTATACACTTCGTAGAGTTGATTTATAATAGGTGCTGTATTCATCCTTTGATATTTGTGTGTATATATATATATTTTTTTAACATTGATGTTATAGATCATTTTATTTTTATTATGGCGGTCCTGTATCAATCAAAACTCTATACTTGGCCTCCGATTAGGGATAGTATACTAGGGATGTCCACCGACCGTCTTTGGTTTGCAATCTATCAATAGTCTGACAAGTGGTTTTGCCATTGCTGGCGGACACCGTTGCTACACTAACGACGGCAGCCCCCCAACCGTTGTTAAGGAAACATCGGTGGCTGCAGTCTCAAAAAATCAATGATTTAACCCCTCAGCCATTGATGGTACAGCTGTCAATGGCCATCACTACAGTATACCATAAAGTTTTTTAAAAGATTATTATAAAATCATGTTATAATAAAAAAAATGATAATTTCTGAGTCTTTTTTGAAAAAATATTAGCCAGTTAAGGGGAATTCAATTAGCAGCGATAACCCGTTTTTCTGCGTAAAAGTGAGTTTCGGGTGATAAAAAAAATTCGCTCTATTCAAATAGCCCGCAAATTAACGCACGATAATTCTTCATAGAATTTAACGCAAATTTATTTTCACCACCTGAGTATGTAAAAAGTTTGGGAAAATCCCTTTTGTAAGGTAAAATTGTCGGGACTTGGTTCAGACCCACTGAGGCATCGTCCTTAATGACTAATTAGGCAAAAATTATTTTATTGGCTTAATTTGGCCAATAATTACATTTTTATGTGAAAATGTGGAAAGGGCAGGAAATTACACAAATATATACTTATAGACATTTTTATGCACCTCCAATTTAAGTATAACATTTAGTTTGCTAAAAAAAACACTTGATTTCTGTAATTTTTTTCATTATTTTAGAAAAATGCTTATAACTACCATTTGACACAATTTTAGAACCACAATTACTTTTATTATGGCCACTAATAAACTTCTTTACTGTTATCCTATTAATGTGAAATGTGTGAAAAACTGGAGCGCGCATACAGACGAAAAGTTAAATAAACTGGCGATAAGAACGCAGGAAATGTTTAAGTTTTATCATGGCTGATTGAATTCCCCCCATAGAAATAATTTAATGTGTAATTTTTTTTATATATATACCCCGCCCCCAAATATCCTAACATTAACTGTGATGCTTACACACTGAGAATGACTTTGTTATGAGTGGCTAATCAGTAATTGTAATTGGACCTGGCTGCATTCAAATATAGATACTTTATGTGTGATCTCAAGCTGAACTTGTGAACTTAACAGCACATAATTTAACCTTGTCTGTAATTTGTGCTCACCACTTATGGCATCATATTCAACCCTTTCTCACTGCGAAGCTTAGTCTGACAAAGGGTCAACATGGTCCTTTTGCTAGAGAAATTGTCATTACAAGTCAATTATATAGCACTTTGTTACATATATTATATCTTTCCATGTCATCTGGTTCTGAAAATACCATTATTCACAAACCTTATATCGTACAAAAGAAGCGAATTGTACACCTAAAATTGAATGTATGCCCTATTTAAATGGTCTGAATAAATTCAGTAGCATGTTCAGATAGGAAACCATCTTAAAGAAAATTAATGTCAAAAATGGGAAAAGATTACACAGAAATGTAAGATGCTTTTAAACTAGAATAAGATAAGGACCATTAGGGTTCATGTCGCCGACCTGTCTGCATTAAGATATATCTTGGTTGGCGCCTGCAGTTTAGATGATTCATTCAATATGTGTCATATCAAAGTTGAACAGGCCGCTATGAATGGAAATGCTAATGCTTATTTGTTTAAGAGATGCCCCCTCCTGCTGTCTCACTGACCTTTGTTTGCTGGCTGGCTTGTAGTGTTACCATTTTTCAGAATAAGCTTCACTGATGTCCTTAAATAAGTAATCGCTTTGTGTTGCAAACTAGTCTCACAAAAGCATCATATGTAGCAGAGATCCCAAGATGAGAAACATTAAGCAAGCTATACCCGGAAAGCAATATATAATTATACAGATTTGTTTTTATTTTAACCAAATCATACTTTTATGTCTTCTTTAATATATTTATGTACATTCTGTAGTTTCACAATTAATAAAAAAAAATTAGCTCTTAATGGCTAATATCAGAAACTGTCAGCTAGTGCAGAGGTTCCCAAATACGGTCCTCAAGGCACCCCAACTGTTCAGGTTTTAGAGAGATCCATGGTTGTGCACAGGTGGTTAAATCAAATTGGCTGAGGTACTAATTAAGTGGCCTGTGGTCAAGCAAGGATATCCATAAAACATGGACTGTTATGGTGCCTTGAGGACTGCACTTGGGAACCTCTGAGCTAGTGTATAAAAAAGAACTCTTTCTAGTTGCAAAAAGTTGGTCTATCACCTTATTCGTGTTCATCTTCTGGGTTAGGATGGTGTAGTATTTGTAGTGATGATCATTTTTGTGCTTTATGGAACAAATCATGCAGTTACACAGTTGTCAGCAGTGGTAGTTTTACAGTAACTCAGGGGTCTATGTACTAAGCAGTGAAAAGTGATAAGGTGCCAGCCGGTCAGCTCCCAACTGTCATTTTTCAAACACAGCCTGTGAGATGGCAGTTGGGAGCTGATTGGCTGGCACCTTATCACTTACTTTTCACTCTGTCTCTTATCACTGCTTAGTACATAGACCCCTCAATGAGCATCAGCTATAATGTGCAGAACATACAGTAAGTACAGTAAGTGGCATTTACCTCCCATCACTATTCACTTACTACTTATAGTAATCGGGATAGTTTTGCACTAGTTTATTTTCTCAATAAAATCTTAGAATTGTAGTCTCTCTTCTACCATATACCTCCTATTTCTGGTTAATAACATGGATTTGCATCATTTAACGCTGATTAGTAAAGCTGTGTCTCTGCACTTTTTCCACAAAATGTTTTAACAGCTGGTTAAAGCTGTAGGGTATTAAGATTTTTCTCATATACCTTTACCATTTAAATACTTTTATTTCAAATATTTAACGGTTTACTTTTATAATCCTGAGTATGTTGGCCCTAAATTATAAACAATGTTTATTAACTGAACATTTTATATTGAACTGTAAACTACACATATATTTGTTAGTCTTTGAGAGGTGTTGGCTATTTTTGTTTGCCAGGAAATGTTCTTGTCTATGACAATAGCTAAACATAATATTACTGTGGATGGCGTAATGTATGTTTTTTTTTTGTCTGTGTTTTTTTTCATCTTACACTACAAAGCATTCTTGAGCCGAAACAAATGGAGTGTTTCATACATTGAGCATATGAATACTACCAATAATGTTTATTCTGTGCATATTCCAGTTCAGCTAGTTTCTCTTATACTGTAATTTGTATTCCATATTGAAGCACTGCCAATTATATGTAGTTGCAGTTCTATAAAGTACAGAAACAAGTTCAATGACTTTCAAACTTTTCATTCAACCTCTTTTGTACTTGCGTTGCTATGCAATTTTTCTTTATTTCGAAGACAGACAAGAGAGGTGTGCCATCTTCTACCATATGAAAAGAGTACATTCTGTTGTCTTCCTTCCAAATTTCTAAATGACGTTAAGTACAGACTTTAACAAACCTCTGGAGCCAGATGGCTAACTGGAAGATATTTCTGTAGCTACCAAAGGATTCACATCTTTCCTGGCTCCATAAAAGTATACATTATGTACAGCGCTGCGGACCGCATGTGGCACCCTATAAATAAAGTTTAATAATAATCACATCAATAAAAGGCATCAGCCCTAAGATCTGGTATTAAGGTGGTGCAAATAGGCTTATGAAACAACTGTTTATTTATTGTTGGTATGCTACAGTTATTGGGATAAGTTAATTGTTGAGAGAACCTACAAACCATATGTCCTCAGCTATCCACACATTGCCAGTAGATTGAATTGCTAAAATGATAAAAACATTGATATGGTCCCAAAAGCATGCTTCTCCAATCATGATGACTAGATCATTTTCAGGCACATTGGAAAATGCACGATCATCTTGTCTTCTGTCTGCTTGTCCAAAATGAAAGTGACTCTATTCCCTTCTACTGCTCCTGGTGCTATAACTATTTAAAACATTGAGAAAAAAAAAGTACATTTTCTGGTAGTCACCATACTTCAGAGAACTAGGTAATAACATTGTTGTATATTTTTTTCTGTTTTATTCTAATTGAATAAATGTAACACTGGAAATAAATTAGGAAAATTGTTTATACCATATTTCTGCAGTTGACACCCACAAGATAAAAAGTACAGATGTGTCCACATACATCTTACCTTCGTGCGCTACAAGTCACATTAAACAAAACACGTGAATGCCGTGCAACTCAGTAGCGGCAAGCTTCTTTCCATGCGACTTTTTACCTTCAAATACATCTTATTCGCAAAGCAATGCGAATATGACGCACAAGCAGCTTCTGCTGGTGAAAATTATATGTGGCATGCCTATATTCTGTATGCGACTATGGGTGTATCTGCATCATGCGAAATACTATGTTAGTGTCAGCAGCTAGAGCCCTTTTTACAGATATTCAGACTCTGTCGCACACAGATGTACAAATGACGCAAGCATAGTGTGTTCTAGCAATGCAGTTTTGTCGCTTCCAGTAGTTTTATGATTGTGAATAAATTGCATGTTTTGAGCGAAATTGATGCTTGGCATGGCCAAATCGCATGGGATCTGTTGCCCTGAGAGGGGCTATTTGGTACAACTTGAGCAGAAGTATAAAAGTGACACATCTGTAAATATCATTTACACAAAAAAGTTTCATAAGTGTCTAATTTTACTAAGCATTACTTGTTCTACAAACAAGAAAATAATAAAAAATAAGGTCTTTATATTGGTCTGTAATTGCTGTCAGTTTTTTTTCTCGAAGAAATTTTGTCGTCTTAATCTTAGACAGACCTGTGCAATGTGACTGGCTTTAGTTTTTGGGGGTAAATAAAAATATGCATTCAACTAAAACTTCAAATGTATATACAGTATCATTGCAACTCCGTGTTGAATATGTGTAGTCTGTTGGGTCATTATCTCAACATTGAATATCTAGAAATTGGCATACAGTAGGGTCTAACAACCATTGTTTTGTGCTAATAAGAGCACTGTAGAGGAATGCCACAATACTTGTTCTTTTATAGGCATTATTAAAATAACTTCATAACATAATGCGCTCTTTTGAAGGAAGAGAAATGGGAGTTCTATAATTGTTTTAATTATCTTTATTCATGAAAAGAAAAGCATCTAAGCATAAGATCCAAGCAAAATCGTGCACTCAATTTCAAAAAAAGGCAAACCAACATCTAAAAAGATGTTTACAACCACCTTTCTTTCCTCCCACTCCTTGCTTGACCCATTTCAGTCTGGCTTCCGAACTCTCCACTCCACTGAAACTGCCCTGGCAAAAGTCACCAGTGGCCTCCTTGCTGCCAAGTCCAAGCGTCATTACTCTCTACTCATTCTTGTCGACCTCTCTGCTGCTTTTGACACTGTGGACCACCCTCTCCTCCTGCAAATCTTTCACTCCCTTGGCCTACGTGATACTGCCATGTCAAGGCTGTCCTCTCTGAATGCTCATTCTCAGTCTCCACTCCCCCCCCACTTCCACTAACAGTAGGTGGCCCCAAAGGTTCTGTTCTTGGACCTCTCCGATTCTCCCTGTGTGTCTTATGTAGGTGAGCTCATCAGATCTTTCGGCCTTCAATATCATCTCTATGCTGTTGATACTCAGATGTACCTGTCATCACCTGACCTCTCCCTCTCTTTCCTCATTCATAACTGTCTCTCTGCTCTCTCTTCCTGGATGTCCTAACACTTTCTTAAACTTAACATGTCTAAGACTGAACTGATTCTCTTCCCACCCTCCCGCACAAGCTCACTTCCCACAATTTCATTATTTATGGAAAGCACAACCATCTCCTCTAGCTCCCAAGTGCGCTGTCTTGGAGTTATCCTTGACTCCTCCTACTTCAAACATTCAGTACCTTTCGCAGTCCTGCCGATTACATCTCACAAAATATTTCCAGGATCAGACCCTTTGTCACCCTGTATGCTACTAAGACTCTCATCCACTCACTGGTCATCTCCAGATTGAACTACCGTAACCTCCTCCTATCTGGTCTCCTTGACTCCCACCTCTCTCCACTTCAATCTGTCCTCATTGCTGCTTCCTGACTTATCTTACTCTCCAACAACATCTGCCTCCCCTCTCCTACAAGCCCTACACTGGGTCCCCTTCCTAACCTAATTCAAGCTTCTCACATTCACTTCCAAAGACCTCACTCATTTCTCTCTCGTTTACATCCGTGACCTTATCTCCCTTCACACTCTTGTCAGCGCTCTTTGCTCTGCAAATGAATGCCACCTCTCCTGCCAACTGATTACTTCTTCCCACAACCGCCTCCAAGACTTTTCCGAGCAGCTCTCTACCTCTGGAATTCTCTTCCTTTCCCTATCAGATTCTCATACTCTCTACAAAACTTCAAACAGGCTCTCAAGACCCACTACTTCATCAAAGCCATCCATCTCTCATCCTAACCCACTGTCCCATTCTTACTGTCTACCCCATCTGTGTCACCCCTGTCTGTCTGCCCCTCCCCTTTAGAATGTAAGCTCTCACGAGCACTACCCTCCTCCCCATGTGTTTTTCCTTTCCTTACTTTGACTTCTGTCACCCTGCTACTTAGTGAGTGTTATGACCACTGTTTCAGCAATGTTTATATATCTTGTACTTGTCCTGCATTGTCTTGCACTGTAAGTCACTGTACCCTTCTTCTGCTCAACTGTTTATGTACTTTGTTAGGCGCTGCGGAGCCCTTGAGGTGCCATACAAAATAAAGGATAATAATAGTGACGGAAATTTTTCAGAACAGTGCTTTTTATTGTGGTATCTTCCCATAATGGAAGTATATAACCAAGTAATGCTAACAAAGTTTCAGGACAGAAAGGTTTTTTCTTAATTTCAGCATGTGTGTGTGTATTTACGGTTTTGTTTTGTTTTTTAAGAAAAAGAAAAATGTTCTACTACTTTTTAAACATGGTGTATTATCTTTGATAGTTTTTGTTTTCTTGTTATATTTTATTGAATTTACATGGATTTCATGAACCTAAAGTTATGTACTAGTATAATAATTAAAAACTATATATAATAACAAAACCTACAGTATTCTACTCTCTGTTGTATTCTGGACAGTAATCCGAAGCAAAGTCCTTAGCAGCCCAGATGGAAAACCATTTGGTTTAAATGTTTTCAGTGCACCAGTTTATGGCACCCCATAGATTTCTTATTTTGCTAACTCTGCACTGCACAGATAGGCAATTGTACAGCAGCATATATCAGGTCAAATGAGTCACTTATGTCTCTGGAACATTTATGGTTTTGTTTCTTGGTTACTGAACTTTATGTTAGTAAAGACTAAAACTGATTGTCTTTTCTGATGTCAGTTTTGTTTTGATAAAAATTAAGACTGTTCCGTTGTAATGGCGTGTGTTTACTTTGTTTTCTTCCAAATCCCAGGTAGTAGTTTGAAGTACCAGAGCCAGGCAACTTTGTGGTGTACATACGTAGATTTTCTGTAGTGAATGCAATCAACGTGTTTACTAACCTAAGTCTATGCAAGCTGTCAGTTATATCACAATTCAAATTAACCGGTTTCTAAAGTTATGGCACGTAGTTGCCTGCTGGAAGAATTTTGCCCTTCTGACATGCTGTTTTTGGTGGCAGCTGATTAAAAGCTTGTTCACATGTGCGCTGGGCAAAATGGGTGCAATGCATGTACACTATTGCACACTTTTGACTTGTTTATTAATGCGTTTTAATGCATAATGCATTCATTGTGCTTTTGCAAATACAGAGCACTGTACTGGTAGCACAGCGGACAGGTGGAAATGAGCCTTTAGCTGGATCTCTTCAGGCTGGCCGTCACATCACTACTAAAATCTCTACCACCAAATTGCGTTTTTAGTAGTGTCTGACATTCTACAACAGTTGCAGGTTGATCTAAGTTTGCAGCTTGATGCATGTTCAAGATTCCGACAGTCAGAGAACATTTCATCTTCATCTACAAATTATAATGGGTTAAAATAGCAGCTTTTTCCTATCACCTTAAATGTTCAGGAATATGCACAAACAATAATACAGTAGTAAAGCCATCTGACAACAGCAACGTGTAACAGTCCTAAAAAAATCCCACACCATATGGTAAGATGTTATTTCTCTTTAATGCATAACCTCCTATGAATGTTTACAGGAGCTTGCATATCTGCCAACAATTGAGAATTGTGATTTGCTGTTAGGGATAATTATCGTTTCCTCTAATTCATCTACAGTAGGTGTGTGTGTGTTATTGCAGGACCAAACCTAGTATTAAAATGCTCTGGTTATGAGCGGTTTGTTCTGTGCTGACAGAATAACAGTGAACTTTATAGCAACATTATTAAAAACCATATAGCCCTTTAGGGAGTAAAACCTAGTCACATTCTTAAAATTCATTATATGGCAGAATTTATTTTAATGCTGAACTATTCAATAATATATCCTATGCGAAATCGGTGTACATTTAGGTTGGTTGAGAAAAAAATCAGGTACAATATGATATCTGCCCAAAAAATGTCTGAGAGTTTTGCTTTTATATGTTTCACTTTATAATTTCATTTTGTAAAAAGGAGTAACTGGTCTTTCTTATTCCAGTCTCCCTGTGCACTGATAAATGCAGTGGATGGAATTTCCTTGCACCTTGAAGTGGCTGACATATATTCTAATCTGACCCTAGAATACATCTTGCAGTATGCTATTCTTTTTAAAATATTAGACATACGTAAGTCCAATAATGTGTGCAACTCCATAAATGTACAATAATATAATTGCTTGGTTAATGTTTTCAGTGGCAAATCCAGTGACACACAGGTACAAGAGCCAGTTGCCTATAGCCAGTTAACCTAATATCCATCTAGGAGTAACAACTGCTGAAACCTTTCCAGGTTTTGTTAAACACGACCGTTTTAGGTGTGCTCTGTGACCATTTATTGCATTCATTATTTACATTATCAGTATCTTCCAACATGTAATCATGGCTAGCAGGGCTTCTGCTCGCATTCAAAGCAGAGTAGGGATTTGAGGCTCCTGACAAAGGGCCTGATTCAGAGATGGACGGAGTTGCAGACACACACACAAGTGGCTGTGCAGTTCCGACCATCTCAAATGCTAATGTAGCAGGAGGTGTCCTGGTTGTAGGAAACACACCTCCTTGGTGCATCTTCGATCCCAGTGCTGCGAGCGAGGTCGCAGCCTGGCATAACCGCGATGGTTGCTCCTTTGGCCAGGCTGTGGAAGCTGAAGCTTACTGCAGTATGGCCGGGTCCTTGTCACTTGCGAGGCCAGGAAATCTGCGTCCACTGACGCAGACCCCGGCCTCGTCCCTCCTGCAAAATGGGGCCAGCCACGCCTCCGCTCCACCCCATCAAAGCTTGGGGGGTCTGCAAGCGTGATCATAGGACCCATTTTGTACATTCGCAGAACGGGTCCTTCACATGTGCAGACCCCAAAACACCAAAGATGTGCGCTAACCATCGGGTTAGTGTACATATCTGAATCAGGCCCAAAGTTCATATATCCAACTTGTTAGAAAAAAGTTGACAGTTTGCTGATACGATTGGTGTTGCTTTATGTTGCAAATTCTCTAATTGGTATATTTAATTTCATTACAAGGAATACAAGTTTCTCAAAGATCCATCCTTAAATCATGTGCAGTTTTATTTTCTTATTCTCCACTGTACCCAAAATCAACATAAAAAACTGGATACGAGAAGGTTTCTGCAGTCTTTTTTTTTATTTTTAGGATTTGTTTCTTTGTGATCACAAAGATGGCATGCTGCTTTCCTGGCTTATTAAGAACATTAGGTTTTGAAAGCATGGCAGTTAAAGTAAGTGGCAATATTAAAAAGTTTAACAAATGCCAAAAAACATTTTCCAGAGGACTGGGATTGTAACAATGCCATTAATGAGGGCAAAGAGGTTTTAATGCAATTTGCACATTCTTAAGTTTCAAAAAGAGGTTTTCAGTTAGTGCATTATTAATGGGCTGCACATCTGGAAGTGTGTAAAAGCTATAGACATTGAGCAAGTGCAGGGTTTCCCCACTAGGCCTGATTTTGACTTGTTCTCCTCCCAAGTGAAATACTTGTTTTCAGAAGACTTAGACATCGCAATGACAATAACCAGATAGTATGTAAACATTCCACACTGCAGACATGTTTATGAGCAGAACAGTAGAAGATGTTTTGTAAGTAAATAGTACAAAATGTATGTATATATTATATATATATATATATATATATATATATATATAAAACATAGATTTATATAGATTTTTTTTTTTTTAAATGTGGGTGTGGACATTTATTTTGCCCTAGCTGCTACCACAAAGTAAGGCCAAGTTTTTGGCCCCAAGCACGGGTGTATGGATTATCTGATTTATTGCCTTTACTGTTTGGTAAATATATAAAGGAAGCTAACCTCTGTTCTTAACCTGCAGCGCATTCCACTTTGGAGCCATCGCATATTCTTCTGTAAGCTTACTTCATCTTGTGCAATGTTTGAAGTCCTCTAATATCATCATTTGAAAGGCATTTGCACAAGTGCAACATATAATATAGCCATAACCTTTATACAGTATGACACAGAGGGTATGGAAATCACTCCGATCTAACTGGTGCGAATAAATGAGCCAGGTTAGCTGAATGCCTTTGTGAAGTTCGCTTCTATCTGTATTTGATTCCCATTAGAATGGAAGCAGTTATATGGATCAAAATCCTGACACCGGCATCCCGACAGGATTAGGATACAGACACTTGTCGGTAGGTATCCTAACCACCCCCCTCTCCCTACCCTAACCCTCCCTCTCTGCTCCCTAAGCCTAACCAAGACCCACCTAGTGTCTAACCCCTAACTCTCCCTCCAACCCCACTACTTACCTTCGGGATGCCGGCGCCAGCATCCCCTGTGTCCGGATACTGAATGTATATGGATATATTATTTAACCTTTTTGCTCTCACTAATTAGTCAATGTGAAAAGTGCAATAAGTGTCTGAAATAGTTTTTCAGTTGCTGCAATCAGGAGCTGAGGAACATTTGTAAAAATGGTCATAAAAAAATACTGTGCAAAAAGCGTTAAAATGAATGGGTAAAAATGTCCTACATAAAATGACACTGCTGCTATAAATAGTCTCAAAATAAGTGTGCTTGCCCGTCTTCATGTCTGACATATGATATTTACACTATTAGTGCCAGTGTACCGTAAATGTTACTTGCTGATGAGCACCATTTTGTTACTAAGGCATGGGGTGTGTGGCAGCCGGTCAGTGTTATTGCACAGCAACCAGATGTTCTAATTTGCAACCCTGAAAGTGGAGAGACTAATGGGTGAGTGTGTGCTTTTACTGGTACAGATTAGGGCTTATTTTGTGTGAAATATTTGGGTGTTACATACAGACTTGTGATAAGCCTGTTTAGTCCTGATTTTACATGGGTGAGAGGTTGAAGGACCATCTCCAATTTGTATACATTTTTACATGAAGGTTGGCATATATGTCAGACTAACTTTAGGGAAATTTTAGTTTACAATATGCAATAGTTGGAAAACTATGCCCCTCAAAGTGGGGGCGGGTGCAACTGTAACTGACTCTGCAGTGCACAATCAGCAGGTGGGAACGATCTTCACAATTGGTCCACATGACATGGAATGACCCTTACACAGAGTGTTTTTGATATTCCCCTATATGTTTGTTAAACATGCTGACCAAATGCAGGCAAGAATACAAGTCCATTGCTCATGTACCTGGAAGTGAAAAGGATAGGTAAGATTGAATCTTATGTTGCCATTAATCTGAGGGAAATCAAAATGTCATTAAAAGGAAATACAACACTTCATTTAAATATGATAGCAGTTTATTTTGCTTTTTATTGTTTATATAATGCTATAAAATATTTATAGGTCTTAACAGCAAATTATATAATTTTGCATTATTGCCTCAGCTGTACGTGAATTTGTCATTTGTAATATACTACATTAAATGGAGGCAGAGATAAATGAAATCTACATCCATACAAATACAGTAGGTACATGCAATCATTTAGTGGTCAGCCAAACAATTGAGTTCACACAATAGTACAGTGTCTTCAGGGACGCCTTTCCAGAGAGGTCTCCAAGTATACTAATAAACAAAGTGGTAAAATGATATTATGGTGTTGAGTTTCTGCATTACATTTTGTTCATTACCCCGATGGGAGGGATTGTTCTCTTCCATAGGAAGCACAAGCTTAATGCATTCAGCCAGCCAGCTGCGTAAGAATAAGAGCATAAGATCATGTTAGGAACATGGGCCCTGGGGACCATTATGTCTCATTTCTCCATTCCTGATTTTCCATCTTTATTTTTTTATGCACCCTCATATATCTCTTTGCAAAGAAATCCCCCAGCTTGCTGACAGCTCTAGGATTTTTGTCCTATAAAACCTGTGTTACGAGTGTTATGGCACAGAAGCATAACTTCTGTCTCCTGACAAATAGTGAAAGTCAGGTGTTCCCTGTAGCCATGTGAGACATTGCACACTGTAACTCTCTGTTTCAACAGGTGGCTAAATACAATGCTTGTGATTTTGAGCCTAGCTTTGTCGCTCCTTAGTGACCGCTGGTGTCATTGTACTGTGAGACATATCCCGCCTCGTTGCCATTATTCTCAATTCATTGTGGAAGAGCAGTTATGAATTTTGTCTTTGGATTGCAACATGTATGATACTGTATATTATCACATATTTAGGATTTTTTAGCTATTCATATATATAGCCTTATATATACAGTATTCATACTTTTATTTTACCAATTAAGCATTTTGGGGGTCGACCAAGGTTATTTTTGTGTAGAAAATAACCTATTTTAATTGGGTTTTTGTAGTGATTATTTTATCTGTATGGCTGTAAATCACAATGAACATTGACAAGTATCGTACGCTAGGCCCTGAGTTTGATAAAAAGCAATTAATACAAATTCCTGTGTTTGATCGATTATATGGCTGAAATTGTTACATTTTATATTATTATCCTTCATACACTATTATTCATAATATTTAGTCTTTGCACCAGTCAAGCTTACGATCTACTGTAGTTTGCATACTACAGTCCCTCAAAAACATACAAAATGAATGCCAATGAAGTCAGAATCCAGTTAATTTAACAGTATGCTTTTGGACTGTTGGAAGAAAGCCAAACTACTATGGGGAGAATGTTTGAAATGCAGGTAGCACCCTAGTTACCGATCAAGCCAAGCCCCAATTCTGAAGTGCTTAGCACTGTGCTCCCCATTTTATTTAGTAACAAAATAATTACATTGCGGTACTATGGTACAGTGGAAGGCACAGCACATAAATATTAAAAAACAAAACCTCACTAAAGTTTTGACAACCCTGCTCCTTTGAGAGTTTACATGTACATAAACAAGGTAATGACTTTCAGTGGAATTTGTAGTGGATAAGGTACCATAGTGGAATTTTGACTGGTACAAATATTAGATAGTGGAAAAATTTTGATTTGAACTACAAAAGCAATATGTATGGATCTATTTATTAACAATATTTTGTGGGAAATCCTACAGAAACAGCTGCTTCTGGATGATTCACAAAAAACAAAGTATACATGCAATGTAGAGTATGAAGGGGTCTCTCCATTTTCTTTTGGAAAGCAGCCCCTATAGGTTTATATGGGGGCTTTAAAATTATGAAATCTACAAAGCTCAAAAAGCATAGCTGCTTGACTCGAGTTGTTGTGTCGTAAAATAAAATGGATCAAGCAGCTCAGTGTTTAAACCTAGCAGCAGGATTGCACTATATGTGGTCAGCTTTAGTGACACTCAGCTTGCAATAGAAAATGTTGTTTACCTGTCTCATGTAAGAGACTGAACTGTGAAAATATTTCAGCCCTCAAAAATGTCTTAGAATCACCTCGTCATAATTCCCAGTACCTATTTTGCTGCCAAGCTGTTGGAAAAATGCTTTATATGAGATGGTGGGGGATCAACCATTATTCTGTATGATGGTATGCATTGGATCATGTTTCAGCCTTGTAATGTATTTATATTTGCATACAAAGGGCATAGTTTTGAGTTAATCGCAAATCTTCTCTTGCACACCAGCTACACTCTACTTCTGCGACCTCTACAGCTCCAGGACTCCCACTCCTCTGTTGTTTTTTAGTTGCTTCAAATGACCTAGACCCATTGGGGTATATTTACTAAAGTGCGGGTTTTAGAAGTGGAGATGTTAGCCATAGCAACCAATCAGATTCCAGCTTTATTCTTCTATAAGGTGCTAGATAAATGTTAAGTAGAATCTGGTTGGTTGCTATGGGCAACATCTCTACTTCTGAAAACCCGCATTTTATCTGTACCCACGCTGATAGCTACAGGTTTCAGCTTATGCTTAATATTTCCATTGCCTCCCTTGCATCAGTAGCTGTGTTGAGATGTGTAGTGCTATTTGTTACTTGTCTAATGTATTGTAGGGATACGTTCGGCATCCCGACGCCTACATTACCGGCACATCCTGATTGCCGGGATACCGAAAGCAAGTAGCGGGTTTGGGCGGAGGGTTAGGTGTAGGGTTAGGCACTAGGGGGAGGGTTAGGGTTAGGCATTAAGGGGGAAGGGTTAGGTTTAGGGTGTGGGGAGGGGGAGGTTAGGGATAGGCACTAAGGAGGGGGAGGTTAGGGTCAGGCACCAGGGAGGGAGGGTTAGAATAGGGAGAGGGGGAGCCTTAGCATATCGACCAACAAGTGTCGGTATGCTAACCCTCTCGGGATGTCGTTGTCTGGATTCTGACCAACAGCATCCCGTACCCAACGCGTATTGTACTGTACTGTTTTACCCTGTACGATCTCATTATTTTGCCCTCTGTACGGTTCTGCGGACCATTTATGGCACCCTATAAATAAAGTTTAATAATAAATTCAGTAGAAGGGTGCAAATTTTCACCTGGACAAACCATGTTGTGATGCAAGGGGTGCAAATTTAATTGTTTTAGAAATACGGTCTACTGTATTTAGCAGAAATACTGGGCAGCTTTCTGTTTATACTGAAATGCAGAGTTCATCTAGGATACACCTCCCTGCCTGGCTGTCTGGAAAGGAATGAGGAGGCAATACTTCACCTTATAGGAGAATTGCCAGGACAACATTGAACATTGCATCTTCTCTTCATAGTTCATATGTGAACATTTTCATTTCTAAGTCTTCCTTTAAATGCAACATAATAAACAAAAAAAAAATGTCCATCATGAAACAGTGAACGCACCTTCGAGAATACAAAATAAATATATATCCAGAAAGTGCATACACACAACAATTTAACCTCCACATACAGTGAAAGGCTTAAAGTACAGGTGACCCTCAAATACTTAGATCCAGGAATCCCCCCCCCCCCCCTTTTTTTTTTCATACAACAGTGACCTGGCATTGACATACTTTTTTGTATTGTTTTTATTTATTTTTTTTAAACTTCGTATAGCCACAATAGCTTTTTAGGTATTCTATTTATAGTGATACGAACTTGTTATATTGATTTTGTGAATAAAAGCAAATAGTGCGTGTATAATAATGCTGTCCCTGCTACAGTTTTATGATCCATTTGTCTCGAATTTCCCCTAGATAGGTAACTATTCACTGCCATGTTCACCTTCTGACCAAAAAATGTGAATGTTCCAAATGTAAAATACATGACACATTAATTTTTTTTTAAGAATTTAAGTCTAGGGTTATGAAAATCACATTGAACAAATTAATGAGCAAAAGAATAAAAGAAAAAAATTGTTGAAAAAGTGTTCATAAGGTGGATGGAATTTGTATATTGTACAGTGATCATTTTGATTGCTACACATATGTATGAGAACCTAAAAAAACATATTTATATGACTCTAGATGTACAGCCCTGTGCAAGAGAGAGCATTGGCGCCCCCCTCCCCATAGGGGAGGCCAGGTGATGCTGGGGATAAAGGAAGAGGAAGCTACAAGTGAGAATGATAATAAACAGGAAAATTGACAGGCCCAAACAGCGCTCCCTGCCCTGCTGTGCCATGGCACTGGTCGCACTACCCTAGTTACTTCCCTAAGTGTTGTAATCTCCAAGAGACTCACAAGTGTCAGGCAGGCACTCTCACTCGGCCTTCTATAAAAGAATGCTTGCGGGGCAAGGGAGATGCTAAAATTAAAATGGCAGGTTCACAGAACACTGGGATACCACCTCTAAGGGGTGGATATTGACTGGGCATATGGACTGTTAGGACATATGAGTAATGTCCTGTGTATAAAAGTATATACTGTATATTATATATATACAGTGTGTGTGTGTATATATATATATATATATATATATATATATATATTAGTCAAGAAAGTCCGGGACTCGCATAGAACAAATACTTGGCCCAGTGCCCTCACAATGCGACCACGCATGTAAACACATCCAATAGTGCGGCACTTACGGTGCTTGTACAAGGAATAAATGGCACATACACAAGGTGTATACATATTGAAATGTCGATATACACCTTGTGTATGTGCATTTATTCCTTGTACAAGCGCCGTGAGTGCCGCACCATTGGATGTGTGTGTGTGTGCATATATATATATATATATATATATATATATATATATATATATATATATATGAAGAGCGGCACTCAGAGGATTTGGTATGCAAAAGAAGGATTTACTCCTGGGGTCATTTTTGTCAGGACGCACATGTGCTGGCAACAAGGTGCATTTCGTTTTGTTTCAGTGAGTGCTGGATCTTTTTGATATATATATATATATATATATATATATATATATGTGTTGGGTAGTCAGCGAGTAATTTAAAAATAAAAAGTACTAAATTTACAATGCCATGCTCACATATGTCCTAGTTTGGCCAGTTTTTGCCACTGGAAATCTTTTATTCACAATTGCCAACAACTGACTGTTGAGGTTTCTGTAATAGCTAGTTCATCTTTCATGTCTCCACCTTTCACTGTCTCCCCTTATTCCAACCACAACACTTGTAGCATTTGTTGCTGTGTGTGATAGCTAATGTTTCTGTCTTACATTAACCTCACTCAGGTTCTTCACTGGCAGCTAGAACTGTTACTCTACAACATATATTATTAATTGTTCACCAAACCTTTAGGGGGCGATTCATTTAGCTTTGAGGAACAGCACACGCTAATATTAAATGGGTTATCTGGGCAGGGAAACCTTGCTTGCTTTTGCTTGCAGACCATGGAGGTGCACTATATGCCTTTAAAGCTGTTCTTTTGGATACTAAGATTCACTCTCTAGTTATTTATAATGCCATACAACTTGCAATAAATATACCTCACTATTCTTTTAAACAGTAGTCCACTTTGAAGGCACATATGAGTCATAGGGTGCGCACAGTTTTCATAACAGTGCTTACTAACATTTTTTTGTTTTTCCCTTAAGTGCGACTCGGTAACCAAATATGCCAATGCAGATATTAGAGCAGGAGTCAAAATATTAAGTTCATAAAACCAAATTAACCTAGAAAAGATTTTAATATGCGAATAGCTGAAACACTTTATAAATGCTCCCAAGTGTTACATATTATCTAGTCTTATACTGTAGCTTCACAAGCTATCTGTAGATTCTCACGTTGTCCAGTCCTGACCTGTTTTTATATTTTTTGTGGGGGGTGGATGTGGGTCTGCAATCTCCATTCCAGATCTTATTTTATCAGTATACATTGCTGCAATTTTTTATATTAATACAAATAAACAGTTGCAAATGATTAGGCTACTGCACCACACTGCATTAATAAACACCAGTAAACATATACTACATAACCCATTTAACCAGTAAGAAGTGCTACACCAGTAAATAGACTCCCATTTCAAGTGTATACAATGTTGCACCATTTGAGGAACAAGACCCTATTGTTATATTACTGCTTCAATTACCCAGTAAACAAACCTACAGTAAATGTCTCAATTTGACCAGTACAAAAGGTTGCACCCTTTGTCTATTAGATGAATCCGGTTTGTGTAAACTGGGCTATTCTTCTCCCCTCCTTTTCTTACTAATATCCAACGTTCCACACTCTGGTATCTCCTATCGTATATTGTTGCTTACCCATGTTATCAGTGTTAGGGGTCTATTTACTAAGCAGTGTTAGGAGACAGAGTGAAAAGTGATAAGGTGCCAGCCAATCAGCTCCCAACTGTTATTTTTCAAACACAGCCTGTGAGATGGCAGTTAGGAGCTGACTGGCTGGCACCTTATCACTTTTCACTGTGTCTCCTAACAGTGCTTAGTAAATAGACCCCTAAGTCACTTATATTGACAATTATACTTCCCTGTCTTTGGTAGTGTCTCCAAGGTTACGAGACCATTACTGGATACCATTTCTCATATTGTTATCTACCTGTATGTTATTGCCTTGTCTTGTAAAATCTTCAATTAAATTGTATTTCAAAAGAAAACTGGGCTGCACAATTTGACCAATAAAGAGACCATGTTCTACAATTTTACTGGTAAACCATTCACTCAAAATGAAAAGCCCGTTGGTCGTCAAAGTACCAATATATACGCTACTTGTGTTCTCTTGAGAACAGATCTGTAGTCCATTGACTGTGCTGTCTTATGTGGGGTTGAAGTAGTAGTGCATTTTTATTTTTTTTGCCTTGTGCATTCTGTCATGGACCATGTCACAATGAATCATGACACAAATGGGAGGGAGTACTTGCAGACCCATGAACTAGGCAGGTGCAGTAAATGCGGTTTACATTTTGTCAAAAAAGCACAAAAAATAATAGATCCAAATGTTCATCAGTAAATTCATGTTTAAGAATGTGATTTTAGTCCATTAAAAAGAAACAATTATTAAAATGTTTATTGCATCATGGCAATCTTTCAGTAAATCAGAACCTTGATTTGAAATGTGCTTTAAATTGAGTGCTTGCACCTTTTTCCTCTTAATATAACAATATAATATTTTGATCTTCCAGAGCAAACTCCTGTTTCCATAACCTCTGCCTTATGGAGATGGGTCATGGAAGGGCATAACGCTAGTATCTGGCACTATAAAAAGTTGATTATTACATTTTGATACCTTCAAGCATATGATTTGCAGCTTGTGGGGGAAATGAAGACAAAAATCCATTAACGCTGCTCACTTCCATGTGGAGCTGTTTGTTGTTAAGAAAGCACAAAGTATAACTTTTGCAGTTTATTTTAACACATGGTCTGAATTCTTCTTTGATTACTTTTAATGAGTTTTGCTTCAGCATTTTTTCCCACCACTTAGGGCTGCAGTTGCATGAGAGGAGATTTATCACACAGTCGAAATGAAGTATTTTGCTCTTTTGACTGAGTAAGTATGCAAGCAATAAACCGTAGCTGCTCGTGCTGTCAGCCAGTGTTCCTTCTGACTTACAGCTCGTACAAAATCCCGCAACAAAACATTGAATAGTGATTTATGAAAATAAATCAGCTGGACTAAAAATGTCCAAAAACAATAGAATTTAGATGTACACCTTGCGATTCATGCGTGTACTGTAACGTCTCCTGACCAATCAGATTCATAGTACTTGTGTATTTTGTTATAGAATCCACATGGGACATGAAAATACGCAATATCTAGTATGTAAACCTGAATAATGTTTGTGAGCTGTAACTCCTCTCACTCTTTTGAACACATTAATCTTTCTTCATTTTATTATTATGAAGCAGAATTTACTTTGCTAGCCTTTCAGTCTGTCTGCTTCATCTTTGCTACTTGTAAGCAAATTCTAACATACTCTGTCTGCTATCAAGGCCATTGAATGTGTTTCATTAGATAGAAATTAATTTAAAAGATCTATATTATGAAAGCTTTTAAAGCCCAATCCTTTTTCTTATTTGTTAAAATATCTTGCTGGTGATATTTGGAGATGGCCTAACCTATGCAAAGCATGGGGAAATCTATTTAAGTAGTATAACAGCTGTACATGTACCGCCTCAATTCTCTTATCACTATCTGTTCTATTGGCGCGTAATGATAGAATCTGTTTAATATTTAAAATGAAAGTAACACATGTGAGTGAAACGTTAGCTGTTTCTAATGATTTTTTTTCCATGGCTTTCTCAGTTTCTACAGGACAATCCAAGGGGAGGATCATACTTATTACCTAGTCCACAGTGCAAGCACCTGGGATTTCTTGTTTTTGTTGTGATAAAATTACTCTCCTGGTCTATATATTGATCTGTAGAAAACATAAGAAATGAGAGGCTGACAGTCTTATGCTGGGTACACACTGGCAGATATATTTGCCGATCAATCCGTCGGCCAATATATCATGTGCCTGTCTGCACTTTTAAAACAAATTAATGATATTAATGTTGGAATGTAATCAGCCCAAAAAGTGCCAAAATAGGCTCAGCACAGAGGTGAGGAAAAACTTTGCCGCAAAGGGGTTTACAAGTTTTTTTGCAAGGTCTGGGTGCCATCTATCCTTGTGCTCTAATTGATACACTAAATCATTGCAATTGCACAAAAATCTGATAATGTTGTTAGTTTCTCCTGAACTTATCTCCGCATTCCCCTTTGTTCTATCGTTCCCCAACCATTTCTCAATACTCTGGTTTACATGCTTTTCGGGCTTGTTCATGAGCTGTTTTACATTTTGCTGTACATTCTGTTTGGCATTTGTATTTGATTGTCATATGTTTGTTGTTTGGTGAATTGTCCACCTTGAAATAAACCTTTTGACAGGGGAAAAAAAAAGTAGTTTTTATTCCTGTTTTATAAATTAATGTCTTTTCACTAGGAGGCTTGATTTGGACTACGACAGGTCAATAAAGAATCAAATAGTAAACATTTAAATTTCCATGTTGACTAGTAAGGTGCAGTAAAAAAAAAGTGTATTTAAAGTAGTGAAAAAAGGTTTTAGACTATAAAGGTTTATCTGAAAATTGTGTTCACTTTTAATTTTTTAAGACAGGGTCTTTATCGACTTAAGCTGGATACACACTAGACCAGAGGTTCCCAAACGTGGTCCTTAAGGCTCCCCAACAGTTCAGGTTTTAGAGATATCCATGGTTGAGCACAGGTGACTTAATTAGTAGCTCAGTCAATGTGATTTAACCACCTGTGCTCAACCATGGATTTCTCTAAAACTTGAACTGTTGGGGAGCCTTGAGGACAGCGTTTGGGAACCTCTGCACTAGACAATATAATGGGTGATTTGTTGTTTTGGGATGAATTGGAATGACAAATCCACCAGTGTGTACGCACTATTGCGAGCCCCCGCATGACGTTTGTTGCAACTTCAAATCTTCCTGCAGTGCAAGCCAATCTGAAGATCTGATGGCCAACACCATGCTTCTGGCTGCGACAGGGGAACAACACACATCGAGCGGTCGTACACCATGTTGTGGAGTGTGTACGGACTGCCCAATACATCTGCCATCGTTGGGTACACACATCGTCTAGTGTGTTCCCAGCATTAGTTGTAATTCTAGAGACACTGTACCATTATTGTTTATTACTACAGGACAGGTCAGGTCCTTCATTGTAAGAATGGTAACGTCTGGCAGGGGAGTAATTGTCACTAGAGCAGGGAGATCCGATTCCTATTACCTTGGAAAGCCCAGACTGTCAGGTCCCCATTGAGAATTATGTGGAGGTGGCATGCTGCTTTTATTCCAATCCCTCGTTTCAGTGCTTCAGCTTAATTTTAAAATGTATGCAAATATATTTGCTCAGTTTTTCTTGTCAATACGCAGTTTGGCATGTCTAATCTTCATTGTTTGACACACTGTTCCTATTATGTTGCTGTCTTATGTTAAAGTTGTAATGTATGTTCCTCATACAATGTTGTGATTTTGCATTTTAGTCAATTAACTTAAAATATGATACAGTGAAGAAATTGAAAAAGTATAGGACCAAATCCCAGCTCTGAAAGTCCTATTGCGGAGTACAAAAGGTTATTCACTCTCTTCAATTGCTTTTTAAATTAAATTGAATTTCTGAACTTCTTCCATCTGCCTGTGTGAATGTCTGCAGATGTGAGCATATTGATGCACAAACATGTGCCCTGGTATAACTATAGGCACATTTGTGCAAACTAAGTGTTCACATTTAACTTGGATACCTTGTGCTGTTCAAAGTCTAGAATCTTACAATCAGGATTAAATCATGCAGGTAGTCCCTGTCATTTGTGTCACCTTCACCTCTCCCCCATGTTATCTCTCTATGACCTCATGATGCCTAATTCTGCATGAACGGGCTCCCTTTGCAGTGATGCCGGTACTTCCTGAACTGAAAGACCAAACGGCTTCATTGCACGTCCGCTAGATCGCAAACATTTTATACTTTGTGGTGCCTGTAAATAAATTGTTGTCATTATTAATTTTAATAATATTAATGCTGTGCACTTTGTGAGACAGTGGCCCTGCATCGCCTGGCTCCCCTCACCTCAGGTAGTTCTGACACTGATCCTCACTATTCCCAATGTATGCCTTGTGTCACCATGTTACTCCCTGTGTTCCCATTTAGCAATGATCGCAATTTCAATGTGATCTGGGCACGATATTAGGGAATGGGTATTAGCGGCAGCCCGACAGGAGCAGAGTGCGACGCAGCGGAAGCCCGACAGTGCTGGAAATCCCGATCGTGGATAGGTAAGTATCCACTAACCTAACCCCCCTAACCCTCCTTAGGGGTGCCTAACCCTAATCCCCCGCCTAAGTGCCTAACCACCTCCTTCCCCGCTACCTAAACCTAAGTCCCCCGGGGGGGTGCCTAACCCTAAGTCCCCCCCGGGGGTGCCTAACCCTAACCCTCCCTCCCCCTAGCCTAACCCTCCAGGGGGGGATGCCTAATCCTAAGTCCCCCCCGGGAGCCCTAACCCCCCTCCCCCCCGCAGCTGTCTGCTTGCGGCGCCCGGCATCACTACGATCGTGATGCCGGGCGCCGGCCTCCCAGCGTCGGGGAAATGCGGGCGTCTACATCCCGCATTTCACCCTTGCCGGGATAAGACAGTCAGGAAGCCGGCTGCCGGTATATAGGCAGTCGGCTTCCCGATTGCTTCCCGATATTAGTGCCCATGATCACATTGCAGGATGCAATCATATCGCTGGGATTTAACAAAATGCACCCGCAGTGACAGGAAAAGAAGCATGTCCCTGCAGTGTGCCAGGATTGAAGTGACCACATCAGCAGTCTCTTCACTCCTCTGCAGGGATACTGCACATGGGTTGGGTATGAAATACTGACAGCCGGGAAGCTGTCTGACTAAATACCGATGCCGCAACCTCGAACGCTGAAGATCCCGACTGGGGCTGGTAAGTACCCTAACCCTTTCCTCCCCCCCCCCTAACCCTAAGTCTCCCTTAGTGCTGCCTAACCCTAACCTCCCCCCGTGGGTTTCTAAACCTAACCCCCCCTCCCTGCACCCTAACCCTCGCGGGGTGGTGCCTAACCCTAAGTCCCCCCAGGAGGTCCTAAACCTAACTTTGCTTACCTTCGTTCGGGAGGCCGTCCATCTAGATTCCAGCGCCAGGAACTAGATGAGCGTCGGGATTTCGACCCCTGTCTTTAGTCCTGCGTCAGGATTTAGATGCTGGGATTTAGTCAGACGGCTTCTAGGCCGTCGGCATTGTGACCGTATCCCCTGCACATGCGTGGTCTACGGACCACACATGCATGGTGGCCATTGACGGGGAAGGGGTCTTCAGATGGTGTAAGCTGCGGGGGCAAAGTTCTGGAATGCTTCGCATTCCTGAACTTGCTAAATCTGACAGCATCGCATGCCCCATAGAAACCTATGGGGGTTGTGGTGCTGGTGGAAATGGAGAGATAGCAGCAGATATTTGTGAGATCTGCTGTGATCCCTCCATAATAGATCTGGGAGATGCTTAATATTTTCATGTATCCCCTGAAAACGCCTGTTTTCAGGGAATACACTGCAAATATGGGCCCCCTAAGCCTTTTGTTACTATATGTAAAACTTACACCGGGTTAAATGACAGATTAGGTTATTTTGTGTAATATGAATCCTTTTCATTTTGGTTTTGTAGTAGGTTATCTCTTGTAGCTCAGCCCATCATATATTTCAGACCTGATAGGATTATTCTTGCTGTTCTCCAAATCAGCCGCAAGGGATCTTTAGTTTTTCTTGTTTTTGTTACCGGTGTCTGTTACCTCTGTTCAGATCACAGATACTGCTGAATCATTCTTTTATACTGGAACACAAATATAGCAGTCTGACTCACAAAGCACAGTAGGCATGTGCTGCATATTTTTTTCTACCTTCATGTGTTTGGACTATGGGAAGCAACCAAAGTACTCAGAGGAAATCCACACAAGCATACAAAGTCCACACTACTTCTATGAGGAAGCAGTGCTTAAAGCAGTGGGGAAAATGTACAATATGGCGGTCTTGAAAGGGTTTGGAAATCGATAAGATCTGGCACAGATTGATGATGGCTAATAACCGCAGTTCTTACTGAAGGTCTTTTTGACCTTCTAAACTAAAGCCACCGACTTTTCAAATGCTGATTCCACCACAAACCCGCAGTGGTTCTTAAGTGCATCCCCGCAGCCCAGTGTTTTATTTTTTAGTCTAGAAAACATAAAATTAGAACACTTGAAATTTGACCCAGCACTAAGCCTTGAAACCTATACTGCTAGTGGAAAAATCGGAGGGAAAAAGATTGTGGCGTCTCCCCAACATTTGCTCTACCAACCTGTTATTTTCATTGAAATGAATGGGCATACTCTGATGTGAGAACAACCAGTCAGAGCATTAATTTCAATGGAAATGATATGCTCTATACCTGTCACACACACCTCTCAGAGGCTACTACATTTTTTTGTGTGATTTTGTTAAAGTTTCAAAAATTACCACTTGGTAAATCTGGTGGTTATATGTGCAATGTAAAAAAAAATTAATTTGTGGTTTTGTTGGCATATCTGGATGCAAAACCTCTGGAAAATGACAAAATCCTGGTGGTTTTGCTAACCTTTTCTTTAGTAATTCTCCACCAATATCTCAAAGTATTTCTTAAATGCATTGCATAGAATTTCAATATTATACTATACTTTGAGAAATGCACTTGACACAATGTAGTGTGCTTCCTTAAAGTGGCTGCATGGGGAAGGTGAATGAAATCACCTGCAGCTAGAAGACAACTGAATACATGCTACTTTATATTTTGATAGTTGTGGCAAAATTCTAGCTCAACAAAAAGTGCAAAAAATATTTACATATAAGATTTATATATAAAAAGAAAAACACACACACATAATTATTATTATATACCAATAAAATATATTTATCACTGTAGATGTTTGCTAAGAAAAGGAAAAAAATATATTTATTATACAGTAATGGCCACAAATGAAGATATTTGTTGGACATAATTTGTCATTAAAGAAAACAAAAAAGTATTTAAATATTTGTTTGGTGTAAAATTTAAAGTTATTCTTGATTAACCAATGTAGCTTATGAATGCAAAAAAATATATATACAACCTCCAGAGATTCAGATTTAGCCCAGCCTTATCGCAGTGAAATGCTGTTTTGTAATACTCCTGGCAGAAGAAGGACCACTGTACTACCATGCATCTTTTGACTATTTTGTTTCATTACATTGCAAGTAAATTCTTGGAAATTGTAGGAAGCCCAGGGTGCCAGTCTATTTCATGTCCCGGCCAACCTGTCCTTTGACTGTATGGCTGGATTAATAAACATCTCTCAAAGAAGGCCCTTTGCAGTAATTCTGTGCTGCTGTGTCACTGAAGGGTTGAGCTGAGGCTGGATGGAAAGAGAGTTGTTATTTCACAGGTGAAGAAATGTACTAGTTAATAGTGGGCCTGGTTATTTTTTTAAAGTGTTGGAAAATTGTATTTAATGTAAGAAAGGAGTAATATTTAATTTTTTTCATTCATTTTTTATTCTCTGAGCAACATATTAATGTTTTTCCTTTCAGCCTTTGGCGTGCAAAATATTTCATTTTTCATTACTGTTGTCACAGTTCAAACTTTCCATTATTTAACAAGGCTATTGAAAAATTGATGGTATGTTTGTACCAGAGAGACGTCCTGTAGGCTACAGTGTTGATTTATGGCACTGGGTACACAGTTCAGTGCTGCTTCTTGCTATGGTGGGAGGCACTTTGTCACTGTCCCAGTAGAGAAATCAGAGCAGTGAAGTACCTTGTGCTCTGTGCTGAGTGGTCCACACTCTGTCTTCAAAATATGACAATAAATTATTCACTTCTTACTGTGTTTTTGTGTTCATACACCAAGCATAATGCTGTACATAATACTATGCTTTTTCTCACACTTGGGCTTTGCTTTTAATTATACCTTCTCTTTTTATCTTTCCTTATAATGCATGCCACTACCAGTTAGCAAGTCAGGTCAATTGAGTACTGAGAACCAAACTCAAATATTACCAACACTGCTTGTATGTATTATATTAGTGCTGTTATTGCCAGTAGTCCAGTTGGCATATATACCTTGTAACACTGTTAATGGAGTGGCTGTAATTTCTACATTTTTATTGTGATATGTTTTAATAAGCTGAAATGCCTTTCCTATTATTGCACCTTCATTTTTAAGTTTGTGACATAGGCGAAATTTTCCCAACAGAGTTATGTAAAATTAAAGCTTTCTTAATGCGCTTGTTGATAATCCTGGCTTAAAGCAAAGATAGTAATGTAATCTGTGGGTGCTCCCAATTGTAAGATCAGTCAGTATACAATAGCCGCCAAAGATCTTTCTGGCACAAACAGTAATTATATAGGATAAACATATTTTTCTGTCAACACATCTATTCCTGCCTACTTTCTTGATAACTTGCCAGTATAAAGAATCTCGAAACCACAAAGTTACAAGTACCCATTGTGTTATTATACACTGCTAAACCCCTAAACTTTGATGTAGAGATGAGTGACCTGTCATGCCCTGCAATGAATTCTAGAACAGCTTTTGTAAAATATATATCACCACTGGCGACACTCACGGGACTTCCAAATCTCAAAAACGCATGCTGCAGGCATTTTACATGAATCCAACATTTCAATTCTTTATCCATGATGTGTCTACCAACATACATCTATCTAAACATTTATCCTCCTTGCACTGCAAGTCGCATTACACATAACGTGTGAGCGGCGTATGTTTCTAGTGCCAAGCGTCTTTTTGTGCAACGTTTTCCCAATAAAATGTGTTTTCAATGCAAAGTGATGTGAGTATGACGCTCAAGCAGCATCTACTGATTAAAATGATATGCAGCATGCCTATATTCTGTGTATGACTGCTGGTGTATCGGCATGTAAAATGCTACATTACAGTGGTGCGACTAGAAGAGCGGTTTAACGTGCAAGGATGCTAGATGTATGTGGACACATCTGTATATATACAGTATATAAATGTAATATATATACCACTCTTTGGGTGTGCAGTCGAGCTCTGATATACACACGCCTTGGTGTGTGCTCGGATAACCAAGGTGTGCATATAACAGCATGACCGCAGACCCAAGAGTGGTATATCTATCTTATAAAATAGCTCCTATTGTGACAAAATAGTTCTACTTGGAGAAAATGTAGGGTGAAACAGATATGGAATAGGAGAATATGGAATATGAGATAAAAAATAGTTCAGAAGAGGCTGTTTAATTTAAAAAATTATTTAGTGAATAAACATTTAATCGGATATCAGTGTAAGTGAATAAAACAGTTAAACATTCAGAATAGGCTGTTTGAACAGTTGAACATTGATGACTTTTGTAACTGTGAGTGGTTCATTTTGGAAAATAAAAACATGTTGAACAGTGAATTGTACAGGCAGGAAGTGCATAATACTTTTTCAGGGTCAAGGCTGGCATGTCTGCTCACTGTTTGCTGTGTTGGATTCTGCTGCTCAGGTAAGTCCTGTTCTAGTTCTTTGAATAAATCACCAGTCTTCTTTGGTGAGGATTGATGTCATGTCCTTTGAGTTATGTAGTAATTTTGACATTTAAAAAATAATAATTCTGTCAGAAATTAGTATTTCTGTCAGTGAGGGTGTGATGTGCTGCTTTTCTGTGAGCAGTGGGCCTGATTCAGAGCCGGACGCTATCAGCCGTTCGCCCGTACGCATTCGATTGTTTTAAACCACGCATGCGTCCAGTTCTCATTGCGCATGTGCAGCCGGATCATTACGGTCAGTTTTCGTTCGCTCGTGTAAACGAGCGAACAGGAAGTGACCTATGTAATTTGATTGACAGAATGTTCCGTTTATGGGTGGTAACGGGGGTGGAGATGAGAAAACGCAGGCGTGTCCAGCCGTTTTTTGGGGGTACATGTATTATTTTGTGCGAACGTCCAATTTGGACGTTTTTTTGGTTACGTCACTGTGATCCAGTTTCTATTATGACTGCTCATTCAGTTTGTGGTAGGGTATTGGATCTTGCAAAGACAATGGTCTCTTCGTAGCTCCCTTAGCGAATCAATGTTTTGCTATTCTCCTTTACAAGGCACAACACCAATCACCTAATAATTGGATCACTTGCGAGAAGGTGATTTGTAATGGCCAGGATATATTAGCTAAATTTGGAACGCATGTTGTGTTCCTATTTGTTTGTTTTTAGAAATCACAGCAATCACAAAATAAATGTTTTAATAAAGGTAAAAATGTTAGATGTTTTTCTTGTATTCCGTACGCATGTTGTTGTCAGATATTTTTATGGTTTTAAAAAGCCCAACACCTTGTTTTTTTTTGTTGTTTTGTTTTAAAAAGCTCAACACAACACCTTTTTCTAATTTTTGTTTTTAACATTTTTTTTAAAATCCAGAAAGACAATCAGCTACTAATTGCTTGGCTTGTGTTATTGTTTACTTACCTGTTACCTTTTGTTTTTTTAACTTAAACATTTTTTTAAGTACCGTATATACTCGAGTATAAGTCGACCCAAATATAAGCCGAGGTACCTACTTTTACCACAAAAAACTGGGAAAACTTATTGACTCGAGTATAAGCCTAGGGTGGGAAATGCAGCAGCTGGTAGTGCCCCCAGTAGTAATTCCCCCTGGTGGTGCCCCAGTAGTAATCCCCCCTGGTAGTGCCCCCAGTGGTAATCCCCCCTTTCAGTGCCCCCAGTAGTAATCCCCCCCTGGTAGTGCCCCCTTTCAGTGCCCCCAGTAGTAATCCCCCCCTGGTAGTGCCCCCAGTGGTAATCCCCCCTTTCAGTGCCCCCAATAGTAATCCCCCCCTGGTAGTGCCCCCAGTAATAATCCCCCCCTGGTAGTACCCCCAGTGGTAGTCCCTTTTAGTGCCCCCTGTAGTAATCGCCCCCTGGTAGTTCCCCCAGTAGTCCCCCCCCAGTAGAGAGAGACGTAATAAGAATATAAAAAAAAATCACTTACCTGAAACTCCCGCTCCTGGTCCCGCCGCTAACAGCTCCTCCGGCCGCTTTGCATGGGAGAGACGTCATTACTCATGACGTCTCTCCCGTTACCCACTGCGGGAGCCGGAAGATGGCTCCCGCAGAGGGAGCAGCAGCCGTTGAGAGTCTGACAGACTCTCAGCGGCTGCTGATTACAACAAACACGCAGCTGCCGGCTCCGGCGGCTGCGTGAAGTGTAGCACTGACTCCGTCTGGTCAGCGCTACACTTCACTCGAGTATAAGCCGAGGGGGTACTTTTTTTGCACAAAAAATGTGCTGAAAAACTCGGCTTATACTCGAGTATATACGGTATATGACCTTTGTTAAGTCATTAATTATGTTTGTTACAGTCCCTTTTAGCCATTTGAGAATGAATTAGATAATTTTTATTGGGTTATTGTTTTTTTATTTGTAAATAAATAAATGTTCACATTTTTTGCAAAAATTAGGGTAATTTTACAGTCCAAATATTTTTTATTGGACTTCAAATATATAAAGTAATGATAAAAAAAAAAATTCACAAGAAAGGAGAGGGAGGTTTTGAGGTGCAAAAATATGGGGCAAACACAAATATGGAATGTGGGGAAATTTGCCAGTGCTATCAACGCCTTCTCCCCCGCTTGGCTTGATGTTGGAGGGAGCATGACTTTGTCCGTCTGGTCGAACGCCTTGCCTGGCCATAGGTAGCTGGTGTTTTCTCTGGCCTAGGCATAGGGCTAGGCACATTTGGAGGGTTGGCTGATGTTGTGCCAGAGGTGGAGGGCCCTGATGTTCCGGCAGGAAGGGAGGCTGGCTCCAACATGTGCAGGCGGACGAGCTGCTCCAGGGCATTAGCTAGTCTGACATTGGCCGCAGCGTTTTCCTCCAGGGCGTCCGCCACCCGTAGCAGATTGGCGTCCATCCTCATCAGAATCTCTGTGTTTTTATCTGTTTTCTCATTGAGATCTGAGAGAAGGGCCACTGCCTGCGAGGGTGAAGGCCCTGGACTGTCCGCCACAGGGTCCCCAGAAGGAAATACTGCTTCCTCCCCTGCGGAGCCAGCAGATCTACTGCGGCCAAAACTCAGTTCTGGAGCACACTCGTCCTCTTCTGTGCCTGTGTGAAAAAGAGAGATCATACAAATATTAGTACATTTTTAAGTTTTCCAAAACAAAAAAAATTAAACAGTTTTATCTCAATGACCTGCGGGAACATGTGGAGCCGCAAAGTCTGGCATGTCTGTGTCCATGTTGGACACTCCAAACACCTCCTCTTCCTGCACACACCCCTGTGCCAGCTCCTCCAAATCGGTCAGCTCCAGTGACACAGGGGTTGGCCCACCACCTGTCCCCCCTGCATGCCTAGCCCTATCAGCCAACTTTTGCTTTAGCCGATATTTGAAGTCACTCCATCTGTTGGTAAAAAAAGTAATTTTAGATTTGAAATGTTCCTCAATATTTTGGGACTTAGGTGAGAGCATTTACGTACCGGTGTTTGACCTCTTTGGTTGAATGGACAGAGTCACCAACCCCATTGACAGCACTGGCTATGTCCTCCCACAGTTTCCATCTCTGGCTTGCACCCATATTTCGTGGCACCTGTGCCAGGTTGTCAATACAGTTTGCACCAAAACCTCCATCTCCTTTCTTGTGAATTGCGGCTGCCTTTTTCTTTTAGTCCTGGCCTGGGTACTAGGCCCCGCAGCCTCCTCATAGTCAGTCTCCACACCTTAAAAAAAAATTATTATTATTTTGTAATTTCTACTTTTTTTTTGTTTTTTTGGGTTGCTAACTTTCATTTTGGAGCTACTTACTTTATTGTCCAAGATTTTGGCTTTGCTGCTGTTCTGTGGACATGATTCAATCCTTGAATTCAGCAGACCCATTGTGTGCTCTCGTGACTTTTTATAGATGCGTGTGCATTATACGGGCGCATCTATTGAGCATCATTGATTTGAGCGGGAAAGCTAGGTCTATTTAAGGCTTTTTTGTGGCTTTGTTTCGGGGTGGGTTGATAGAAGTGGTTGGTGGATGTTGGAGGTGTGGAGTTGTTTGTGAAGGTGTTGTCGAGAGTTGCTGAGAGTTGTCGAGTGGTTTGTTTTTTTGGGGCGTTTTTGTAATGAGCCTTTTTTTGGGGTTTTGAGGTGTTTGGTGGTTCACTTTTTTTCTACTTTTTTTTTTTTCTTTAATTTTTTATTTTTTTTTAATATATATATTTTTTTATATTTCAGTTTTTTGTTTTTTACATTTTATCTCCTTTCGTCTGGTGGACTGCATGTCGAGTTTCGGAATCGTCTTTGTACGGTAAGTGTTTATTGAGATACATTAGACCCTGTTTATTGTTAACATTTATCATGTTTTTTTAAGGGATCTCATTATGCATTATTTTTTTATTTTTGCCCAAATGATTATTTGGCCATCAAAAATGCGAAATGTCTGGCGTATATTTTGCACAGCTCCTGTCTGGCGTTAGCGTACCATTTAGCAGTATTGTTTGCCCTCTATTGCATATAGTTTGCACAGCTCCTGTCTGGCGTTAGCGTACCATTTAGCGGTATTTTTTGCCCTCTATTGCGTATAGTTTGCACAGCTCCTGTCTGGCGTTAGCGTACCATTTAGCGGTATTTTTTGCCCTCTATTGCGTATAGTTTGCACAGCTCCTGTCTGTGGCGTTAGCGTACATTGGATTAATAGAATAAAATCAGACACTAATAACATCTGTGTAGTGCATGCATTCTTTATATTTTGGCCTTAGGCTTTTTTTTTTTTTTAGTTTTTATTTATGTTAAATCTAATTCGTAGGTTTTCTTCAAGATGTCACTACCTAACCCTGTAAGATTCTTCTTAATGTGTCAAAAAGATAAGTATATTTTCTTGTTTTTAAATTTTAGAAAATTAACTACATTGTCTAACATTTCAGATTGATGTTGGACGAATTATAGTGGCAATGGTCCACGACCCCAACCAACCTGAACATCCTCCTAGGCGTAGGCGTGCAAGGCCCCAGATATTTAGAACACGTGTCACCCTTTTTGGAATGCCTGATGATGTGGTTTTACGGCGGTATCGCCTACCACCCCAAATCATGCTAGACACTCTTTCATTAATAGAGAGTGATCTTGAAAGACAAATTAACAATCCAACAGCAATACCACCACTTACGCAGTCAATGTCGGTGTTACATTTTTGCGCCTCAGGATCCTTCCAGACCACAGTTGGGATTGTTGCAGGTATTTCCCAATCCTCCTTTTCAAGGATCCTGCGGGCGGTCATGGATGCACTGTTTAAGCACCTACATAATTTTATTAATATGCCATTGGATATGGGTTCCCTTAATGTGGTGAAGCAGAAAGTTTACCAAATTGCAGGCTTCCCACATATCATACGGGTTGTGGACGGCACTCACATACCACTTCAGCCTCCAGCAGCCTCCTGTCCCTGAATGCCAAATATCCAGGAAGTGCACATGATTCATTTGTCATCCGGCAATCAGGGCTTTGGCACAAATTAAACAACCTACAAGCTGGTGACGCGTGGCTTCTGGGTAAGTGGTACCCCTAATTTTTTAAGCAAACACTGTTGACTTAGAAATGGTACTGAATGCTTGTTTTTTTTCACAGGAGACAGTGGTTACCCTTGCGCGCCCTGGCTGCTCACTCCTTATTTGGTTCCCACACCAGGGCCACAAACTCAATATAATTCCGCACTTACTGCCACCAAGCAGGTGGTGGAGCATTATATCGGCCTTTTAAAAGGCCTATTTCGATGCCTCCACTGCTCTGGTGGCGACCTCATGTATTTGCCGGCTATGGTTTCCAAAATTGTGGTCCTGTGTGGGATATTTCACAACATCGCCATAAGGAGTGGTGTCCCAATGCAGCCAGAGGATGCCTTGCCTGAGGATGGCCCCCCCGAGGTTGGTCGGAGGAGAGTGTCAGGGGGGGCCATACGTGATAATGTCGTTTCCCGCTTTTTCAGGTATTTGAATTTCCTTGGTTTTACATTTGTTGACATTGTGAAGACTGAAAATTATGTGTGTTTACTATCCTATGTTTCACATTTTTACTTTTTTTTTAATGCAAAATGCAAACAACAACCTTCTTACTTCCTGAAAATGCTCGCCTGTGACATTAATGACTCCAAAATGACCTTTACACCTGGACAAATGTGTTTCTTACCTGATTTGGGGACAACATGTTGGCATGCGCCATCTTAAAGCAGTTCTTGATTTTTTGTTTCCATTCTTTATGTGTATTTGCTTTTTATTGTGTGATATTTTATAATAAACTACTTTTAAAATGATTTGTTTTTTTTTACATGAAAAACCAGCAAATGGACATTACCTTTTAACTTAATTTTGTTTTTGTTTTTTTAATTTATTTTTGGGGTTGATAAAAAAACAACATAACAATTAACAACATGTTTGCATAGTGGGCCTACCTTTTCTCATTTTTTTTTTTACTTTTGGGATGGATTAAATAAAATAATTATATAAAGTATTTTTCTAAAAACATTATGGATTTAATGACAATTGGACCAATTTTTGGAATGTAAAAATATGTATTTAAAGTCTAGGAAAACAATTTTTTTTGGTGAAAAGTTTAACTTTTAAAGAATACATACTCCCTGAATTTGGTATGCCACATTGTTTGCATTTTCCTATGCAAATTCCATAAACCCAAATGTTTACACCATAAAAATAAATAAAAATTACCTTGTGAGCTAATTTTGGAGTCAATAAATTAGTTTGGTTTAAACAAAAAGCTTTTATTAACAAAATAGAATAACTCAAAAAATTAATGTCGCAGAAAGACAATCAAATGGTCCATTGCGACCAGGAGCTGCACCAAATGTCCTCTCATTGCCAATATCTGGCCCAAAATGGCTTGATCCCACATCCTTGGGTCTGTAGAAAGACAAATATGTTTTTAAATTAAATGTGATTTGTAAAACAAATACATACAAGAAAAACAGGATTATTTACACTTAAATAAAGTTTAAATACCATGCTAATTTTGATGCAAAACTATAGTGTTAACAAAAATTTTCAAAAATTACCAATTGGTGCAAAAAAAAAACATTCACATGAGAAGAGTGGTTTGAACAATCACTTTGGGAACTTAAATAATCCTTACACTATTTGTATATTGATTTTAGTGTATAAATTTTAAACATCACAATGAAACTTGTATTTGGCTCTGGCATATGTGTTTGTTTGTTTTTTTTGAAACAGGAATAAATTGGGCCAAAAATTAAGAAAAGATCCTCTTCCTCCAAAGTGGGCCAGTGGATGGGTGAAGACGGGGGAGAAATGTCCGTGGGGGATAAAGGGGAGGGGTTGGATTGAGGAGTGGGTGCATCAGGGGAGGGTGTGGGAATGTGGATGGGTAGGACAGGGGAGGGAGCGGTTATTTGTATTTGGGGAGCAGGAGAGGGAGGTGAAATAGGCATGAGCAGGTCAGGGGAGGGTGGGGAAATTTGGGAGGAGTGGGCAGGGGAGGAGATGGTGGGAGTTGGGTAGAGGGGTCGGGCAGGCCTCCGTCTATGTCTCAGGATCCGCTCCTGACCTAAATGATGTATAGTTTGTAATATTAGCAAATATGTATAGCCAAAAAGATTTTAAAGCTAAAACATGAAACAAAAAGAAAATATTAATCGTGAGGAAAAAAAAAAGGTCTCATTTAGGCCTAAAAAAAGCATACTGCACACGCATTAATGCATATTTACATTAGCAAACACAAAAAGTAACAACAGATTGTCAGAGATATATAAACATTCAAATATCCACTTACGCAGATGGATACACTGTGAGTTATGATTGGCTTGCTGCATTTGGATGCGTTAGCAACAAGCTTGAAATAAAACAATTTCATAATTATAAACCAAAATAAAAGCTAAGAAAAAATAAAAGAAACTGCCTTTGGATTAAAAAAAAACAAGTTTCCCGTTAAAAGCGGACGGATTCTACGGACCAAAATGAACACAAAACAAAGTTTATTGACATTCAAAAAAAAACCAAGATTGAAAACTTTCGAGCAACAATTAAGTCAATTAAGGTAATGATTGCCACCAATCGATTCACGGATGTTTAACGAAGGAAAAACAAGGCAATCGACAAATGACAGGCCTACTTCCGGTCGTACTTGTGCGAGCGAACACTTCATCCAAAAACGAGTAGTGCGCTCGCTTTTTCGGACGCTCGTAAGCTAGAGGAGGGGTTGTGGAAATATGGGGCGGAAGACTCGCTACGAGCGACCACTCGTGCGAGCGCTTGGTTTGACACTTGGACGGACGTACCTCCTGCGTGCGAACGGCTGATAGCGTCCGGCTCTGAATCAGGCCCAGTGTCTTTGTGAGAGATCTTATTGTTTACACTTGTCGAGTGATAGCTGTGACTTTGTGATGAGATTTTGATGACCGTGGGAAGTAGATCAGGCATGTGTTACGCTGGGAGATGCATAGTCATTGGGAAATAATGCACGGTCATGTGATCTAGTGTGTCCAATCATGTTGGTGGGATTTCTTATTATACCACACCATTTTATAAATATATACATGTAATGGAAATTAACTGGCACTCCAGTTAACAAGCAGTATACTGGCCAGAGTGCGTGTGTATATTTATATTTATCTATATAAATACAGGTTGAGTCTCCCATATCCAAATATTCCGAAATACGGAATATTTTTATCATTACTGAGATGGTGAAATCTTTGCTTTTTGATGGTTCAATGTACACAAACTTTGTTTAAGGCACAACATTATTAAAAATAAAGTATAAAATGACCTATAGGCTGTGTGTATAAGGTGTATATGAAACATGAATGAATTTCATGTATGTACACAAACTTTGTTTGAGCCACAAAAGTATTGAAAATGTTGTATAAATTTTTTTTCATGCTGTGTGTATAATGTGTATATGAATCATAAATGCATTCTGTGTTTAGATTTGGGCCCTATTTCTAAAACATTTCAATATGATATGCAAATATTCCAAAATATGGAGTATTCCGATATCCAAAACACCCCTGGTCCCAAGCATTTTTTATATGGGAGGCTCAACCTGTATGTGTAAGCCTCATTCTCGGACTTATAGTACTCGGTTAAATTAAGAACTACTTATATTATACCACCAGAAATCGGCGTTAAGTGCTGCCTTATGGCTGCTCACGGGTTGATCTCAGGTCTCTGAATAGCTCCTGGCACTTTACTCAGTAAAAGAGACTGCGTGGTACAACCAGCGGGTTATTGAATCTGCCCCTCTAATGTTTAAAGGTTTTTCTATATATTTAGTATTGGTATTGTCACTATCCGCTTTCTGTTATAAAATAAGGTTTTGAGCACAATAGTTGTCCTTTACAAATAATTCAGTGAGAACATTCTTGAAACAGGACATATTTACATGCCTCTGACTTTTCTCTAGTAGCTAGCATTATCCCACAGAAGCAGAGAATGTAGCTTTAAAGAGGGGTTCACTTTATACAATCTTTGCTAATAAGTTTTCTCCTCCCATATACAGCGGGTAAAATAAGTATTAAATAAACCAACATTTTTCTCAGCAAATAATTCGTAATGGGGCTATTGTAATGAAATTTACCAAATGTCAGCACTAACCCATGCAATCCACACATGCAAAGAAATTAAACCATATATGTCCATAAATTAAGTTATGTGTACTAATGTGAAATGACACGAGGAAAAAGTATTGAACATGCTTACTGAAATTTATTTAATACTTCGTGCAAAAGCCTTTGTTGGTAATGACAGCTTCAAGACGCCTCCTGTATGGAGAAACTAGTCACATGCATTGCTCAGGTGTGATTTCGGCCCATTCTTCCACAAAAACAGTCTTCACATCTTGAAGGTTCCGTGGGCCTCTTCTATGAACTCTGATCTATAGTTCTTTCCATAGATTTTCAATTGGATTCAAGTCAGGTGATTGGCTGACTTGAATTAAATTCTAGCAGCTTTATTTTATTTCTCTGAAAACAATTGAGTGTACTTGGCTGTGTGTTTGGGATCATTGTCTTGCTGAAATGTCCACCATTGTTTCATATTCAGCATCCTGGTAGATGGCAGCAGATTTTTATCAAGAATGTCTTGGTACATTTTTCCATTCATCCTTCCTTCAATGAAATTAAGTTTGCCAGTACCGTATGCTGAAAAACAGACTCACACCATGATGTCCTCACCTACAAACTTCACTGTTGGTATGGTGTTTTTGGGGTGATGTGCAGTGCCATTTCTCCTCCAAACATGGTGTGTCTTATGGCATCCAAAGAGTTCAATTTTGTCTCATCTGACCAGACTATATTCTCCCAGTATTTCACAGGCTTGTCCAAATGTTGTGCAGCAAACTTTAAACGAGCTTCCACATGCTTTTTCTTCAGTAATGGAGTCTTGTGTGGTGAGCATGCATACAGGCCATGCCGGTTGAGTGCATTACTTATTGTTTTCTTTGAAACAATTCTACCTGCTAATTCCAGGTCTTTCTGAAGCTCACCACAAGTGGTTCTTGGCTCTTGGACGACTCTTCTGATAATTCTTTTCACTCCGCTGTATTAAATCTTGCGAGGAGCACCTGGTCGTGGCCGGTTTATGGTGAAATTATGTTCTTTCCAACAGTGCTCACTGGAACATTCAGAAGTTTAGAAATCCTTCTGTAGCCAATGCCATCAGTATGTTTTGCAACAATAAGGTTGTGAAGGTCTTTGGAGAGCTCTTTGCTCTTACCCATCATGAGATGTTTCTTGTGTGACATCTTGGCAATGCGACACCTTTTTATACAGTTGGTACTGAACCGGCTTATATTAATTTGCACTGACAAGGGGCAGGATTGCTTTCTAATTACTGATAGATTTCAGATGTTGTCTTGGCTTTCCATGCCTTTTACACCTCCCTTACATAGCCCCATTACAAATACATTTACTGAGAAAAATGTTGATGTGTTCAATTCTTAGTTTACCCGCTGTACCTATATCCTTTTCAGATTATGGATGTACACTAATAGCTAGAAGAAGATTGAGCAAACATTGCTTGTGTATCCTGCTCATCCAAACTGGTAGGCAGAGCTGCCTAGAAAATCTTATGCTGGGTACACACTACACTATGTGTGCCCAGCACAACATTGCCAGCGACAGGGCCCTGCATTTGCTGCATGCAGTGGGTCCAGTCGCCGTCGATGTTGTGCTGGGTACACATTGTGTAGTGACCCAGAAAAAGACACCGGAAATTATTCCAGCAGAAGTTCTCAATGCATTTCATGGTTCAATTTCAGAACATGGGTCCCCCTGGGTTAGCATAACTGAACTGCTACAGCAGCAGCGGTGGGTTCTGTGAAGGAGCCTCAATTTGGCTCAGAAGCTGTCACATTGGCCAGCAGCAGCTGCTGTGTAAAAATGCGGGAAAAGAACACTTGGGGGCGGTCTCTCATGTCAGTCAGTCAGTCCGGGAAGGAATGAGCAGGCATCATGGAAGTACCCTCTTTCCTCCAGACACTGAAAAGTGTTAAATTAGGAAGAAATGAGAAGATACAGAAAAGTGTTAGTAACATTTTACTAAAGCATTACATTAGTAAGAAGTAACAGTTTAAGTTAAACTGTTACTTCTTAACACTTTCTAAGTGTTCAATTAGTTTACTTAATATTCTGAACATGTTTACAAATGTTCTGAAGCAGTTTATGCAAACCCAGGGGGCTCCATGTTCTGAACTTGAACCGCTTTTCATATTGAAAACTTTTCATACAGGAAATAATGTAAGCTTTTCAAACCTAATCCCATATTACATTGATGATAATTGAGTTGTCAACACATGCGCGTGTAGTGATTGCAAAATACGCGATAGCACGTTTTTACGTGCTACAGCAGGTTGGGTCCCACAGGACTGTGCCTGTGTGCAGGGCTGCAGCAGCCAATCACTGCTGATGGCGTCTTCTCCACCAATCACCGCCGGCAGATTCTCCTCAACTTATAGCTGCCGGCAGCGTCTCCTCAACCAAATTCTGCCGGCAGCATCTGTTTTATTTGCCGCCTGTCACCCCCCTCCATTCCCGCCAGCGTGTTCTCCAAAAGTGGACTCTGCATCCACTGGTGACAGTGGTCAGGACGACTCGTGTCTGGAGCTGCTGGGGGGACTCAACGTGTACAGGGGATGTGCTCCTGGGATACCGAGCTCTGACGGCCAGTGACAGAGAGGAGATCCTGAGCTCAGACAGGTCAGTCACTTACAGCCTACGGTCATCATTGTGCAGAGTCACTCCTTACTCCGACTGTGTAACTATGTGCATCCTGCCTAACCCTCCCATACTGTGTAACTGTGCCCCCCCAACACTGACTTTGTAACTGTGCGCACTTCCCCCTCCTAACCCTGACTGTAACTGTGTGCACCCCCCTAACCCTGACTGTGTACAGCTTCCCCTAATCCTGACTGTGCAGCCCCCCTAATCCAGACTGTGTAACTATGTGCATCCCCCCTAACCCTCCCAAACTGTGTAACTGCTGCCCGCCCAACACGGTCTTTGTAACTTTACGCACTTCCCACCTAACCCTGACTGTGTAACTGTGTGCAGCCCCCCAACCCTGACTGTGCAACTGTGTGCAGCCCCCCTAACCCTGACTTTGTGTAGCCCCCCTAGCCCTGACTTTGTGCAGCTCCCCCTAACCCTGACTGTGTAAAGCAGGGTACACACTTGACCGATATATCTGCAGATCGAGTGATCTGCAAATATATCTACAGATGATGGTTGTTCATACACACTAAACAACCATCATCTGGCCGCAGATCTCGCCCCCTCCCTGCGGCCTCTGCTGTAAGTGTACGGGAGGTCGGCTGAACAGTACACACATTACGTTGGACAGATATATCTGCCATCGGCTGTGCAGCACAGCTGACACCATAAGTCTGTGGACGACATCGTTCACAGACAAATTGCTGGTACACACTGGCCAACGGTTATCCAATATATTGGCCAATCAATTGATCGGCCAATACATCTGCCAGTGTGTACCCAGCATAACTGACTGGCTGTGTAAAAGTGTTTATCCTCCCTGACTGTGTAACTGTGTGCATTCCTTCCCTAGCCCTCGACTGTGTAGCTGTGTGTATTTCCATTTACCCTGACTGTTAACTGTGTACACCACCCACCTTACCCTAGCACTGCCTGTCCCTAACCTCATCCTTTCCTCCAATACTGCCCAGCTATCTACTCTTACCCTCTCCCAACCCTTATTACTGCCTGCCCCTAACCTCTTCCTTGGCCCCGGCACTGTCGCAACTGCTGTCTGAACTTACCCCTCCCTATCCCCAACTGCTGCTTGCCCTTAAACCCATTTATCCCAACGGGATGTACTTAAAATGCCGGCGGACGGGATATGACATTAGGATACCGGCGTCGCCATCCCGAACGACGGAATGCTGAACGACCAGACGGAGTTAAGTAGCACACTGTCCCCGGGGATGGGGGGGTTAAGTTTAGGTAACCCCGGGAGGACATTAGGGTTAGGCACCCCCCGGGCAGGTTAGGGTTAGGCTGCGGGGAGTGGGGGTTAGGGTTAGGCACCCCCCCAGTAGAGTTTAAGGTGCAGGAAGGGGAGGTTAGGGTTAGGCAACACCGGGAGGGAAGTTTAGGGTTAGGCACCACTAAGGGAGGGTTAGGGGGGGAGAGGGTTAGGGATAGCATACTTACCGCCCCTTTCAGGATCTTGACTGTGCGGGGTTCCGGCGTCGGGATTTGAATCGGTGGCTATTGAGCCGCTGGTATTTTATACCATCCCTTACCAACTGCTACCTGCCCCTAGCACTGTCCCAACTGCTGCCTGTCCTCACCCCCTATAATGTGTGATAGGACCCAAAAACAGTGGCGTAGGACTCCAATTTTTTTTAAGTGAGGGGTCCCTGTTACCCACAATTTTTTTCACTTAGCGTGATCACTACTATGTCAACATCACCAACACCATTGAATCCCTGGGCCAGCGCACTGTGCTGTATAAGAAAAGAGAATAGTGTATCTGCTTCCTGGTTACTTCACCCATTCTGATTTAAAATACCCCAGACAATATTGTCTGTGTTTTCTCTCAGTCTGTTAAAAACACTGGCAAGCTGGAGGCAAATCTGTGCTTCACCCTAGGTTGTTCTTAAATGTAACCAGGTAGTTGGGACTATTAACTCGGAACTATGGTATTAGGCAATGTACTGTGAATACGCATCCCCATATCTTAGGTTACTTCAGTGCCAGAGCCAATCAATGTATTATTCAGACTCTGGAGAAGATATGGGCACTTCTCAGCTTTAACCTCACCCCCTCCTTTACAACTCTACAGGAAGCTTGAAACTGCTATTATGTAAGGGGTTAACTATGGGAGGTTCTGATGGAAAGCAGTACTTTAAAATAATTAACTGGTCATTGTTCTAAACCAGGGATGGGGAACCTCAGGCCCTCGGAATCATTTGGTCTGGCCCTCAGAGCCTTTTTCTGCTAGCCTCATCTGGCAAGCAGGGTTCTAGAATGGCACCCTGCAGCCAGAATCTGTGCAGCAGTGCTGCCTGGAGCATCCTTAGGACACTTCAGATGGTCACACTGCTGCTCTTACAGCTCCCCAGAGCATCTTCAGGATGTTCCAGGCATTGCTGTAATCACCATTGATTGTGGCCCCACCTTTATGTGATGTCACATGGAGGGGGCGTGGCCTGGACTGGGCCCGCGAATAATGTTAAATATATCAAAATGGCCCTCGGCAGAAAAAAGGTTCCCCACCCCTGTTCTAAACTGATACAACATTAGGCTTTGCAGCCGCAGTTCCGGGGAAAGTGGGAAGAAACTAATCTAGTATGATGCTCTGATCAGCCCCAGAAAACTATGGGGGCTGCTTTTGCGATCGCAAACGGGAGAATCTTCAATGTCTGGTGCGGTCCACCATAGACACATTCAGGGGATTCTTAATATTTGCAGGTACCCCACAAATATTTTTTGTTGAATAGGCCCCTGAGTGAGTTCAGGACCAATGGTTAGGTTATTTCAAGTTTGTGTAAAACTACATAGGTTTATCAGGTATACCCGTGCATATATATATATATATATAAGTTTCACTTAGTGACTCCTTTTTAGTTCTCACTATAGGGTCTAGAACTAATATCTTCTTAATAATATCATGAATGTTACAGTAATAGCAAATGACCTGTATGCACTTTAGTAGAGAGGTTTTGCATTTACATGATTATGAAGTGTAATTTTTCTTTTTTGTCACTGAAAAAAGACCTGTTTCCTTTTGTAAATTTTTAGTCTTGCTCTCACATTACACTGTTGATACAAGCAAAGTGGGAAGGGTGATTGAAGGAAGGCGTTAGCCACAACCCTTGATGTAGGTAACACCCCCTGTACAGACCGACAGCACTGGTCATGCTCCCCACCACCTCCACATCATTAGTCTCACACCTGCTACACTAGTCACACTTGCTGAGGCGGGACACAATAGGGCGTTCATGAAATTTCAGCTGCAGGCCCAAGTGGACCGTAATCTTGCACTGGCTGTGGCACAGTATATAAGCTTTACTACAGTATATATACTTACATATAATATATAGTCATAAACACATCATGTTGTATAAAAAAGTCTTCCACTGTGTGGACTGTTCCATCTCCCAGGGATGCAGCCCACCACACTGTCTGTAGCCACCATACATCTCCATCTTAACCTCTAATCCTCTCATAGGGGCTTTTTGGTGTGTATTCCCTCTCTCAATAGCTGCCCTTTACCGGCCCTTTCTACCTTTCAACCCTGAACAGTCCCTCCCTCCGACATTTGACAGGGCTCTGTGCACCTCAGGGAGATGAAATGCCGTTATTTTGTTTGATGAGAAGAGACTCAACGCTAGGGATGGCCGTCGGTAGGTTATCCATCAATGGTGTCATCGGTGCGAAACATTGATGTCATGAAACCATTGAAGAGGAACTATCGATGGTTTGCACCTATTTATGGACATCCTTACTGTTACGAACAGCAGATGATAGGCCAAATGTTTAATTTTTTGGTGCTGGGGCCAAGCTAATCTCCATGTCCTCTGCGCCAAGGGAAGCAAAAGACAATATCACTGCCTCTCAGCCATTGAAGGCGGAGAATTTATGCCATCTCTGGCAAATCCTCAATGGTTGTTAACCGTCGATGGGCATACACAACTGTATAATAGATATATATATGTGTATTTATATTCATGACCCGTATCACTGAGGCAGGTTACAAAATTCTTTTGATTTTGATTTGAAATGCCTAGTAGAGTCATCAATGTAGCAGCTTAATACAGTCTTCTGGGTATTTTTTTTCTGTAAATCATTTTAACATCCTTTTGTAACAAATCTGAACGGTTAATTTGTTTCCCAGCTCGCTAGCATCGTGGTATTAGATATCAATATTTTTACAGCCCGATTGGAGTGCTAATTTTGTAGTCTCTCTGCAAGCATAACATTTCTGAAATGATCATTGTTGTAACAGCTTCACTGGTAGCTAAGTGAGCTTGCTGTCTATAATATTATTTCCAGATATACTTTAATACCCTGCAGTTTTGAAACATGTCTGTTAAGTTTCATTGGGATTTTTGCTAAAAGTGGAATTCAGACACAAAGTGAAATGCTCTACTCTCGTGGAATTGCCTCTTTATAGTCTTCATTCTCTTAACAATAATAGACCTAGAAGTCCCTGAACCTTTAATAATAACATTATATTAATAATACATGCTTTATACATACATGAATTGTGTGTAAAAAATAAATCTTTCACCTTTGGATACCATGTTGATGGATACTTTTTTAAAAGGAATAGACCAGTTTCCGATGGTGTTACTAAACGACAGCACACAATTTTCTGTTCTCACCACAGTAACACGGTCCACCTTGTCACTGTTGCCCATAATCTCCAGGGGCTTCTGATAAGGATCATGCCTGATCATAAGAATTCCAGCGGCTGACCACTCACAGATCGGGCCTTTTATATTCATCTGGAGCTCCAGCACTTCTAAAGTGGCCTATCCATTAGACAACTTTTTGAACGATCCCACCAAAACCAAAACTTTCTGAACGGGACGTTCAGAAAGTCGTCTAATGGATAGCTGGCAAGGACCAGCGATGCGCGTGCATGCTGGGTCCTTGCCAATGTCTATTATATGTGGAACATGCTCGTCATCCTGATGCCAATTGTCAGGTTTCACATGTTCGCAGATAGGAGGTCGGTCTACTGCACTGAATGACATTGAGTGAACGCCGTTCAGTGCGGGCACCGCACCTAGGCGACCTGAAGAACTGAACGCTAGTCGTTCATTTTTTTCATATCGCCTAATGGATAGGCCGCTTTGCACTGTATTTTCTCTATTGCCAAGTCAGCAGAGCTTAGCTGCTGTTTTATAGAGCATCATCTTTTAGGTTATTAATTGACCCACCTGGATTCATCACCTTTAAAATTTAAGGATTGTGCTAATGATCTTACCACTTCATACTAAGGCCTGTAATTTTATTAAGGGCCGGATCCAATTAGCTGCAAAAAGCCAAATTTTTGTACATGCGAATTCTCCATAGACAAAAACCAGCAAAAAGTTTTCATCATCTTAGAGCAGGTGAAAAGTTGTGTAAAATCCCTATTTTTGGCTAACAATGAGGGGACATGGGCCCTCATTCAGAGGCGTACGCTCTGAGCAGAGCGCACGCTCTGAATGAGGGCCAGGCTCCATTTTCATGGAGCGTCCTGGACGCTCGTATAGCTGTGGGTCACCACCCACAGGCTATACGAGCGTGCTTTTTGATGGCCGCGATGGTCGAGACCATCGCGACCATCGAAATTGCGAGCCGGAGCCTGCGGTTGAGGTTTTCAACCGCAAGCTCCGGAGTGATTTTGGCTCTATCAGAGCCAAAATCACTCCCACTGACATCACTAGTGATGTCAGTGGGCCGGCTTCTGACGGGAGGCGTTCCCGTGGGAACGCCTCCGTCAGGGAGGCACGCCCCCGGCACGCCCACCAAAGGGGGCGTGCTGTCAATCAACATTGACAGCACGCCCCCTTTGATCGGACACAACGAGCGAAGGACTTTCCTTCGCTCGTCGCGTCTGGCGCATGCGCACGACGGAGCTCCCTCCGTCGTGCGCATGCTCAGTGCATAACATCGACCCACTTGCGAGCGGACAGCCGCTCGCGAGTGGGTCTGAATCAGGCCCATGGTTCAGAACCCCATGGACAATATTTTTTTAATTAGCTTAGTTTGGCCAATAGTAGAAATAAAAATTGAGCGCTATGTTAAAATAATGTAAAAGCATAACAATCACATTTAATGATGTTTATAGTCTTTTCAGACTAATTGAGGAGCTAGTGGTATAAAGCAGCAAAGTCCTGCTGGTAATCCACACCTAGCAACAGTCCGTGGTGCCAGCCCTTTATCTAACTGTCCCTACCTTACTATCGGTGATGGATTCCTTCTCCCTCTGGGGACTTCTTTTCACAATGAAGCTCCGACAGCGTGTGACAGCCGCGACGCTAGGTGGAAACTTCAATCACTGAAAAGAGCTGCTGGATTCCTCCTTCCGGGGGATTCCTTTTCTTGGCCCGGCTCCAACATTGTGAGCGCCGCGGCTTTCCACACGCTGTTGGAGCCGGGCCGAGAAGAGGAATCCCTCGGAGGAAGAAGGAATCCAGCGGCTCTTTTCGGTGATTGAAGTTTCCACCTAGCTCCGCGGCTGTCACATGCTGTCGGAGCTTCATTGAGAAGAGAAGTCCCTGGAGGGAGAAGGAATCCATCACCGCTGTGTCCTACCAGGCTCGGTGTCTGCGTAGTTGATTATCAGCGCTGTTAGTGCAGGAATTGATTTTCTTTGCATTGTATGTGACTTCTGCTAGCGCTGCTGCCTGTACTTTCATTTTCTACTGTTGCGGTGCAGTGATTGCAGGGTGGTCTCACACTATACTACGAGTATCAGTGAGAGGGGTCACATACTTACCATCATGTCTGAGAGTGACTTTCCTCCAATTGATGGTACCACACAGTCTCCGTATTTCCCCTCCCCAAGTCTCTCAGGAGCCTGCGTTGGTTAATTCTCTGACAAGTTCTGTACAGCACTTGTCGGACGTGTTACAAGGGGAGTCTGTGTTGAGGCCGCATAAGCGGTCGGTGGCGTCTCTGTCCACTCCTTATGAGGATGACGACGTGACATCTGATGATGGGGAGATTCTGGATCTTTCGGACCAGGAACCTCTCCGTACTAAAGAGTCGGATGCTAGGTCCAAGGTTTATATTCCTGGACTTATTCGGGCAGTCCGCACAGCTTTAGTGATTGAGGATGAAAATCCTCCTGTGTCAAAATCTAAATATGCCTTTTTTAAGGATATTAAGGGTGACGCCACAGTGTTTCCTCTTTCGGGTCAGTTAGTGGACCATTTAGAGGAGGCGTGGAAACATCCGGGCAAACGGTATCAGCCTAAGAGGCGCTTGGCGGTGGCTTATCCGTTTGCAGATAATTATTTTTCTAAGTGGGAGTCCCCTCCACAGGTGGATTCCCATGTGACACGCCTAGTTCGCAGTGCCACATTGCCCATGCCCTCCATGTCTTCCTTGAAGGATGCTATGGACCGTAAGGTAGAGATTTGCCTAAAGTCCGTTTATTCCCTTGCGGGGGGGCAGCTAGGCCGGCTATGGCCATTTGTTGGGTAGCCAGAGCTATGGAGCGCTGGGCTGATAATTTGGAGGCGTCTTTCGATTCTGACTGTTCGGCTGAACAGACCGTGTTGATAGGCAATCTCCGGGACTCGGCCACTTATATCAATGAGGCGGCCTTGGATATCAGTACCCTGGCGTCTCGGATTTCTTCGACGGGTGTCGCTGCTCATCGCACCTTATGGTTGCGATCTTGGAAGGCGGACGCTGGTTCCAAGAAGGGCTTGGAAGCTTTGCCTTTCAATGGAGAAGTCCTCTTTGGTCCGGATCTGGACAAAATCGTAGCCACGCTGGCGGCAGCCAAATCGGCATGTCTTCCATCTGCTGCGGTTCCTTCCGGTTCAGGTATGTCGTGCTTTCGGCCTTACAGGGCCCAAGGTAGGCCTAAGACGCAGTCTTTTCCCAGACAGGCTGGCCTCAAAAAATCGGCCAAGCCCCGGAAACAGGCCTGGAGTACCAGACGTCCGGCCCCTAAGCCCGATGACAAGCCTGCAGCCTGACGGTCCGGGCCTCCCTTTGGGGGATCCCAAAGTGGGAGGCCACCTGCTGCAGTTCGCCCAGTGTTGGTCGGTTACCACGACAGACACTTGGGTTCTCGAGGTGGTTTCTCACGGGTACGCCCTCTCCTTTCGGCACAGGCCCCCGTCTCGATTCTTCACCATGGGTCTTCCATCAGACCGGAACAAAGCCGTGGAACTGCGGAAGGTTTTGCACACTATGCTCCAGGCTGGAGTTATAGTGCCTGTTCCATTCTCCCAGAGGGGCCAGGGTTTCTTTTCCAATTTGTTTTTGGTGCAGAAACCCAATGGGTCGTATCGTCCGATCCTCAACCTCAAAGCACTCAACAAGTCTTTGCGGGTGCCGAGGTTTCGGATGGAGACCCTACGGTCCATCATTCTGGCGCTGGAACCTGGGGATTACATGGTGTCGTTGGACATACAGGACGCTTACCTGCATGTCCCTATTCTTTTACGCCATCAACAGTTCCTCAGGTTTGCAATCCGCAACGACCATTTTCAGTTCCGGGCATTACCTTTTGGGCTGGCGACAGCACCACGTGGGTTCACCAAGGTGATGGCGGTCATGGCGGCTTCCCTGCGGCTGCAGGGAGTCCGCATGTTACCGTACTTGGACGGCCTTCTGTCGGTGGCAGGATCTCCAGAGCTCCTTCTACGCCACTTGGACCTGACCATTGCGGTACTGCAACGGCACGGCTGGTTGATAAACTGGCAGAAGTCCACCCTGATCCCATCTCAGAGGATTCTGCACCTCGAAGCCTTATTGGACTCCGGACAGCAAAGGATCTTTGTGACGGGGAAAAGATCTCTGCCTTGCAGTTGAGGGTGCGCAGTTGTCTGCAGAATCGCCGTGTGTCTCTGCACTCGGCGATGAGGTTACTGGGCTCCATGCTGTCGGTATTCGACATGGTGAAAAATGCCCAGTTTCACTCCAGACCTCTGCAGCAATTGATCCTGTTCAAATGGAATGGACTGCCTCAGAGTCTAAAATCCCAGGCGGTGGTGCTCACTCCGGAGGTTCGCCTGTTCCTAGCCTGGTGGTTGCAGACGACCCATCTCAACAGGGGTCGTCCATTCTGGGTGGCGAATTGGGTCCTGTTGACAATGGACGCCAGTCTGCGAGGCTGGGGAGCAGTCACGGGTCCACACTTGTTCCAGGGCAGGTGGACTCGGGCGGAAACAGAGCTTCCAATAAACATCTTGGAGCTCCGCGCTGTATTCAATGCTCTCCAGCAGGCACATCGGGTTCTCCAAGGTCACCCAGTGCAGGTCCAGTCGGACAACGCTACCACCGTGGCCTACATAAATCGACAAGGAGGAACCCGAAGTCGGGCGGCTCTCGTAGAGGTGTCCCGAATCCTGATTTGGGCGGAGCGCAATCTCCCGGCCATATCAGCAGTCTTCATCCCAGGAGTCCTAAACTGGGAGGCGGACTTTCTCAGTCACCAGGACGTTCATCCGGGTGGACAGGTGGGGTCTTCCAGAGATCGACCCCATGGCGTCACGGCACAACAACAAGTTGCCAGTGTACGGGTCTTGCACAAGAGACGAAAAGGCGTCTCTGGTGGATGCTCTGTCCGTCCGGTGGACGTTCCGGTTTGCTTATCTGTTTCCTCCGTTTTCCCTTCTTCCACGGGTAATCCGGAAATTCAAACAGGAAGGAGGGACGCTCCTGTTGATAGCTCCCGGAGGCACTGGTTCTCAGACGTCCAGGGACTGTCCGTGGACATTCCTCTGTGGTTGCCGTTACGTCTGGACCTCCTGTCACAGGGTCCTTGTCTTCACCTGGACCTGACTCGGCTGTCTTTGACTGTGTGGCTGTTGAGACAGCCATGTTAAGGTCCAGCTCTGTAGTGTAAACAATGCTAAGGGCTCGGAAACCATCTTCTGCAAGGATATACCATCATGTGTGGCATACGTTCTTCCAGTGGTGTCGGCCGAGAGGTTATGCTCCTCGGGAGTTCCGTCTGTCTAGAGTATTAGCTTTCCTACAGGCAGGACTGGACCATGGACTTCGCCTTGCGTCTCTGAAGGTGCAGGTGTCTGCCTTGTCCGTCTGGTTCCATCGTAGGATTGCTGCAATCCCTGATGTGCGCACCTTTATGCAAGGTGTTCTCAGAATTCAGCCACCTTTTGTTCCACCGGTGGCGCCTTGGGATTTAGCTGTGGTCCTGAGGGCTCTCCAGGGACCGCTGTTTGAACCACTGGCTGGCTGACAGCTAAAACTATTTTCCTTCTGGCCATTGCTTCGGCCAGACGTTTTTCTGACTTAGGGGCTCTCTCCTGTAGACCCCCTTTTCTGATTTTTCATAGGAACAGGGCAGTGCTGCGCACTCGTCCTGGTTTCCTTCCTAAAGTTGTTTCCAGTTTTCACATCAACGAGGAAATCGTTGTGCCGGCTTTTAACTCACCTGATCTTTCAGTGGGTGAGGCCACTTTGGATGTTGTGCGAGCCTTAAGGATTTATGTTGACCGCACTTCTTCGTTTAGGAAGTCGGACGCCTTGTTTGTCCTCTATGGCTTCCGTAAAAAGGGTAGGCCTGCTTCAAAGCAGACTTTGGCAGGCTGGATTCGTATGGCCATTTCAGAAGCTTATCTTCATGAAGGCCTTACGGTTCCTTCCTCTGTGAGGGCTCATTCCACTAGGTCTGTGGGTCCTTCGTGGGCTGCTCGACGTGGTGCCTCTGCAGTCCAGATCTGCAAGGCTGCCAAATGGTCCTCGGTCCATACCTTTGTGAGGTATTACGCGTTTGACACCTTTGCCTCTCAGGATGCTTCCTTCGGGCAGCGGATTCTCCTTTCAGCACAGGAGCGTCCCCACTCTTAAAGGATACTGCTTTGGGACATCCCCAAGGTATCCTGTGGATACCCTATGGACCCTGATGTAGAAAATAGGAGATATGGTAAGAACTTACCTTTGTTATCTCTATTTCTACGAAGTCCATAGGGTTCCACAGAACTCCCGCCCTGTCACACCTGTGCTGCAGATGGGCTTTACTCTGGTCACCGGTTTTTCCATCTCCCTCTGGTGAGAATGTGATTCTTGTGTGTGTCCAGATCTTCTTTCTCTCTCTTCCTTCTCCTCCTCCAGCCTATGGCTTGGTACGTAACTGAGATGCCTTGGCTCAGGGGCGGGGTATAGGAGGGGGACCCTAGTGCATCCTGTGAGGCTGAAAACTTAACTCTATGGTGCCCGATGCCTGACGTCATCACCTATACCCCAAGGTATCCTGTGGAACCCTATGGACTTCGTAGAAATAGAGATAACAAAGGTAAGTTCTTACCATATCTCCTATTATTAACTGTTTTTTTTTTTACTTTAGAATTTTTATATTTTTTAATATGATATTAGTATAAATTGTTTAATAATCTTTACCTGACTTGATCTATACTAAAAGAGGTATCGGGATGTTTTCTGAAGCTCTGTATGTAACCTTTTTTGCTTTAACAATTATAGACCTAGACTTCCCTTAACCTATTATATTATTATTTTAATAATGCATGCTTTATACATACATATATGTTTGTGTGTAACAAATAAATCTTCCACCTTTGATGTAAGGGATACAATGTTGATGGATACTTTGTTCAAAGGAATAAACCCATGATATTTAACTCCTAAATTAAAGGTAAAATACAGGTTAAAAGTTAGACTAAATTCCTCTGCAGCTGTGTTAGTTATTCTACTCCATCCATTACAGACAGCTGAGCCACATCACATATCTTTAGAACAGTATCCTGATGAGATCCTAATGTTGGTGGAAAAGCGAATTGCTCTGACATCACTAGCTGCTTCCTTGTGTATGATTCAGCCAATGTACACAGTGTTTTTCTGCATAGCAATTATGCCAGACTTGTAAATTACTGTCTTTTACTTAAGTTAGGGAAGCCCATCTCATAACATGGCAAACTGTTCAGCAGAGGGGAAAACAGCAGTGTGGACATATTTGTTAAGCATAAACACTCCAATTATTTCATGAATATTATTCGGCTTAGTAATGCATAGCTATTTATTTACTTTTATTTTAAACTAGTTGCAAAACCCAGCGTTGCCCATTTAAATCTGTGACCAAATGTTATTAAAATTAAATTGAAAGAAGATTTTGTATGCGGACATCTAAGTGATGTTTAAAGTAATATTATGAAGAACAAAAACAATACTGAAGTTCACAGTTGGACATTTTTGTA